>CM074735.1:2179839-2792339 GCA_037367245.1 Phrynocephalus guinanensis
GGGCTTTTCTTGTTTGCCAACAGTCCACTAAGACAATTGTGCTGCATTTTGGAGGGAATAGTAGGATTTCTGTCACTGCCAATAGTTTATTATAGTTGACAGCAACTTTTTTTGTACTTATCACTCATCATCATTTCCAGCTGCGGAAAATATATCAGCTGTGCCCCTACCTGGATGAACGGACTTTACGTGGGGCTGCCTTTAAAGACAGTCCAGCATTGCAACTGGTTCAGAATCGTGCTGTGCAGCTGGTGAGTGGCAGGGCCTCCAAGGAACACATCACGGCGATTCCGTATAACCTGCATTGGTTACCAGTTCCTGCCTGAGCCCAATTCAAAGTGCTTGTTTTGACATATAAAGCCCTAAACGGCTTAGGACCTAGATACCTGAAGGACCGTCTCCTTCCATATGAACCTACCCGGCAATTAAGATCTAGCCAGAGGGCCCTCCTGAAAGAGCCATCCCTCCAGGAGGCAAAAGGGATGGCTTGTAGGAACAGGGCCTTTTCAGCAGCTGCCCCCAGATTGTGGTATGCCCTCCAAAGCGAGGCACCAACATTGATGACATTCCGGAGTCAGGTAAAAACATTCCTGTTCCAGAAGTCTTTTAACTGATTATTGCGGGTCCTGATGGCGATTTTAGTGTTGTATTTTAATATGTTGTATTTATTGTATTTAAATGTTTTAGTGTTTTTAATTTTATTGAAATTGGATGTTTTAATTATCTGAATTGTTTACTTTGATTGTGAGCTGCTCAGAGACCTTTGGGTAGTGGGCGGCATACAAGCTATAAATTTAAATTTAAATTAAATTAAATTAAAAACATTAGTTTGCAGAAGAGCACGCATTGTTTGGGAAAATAGAAAAAATGGAAGAGTTTCTGTTCTCTAACCTACCTATTGTAGTCCGTTCCAGGTGGGGTCTGATATTTTCTTGGGCATTTCCATCCAACAGACAAACCATTTGCAGTGCTAGTGACTGAAATACAGTGGTCAACACTGTGGAACATATGGAGCAAGACTTTGTCAGATCTCTTTATTTAACGGAGTCTACATCTTATATTTTCTTCTCAATGAATCAATGCTTCAATGATTTATTGATTAAACTTTTATACCACCTGGTTAGTCTGGTTTATGAATGTAGACTATTGTGCTTCTGTATCCATGATTCAAAATGCCAGGAAATGGCCTGATATTGATCCATAGTACCATGCCTGTAAAGGGAAGCCTGAATGTTGACAACATCCATGTTGGCATCCAACATGCTCTATAGAATATGCTACCATTCACAAAGTGACACCAGGGAAGGGAAACATTAAAGGAGCTGACTTGTTTTTTCATAAGTTAACCCTTTCACAACCAAATGCACTGCCATTGTCAGGGCTTTTTTCCAACCAACAAGTTTTCTAGGTACAGTGGTACCTTGTATAAAGGAATTAATTCGTTCCAAATGAAATTATGTTAAGCAAATTTTCCTTTTTACAAATTCCCATAGGAATGCATTGAAAACGGAGTAATCCCATTTTTATGTTGTACGAATTCTCCCCATAGGTGATTATGTTAAGCATATTTTCCCTATCTCTGGAATTTTTTATGTTGTACAGATTTTATGTTATACAAGCTGTTTGTTATACAAGGGTCCACTGTATTTATAAGGACATTCACAGGGATTAGAATGAATATATTTATAATCTTCTTGTGTCTCCATCTTTACAACCATACACAGAATTCCCTTGCAAGCATGAGCTTCATAAGCCTATTTTTCTAAGAATGAGTTAAAAAGTAAAATGGTAATTAAGAGACAGCTAATTGGGTCTTGATTGAAAGTTCATATTTTCCCAAAGGTGGAGCTGATTTCCATTTTCAAAATGGAAGAGGAGACTGGTTAGAAAAATCCTGTTTTAATGTTTACTGAATGTGCTAGTACACTTGCAGTAAACATTCACTGTTATGTACTTTCCAAGTTTTTTTTAAACTGGTTTTTCCAGTAGTGATGTATGGATTATAAAGAAGTTTGATCTCCGCAGAATTGGTGCTTTTGAGCTCCGGTGCTGGAGGAGAGTCTGGAGAGTCCCCTGGACTGCAAGGTGATCAAACCTATCCATCCTGAAAGAAATCAACCCTGAATGTTCACTGGAAGGACAGATTTTGAAGCTGAGGCTCCAGTACTTTGGCCACCTCATGAGAAGAGAGGACTCCTTGGAAAAGTCCCTGCTGTTGGGAAAGATTGAAGGCAAAAGGAAAAGAGGACGGCAGAGAATGAGATGGTTGGACGGTGTCATCGATGCAACCAATATGGATTTGCTCAAACTCTGGGAGGCAGTAGAAGATAGGAAGGCCTGGCGAGCTCTGGTCCATGGGGTCACAAAGAGTTGGACATGACTAAACGACTGAACAACAACAACTTTCTAAGTTAAGAGGTAATACTTTGAATGTGACATGCAAAACAGTATGTGAATTCCCTGAAGATACATGGTAAAATGTCACCCTTTCTGGAAAACTTTATCTATTATTTTAAAGCAAACCAGTTGTTTTTAAACTAATTAATCAAACCTATTTTTGATTCTCTGCTCCTTGGTTGCTTTGCAGCCCTCCAAATATCTTCCTTGCATACATATCTGGCAGAGTGTATCTCCCAAAAATCAGCTTTGGCCCAGCCCACCAGAGCTTTGTGGGCCTTCTTGCCTCAGGTTGCCACCCTGAGGGAGGCCCGTAGATCCTCCTCTCGGAGTTGGGCCTTCTTGGTGGCTGGTCCAACCCTTTGGAACCACCAACCAAGTGAGAAAGGGCTTGTGGCATCCCTTCTGGCATTAAAAAACACATTAAAACTTGGTTGTTTAAAGCCACTGTTGGCAACTGCTGAGGATGTTGTCTTGTTTGTTTGTCCACCCACTGTTTGCCATTGATATCTTGTTTTGCCGGATCAAACTTCTCTATTTATTGTTACTATTGTTACTTGTTGTATTATTGTTTTCTGGTTGTTCACCACCCAAAGTTCCTTTGGGAAAGTTGGGCAGTATAGAAATGGGAATAATAAATGAATTAAATAAAATATAAATATGCATGCTTCATTTCATGAGTCTTATAGCAAACTGGCTGTTTTCCCCTTTTGAAAGTACTTTTTGGAGAATCAATATTCCAGCACCTGCAGCCTCGATCCTTTTCAATTAAAATAAGCATGCAAGATAAGCAAGACTGGTCTTTCAATTTCTGTGCTATTTTTAAAATCTGGGATTGTTTGGGTTCACCTATTTCTGAACAGAGGGGTACAGTTTACATTTCAAAATCATATCTCAAGAGCTCTTTATCCAAGATTCCCTAGACTTGGCATAAAGGAAGAGCAGACTGCTTTTTAGGCCTATGAAAAATCTGGTAAATTCTAACGCCCAAGTTTCAAAATTAAATTTTGTTCAGGCTGCCCCCATTTTGAGCATTGCCTTGTAGAATGTTGATTTCCTCTGCTGCAAAGTAACATAGCAGCATGAGAAAATCTGAGGGAACCTTACTTTCTTTGAAGAAACCCATTTCATGTGGGGTTGAGCTAGTATAGTTATGAGATTACATAATATTATAGCAGAAAGCAAATGAAAAAAGAGTACATAAACATGTCATGCAACTCCAAGGCCATTGAACACAAGGAGACTAATCTCCATTCAGAATGTATGAGGCCAAGAACATGTGAATGGAGATATGTACAGTGGTCCTGAAACCAGCATCCAAGCCCCCTCACTCCCTAACCTCACAGCAATGATTCTCTTTAGACTCACTTGAACATAAATATTCATTCATTCAATTTTTACTGTTCTACCTCCAGTGCCACTTTTATCAACTGCTGCTGCTCAAGAGTTCTATGTAGTCAACATTTTTGCTTATAGCCTTAAGCGTAATAATTACTACACCAATTTCCTCACTTTTCTTCCAACAGTGAAACCAGTTTGCACTTGCTACATGTTTATGTCACATTGTTTTCAGACATGAAGACAAACATTACATATACTCTGCAGATATTAACACCACAGAAGCATGTCTTCCCTCCATGATTCTGCCGCCGCTTTACTTTCTTCTGTTTTTCTGTGAGGGCCTTTTCCTTTGTCCTGTCTGTCTTGAAGGATGCTGGGAAAGTCTTTTAATATACCTCATAAAACTCTACATTTGTCTCCTTGCTTTGCTTTTTCTTTTGTCACATCCTTCACGAGACTTTCCTTATTACTATTCCCCCATAAAGCATCTGGTTGCTCACTCTCTGGGGGTCCCTTCTCAGTTTTATTCTTTTGTTGTGCTTTTTTTAGTAATCAGAAACAGAAATACCAAAAACAGAAGGAACAAAAATACAAAAACAATAATATGCTTCTATAATTCCCAATGTCTGTCAGCTAATCAATTCACCATGCCACAATTTACATATGTACTCAGCAGAGATGGTCCCAGACTGCTTGTTCAGCAAGATCTTTGGAGAGGTGAAAGCTACCATTTGTTTTCTGGATGCTTACCCCTCCTGGCTTATTAAAGCTGCCAGAGAGAAAATGTTCAAGTGGGTCCCAGGAGTGGTGAATTCAGTAGTGTGGGATCGCAGCCTGCTTAAAGCAGGCAGCAGATTGTTGAAAAGATCCTCCTTGGACCCCACAGTATTGGATAATTAATAGCCAGACTTTAATATGCCATTCTTGGTCAAAGTGCAGGAGCAGGTTGTAGCTTCTCAATTTCAGGGATTCCTGGATAAGATGAATTTTTCTAGATCCCTATCAATCAGGCTTGAGGCTGGGTTATGAGATGAAGACTTCCCTGGTAGCCACTGGGGATGGTGTATCTCGCTTGGCAATTTGTTCCAGGAAGCCAGGCTAGCCACAGAGGTCCTCCCTGGGGGTGGCAACCCCGAGAAAGAAAGCCACGGAGGCTCGGGTTGGCCGGGGCCAGCTCTAACTTCTGGGAAATACCCTCTGCCAGATATTCAGGTCCCAAGCCATGGGGGTGGGTTTGTAAAACAAAACCAACACCTTGAACCTTATTCAGTATGGAACAGGTAGCCAATGTAGGCAAGCCAGAATTGGGTTGATGTAGTCATATTTGCCAGCACCAACCACCAATCTGGCTGCTGCATTATGCACCTGCTGCAGTTGCCGAATAAGTGTCAAGGGAAGCCCCATGTAGAGAGCATTGCAATAATCTATCCTCAACATGACCAGTGCCCGCGCAACAGTTCTCAAGGAATCCCCATCAAGGTACAGGCAAATCTGGGCAGTAAGGTGGTAAAAGGCCAAAGTGGACACGGTAGCCACCTGGGACTCCAGGGACACTGCCGGATCCAGGACAATGCCAGGCTCCTCACTCATCCCACCAGCTGGAGGACAGTCCCATCCAGACAGGAGCTAGGGCACTGTACCCATCCAGGGTACTCCCGAAGAACAGAACCTCAGTCGTCTTGGGATTAAGTTTGAGCCTGTTGGTCCTGGTCCAATCCAGAATTGTAGCCAGGCAGCGGTCAAAGGTCTGAACAGCCTCCACTGTTTTGGCCTTGACTTCCTTCCACTTCTTATATGTCTACTATTTGGTGTTGTTGTTTTCAGGTCCTCTCTGAACTTTTTGTTAGTCTTTTGCTCTCTTCTAGCTTTTTCCCTTGTTGGAACTATTTGTACTTGTTCCTTTAGAATTTCCTCTTTAAGAAATTCCACCTACAATATCTTGGAATCCTTACTAGGATCTCCTGTCATGGGACTCTTTGTTTTGAGTTTATAAAAACACTTTTCTAAAATCCATCACACACTAGACTACACTCTGCCTTTGTTTCCTTTCAAATCGAGAACTCAAGTATAGGATTTTCACTTTCCTTCAGAGTTCCCCTTACTTGTACTTCTTCCACCAAGTCATCTGCGTTGGTTAGAATCGCATCAAAGATTACCAATCCTCTAGTTTCTTTGTCCACTTTTGGTAGGAGAAAATTATCAGCCACACAAGCCAGGAATTTCTCAGAAGTGCCCTATTTGGCAGAAATGAGTTTCCAAAATATATCAGGATACCTGAAATCTCCTACTACGATTATGTCATTTCTCTTTGAAATTATTCCAGTTTGTTTTTCAAGAGTTTTCATTCTCATCATCTCCTCATTGGGTGGTCATTAGTACAACTACATTGGTACCTTGTATAAAGGAATTAATTCGTTCCAAAAGAAATTATATTAAGCAAATTTTCCTTTATACAAATTCCCATAGGAATGCATTGAAAATGGAGTGGTCCCATTTTTATGTTGTACGGATTTTCCCCATTGGCGATTATGTTAAGCAAATTTCCCCTATCTCCGGAATTTTTATGTTGTACACATTTTATGTTATACAAGCTATTTGTTATACAAGGGTCCACTGTACTAGATTCCTTTTATTTTTCATCCCAATTTTATACATCCAGATGCTCTTGATAGGACAGCCAGGCTCATCCTCCGGTATTTCTGTGCCAGGATATCTATTTTTGTCATTAATGTAACTTCACTCCCCCTTCTATTGTTTCTGTGCTTTTTCAACAATTTATATCAATTAATTGTTTTATTCCAGTCACAGGAGTCATCCCACCAAGTTTCATTTATCCCTATCTAGCCATATTTACCCACCTGAAATAAAATATTCAGTTCTTGTTTGCTTCCCATACTTGTGGCATTTGTAGATAGACACCAGAGATTGTGTGATTTGTGGCCTGCTTTCCTTCATATATTTTTATGAACATTATTTTGGGTCCTCTTAGAGCTTCTTGGTCTGTTCCCCTTATTATGCATAAGCTTTCATCTACCTTTGCCTCCAAGGTTGTATCTCTCTTCACCTTCCAATTCAGTTTTAAATCTTCCTGACTTAAATTCTTCATCCTGTTGCCAAACACATTCTTTCCAGCACCTGTGAAGTGCAACCCATCACTTCTCAGCAGTCCATCCTCTAGAAAATAGTCTCAAAATTAAAACTCCTCCTGTTAGCACCACCTTTGTAGCCAGTTGTTCAGTGGAATATTTTCTTTGCCCTTTTCATTATTTTGAGTATTGGTAATATGGGGAAGAAGACTATCTGGACTCCAAGATATTTGATCTTCCTTACCAGGACTACAAAATCAGACATGTTTTCTTCAAAGTTCCTCTTGGGTGTGTCATTTGTTCCAATGTGGGTGAGAAGAAAGGGCCATGAATTCATTTTACAAATGATGGCAGTCCTTCCAGCCTATCCCTGATCAGCCTTTCAGAGAGACAACATACCTGGTAGATCCATGGATCTTCTTGGCATATTTAGTTTTCAGTCCTATGCAGAAGGGTGTATCCTACTACAACTACAAATCTAACTACAACTATTCTTCTCTATGTGTGTTCAGTAACCTTGCTTGGTTTCTTGCTTGTCTACTGTATGAATTTCTCTGTGTGCTGTCTTTCAGACTCCTCTTCAACAATCTGAAAGTGCTTTTGCAGTGTCTTCTTATTTTTCTCCCAAATGTTTCCCTTCCCCATGGTGCTTCCTCCACTATCTTTGTTCTCTTCTCTGTATTCTCCTCCATATTGAAAGGTCAGTTTGCAAAGCCCATCATTCTGCATCTGCACATATCCTGGGGTCAATGTTTGTCCATGTTTGATAGGGCCTCGTGGCCATTGTGTATCATAGCTTGTCATCAAGCTAAAGTTGGTTTCATTTTTGGTTTAAGGTAAGTAATCTTGACATATTGATATATCTTAAACTGATCTTGGTAAGACCTTCCTTTGGCAAACTGTCATGCCAAAATTAGCAGACTTGCAAGATGTTGTCATTTTCCTAGACAAACGTGGGCTCTTTTCTTTCTTTCTTTCTTTCTTTCTTTCTTTCTTTCTTTCTTTCTTTCTTTCTTTCTTTCTTTCTTTCTTTCTTTCTTTCTTTCTTTCTTTCTTTCTTTGCAGACCTGTTGATCAGGCCATCACCAAAGTAGCAACATCAGGGACATTGCGACTTTGGAAGCAGGAGAAGCCTGTCAAAAGATGACCTAAAATTTGTGAATTTGTCAACTGGGGCAGGGCTATTTTGGAGGCAACACTGACAGATTTATGGTTTCAGGTGGAAACAATTTACAGAAGGTCATTTTGAGTGAGTTTTGCTTGGAGGTTTTTTTGATTGATTTGGACCAGAAATTCAAAGTGAAGCTAGAACAAGGAAACACACATAGATCACAAAGATTGGAAGACTGAGATAAGTTCTTGTAAACCTAAATCACAATTGATTTATTACTAATCTATGGGGGGGAGAGAAAGAGCATTCAATTGATTTATAATAGTTGAGTTCCAGGAAATGCTCAGTGTACAGATTTTATTCTTACCTTACAACATGTTTTCATGATTGTTATGATCAGGGATGACTGTATGCTGAGATTCTGTAGAATTGAAGCAAACACTCAACATTATTTAGTTTGGGCAAATGTCCCTGTTCATGTTTCAAGCACATTTCTTGCTCTTGTACTGATGAAGATATGCTTGAAAGGGTAGTGAGCTACTTTTTATCGTCATTGAGGAGGATTGATAGGATACTTAGATATTTTCTTCAACCCTGAGAAGGTTTTCTGACAATCTAAAAAATCCTAGTTTTGCAAACTCATAGTGTTATAACTTGAGGGGTGGAACAGATTGATAGCATATACAGGAGGATCAAAATAAAACAACTGTTCAACACCACATGTAGTTAATTTATGGAATTCCATGTTATGAGTTGCATGCTGGCCACTAGCTTTGACAGCTTTACAAGGAGATTAGACAAATGCAGGGAAGAGGGGTCTATCAATAGCTGCTTGTCATTATCAGGGCCAGTTGAAGACATTTTGCTGCCTCAGGCAAAACTGCTAATGGCACCCTGCCCCTCCCCAAGGCAAGCTGCAGGTACCCCAAGCTAGCCAAGGTAGTTATTATGTGAATGTGAGTCATAAAATTAAATAATAAGTCATTGCTGCTTTTTCATACTACCCAAAATACCAACCTTCTTTATGGCAGGTGTGGTTTTGATAATGATGTTTAGAGACTGAAGTATATACCTCTTGTCCAGAAGGTAGAGGAAGCAACAAGAGGCAAAACCATTTTAGATCTGGTCATAACCAATAAGGAGGACCTTGTAAATGGGGTTGAAGTGGTGGGATCTTTAGGTAAAAGTGGCCATGCCCTCTTGAAATTTGTTATACAGTTGGAAGGTGAAGCTAAGCATAGTCAGACAAGAATCCTGGACTTTAAGAAAGCCAATTTTTGTAAACTTAGGGAATTATTGGCTGTGATTCCATGGACCGACACACCAAAAGAGAAGGGAATCCAAGATGGATGGGAGTTCCTTAAAAGCGAGCTATTAAAGGCACAATTTAAAAATGTTCCAACAAGAAGAAAAAAATTGGAGAGGTCTAAAGAAACCACAATGGTTTACTAAAGAACTCTCAACTCAGCTAACTATAAAGAAAAACAAGTACAAGGAATGGAAAAATGGGAAATGCACCAAAGAGGGATATAAGCAAACAGCTAATATATGCAGGGGGATGGTAAAAAAAGCTAAAGCGGAAAACAAACTTAGACTTGCCAGTGAGGTTAAAGATAGTAAAAAGGGTTTCTTTAGTTATGTCCGCAGCAAAGGGAAAAATAAGGAAATGATTGGCTCTCTGTGTGGCGATAATAACCAGTTACTAACAGAAGACAAGGAAAAGGCAGAACTACTCAACACCTTTGCCTCCGTTTTCTCCAAAAAGGAAGAAAGATATCTGCTGGGACAAAGAGTAGATGAGGTAGGATGGCAACATAGAATAGGTAAGAGAGCTAGTAGTGGAACACCTGGAAGCATTAAATGAATTTAAGTCTCCTGGGCCAGATGAATTACACCCAAGGATATTAAAAGAACTTACAGAATTAATTGAAGAACCAGTGGCAATAATATTTGAGAAGTCCTGGAGAACAGGGGAAGTCCCCATCGACTGGAGGAGGGCTAATATTGTCCCCATCTTCAAAAAAGGAAAAAAAGAGGACCCAAATAATTACCGCCCAGTCAGCTTGACTTCAATTCCTGGAAAGATCCTAGAACAGATTATTAAACAGGCAGTCTGCAATTATTTAACAAACAATGCTGTCATTACAAGAAGTCAACACGGGTTTCTTAAAAACAAGTCATGCCAGACTAATTTGATCTCTTTCTTTGATAGAATTACAGGCCTAGTGGATGAGGGGAATGCTGTGGATATTGTTTATCTGGACTTTAGTAAGGCCTTCAATAAGGTTCCCCATGGTATTCTTGCTAAGAAGTTAGTAGAAATTTGGATAGATAGTGCTACTGTCAGGTGGATTTGTAATTGGTTGACTGATCACACCCAAAGGGTGATCATAAATGGCCTCTCTTCAGCTTGGAGAGACGTGACCAGTGGGGTGCCCCAGGGTTCTGTTCTGGGTCCAGTGCTGTTCAACATCTTTATTAATGACTTGGAGGAAGGAATAGAGAGTATGCTAATTAAATTTGCAGATGATACCAAATTGGGTGGGGTTGCTAATTCCCTAGAGGATAGGATGAAAATCCAAAAGACCTTGACAGATTAGAATGCTGGGCCAAAGCTAACGGAATTGATTTCAAAAGAGGGAAATGTAGGGTGCTACATCTAGGTAAAAAAAATGAATTGCACAGATATAGGATGGGGGATACTTGGCTGGAGAATAGTACCTGTGAAAGGGATCTGGGGGTCTTGGTGGACCACAAATTGAACATGAGTCAGCAGTGTGATGCGGTGGCCAGGAAAGACAATGCGATTCTTGGTTGCATCAACAGAACCATCGTGTCTAGATCAAGGGAAGTGATAGTGCCACTCTATTCTGCTCTGGTCAGACCCCTCCTGGAGTACTGTGTCCAGTTCTGTGCACCTCAGTTAAAAAGGATGTTGACAACCTCGAGCGGGTGCAGAGGAGGTCGACCAGGATGGTTAAGGGTCTGGTGGAAATGTCTTATGAGGAACGGCTTAGGGAACTGGGAATGTTTAGCCTTTCAAAAAGAAGTCTGAGAGGGGATGTGATAGCTATGTTTAAATATTTGAAAGGATATCATATTGAAGAGGGAACAGGTTTGTTTTCCATGGCTTCAGAGACTAGGACTCGGGGCAATGGTTTCAAACTACAGGAAAAGAGATTCCATTTGAACATTAGGAAGAACTTCATGACAGTTAGAGCTGTTCGGCAGTGGAATATGCTGCCACGGAGGGTGGTTGAGTCTCCTTCTTTGGAGGTTTTTAAGCAGAGGCTGGATGGCCACCTGTCAGAAATATTGTGATGGGGTTCCTGCATGGCAGGGGGTTGGACTAGATGGCCCCTGAGGTCTCTTCCAAGTGTATGATTCTATGATTCTATGATTCTATGATTCTATGAGCTCTTGCCCACTTATCTGCTTTGGATCTATGCAAAAATGATTAACTTGTCATCTAACAGGAATAGATCTGCACTCTGCAAAGAAGATCTAGATGTGTCCCCTTTGGACCAGGCAACCAGCTTGCTCACTCTCAAGGCTGCAAAGAAGGCCGTGAGAGTTGCCACTCTGAATAACCTTGCCTCAAACCCATTCCTAAAAATCCCATCCCAGATGCTATGTAGCTTGTTCAACATCTGGGAGGAAATAAGAGAATGCTCATTCCTATGCTGCCCTTTTCTTTGACCATCGTGTTATCATTTTCTAAACCCTAAACACTCCTGCTGGGTGTTTTAAGCCCCTAGCCTTCGCATAAAAGGTAAAAGCTGATATTTTACCTTGGATTGACGTGGGAGCCAAAACCTTCCTATGTAGATACACGGCAAACTACATCAGCTGTTCCATGGACATGGGCCAAGCTTGCTCAAACTTTTTTTGAGCATAGAAATGAATGAACTCCATGCACACCACAGAATAATTGTGGTGCATGCTAGGAGCTAATGCCATATTCATAGTTCTGTTAGCATCTACCTCCCAATTATTCATACCTCTTCCAGCTGAAATTCCATCTTGACTTGTGCCATAGAAGAAAACACCCTGAGCCGGTCCATCTGTTGGTGGGACAGGGCATCAACTAGCTCATTTTCAACACTTGGCACATTCTGAAAAACTATGTTAAACCTCAAACACGTCAAAGTGATGGCCCTAACCAGTCTCATGACTCTGGCCAAGCATGATGACAGGCAGTTGACTATCTGCACTATAGCTTGGTTATCACACCAGAATACAACAGCTGAATTAGCCCATTAGTCTGACCATAACCAAAGGGCTCCTACTATAGGGAACAACTCTGTTTTGCCACTCCGTTGGCCATATGCCTGCACACCATATACCCTGGAATTAAATACCAAACCAAATGTGAGCCTGGTGTGTGCAACCAGGCAGACCTACACCTGAGAGAGCAAAAGAGAATGAACAGCACTGGTAAGTTTCTGGGTTGGAGCAGTTCAACTAGGGCTGTTTGACCTTTGCCTCTGCTAACTTTAACTGCTCATTTAAATACAAAGAGCCATTAATCAGCCAAACAAAGGAAGTGGGCAGAAAGCAGGGAGTGGTGCCAGACTAAGCCTTCTTCTGAGCTTGGGGGTGGAGTTACACTAAGTGTATTTCCCCTGAAGAAGCTTAGCCTCAGCATTTGAGCCTGGTGTGTGGAACCAGGCAGACCTACTCATGAGAGAGCAAAAGAGAAAGAACAGCACTGGTAAGTTTCTGGGTTGGAGCAGTTCAGCTAGGGCTGTTCGACCTTTGCCTCTGCTAACTTTAACTGTTCATTTTAACATAAAAGGAAGAAAATTGTACTAGATTACTATTTCTAGATTAGCAGCTAATAAAACTGTAAAAATTTTCAAAGCCCAGAATACTGCACTCATTAGAATGGCGTCTGAGGGAGCACCTGTAGTTACCTGTAACAGTTGTCCCATGTTTGTCATCTTGACAAAATGCACAGAGAACTACACTTGCTGCAAGTGTAAGCTGGTTGCACTTTTGGAAGAGAAGGTCCAGCAGCTAGAGGCCCACATATCGGGCCAGCAATATATTAAGGAGCTTGAGCTGTTCTTGGACAGAGCGAAACAGACTATCCAGGTTGAAGAAGAGACAGGGCACACTTCTGAGGATGAAGTCACTTCCCCAGCTCAGGAGGTAGATGTGTGGGGAATGTGACTCAAAGGAGTACAAGGCCAAGGGATCACTCAGAGAGTCTCATATTGCACAATCAATTTGAGGCTCTTTCCCTCATCACACCTCATGAGGCATGCACAGAGGAACAACTGGTTCCACCTGAGGATCTCTCCTTCATCACAATTGATGAGATACAGGATCAGGTACATGTAGATGAACAGGCTGCGGGAGAGAAGCTCATTGTACTAGGGGATTCTATAATTAGAAATACAGAGGGATGGATTTGTGATGATCATGATAACCGTATGGTCACTTGCCTGCCAGGTGCAAAGGCTGCAGACATCATGAGAAATCTAGATAGCTTGTTAGAAAGAACAGGGAAGGAGCCAGTGGTCATGGTACACGTTAGTACCAATGATGTCGGGAAGGCCAAGCGGTCAGTCTTGGAAGCCAAATTCAGGTTGTTAGGTAGAAGACTGAAGTCCCGGGCTTCCAAGGTAGCATTTTCAGAAGTGCTACCTGTTCCTCGTGCAGGACCCGCCAGGCAGGCAGAGCTCAGAAACCTCAATGCGTGGATGAGGCAATGGTGTCGAGAGGAGGGCTTTAGATTTGTCAGGAACTGGAGAACATTTTGGGACAAGCCAAACCTGTTCAGGAGGGATGGGTTGCACTTGAATAATGATGGGACCAGATTGCTAGCACTCAACCTCAAAAGGGCAGCAGAGCAGCTTTTAAACTGATAACTGGGGGAAACTTGACAGGAGTTGAGTGGCATCCGGTTCGGGACACCTCATCCTCGGGGAATGAGGTTGGAGAGGGTAGAGAATCACATAGAGATGGCATAGCAGGTATTAGCACTGAGAGAATAATGGAATGTGACAGTTTCTCTACTGAAAAGAAAAGCTGTGTGTGTGTGTGGGAGAACAAGGCAGCAGCTGTTGTTGTGGGACCCACTGTACAGGAGCTTCCACGCCAATGCTCGAAGCCTCAAAGCAAAGATGGGAGGACTTGAACATTTGGCATCTAGGGATAACATAGATCTAATAGCCATAACAGAAACCTGGTGGAATGTGGAGAACGAGTGGGATACAGCAATGACGGGCTATAAACTCTATAGAAGGGGTAGAGAGGGGCGGGTTGGAGGAGTGGCCATCTATGTCAAAGAAGGGTTAAAATCCAGCAGAATGGAGATGGACAGAGGGTCTGACTCCACCATAGAATCACTATGGGTTAAACTACCAGGTCCAAGGAGTGATGTGATAGTTGGGGTATTCTATCGTCCACCAGATCAAAAACTTGAAGGGGACCTTGAAATGAGGAGAGAAATCATGGAGGTAGCTAAGAGGGATAGGATAGTAATCATGGGGGACTTCAATTATCCCCACATTGACTGGACCAATGTGAGCTCTGGGCAAGAAAGAGAAACTGGGTTTCTTGACTTGCTGAATGATTGTGCCTTAGAGCAACTTGTCATGGAGCCCACCCGAGAACAGGCAACTCTGGCTCTAATACTGTGTGATACTCAGGACCTGGTCAGGGATGTGAATGTCACTGAGCCTCTGGGGAACAGTGACCATGCTGCAATTTCCTTTGCCATGCATGTTGGAGGAAGAGTGTCAACCAAATCAGACATAAAAACCCTTGATTTTCATAGGGCAAACTTCCCTCAGATGAGGAAACTAGTTAGAGAGAAATTGAAAGGGAAGGTTAGAAGAATCCAATCTCTTCAGAGTGCATGGAGCCTGTTTAAAACAACGGTAATAGAGGCCCAGCACAAGTGCATACCACAAAGAAAGAAGAGCTCATTTAAGTCCAAGAGGACACCGGCCTGGTTAACGAGTGGAGTTAGAGAGGCTCTAAAGTGCAAGGAGAGGTCTTTCTGTAAATGGAAATCCTCCCCAAATGAGGAAAATAAAAAGGAACACAAACTCTGGCAAAAGAAATGTAAGAAGATGATAAGAGAGGCAAAGAAAGATTTTGAGGAACGCATGGCTAGCAATATAAAGGGTAACAATAAAAGCTTCTTTAAATATGTTAGAAGTAGAAAACCTGCCAGAGAACCAGTTGGCCCTCTGTATGGTGAGGGAGGAAAGGGGGAGGTTAAGGAGGACTTGGAAATTGCAGAGAAATTAAATGAGGATGTTTTAGGACTAATTGATAAATTGAAGACTAACAAGTCACCTGGCCCAGATGGCATCCACCCAAGGGTTATTAGGGAACTGAGAAATGAAATTGCAGATCTTTTAACGGTTATATGCAACTCATCTCTTAACACGGCCACAGTGCCGGAGGACTGGAGGATAGCAGATGTCACACCAATTTTTTTAAAAGGAAGGAGGGGGGACCCAGGAAACTACAGGCCAGTTAGCCTTACATCTGTCCCAGGGAAGATGGTGCAAAGCCTCATCCAAGAGAAAATCTTAAAACACATAGAAGGACAAACCTTGCTGAGAGAAAATCAGCATGGCTTCTCTAAGGGTAAATCTTGTCTGACAAATCTTTTAGAATTTTTTGAAAAGGTCAACAGGCATGTGGATTTGGGTCAACCGGTGGATATAGTCTATCTGGACTTTCAAAACGCTTTTGACACAGTCCGTCACCAAAGGCTGCTGAGAAAATTGCACAATCAGGGGATAAGAGGGCAGGTCCTCTTATGGACTGAGAACTGGTTGAGATCCAGGAAACAAAGAGTAGGTGTCAATGGGAAATTTTCACAATGGAGAGAAGTGAAAAGCGGTGTGCCCCAGGGCTCTGTCCTGGGACCGGTGCTTTTCAGTCTGTTCATAAATGACCTGGACACAGGGATAAACAGTGAGGTGGCCAAGTTTGCAGATGACACAAAAATTTCCCGTTTGGTAAAAAACAGAGAAGATTGTGAAGAGCTCCAGACGGATCTCTCCAAACTGGGGGAATGGGCTACGAAATGGCAAATGCGTTTTAATGTAGCCAAATGTAAAGTAATGCATATTGGGGCAAAAAATCCAAACTTTATCAACTCATGTGCTCTGAGTTATCCGTGACAGATCAGGAAAGAGATCTTGGTGTGCTGATGGACAGCTCCATGAAGGTGTCTCCCCAATGTGTGGCAGCAGTGAAGAAGGCCAATTCCATGCTAGGGATTATCAAAAAGGGGATTGAAAATAAAACAGCCAACATTATAATGCCATTATACAAAACAATAGTAAGGCCGCACCTGGAGTATTGTGTACAATTCTGGTCACCGCATCTCAAGAAAGACATAGTGGAACTGGAAATGGTGCAGAAGAGAGTGATTAAAATGATTACTGGGCTGGGGCACCTCCCTTATGAGGAAAGGCTAAAACATTTGGGCCTCTTTAGTCTGGAAAAAAAGGCGTCTGAGAGGGGATATGATTGAGACATACAAAATAATGCAGGGCATGAGTAAAGTGGATAGAGGGAAGCTCTTCTCCCTCTCCCAAAATACCAGAACTAGGGGACGTACACTCAAATTGAGGGCTGGGAGTGTAAGAACTGACAAAAGAAAATATTTATTCACCCAGCGCGTTGTTAGTCTATGGAACTCCCTGTCACAGAATGTGGTGATGGCATCTGGCCTGGATGCCTTCAAAAGGGGATTGGACAGATTCCTGGTTGAAAACTCCATCACAGGTTACAAACCATGATGGAGATGTGTAATCTCCAGGCTTAAAACCAGGGTACTTCAAGGGCCAGATGCAGGGGAGTAGTATCAGGAGACAGATATCTAGTCTCATGCACTCCCAAACGCATCTGGTGGGGCAGTTGTGAGATACAGGAAGCTGGACTAGATGGGCCTTTGGCCTCATCCAGCATGGCTCTTCTTATGTTCTTATGTTCTTAATGTCCCAGAAGCATCTGGTTGCACCTCTAAATCTAAAGCAATAGGATCTCTGCCCTCCAAAAATACATGCTATTACACTGCTCTAAAAATTCCATCCAAACCTTCAAATCCTTTTTCATATTGGCCAGCATCCTACATCTGTGATGTGGCTTAACCCTAACCCTATAGAGGCATCGCAGAGCAGTCCTATGGAGGCTCTCCCTGGTGCTAAACTTTGCATGCAAAATTTATTTATTTATTTATTTATTTATTTATTTATTTATTTATTTATTTATTTATTTATTTATTTATTATTAGATTTATACCCCGCCCATCTTCCCAAGGGAACTCTGGGCGGCTTACAGAGCTGTTCAATACAGCACAATTTACAACATCTGACCTATGGTCACTCTGGGGGGTTTACAAAAGCTAAGACACGGACAACACAATAAATAATAGAATTAAACAATATACAATGTATAGACAAAATAAAATTAACCAATCAAACATAATTAGATCTGATAACAAAGCAAAAATAATAAATCAAATGTACATACAAAAACAAACAGAGTTGGATAAAATGTAAAATCCGATCAGCGAGATGGGCAAGAAAGCATGTCTATATGGCCAGGTTTTAAGTTGTTTTTTAAAAACTTGTAGCACGGGGTCCAAAACAATCTCAGGGGGCATCTGGTTCCAAAAACAAGGTGTGACCACCAAGAAATCCCAGTTCCTGTGATTCTTCTGAGCTTCTTTTGGGGTCGGCACCTTCAAGTGGCCCACCTGAGAGGAGCGAGTGTTGGAGGAAATACTCTGTGGCAGGAGCTGTTCTGACAGATACAACCATTTAGGGCTTTGTATGTCAACATAAGAACTTTGAAGTCCATGTGGAATTGGATCAGCAGCCAGGGCAGTGCAGCCAGATTTGGGGTAATATGTTGGTTTCTTTTTATCCATTATTAACCTAGCCGTTGTACTCTGCACTAGCTGGATCCTCCATATTAATTTCAAAAGTGGCCCCACGTAGAGTGTGCTACAGTGGTCTAATCTTGAGACTACAAGTGCATGGACCAACATGGTGAGGGCCCCTGGATCAAGGAAGGCACACAGCTATGCAATCCGCTGCATCTGGAAATGGGTAGACCGGACAACCAATGCCACCTGGGCCTCCATGGTGAGTGCTGGGACCAGAAGGATGCCCAGGCTGTGCATCTCCATCTGGGCAGGGAGAGTTGCCCCACCCCAAAAGCTGAGGGAGCTTCCCAATCCCCTGACAGTGGGAGCTCCCACTCAAAGGACTTCTGTCTTTCCTGGGTTCAGCCTCAGTCTGCTTGCTCTCATCCACCCCAGAGCAGCATCCAGACAGTGCTCAAGGGATAGAATGGCATCCACTGAAGATGGACAGGATATATAGATATGGGTGTCATCAGTGTACTGATGGCACCAAACTCCATACCTCTTGACAACCTCTTCCAGTGGCCTTATAAAGATGTTAAAAAGTATGGGGGAAATGATTGACTCCTGTGGCACCCCACAATTGAGGGACGAAGGGGTGTAGGTCATCTCCCCCAGCTGAACTCTCTGGGGCCTGTAATCCAAGAAGGAGCAGAATCACCACAAAGCAGTGCCTCCAATCCCCAACCCCAGGAGGATAGCATGGCCAACAGTATCAAAGACTGCTGAAAGATCAAGGAAGACCAACAAGGACTATTTACCTTTGTCAACCACCCTCAGAAGGTTATCATGTCGGGTGACCAATACCGTATCCATACTATGGTGCATCCTGGATGAACTAGCAGAAGTTGAAAGGGGGACTTTATGTTGCACTTACCCAACTCCATCCCTATCCCACAATTCTGCCCCATGCGGACAGCCTCATCAAAACACATGTACCTTACACTACATAAGTCCTGCAGGATCATATCATTCACTGATTCACCATCCAGATAGAATAGGTGATGAATAAGTCTACATTCCCCTGGTGTCTTCTGTGGCACCACTCCCAAAGATGAAATCTGGAACCGCTCAATGGGTGGGGCATTAAAAGGCCTCAGCACTCTTCTTTCCTCACCCTCTTTGCTTATCTTTTCCTTAAGTTCATTCTCTAAACCCTGAACTGACTTCAGATTCGTAGCCATCCTAGCTATTCTCTCATATTCTGCAGGAATGCAAAAACGTATAGTAAACCCCACAAGGAGATATTGCGCTGCTTCCCTGTCCGGGTAGCTGTGAAGCCACTCCTCCAGCATGTCTAACGTGATTGGGCTAGGGCTCTTTGGGAAAGGCAGTCAGGCCAAGGGGTTCTTTTTTCTGCCCTGTTCCCTTCCACTGGCCCAGCCAGGCCATTCTTGGCCTTCACACAGAGACCCCTCTGTCATTGAATTCCCAACATATCAGGTGGGGTTAAATCACCAGAGTGGGCAACATTAGCTTGCTCCACTATTTGAACAAGATGACCACTATCAAACTGTTCTCCTGATATGGGGTGAGATGGGGTCATGAGATGCAATAACAATGCATCCTGTGGTACATCCAAGCACATATTAGGGTACTGCACTGCTCTCAAGTGGAATCCTGCATCGTATTGAAGCCAAGCTGACCCTGGAAAATCTACATGATCTCTATAAATTAAATCCTTATGTTGGATCAAGGAAAACGACTATTATCTTTGATTTGGACTCCTGAATTCAGCAGGGTATTGAAGTTGATTGATTTATAGGCTCTTCCAACTCCACTATTTTATGATACTATGGTTTTGCATAAAGCAACATGAATAGCTAACAATTAATGTTACTATTTTAAAAATTATTCTTGATATCACATGTACTTTTAACAGGATTACTAGGATAACATAGTGTGTGAAATATGACAATTTTATTTTCCACATTGTATTTTTTTTCCTGATATACCATAGCTGAATCAATCATTGGAAATTATATTCATGTAGCAATGGGGTGGGGGTTAACTAGACTGTCATTCTGTTTAATTATGGTCATAAAATTGCTTGTGGTGTGTTGCTGCAATTCTGACAATAAATTTAAGTAATCTAATTGACTTTCAGTCATCAGCAAAGTCAGTGGGATTTTACAGGCATGTAAAAGTTTTATTTTAAAAAATAACGAAAAATATTGAAAAAATATTCACATTCCGTTTAAATAACTATATGTGTTTCTCTCTGTGTGTTTGTCTGTTAGAGGAGGAAAAAATATAATTAATGCAATGTGTGTCTGTGCTTGCAGAGTTTTAATGTCAGTTTTCCCACTGAATTTTAAAGGGAAATGTGTTGGCCTGTGCGCAACGTTGGTATAATGTTTACTACTTCTGAGTATGTTTAAATCTGTGTTTAACAGTAGGAATGGGCCTTCAGGACTAAACCAAAGACCCCAAACATAAAAAAATCCTCTTGTACATGTAGTCTCTGTTATTTTGGCTATTGCAAAAGACAGCACATAAAACATGAATGATTTTTGTTTGCAAAGGAGAGGTGCATGAAAATTTTGTGTTTCTGTTGTGTTCTCTCTTTTGTACAAATGTTCACTGCCCTTTTGTCTATCAAACTGCTTCTGATATTTTTGATCTGATAGGACCACAAAGACTGCCTCTGTTGTGTTTTGAGAGGTCTCATGGGCTAAAAATGAGGATTGCATGTTTTTAGAGGAGAAGAGAAGACAGAGGATTGGAAAAGGAGGAAAACATCACAGATGTGAAATCTAATCTTGCAAATTGGAAGTAGGAAGAAATTATAAAAAACAGGATTTGAGAATAGATATACAGGGACAGCAGACTGTCTGTAAACAAAAGCAAGGAAAACAGAAGTGAATAGTGTCACCTATGATCAAACTAGTCATTTAAACACCTTTTTAGGAAAAAAAAATTACTCAAGTGCTAAAGAACACCTGTTTGTCACATTTATTGTTTATCTCTCTTAAGTATCTTGTGTTTAGCGTGTTTTCTCTTGTGATTGGTTATTATACTGAAAATATAGACTTAATTTGCAAATTTGCTTTACGAGGCATATAGCCCTGAGGGCTATCCTTGGCAATATATGTTTCTTTTTATGTGTAGCCTGCACAATTAAATTGTAAACCACACAGAGAGTGCTGTAAGCACTATGGGGCGGTATATATGCAGAACACATTGCTTTGCTTTGCTTTGCTTTATATTGCTCAGCTCTCTGTTCTTATTTTATGTAGGAAAGCAGAAATAAAAATAAGCAATTATAGGGGCCATTTATTGGATGAAATCAATTTTGAGAAACTAAAGACACACACCCCCCATCTCACAGTCCTGAATGGCTTCCCCACAAAGAAAGGGGGGGGGGGTCTCCAGAAGTCTTGGAAACTTTACAGCTGGCGGGGGGAGGGAAATCACATTTTATATTCTCTGTAAAATGGCTGTGGATGATGATTGGAACAAAGCTTCATGAACATAATTTCAGCCAATATGTGGGGAAATAGGAGGAAAGGAAGCCTAAAAACTCTGTGTACAAGCTAAAGGGTCAAGAGATTGCTGGGTAAACCTTAGTTGGATTCGTAACAGGAAGGAACATGAGCAAGCAGCTGACAGACACAGCCCATTTCTGCAACCTGAGAAGTGTCTTCCCAACAGAAGTTATTTGCCCTGAATTCCAGGAAAATTAACAATGGACTATGTTCCACAATTGTCTTAGGCTTTTCGCCCTTTTCTACAGCCTTATGTTCTAAACTTCACTATGGAGAAAAGAAATGTGTAGGTAGTGACTGACTTTTTGTTTTATTTGGGGGCAAGAACAATAACACAACCTGGTGGAAATAGCTGACTCTTCTTAGTTCTGAAATGATAACTGGATTCAATGTAAAAATCATCAATATGGAGAAACGGGGCTCCTGTAATATAAGATATTCAAGAAAAGGGAAAAGGAGCATAAAGTCTAGTGATGAATGAGACAGACTTAGAAATTAATTGCTGATTTGTTGTTCTAGAATTTTATTACTTCACATGATGAAATTTTGAAAAAAGAAATGCTACCCATGCAGATTTTTATTTCTATCTGAACATGAATGTCTCTCTTGGCCAAAGGTCTAATTCCCTAAAATTGGATCAGACTTTCTGTGTCTGTAATTTTCAACTGCCTTAGTGCTTTTCCTCTACAGAGGAAAAGGTGGCAGGTGATATAGGGAGGGGAGGAATAGCAGAATGGTAAAGTACATTTTAGATTACTTTATAGAGGAACCATGTGTAGCCTATCCCATTAATATTTATTGCTTAGAAAGATGTAAAGATCTGGCATTTGTATACTCAATAGAAGAGCTTGTGGGTGGAGCCAACGTGTGCTTATATACAGTACCTTTGTACAAGCCTGCGTATAGATAGATAGGGATCTGAGATGGGATAGTGTTAGTTAGCTAGGATCTTCTAGCTGATGTATATAGATAGGAATAGGGTTATAAATATATACATTATTTATTTATAACTGAAGATAACACCAAAATTGCTGAATGTAATTAAATGTTATGTTACACTAAACTATTCATATTCATAAAAAAACAACTGAACATTTGAGACTCCATGATTTTAATAATACACTCAGGTCAAATAGGGAGAAATTTAAATGGTGGCAGTGTAAACACCTGAGCACACAACACCATGGTATTCTTTCATCATAACTTGAAGCTATTTTGCCATGAAATTAAATTTACAAATGCTTTTTCCCTATTTTTGTTCTCAGATTTTCTAGCAAAGTAGGAGCACCTTTTCTTGGTTACTAGTTGGGTGGAGGGGAGAATAAAACATGGCATGTTTCAACATTTTTAGTACTGTACAGCTACCAATTAATTCTGATGTATTTTTAGTTATGTTCCATTAAATATGTACAATGATGTGTCTCTAGTACTGGTAAGATGGAAATGTGGGGCATAATTAATAGATGAAAGAATGCTCCCTTCTGAATAGTGGCTGTGTAAGTAGTCTTAGGTGACATGAAAAGTCTAATTCTAGCCCTAGGAGCTCTATTTTAGAGTGACAGTGCCCTGGTGCCTGAAAAGTGAGCCTCCTTGGCTGGGAGAAAAAAAGTGTCACAAACCTTGTTTGTTGTCTCAGAAGGTAGGTGTACATCAACTGTAATGCTGCAAGACAACAGAAAACAAAGGCCAGGTTGTTTTATTAGAAGGCCAGTGTCACTTCTTGACAGATGTGCACAACAAGAAGAAAATTGATAGAGTCTATGCTTCAGATCCCATCAAGCTTTAAATATTTCTGCTTTAAACATGTCAACCTATGTTCTCTCACTTTCTTTCAAATGCATGGTAATGATTTCAGCAATCTCCTAGCAGAGAGGAAGATGCAAGCCGTCTCGGCATATCTGAAGCATGGTCTCTGAGCCTTTGTGGGGATTACATATATTTCAGCTTTCTGCTTAAGACAGGTGTTGCTGCTGTTCAAATATTATTTTCTAAAAGGTCCATGTATTAATTTAAAAGGAACTCTTTTATCCAGTTTGCAGTTAGGAAGCTTGTCTTCTGATGAGCTACAAAACTGAACCAGTTGTTTACCATATTTCCTTAAGTGATTTCATGACTAGTAGCAGTCACTGACCACCTGATAGAGCTCACATTAACCCACTTTACTCATCCTGCAATGTTGATGAGATAGTGCTATTGAGTATTTCTTATTATATCCCATTTTTACTAAAATAATATTTATTTTATTTCATGGTGACTCAAGATGGACCGGGGCAGAGTGGAAAATTCTTTTTAATATTTGTGAATGGACTAAGTGGAAGATAATGCATACAACATCTTATGTGGATTACCTTGAATAAATTGATATACAGTAGTTATGGAAGAGGAAATGAATAGAGAATCAACCAAATCTCTGGGGGTGGCAGGCATCGGGAGGCCTCCCCGGGGCCTTGTGAGGTTGCCCCATGCTGGATCCTCAGGAGCAGCAGTGGCGGTGGGTGCCAGGAAGCCTCCCCACTGCCTCAGAAAGCCTCCTAATTGGGGGCTTTTTGGCAGCAGCAGGTGCCCAGAGGCCTCAGGTAGGGACCCCTTTGCATTTGATTGGGGGGGGGAGAACAAAAAATGAAAGGAAATAAATGGAAAATTTCCCGTCCATTTGTTTAATTTTTCATTCTGAAATGAAATGAAAAACAAAAAACAAAAAAATCATTTTACACCCATCTCTAATTTGTAGGAATGTGCAAAGTCCCCCCCCCCAATTCCAGTCCTGACTTAAATACAGGTGCACAGATTAATGCCTGGCTTGCTGTTTGCTGTTTTGGTGACATTCTAGCCCAATCCTGGGACAGGGACTGTGATAATATTCTATTTATGTGGAAATGCAAATAGTATAGACAAGGCCAAAGGCATGTGAACAGTAACAGCACTGCAGGGCTAGAAGCTCTGTTTCATTTTTAAAGCCCCCCCCGGCTGCCAGTTGCCACTAGAGATGGGCACGACTTAGCGGTATTCCCGTTTCCGTTTCCGTTGCTCGTTTCCGTTACTCTACGGAAACGGTAACGGGAATTACTCTGCCAGACTTCGAGCTCGAACCGATGAACGAACAATTTTGGTCTGATTTGTCGTGCTCGTTCCTTGCATCGCGCGATCGCGCGATGCCACGCGGCACAGAAATAAAGTTTTTAAAAGTTAAAAAAACCCGGTTCCCTGCCGAAAAGCAGGCGGAAAAATGCCTGCCGTGCCTCAGGGCACCTACCAGAGGGGTTGTTTCTGGAGGTCCCCGGCCTCCCCCCCATCCCCCGTCCTAGTGGGCTGCTCTGTGGGACTCGCCGCAGGCTCGCAGCCAGACAGCAAAAAGCCCAGTTTCGCTGGCTGCCGGCCGCCGGCCGCCGCAATTAAAGTGCAAGCAAGCAGCACGGACGGCACAGGAAAAAACTTTTAAACTCTCCCCCCACCCATTCCCGGGCCAAAAAAGCAGGCGGAAAAATGCCTGCTTGACTAAGGGCGCAGGGCACCTACCGGAGGGGTGGTTTCTGGAGGGGGGGTCCCGCCTCCCCCCCCATCCTGGGCAGCCGGACTCGCGAGTCGCCATCACCATGCCATGCGGTGCGGGCGGGGGATCCAAAATGGGGCGGCGAACGCAATATTGTTTTTGAAATTGTGGTCCAAAAACACACAAGCACAACAGAAACACGTGAAAATTTATAAACTGCCAGATTTTTCACAGTAGCAGTGGGTTTTTTCTTGCAACAAAATGTCTCTCCTCTCCTCCTCTGTCCTCCATTTATTTTATTTTATTTTATTTTATTTACACCTGCGCAATGATGGGCTGGCCGAGTGGCCAGCCATGTGGGAGTGGACGACCATGCAAATTTTTGGAGCCATCCCACCAATCGCATGGCCACTTGGCCATGGAGACTTCTGGGATGTGCCAAAAAGCCCCCTAAAACCTGCCCTAGCCCCCCAACCCTAAGCCTAACCCTTGACTCCGTACCCATACGTCACAGATTGTCTTCTTAGTGGGTCAGAGGGGCACCCAGAGGTGCAACCCACTATCCCACCGTAACCTTACCCGTCACTAGCCTAACCCTAGCCCTTGCACTAACCCACCTTAACCCTAAGCCAGATCTACTTGCTTGCATTGCACTACACGCAGCAAGTACAATTCCCTTCTGTGTGAGACATGGTGGTGCGAGAGCCTTAGTTAGGCATCTCACTATGGCTCTGGGTTCAGTGCCATCCACTAGTCTTCACAGTCACTGTCTGCACATTATATTATGCAATATCCATATGGCTATTGCATAGCATTTTGCAGCAGCAGCAGGTGAGGAGGGGAGACCCCCATGTTGAGGGGTCTCTTGGAGCCTGCTTCCCCTTTCCTAGTGGGTGAGGATAGGAGGCACCCACGGGTGCCTCCAGGAGACCACTTTCCCTTATAGCGGGCCAGAGGAGGCACCCACCCCACAGAGGTGCCTCCAGGAGCCCGCTCCCCCCCAAAAAACCAGTACTAATGACAACGAAAAAACAAAAAACCGAACTGACTAATTTTTGTGAATTTTCGCGAAAAATGGAGACGACCCGAAACGGAACCGGCCCGACTAACGACAACTCGAAAAAAATTTTTTTAAAGTCGTGCCCATCTCTAGTTGCCACATAAAAGCCTCAGTGCCAAGCTAAAGGGGAAAGAATGAGCGAGGGTCTTAAAAAGCAACACTTACAGTTCATGGTTCACTTTGTTTTCTTTAAAGGACAACATGTGAAGCTTGCTGTTTTTCATAATGGCTGCATCTTTTTCTCTCCAGTTCCCCCACTTTCTTCTTTCCTGGATTTAGAACTAGTGGTCCTGTGATTTCAAGACTTTGATCTCAGCCATAAGCCAGCATAATAGCCATACTGTGAAGTATGTTGAAATATCAGAAATATAATATAGGAACCTGAGTAAGGACATAATCTGGGAGGGAACAAAAGTGAATAGTTTTCTTCCAGAATGCAAGTGTCTCTGTCAAACACCCTTCAGCTAGTGAGTGACAGTGAGATGTTGACAACTGAGAACTGAAAAGCTACAGTCCTCCCCAAAATTCTTTTACTAAGGAGAGCTGAAATACTGACAGAAAACTACTTCAAATAATGAAAACATTTGATTGTCATTTGTTAGAAATATTATTTTCATCAAGGAAATGGAGATTTCAAGAGTGCTCGTGTTTCTGAGATAGATGGGGGAGAAGAAGCCCTCAATGAAAACACGAATCTCACTTGAATGCCAGATCATAAAGAAGCTTTGCAATAAGAGAGGGGTTTGAGGGCCCTTGGTAGTGGTTTTGCCACTCCTAGTATTGGCCAATGTGAGAAATCTAAATGTCAATTTAGATATGATGGCTGAAGCCAGCCCTTTTTCTAATATTCTGCTTTATTAGAATAAGAACTATGGAGGGCACCACATTTTCATAATAATTCACATGGTAAAACTACAGAGAGCAATCTGTCATTCATATCTCCTCCTCCCTCTGTAAACATTAATTGGCTTTGAATTTATTGGCATGAAAATATATTTAAATTCATCTTCACATATCTAATTCTCAAAGCATAAAATTAACCCTGCACCACATGAAAGTGCCAAACATGATTTGCTGCCTCCTTTCTCTTAGAACACCCAGGAGTTGTTACTATTTGTATGTCTGTCTCTTGTGCTGCATTTTGTAGCACAACTGCATTGCACAGCATAATGAATGAACTAGGTCCACCTAATAAACACATTTTTAAAAGAAAAGAAATTAGCACCAGAAGCTTGCTGTCACGTTTTGTGTCCTGTGTCATCTTGGGCACTCTGCAGAGTCCCAGAAGAATGGAAGAGTGAAACATATACGAGTATTTTCTATCTGGAAAACCTTGAAAGGGTCTCCCTGAGTCAGAATTGACTTGATGATATGCTATTATTATATGGGAAGAAGATCTAGTGCAGAAACAGAGTATCAGTATATGTACTTTCTGGTTATATTGGATTGAGAATTTCAGTAGCCCTTATCAGCATAACCAATGGTGAAAAATGGATGGGAGTTGCAGGCTAGTAACATTGGGAGACCTATGTATTCCTCACCTAGTTCTTGCTCTCCCTGCATGGCTCTGTTTATCATATTGGCAGTCCTAGGTCAGGAGCTTATTATTCCAACTATTGTTTCATCTCCTGTATTCTTCCTTCCTTCCTTCCTTCCTTCCTTCCTTCCTTCCTTCCTTCCTTCCTTTCTTTCTTTCTTTCTTTCTTTTTCTTTCTTTCTTTCTTTCTTTCTTTCTTTCTTTTTCTTTCTTTCTTTCTTTCTTTCTTCCTTCCTTCCTTCCTTTCTTTCTTTCTTTCTGATGCCTGGTCCTCCAGTTTCCGATAGCTTCCTTTTTATCCAGTAACAAGTATTCTTAAAGCACAGCTACGATACAGACACACAATAGAAGAACAATTCTGTTTAGGTTATCACCTTCTTTCAAGTTAGAACTAGAGAAGGGCACGAAATGGAAAATTAGTGTTTCATTTCATTTTGTTATTCATTGCATTTCATTTTATTTAGTTTCATTACTTTTTTAATAGAAGTTTCATAATGAAATGATTCCAAAGCTGCCGACACCCAGGTGGGAGAAAGCACCACCTGTCAAAAAACCCACCTGGGTGGTGCCAGCTTCCAAATTGTGTCCACATACCTATTAAAAAAACCCACCTGGGAGGCAGAACAGAGCAAGCAGCATTTGGTTTGAATTTGGGTTGGCTGTGGACTGTTGTGGGGAAGACTGGTCATCATGTTACCCCCACCCGCCCTCCTCTCTTGATGGGAGAAGTACATTGCTGGAGTGGGATCTGATCTATCTGGAGAGGGAGTCCTTCAGCTGAGGGTTTGTTTATGCTGGGGATTAATTGGGCCACAAGGCCGTTGACCCCGGCTTGCGGCCATCATGGCGCCTCTTGGACTCCCTATGCCCCTTCAGCAGTATGATCCTTGGACGGAGCTATGAAGGCGTGTAGGAGCTCGTTGGAGGTGCTCTCTCCCAAGAAGAACTTGGACTCGAGCCGGCTGGTGACCTTGGACTTTCCGGCCGATCACCATCTGATTGGTCACAGATGACGGGATGCCTTGCTGCCCCCCCCCCATGTTCTCCTCCCCTTTATTTGCCCCTCTGTTGCCCTGGTTAAGTGCCCGTCTTTTGATTTTGTTATTTGTGTGTGTGTGTTTCTTTTCTACTGCTTTTTGGGGTGGATCTATTTTATTGTCTTTTGACATATTGTATTTTATTGTATTATTTGTTATTGTATTGTTACCTATTTATTGCTGTTGTTATTTTGTGTTTCACTTATTCTTGTTTGAATTTGTTTGGTTTGACCCCTGGCAAGTGGTACGATCTATGGAGCCTGTAGGATGTCCTATCAGGGTGGTATCGGACCGTGGGAGGTACGCTGGGGACTGGCGGGTCGATCGGATAAGGAGAACTCAGGACAGGCATTTGAGGCCTGTCCCCTGTTCTGACCCGTCAGTTCACTGCCACATGGCAGGGAACCACTCTGTCCGCGCCTACGGCCTGTCCTAGTTTGCTGATTAATGCCAGGTCGGTGCATAATAAGATCCCCGTCATCCATGACTTGATTGTGGATGAGTGGGCCGACCTGGCTTTTCTTACAGAAACCTGGGTGGGTGAGGGGGGAACTTCTCTTGTCCTTCTTCGCCCCCAGGGTTACTGTGTTCAGCACCTCGGCAGGTCAGAGAGGGGGGGGGGGGGGCAGGGGGCATTGTGTACAGGGAATCCCTTTAGGTCAGCAGAGCCGCGATGTTGGTGAGTCCGGGGTTGGAGTGTCTTCACCTAGTGGTGGGCCAGAGGGACAGGTTTGCGACTGTGCTCGTGTACCGTGCTCCCTGTGACCCTGCACTATCCCTTCCAGAGCTCTCCGAGTTCATCTCGGCGGCAGTTTTGAGGTCCCCCCACCTTCTGGTGGTTGGGGACTTCAATGTGTATGCTGAGTCTGAGCTGTTGGGAGTAGCTCTGGAGTTCATGGAGTCCATAGCCTCCACAAACCTGTCTCAGTTTGTCATCGGTCCCACTCACAAGGGAGACATACCTTGGACCTGGTCTTTGCCTCCACATCTGCGGGCTCTGATCTGGGGGTCAGGAGGTTGTGCACCCGACCTGTGTCATGGTCAGATCACTATCTACTGACCTTTTCCCTGTCAATCACTACCCCGCCCCACGGGGAGCCGGGCCCTTCCATCTGGGCCCGCCCCCGGAGGCTCCTGGACCCAGTGCGGTTTTCGGAGATCTTCGGGGGGTTACCGGACGGGCTGGTTGATGATCCGGTCGACTCCCTGGTTGATAAGTGGTATGAGGATGTGCCCGGGGTAGTTGACCGGATCACCCCCAAGCACCTTATCCAATGCCGAGCCCATTCATCGCCATGGTTTACCGTGGAGTTGCGGGCGATGAAGCAAGAGCAGAGGAGGCTAGAGAGCAGATGGTGAAAGGCTCAGATGGCGTTAAATTGGGCTGCATTTAGGGCATTGACCGGTCGCTATTCTTGAGCGACCAGGGACGCTAGGAGATCTTTTGCCTCCCTGAGAATTGGTGAGGCCTCGAACCATCAGGCAGAATTGTTCCGGGTGGTTTGAGACCTCACCAATCCCGGTCCGCTGGGGCCTCCTCCTAGTGATTTCACTAGTGAGTCATTTGCAGCCTTTTTAAAATCCAAGATAGAGGCCATCTGCTGTGGCCGGTGCCTTGCCGCCTGGGTTGCCCCGGTTTGTTGAGTTTGGGCCGGTTTCATCAGTGGATGCCTCCAGGGCTCTGGGACATTGCAGGCCTGCGGCTTCTCTGTTCGACCCTTGCCCTTCCGGGAGGTCAAGACCACCGGAGGGAGCATGCCGGAATGGGCTTCACTTATTGCCTCAGCATCCTTCAGAGATGGGATTTTTCCCAGTCGTCTGAAGGAGACGGTGGTGAAGCCCATTATCAAAAGACCTGGCCTGGCTGTAGACTATATGTCTAACTATTGCCCTGTAGCCAATGCTCCTTTTATGGGCAAGGTGATCGAGCCGCCCTGCGTCTCCAGACTTTCCTGGAAGAGAACCATGTCTTGGATCCTTTCCAATCTGGGTTTAGGCCGTGGCATGGGACTGAGACGGCACTGGTCGCTCTGCATGATGATCTGTTGAGGAGGGCCGACAGGGGTTCCTCTACCCTGCTGGTCTTTCTCGACCTGTCAGTGGTTTTTGATACCCTCGACCACGGTATCCTCCTGGGGCAGCTTTCTGAGGTGGGGATCGGTGGTCTGGCCTTTGGCTGGCTCCATTCCTTCCTTGAGGGCCGCACCCAGCGAGTGAGCTTGGGGGGTGATTTGTCGTCTCCCTGGACACTCTCTTGTGGGGTGCCACAGGGGTTGGCTCTCTCCCCCATGCTCTTTAACATCTACATGAAGCCGCTGGCTGAGATCATCCGGAGTTATGGAGTTTGCTGTCATCAGTACGCTGATGACACACAGCTCTATTTCTCCTTTTCCACCGGTGCAGTGGAGGCTGTCCAGATCCTGGATCACTGTCTGGCCGCAGTTTGGGACTGGACCAGGACCCATAGACTCAAGCTCAACCCAGGGAAGACCGAGGTTCTGTTCTTTGGGGGAGGCCCGGAGGGGTACAGTGGCCCTCTTCCCAGTCTGGGTGGGTCCGCCCTCCAGCTGGCGCAAAGAGTGAGGAGTCTGGGCATCGTCCTGGATCTGGATTTGTCCCTGGATTCCCAGGTGGCTGCCGTGACCAGGTTGGCCTATTACCATCTTAGGCTTATCGCCCAGATTCGCCCGTACCTCGATGGGGATTCCCTGAGGACAGTGGTACAGGTGCTGGTCATATCTAGGTTGGATTACTGCAATGCCCTCTACATGGAGCTCCCCTTGAACCTTGTTCGGTGACTGCAGCGGGTCCAGAATGCGGCGGCCAGGTTGGTGGTTGGCGTGTGTAAGTTTGACCGTGTCACCCCCATCCTGGCCCACTTGCACTGGTTGCCCGTTGCCTCCCGAATAAGGTTCAAGGTGTTGGTTTTGGTTTACAAAACCCTCCATGGCTTGGCCCCTGTCTATCTGGCAGAGCATATCTCCCGATGATTAGATCTGTCCCGACCCATCCGATCCTCCTTGGCCCTCTCACTTCGGATTGCCACGCCGAAGGAGACCCGTAAAGCGAGCATTCGTAATCGGGCCATTTTGGTTGTTGGACCTTCTATTTGGAATGCAGTACCAAGCGAGATGCGGCAACCTCCTTCGTTGGCATCCTTCAAGAAAGCCTTGAAGACATGGCTGTTTAGGGACGCCTTCGGAAACTGCTAGGGTTTTTTTTTTTGCCCCTGCCATACTGGTCCTCCGTCTTGGATGCTGCTATCTCTGTTTTTATCTTTTTAAATCTTGTGTAAACCACCCTGAGTTCCCATTTGGGAAATGGGTGCGGTATACAAATTTGAAAATAAATAAATAAATAAATTTCCAGCTGCTTGCTGCATTCTCCCTTGTGACTCACCTCTCAGCAGGAGCTTTTTGAAAGGTTGGGGTGGGGGAGGGGGTGCTCCAACTCTCCACACCATGACATGTCAAGAAGCCCCACCTGGGAGGCAGGGGGAGGGATGATGGGCAGAAAGGAGCAGGCAGCGCTAAAACACCCTGCTCCTTTCTGCCTGTCTCATGTGTTCCCCCCTCCTCCAAGGTAGGCTTTTTGGGCAGGGAGTGCTGTGGGCAGTGGAGAGGGGAAGAAAGGGGAGCGTGGGAGAAGGAAGGAGGCAGCAGTAATTTAAACTGAACTTGAATTTATCACTGCCTCCTTCATTCTTCCATGCTCCCCCATCCTCCAACTAGGATTCCCCCCCCCGAGAGGGAGGGCTGTGGGCAGTGGGTAATGACCCCACTGCCTACAACACTCCCTTTCCCAAACATCCCCCTGGGTGGATGGGTTAGCAGGGGAGAATGGAGCAATCAGGCATCAAAATTTACTGCTGCTTGGCTGCTCCATTCTCCCTACCTGCCCCCCTCCCCACTGAGTTTTTTTTTTTTTTTTTAGCTGGTAGGTAGTGGTGGAAAAGAACCGAGCAGGGAAATAGCCAGCAGGTCTCACTGCTGAAGCGAGAAGAAAGTAATTATGTTAGTCCACAAGCCAGCACACCACCTACCCCTATAAAATATACCAAACCTGATGCATCTGTGTGTAATTTCTGGCTTTCAATTTCTCTATTCAGTAATTCAAATACATCCACATACTCCCCTTTTATGATCTTATCTATTGTAGTTTGTGATAGATAGTATCCCAGTGGAAACAATTCATCACAAACCGACATGTACCTATCTGAGTCCAGTGTGTGATCTCTGTTGCTTACCTGGCTAATTCCAGCTGACACGCTCGCCCTGTGTTCCTGACCAGCGATTTGATCTTCATGGAACTTTTCCCAATAATGGGAGCTTTATGGCTGTGGGCAGGCCACTGGGCCAATTCCTCTGTTTTATTCTGGTGCGATAATCAGGCAGTGGTGCAAATAGTTAACACGTTGTCATCAAAGTCCTCCAGAGTGAGGAACCTAGTTGGAGCCTTTAGATTAAGGTGTTTATAGTACAACATAGTTGTGTATGCCAATCATATGCCAGGAGCCATAAACAATATAGCTGATGCACTCTCCTGCCAACAGATGCTGTTATTCTGGGAGTTGGCTCCAGATTCCCAATTTCTTCCAGAGGTGCATTGGAGAGCAGAGGTGAATTGCACTTTGGGTCTGGCTTTAGCTCCAGGTACCAGAAGGAGCTACTCTACTGAGGTAGCTGAATTTATAAGTATTGTATTAGTGAGGGATAGGAGTAGATCTGGCCTGCATCCAGTGACCAGTTTGCTCAGTTTGCTGTATATTTACAAGGAAAAGTTTTGGCACCTAGATCCATACAGGGCAAGGTGTCTGCATTGTCATTTTATGCCAAGGCTCATGGCTGGCACTTGTCATCTATTGATTTTCATTTACAGAAGATGATTGAGGGCTGGTCTAAGGAGAGGGGTACCCCTGTTGATAAAAGAGCTCATATTTCACCGGAGATTTTGACCAAGCTTTACAATGTATGGCAAGAAATCTGCATGAATGATCATGAGGTTAAACTATTTAGAGCAGCCATGGTAACTGCATTTTTTGCTCCTCTTAGAGCGAGTGAATTAGTGGCTGCCTCAAAAATGGATAAGTTGGGATCCTCTTCGTGGAGGGACGACTTATCACTGGGTCAGCACGAGGTGCAGATTAAACTGAAGAAATCCAAGACAGAGCAAAGAGGGCATGGACAAGTTACTACCTTGAGAGAATGTAGCAATGCATGATTGTGCCTGGTGGCAATAATGAGTGATTATTTAAGTTGCAGAGGTGAGAGAGATGGCCATCTGTTTGTGCATAGCAAGGGGTATCCATTAATGAAATATCAGTTTTGGAAGGTGACAGCTAGAGCCCTAAGCAAAATCAGAGTTCATGGATATAGTTTTGGGGCCCATTTATTTATTTATTTATTTATTTATTTATTTATTTATTTATTTATTTATTTATTTATTTGATGCATTTATATGCTGCAACCTTTTTCCATGAGGAACTCAGGGCAGTTTCCATAAAAACAGTAAAAAAAACCAACAGACAACAACGAGAACAATAAAAAGGGGCATTGGCAATAATAAAATCAGGAGGGAAACCCTCAGCGGTGGGCTGCAGAGCCAAATAAATAAATAAATAAATAAACAGGAATGATTTAGAATTGGGGCAGCCTCTACTGTGGCTGCAATGGGCTATGATGCCAATAGTATAATGAACAAAAGTTCCAATTATATGTATGGCCACTATCAAACTGTTAAGTGTTCGCCATTTTGTTTATTTTATCATTTCAGGGATGGTGCTGCAGCACTGATTCAAAGTGGTGCTACTTGGGCACAGTTACATCTACTGGGCAGCGGCATATGCATGGCATATGAGTTTGGGCTGGAATCTGGTCTTGGGCTCAGTAGCCATGTTGGAGTGGAGGGGAAAGAGAAGCATGCACTGGGATGGGTTTTTTGGAGGCTGCATCTCAGGCTGTGAGAGAAGTATCCCTGGATATCTTGGTGATCCACCTTGGTGGATCTGACTTGACCCAGTGGTCAGGCAACTCACTGATTCTGCAGGTGAAGGCTCACCTGCAGTCTCTTAGGGTGAGCTATCCAGCAATGAAAACCATATGGTCCAACATTGTGCAGTGATTAAATTGGAGAGGTGCATGGAACCCCAGGCAAATTGACAGAGCCAGAACTAAAGTAAATAGGAAAACTGGCAATTTTGTTAGACAGGCTGGTTGGTCAATAATCGCCCACCTGGCTATCAGACTTGGATGACCTGAGTTGTTTAGGGAGGACAGTGTCTATTTGTCTGATGAAGGCCTGGATTATTTTTTTGATAACTTATAAGGAGGCCTGGAAGCCATATTGAATGGCACAAGGGGAGAAAGGGAGCATATCTAATAGCCCCCTTTCAGTGGTGGGTAGTGTAAGTGGTATAGGACTTGGAAGGGGCTGTAATAGAATAAACAGATATTAGCTTGGCAGCCCCCAGTGGTAATTAAGTGGTAATAATATAGTTAGGGATAGCAAAGTAGAACCAGTGATTTTTAATATCCCACTGAGCGCTAGATGAGGGCTGCCCAGACCGCCTTAAACGTGGTACAGCGCTGAACAGCAGTGCAGTGTTGAACCAATTATGATCTGAATTAGGCTGACACCACATGCACTTTTTGGGCCTGCTTGTTTATGGAGGAGCATTGCAGAATTCATGTAATTGATTTAATAAATTATGGCCCAATTTTTATTCCAAGCGTGTGTCTCATCTCTTTATTTCCGGGCTTTTACTTTTGCATATGTGGTTTTCATCAAGAATATGTGAATTTGTTTCCCCTATTGCATTTATTAGGACAGTGGTTCTCATCTTTGGATAACTCGGGTCTTGTTGAACTTCAGTTCTCAAAGTCTTCCTCACCAACTCTGGGATATCTGGGATACCTGGCAGTTGCAGTCAAAGAATCCTTGGGTTACACAAGGCTGGGAACCACTGTCCTGGAGACAAGCCTTGCCTTTGGCAGTACAAGAATTCCCAAGTTTTTGTCTATGCATTCTAAATGATCCCACTTAACTTTTGTTCACCAACCTAATTAAATAGTAACAATAATATGAGTCCCGTTGTAAAACTTACCAGCAGTCATAAATCATAAACATATAATTAAGCAGAAATCTACTTCAAAAAACAAAGCTGCTGTTCCTTCTCCTCTTTCAGTATGTGTGTGTGGGGATCGAAGGCAGATGTGTATGCGCACTATAAGTATCATCCTAGGAAGTAAGCTCATGATGTTAAAGAAATGACATATTCACTGGCAAGCACTATCCCTTTCACTGACTGCATCACAGGAGTAAAATTCAGTTCATTCTGCTGGGAAGAAATATTTTCCCTTCTATCAAATTAGCAGTGTTGTGTTTCTTGAAAATGTTATTCTGAGCCTGTAATGCTCTTTATTGTTTAGGGTTTTTCCTTGCAACATATTGTCAAATTTGTCAAATTTTACCTATTTCTTCTTTACCTGAACTGCTTTTATGTTCCCAGGCAGCTGGGTTATTTTTACTAGACATTTTATTTATAAACATCCTCACCAGATACTACCTAGCTGAAAGTAGCCCAGACTGAAATAGGGTTAATAGACATGTAATGGTTGGACAAGAGAAACCATGGCTTATTTTTACATTAAATGCATTAATCACCAGGAAAGCCATTTCATATTGTTTTCATTTTTTTCCAGAAAGTCTTTCTGTTCATTTTGTTGGAGAGGTGGTAAGTGGCTGGCAATCTGATTGACCTCCCTCAGGGAACACATTCCTCGCATAATTCCATATGCAATGAGACCACAGGAAGGAGTTGGACGGCCACCAGTGCAGCATCTCATTTGCAGGATTACATCTCTATTTCGTATGGCATCCAGTGTTATCATTAGAGTTAATTCTGGGGACCAGGCCAAATGCTAGCATAGGAATGAAGTACCAAGGCATGCCCCTAACATTTCCCTACACTCTTTTCTCATTGTTCAGCTTTGTTTTTAAACAAATTAGATTAATAGATTTGGGGACAGGGAAGGAGTGTCCCATTACTGTATGTTGCTGTATAATAATTGGCAAGCTAGAGCCCACCGTCTCTTTCCTTAGTGCCCTAGGAATTGTTGTGGCATAAATAATAAGAGCAACAAACCCCTTTTGGCTCCAAGGCAGCCGTGTTACAAATTGAGCCATGCTAATGACTAATTTGTGCTTTCAGTATCTCTGGACTGCAGAAGACAAGCAACAGGTAATTTCTTGGCTCCCTTTTCTTTGGTTTCTTCTTCCTGATAAACAAAAGCCACTGCATATGGGATTTTCTGCTCCCATATCAGTGCACAGCACGAGCTGTTTCATGTAGGCTGTGTGATTGCAAAACAGGGCATATTGTCAAAGTAGAAACACTCTCAGGAAAGCAATGCCTGAGTCTCACACAATGTGTTCAGAGGCCTTTCATCCCGAATGAGTGCTTGTAATGATATAACAGAGAGTACAGTCATGGAGAGGCCATCACTAATTCCACAGGTACATGACTGACAGCCTCTGCTTGCATTATCTGCTTCACATTGCATTCACTTGCTGGCTACAGGAAAGCAAAGCTGGTGGTACTTGAATCAGCTCCTGTGGTGCTTCTGAAGCACTGCAGACCTAGCTTGTTATCACTCTGCTCAGAATGATGGGTATGCAAACCCTTGTTAGGAAATATCACAAGACTGATCAAAAATTAAAAATGTTTCCTGTCAGGAAGTATTGCAGCTGTGATTCAGTCATCATATCTCTGGTTTTGTTTTTTAGTTTATTTCTACAGGATTGAGGAAACAGTTATTAGAGATCAGGATTCCAGGAAGGCATATGCATTAAGAGTCATACAACCTGAAGAGAAGTGTTGTGCACATCTATGAAGTGTGCATCTACAAATATCCAGTGTTTAGCCCATGGTTGGTTTTGTTAAGGTATGAAATCATCATCGTAATTATTACATTTTTAAAAATGTACATGAACTGTGTTTTCCAGTTCATGCACATTGCTTTCTCCCCCCCCCCCCCCCCCGTTAGCTCAATAATGTTCAGGTTATGTTTTTGTGCACTATTTATGTGCTGTACTGTTTTATGTTGCTCTGTGCAGTCTAGTCAGAAGTGAATTGCAGTGACCCTAACAGGGCTTTCAAGGTAAGTGAGATATTTAAGGAGTGACTTTACCAGTTCTGCACCCCTAATGAGTTTCCATGACTTAGTGGGGATATGAATCTAGGCCCCCTGAGTCCTAGAATGTCATTATTGCACACTTGGTCTGTATCCAGCCTAGATATGGCAGACTGGGGCATTTGACAGTAAAAACCTGACACGTCATTCCTCCTGGGTACTTGTGCTAACTGGTGATGGGCAAGGTAAGGCATCCTCACCAGGACAGTGGGAGAACATAAGAGCCCTTGTACTAGAAATACCCCAAATTTTATTCCAGGGATTATGGAATAATTTAATTACAGTTTAGTATGATTGAATCTTGATACAGCTTCTTGCAGGTGTACAGAGGGAACAAAACCTTGTTTACATCTTTTGACCTTTGTACAATATACTGAATGATTTGGGTAGATGTGAGTGTTAGGATAAGCTAGATAAGGCATGCTTTGGAAGGTACCTAATTTAGGCTAAGAAATGGTCCGATTTTGATGGCTTAATTGTAGGACAATTTATGTTCACAGCAAAGGTGCTTCTGAACAATTAGTCAAATTGATGCAATTAAGACGAGTATGACAAGAGCCCACCCTATGAATCCACTAGTGAAGACAAACCAAAACACTTCACACTTGAAAACAAACAAAGAAACAAACAATCAAAAACAAAGGAAATGGCTGGAACATTCTGAAGTCTTGAGGAACTCCCAGAAGCTCTGTGACTAAGTCTAAGGAAAAGGCGGGAATATTTCCCAACCCTAAACATGCCACAGGGTAAGAATACGAGCCTGACTTCCCTAGCTCAAGAGCTGAACTTTAGGGGAAAATCCAGCATTAACTGACCTTGCAGCTGGAAATTATTCATTCAGTCTTAAAAGGTAAAATATGAGAAAATTAGGTGTTGGCTGAGCCACTTAAGCATACTACCAACTGCTGAGTTGGACATACCAGTCAATATGCCTCTAGACTTGAAGTATAACCTCCTTCCTACAGTTCCTCAAGAAGTTTCAAAGACAAAGCTTATTATTAAGAATCTTGTCCTGACGTCATTGGTCTTGTGCTTGTTCACATCATCAATAATAGCACAGCCACCTGTCAACAACATTTTGGAATTATTATGAACCATTTAGCTATGATTGGCATTGACATGCTGTAATCTGCGTGCCAAGACCAATGAATCATGATGCTCTCATTCTTCAAGCTATAATTAATGATCATTCACCTTCTGGAGGTGGGTACATGAGGTGACGTCTAGAGAGAGGCTATACAGGGAGTTGCTCTGGAATGGAAAGGGCATCTTGGAGTGATCAGGTTAACTGTGTCGGTCACTCGGGTATAGCACTTACTGATCTGAGCTTTGACAGACTTGCCAACCAGGTCCATCAGCTATATCTTCCCAAGGCTTCCTGGAAACCATCTGCCATGAAAAGCACAGACTGACCATTTTCAAATATCTAGTCTTTGGGGTGGCATGGGGGATATTGCCATGACTCGGTTAAATTTCAGTAGGAAATTATCCCACCATGACAAAGGGTGATGTGGCACTGCAATGGGGCACACTGATACTAGCATTGTAGTATCATCAGCTTCATCAGGCACGAGTTGGGCACTTTAAAGCAGTGTCCAAGGGCACCCCAGCATACCAGCTGCACAGGGTGCTTGGAGTTGAACCATACCATATGCAGTGGAATGGAGAAATGGAAATGTGCTGCCATTCCTTGCACCCATAGCTGGATCACACCACTAACAGTGGGGTGGGAAAGGTAGAGTGGCCTCTTTTTTCTTTCCTTGGACTGAATCAAAGATCTGAATTCATGCTAGGAAAAGACCTTCTTGAGGTCTGACCCTAATTGCTTTATGGTTCCCAAGCTAAAGGTGGCCCTTCAGACACACTTGCCCATTTAATTGAACTAGAAGCTAAACCAGACAGGAGTGGAGGTATTGGAACACCCCCTGCTCTAGGTGAGATCACTGCCTATGCCTCCTGTCCACTCCGCTTGTGGGCTGGCCCAGGCAGAAACAGAGCTCCTCTCATGAGGAGGGTCCAGGCTTGTCTCAAGAGTACTGGAAGGAGATGGCGCATGTGTCTGGGCTGCCCCCGCAGGACCATGTGATAAAGCAACCTGCTACTTTCAGATACCAGGGAAATGTGGGATAAAGGGCAACATGCAAGCAAGGGCTTGGGCTTATCCTTCATTGAGAATAGACATGGGCATGACTCGGCGAAATTGTCATTTCCGTTTTCAGTTATTGTTTCCATTACATTATGGAAACGGTAACGATAATTAAGCCATCAGAACTCAAACTCGAACCGAAAAGAAAAATTTGGTCGGGATCTTCATTTCCGTTTATGGCATCGTGGCGATCGCACAATGCGAAGCACAGAAAAAGTTTTTAAAAGTTTTTTAAAAAACCCCGACTCCCGGCCAAAAAAGCAGGCAAAAATATGCCTGCCTGAGGCTTTGCCACCTACCAGAGGGGTGGTTTCTGGGGGGTGCCCAGCCTTTCCCCCCGTCTTCTCCTGTCCTGGGCTGCTTGCACCAGGCTGGGGGGGGGGTCATCCTTGTCGTCTCGCCATGCCATGCGGTGGAGAGGGGATCCAAAATGGCGACCACAATTTTTCTTTTGAAATCGTGGTCAAAAAACACACCAAATCACCACAGAAACATGTGAAATTTATTTATTTTAAATGCCTGAATTTTAATATAAGAACATAAGAACATAAGAAGAGCCATGCTGGATCAGGCCAAAGGCCCATCTAGTCCAGCTTCCTGTATATCACAGCGGCCCCACCAGATGTGTTTGGGAGTGCATGAGACTAGATATCTGTCTCCTGATACCACTCTCCTGCATCTGGCCCTTGAAGTACCCTGGTTTAAACCCTGGAGTTTACACATCTCCATCATGGTTTGTAACCTGTGATGGACTTTTCCTCCAGGAATCTGTCCAATCCCCTTTTGAAGGCATCCAGGTCAGATGCCATCACCACATTGTGTGGCAGGGAGTTCCATAGACTTACAACGCGCTGGGTGAAAAAATATTTTCTTTTGTCAGTTCTTACTCTCCCAGCCCTCAATTTGAGTGTATGTCCCCTAGTTCTGGTATTTTGGGAGAGGGAGAAGAGCTTCCCTCTATCCACTTTACTCATGCCCTGCATTATTTTGTATGTCTCAATCATATCCCCCCTCAATCACCTTTTTTACAGACTAAAGAGGCCCAAATGTTTTAGCCTTTCTTCATAAGGGAGGTGCCCCAGGCCAGTAATCATTTTAGTCGCTCTCTTCTGCACCTTTTCCAGTTCCACTATGTCTTTCTTGAGATGCGGTGACCAGAATTGTACACAATACTCCAGGTGGGGCCTTACTATTGTTTTGTATAATGGCATTATAATGTTGGCTGTTTTATTTTCAATCCCCTTTTTGATAATCCCTAGCATGGAATTGGCCTTCTTCACCGCTGCCACACATTGGGGAGACACCTTCATGGAGCTGTCCACCAACACACCAAGATCTCTTTCCTGATCCGTCACGGATAACTCAGAGCCCATGAGTTGATAGATGAAGTTTAGATTTTTTGCCCCAATATGCATTACTTTACATTTGGTTACATTAAAACGCATTTGCCATTTCTCAGCCCATTCCCCCAGTTTGGAGAGAACCTTCTGGAGCTCTTCACAATCTTCTCTGGTTTTTACCACACGGAAAAGTTTTCTGTCATCGGCAAACTTGGCCACCTCACTGTTTATCCCTGTCTCCAGGTCATTTATGAACAGATTGAAAAGCACCGGTCCCAGGACAGAGCCCTGGGGCACACCGCTTTTCACTTCTCTCCATTGTGAAAATTTCCCATTGACACCTACTCTTTGTTTCCGGGATCTCAACCAGTTCTCAATCCATAAGAGGACCTGCCCTCTTATCCCCTGACTGTGCAATTTTCTCAGCAGCCTTTGGTGAGGGACTGTGTCAAAGGCCTTTTGAAAATCCAGATAGACTATATCCACCGGTTCACCCAAATCTACATGCCTGTTGACCTTTTCAAAAAATTCTAAAAGGTTTGTCAGACAAGATTTACCCTTACAGAAGCCATGCTGATTTTCTCTCAGCAAGGTTTGTTCTTTTATGTGTTTTAAGATTTTCTCTTGGATGAGGCTTTCCACCATCTTCCCTGGGACAGATGTAAGGCTAACCGGCCTGTAGTTTCCTGGGACCCCCTCCTTCCTTTTTTAAAAATTGGTGTGACATCTGCTATCCTCCAGTCCTCCGGCACTGTGGCCGTTTTAAGAGACAAGTTGCATATAACCGTTAAGAGATCTGCAATTTCATTTCTCAGTTCCCTAATGACCCTTGGGTGGATGCCATCTGGGCCAGGTGACTTGTTAATCCTCAATTTATCAATTAGTCCTAAAACCTCCTCTCTTTTAACCTGTATTTGATTTAATTCTTTAGTCAAGAGGGGCGGCTCCGGCAGCGGAATCCGCTCAAGGTCCTCTGTCGTGAAGACAGATGCAAAGAACTCATTCAATTTCTCTGCAATGTCCAAGTCTTCCTTAACCTCCCCTTTTCCTCCCTCACCATCCAGAGGGCCAACTGGTTCTCTGGCAGGTTTTCTACTTCTAACATATTTAAAGAAGCTTTTATTATTACCCTTTATATTGCTAGCCATTCGTTCCTCAAAGTCTTTCTTTGCCTCCCTTATCATCTTCTTACATTTCTTTTGCCAGAGTTTGTGATCCTTTTTATTTTCCTCATTTGGGGAGGATTTCCATTTACAGAAGGACCTCTCCTTGCGCTTTAGAGCCTCTCTAACTCCACTCGTTAACCATGCTGGTGTCCTCTTGGACTTAAATGAGCTCTTCTTTCTTTGTGGTATGCACTTGTGCTGGGCCTCTATTATTGTTGTTTTTAAACAGGCTCCATGCACTCTGAAGAGATTGGATTCTTCTAACCTTCCCCTTCAGTTTTCTCTCTAACTAGTTTCCTCATCTGAGGGAAGTTTGCCCTTCGAAAATCAAGGGTTTTTATGTCTGATTTGGTTGACACTCTTCCTCCGACATGCATGGCAAAGGTAATAGCAGCATGGTCACTGTTCCCCAGAGGCTCAGTGACATTCACACCTCTGACCAGGTCCTGAATATCACACAATATTAGATCCAGAGTTGCCTGTTCTCGGGTGGGCTCCATGACAAGTTGCTCTAAGGCACAGTCATTCAGCAAGTCGAGAAACTCAGTTTCTCTTTCTTGCCCGGAGCTCGCATTGGCCCAGTCAATGTGGGGATAATTGAAGTCCCCCATGATTACTATCCTATCCCTTTTAGCCACTTCCATGATTTCTCTCCTCATTTCAAGGTCCCCCTCAAGTTTCTGATCTGGTGGACGATAGAATACTCCAACGATCACATCACTCCTTGGACCTGGTAGTTTAACTCACAGTGATTCTATGGTGGAGTCAGACCCTCTGTCAATCTCCATTCTGCTGGATTTTACCCCTTCTTTGACATAGATGGCCACTCCTCCTCCAACCCGCCCCCCTCTATCTCTTCTATAGAGTTTATAGCCTGGGATTGCTGTATCCCACTGGTTCTCCGCATTCCACCAGGTTTCTGTTATGGCTATTATATCAATGTTATCCCTAGCTGCCAAATGTTCAAGTTCTCCCATCTTTGCTCGGAGGCTTCGAGCATTGGCGTAGAAGCACCTGTACAGTGGGTCCCGCAACAACAGCTGCTGCCTTGTTCTATTCGCCTCACAGCTTTTATTTTCAGTAGATGAACTGTCACATTCCGTTATTCTCCCGGTGCTAATACCTATACCTGCTATGTCTTCTCTATGTGATTCTCTACCCTCTCCAACCTCATTCCCCGAGGATGAGGTGTTCCGAACCGGATGCCACTCAGCTCCTGTCGGCTTTCCCCCAGTTATCAGTTTAAAAGCTGCTCTGCTGCCTTTTTGAGGTTGAGTGCCAGCAATCTGGTCCCATCATGATTCAAGTGCAACCCATCCCTCCTGAACAGGTTTGGCTTGTCCCAAAATGTTCTCCAGTTCCTGACAAATCTAAAGCCCTCCTCTTGACACCATCGCCTCATCCACGCATTGAGGCTTCTGAGTTCTGCCTGTCTGGCGGGTCCTGCACGAGGAACAGGTAGCACTTCTGAAAATGCTACCTTGGAAGCCCGGGTCTTCAATCTTCTACCTAGCAACCTGAATTTGGCTTCCAAGACTGACCGCTTGGCCTTCCCGACATCATTGGTACCAACGTGTACCATGACCACTGGCTCCTTCCCAGTTCTCTCTAACAAGCTATCTATATTTCTGGTGATGTCTGCAACCTTTGCACCCGGCAGGCAAGTGACCATACGGTTATCATGCTCCTCACAAATCCATCCCTCCGTATTTCTAATTATAGAATCCCCTAGTACAATGAGCTTCTCTCCTGCAGCCTGGTCATCAACATGTACCTGATCTTGTATCTCATCAATAGTGATGAGGGAGAGATCCTCCGGTGGAACCAATTCTTCCTCTATGTGTGCCTCATGAGGTGTGCTGAGGGAAAGAGCTTCAAACTGATTGTGCAAGATGAGACTCTCTGAGCGATGCCTTGGCCTTCTACTCCTTTGAGTCATTCCTCCACCCATCCACCTCCTGAGTTGCGGGAGTGACTTCCTCCTCTGAAGTTTGCCCTGTCTCCTCTTGGACCTGAGTAGTCTGTTCCGCTCTGTCCAGGAACCGCTCAAGCTCCTTAATATGTTGCTGGTCGGATATGCGAGCCTCCAGCTGCTGGACCTTCTCTTCCAATAGCGCCACCAGCTTGCACTTACAGCAGATGTAGTTCTGCACACGCTCTGTCAAGATAACAAACATGGCACAAGTACTGCAGGTAACTACAGCTGCTCCCTGCAACTCCATTTTAACGAGTGCAATAAAATGTATCGAAGGTCTCAAAAACGTAAACTTGCACTAATTTTTTTTAATCTAGTAAGACTCTTTACTTCTTTTGTTGTTTATTCAAAATCTAACTGTGTAGGGGCTGCTAAAGCACCTCTACTCCAACTGCAATCACGTCAGGAAGTTTCCAGTGCTAACTTGCTAATGTGTGTAGGACTTCCTCAGGAGTAGCTTGGCTTTAGGAACTCAATTATACCCAGAAGAAATTATAAGGGTTTTTTTTTGTAGTTTGCACGCGCCGTCAGGTGCGTGCTGCTGGGAGCAAGTATTTAAAGCTAAAACTCCGCCCCTTGCTCCTGCAAGAACAGGAAGTTAGCTCTCTGCCCTTTGGCGGTGTGCTCCTCTCACCACCTGCTTCCTCTCTGCTGCTCTGCCAGAAAAGGACTGAGGGGCTGCTGGGAGCAGGTATTTAAAGCTAAAACTCCGCCCCTTGCTCCTGCAAGAACAGGAAGTTAGCTCTCTGCCCTTTGGCCGTGTGCTCCTCTCACAGCCTGCTTCCTCTCTGCTGCTCTGCCAGAAAAGGGCAGAATAGTAGCAGCAGTGGTTTTTTTTATAGCAATAAAATGTCGTATTGATTTTATTTTATTTTATTTTTTATTTTTTTAGACCTGCCCATTTGGGCTGGGCATGGGATGGGACCATGCAAATTGTTTGAACCATTCCACCAATGGCATCACCAGGTTTTTGACTGACACTTCTGGATGTCTCGGAGGGCATAAAAAGCCGAGGCACCTTCCAGAAATTGCAGTCGGGTGTATGGATGTGGTTGAGGGAGGAGGGCTGGCTGCTGGTGCTGGTGTGATCCGATCGAGATTGAGGAGGGAGGCTGGAGGGTTTAGGATTTAGGTTAGGCAGGGAGGGAGGGAATTGAATTTAGAAAATAAATTTCTTTGATTCCCTGCAGCTTTGTCTGCTGAGGGGAATAGCAGTTTATTCTTTATTTCTTCTCTGGCAGTTTGTGAGGATTTGTTTCTGATATTGGATAAAGGAGGAGGTTCGACTGGGAGTGGGAGGTGTGGATTTATTTTAAATATATATTATAAACTACCATTTATTTTCTATTTTCCAAACTTCAATTTGCTTGCACACACACACATTTGGGGTGCAAGCCAAGAACAGAACCTCTATCCTAAGTGATATCCTAATTGCCCACTCGCCTGTCCGCCCGCGCCGCCACCCACCTGCGGCCCACGCCGCCACCCACCCACTCACCTGCCCGCGGCCATCGCCCGCCCCCGCTCGCCCCCCCCCCCCCCGCCCGCCGCCTAGGGCGCAAAAACACCTAGTGCCGGCACTGATTGCGGGACGCCCCTATGCTCTGGGAAGTCAAATCGCGCTAAATCACGGTGGAAACGTCAAAGGACAAACGGAAATGACAATTTTTTGAAAAATTTTGTGACAAATGGAAACAACCCGAAACGGACCCGTTCCAACAAACGAAAACTCGAAACGTCATTTTTTCTGGTCATGCCCATGTCTAATTGAGAATGAAGAACCTCTAGGTATTCATTTCCCTCAGAAAATCAGTGTGTGGATTTCTGATGGATGTTATGTTAATATTTTGTCCTTATTAAAGCTTGAGGGAAATGAAGGTCGCACAGTGCAAGGCGGCAGCAGGTGTAAGTAAAATGCCAATAAAAAAGAGGAAAATCTTTAATAACTGGCTAGTGGGGTACATCATTTTCATTGGTGTTGTGCATGGGGTATATCCAGAGGGGTTGGCATCTCACCTAAACAATGTTTTGAGGTCTCACAATTTGTGGGGGATGAGTCTGCAATGGTCTATGATGAGGCTTTTAGTAAAAGGATCTCATATAGTGCCACCATGAACTTGGACCTCATCAATAACCATTCTTGGCTTGTCCACTTAAAGCGCCACTTTAAGAATAGAGCAGTTGACTCAAGGATAACAAGATTGATGGCTAGGAGAGAGGCAGCAAAAGGGGGTTTTGGTGTACAACCTTCTGGAGTGTTGTCAGCAGCCCTGAAAATATGACCATGAATACAACAGCTGCTTTGATCCACATTCTTGTGTATCCAGCAGTGCCTGAGTATCATGCAGCTGTGCCAAGGAAGGTCAGCTATCGGGGGGAGGGGGTCAACCCCCCTCCAGAGGAATTGGAGGGTGGGTCAACCAACAAAGTTGGATCATCCTTGTTCCAGGGCCTGGAAGATGAGACATTGGCATTGTCTCATTGGCTTGCAAGCATTGCCCTGTGCCCCAATTAAGTTGGTACCCCAAAGCACCTAGATGCTGGCATACCCTAGTTGTTAGGGAGCCATGGGATGGGTTTTCCAATGAATTCAGGATTCCTTATATTGGCAACAGGTGTCAGTTGACTGCAGCAACCTGAAGTCAGCCCAATATATTCCCTAGGGAGTGGCATGCAAGATACAAATGGAATAATTGGCTGCTAGGGTTGCAGGTCCATGCCACTCTCTCTCTATGCTGAATATATAGGAGCATTATTGCATGGGGGTTAAACTGCTGTACTGCAGCTAAAACTGTGCTTATGACCTGGGGTTCAATCCCAGGTAGCCATCTCATGCTTGACTCAGCCGTTTATACTTGTGAGACCAATAAAATGAGTACCCAGCTTGCTGGGGAGTGGGAGCAAAGAATGTGTAGCCTTCATAATTAAATTGCAAACCACCCAGAGAGTGCTCTAAGTGCTATGGAGTGGTGTTTAAGCAGGACCCTTTGCTTTATATGAGTTTCTTCTTGGGGTGGCACCAAAGAGAAATCCACCTCATTCACCATCTTGCCTATCCAAGTAATTAGTGATGGATACTGAATTGAGCTGTATACACTCAGGTATGCATAACTTGATTTCAGAGTGCCACTGGTGAGACAGTGTGGGTCCTGAGGCTTAATGGCTAAATGCAATATTCAGTTGGCATGATTATTTTTCCTTTTGGGGTTCAAATTTCAAGGCAGTTGATACAGGAACAAGGCTATGCTTATACGGGTGTTTTCTTTCCTGTGTGGCCTTTGAGTCTTTTTGTACTTTTGTTTGTGTGCCCAGTGGGTGAGTTCTGACATCTTAAGGAACTTGACATTCCACAAGCTATGCACCATAGTTGTTGCAATGTTCCTCTGGCAAAGAATTTTTAGTGACAAAAAGACTCTGTTTTGGTTTGATAACCAAGCAGTTGTCAGGGTGTTCAAATGCCAGTCCCCCACTCCAAATCAGAAGGGGTAATGTGCCTGGTGAGGCTGGTCTTCCTGTTTTTGTGAGATAACATAACAATTACAGCCAGGTATGTTCCAAGATTTGATAACAGCATAGCAGATGCCTTATCTCATTTCCAGGAGGGCACTCAAAACTATTCCTGGAAGAGCTTTGTTTGGTGCCTTGGAAGCAAGAAGCTATAGAGCAGTGATGGTGAACCTTTTTAGAGACCGAGTGCCCAAACTGGTGCACTAATTTTTCTCAAAGTGCCAATGCAGTAATTTTACCTGAATCCAGGTGGCTGCGAATGGGGCGATGTCGGGTGCCCAAAGAAAGGGCTCCAAGTGCCAACTTTGGCACCCGTGCCATAGGTTCGCCAACACTGTTATAGAGTATACTGCTGCATTTTGCTTTCCTTTTCCAGTTCATACACAATTTCCCTTGAATCCTTTAAGCTGTTCCTAGATTGCCAGGGTCATGCCACTGATCTTCCTGTTACAGAGTCTACAGTGCTAGAAGATCTTGTTCCTATGAGGGCAAGATGTGGCCTCTATGAAAATCCAAACTTACATGGTGCCAATAGCCTTCTTTCATCTGATCTAGGGCTTCCCAGGGCTTCCCGTGTAGTGCTTTCCACACCTTGTGGCTTTTGACATGATGGGGGAGGGTCACCTCAAAGGAACCTGATAAGGGAAAGCCCATCATGAGGTCTCTGAAGGATGCAATATTGATCCAGCTCAGGTTTGTTGGTCCAGGTACAAGATTTATTTAATGAAAGCAGCATTCTCACTGGTAGTAAGGGCCAACTCACCCACCCATAGATGATCTGCACAGGCAGGCTCTCCACATGCAGGACAAATCTTTCACTGATGGTATCCTGGTGTTGCATCTCTGATCCTGTAGAACTGACCAACAGAGGTTTGAGCCCTTCATTGTAGTTGGGCCAAGGCTTGAGGGCTCATCTTAGCCAGTGCATTTGACTAAGGCCATTAATTGGTGCTGCCTGGCTGCTGATAGCCCCATGCTCATGCATGGTGCCCTTTGCCCACTCAGACCAAAATAACAAGGCAAGACAAAATTTTGGGTTAAATATGGGCCACAATGTATTAATACCAATATATAAATATTAACCTTTAACTGTAAACTAAAAGAGGACCTGTGGCATAGTGCAAGTGGGCATAATCTGTAGGTGTTATTAGCTAACTGCTTTCTGTGGCTTCAGTGAAATTCCAAATGCAGAGAGAAGGATGTAACCAAACTAATTAATCATCCTTACCCTACTGAATATGCTTATCCCAGGGCAGCCCTCATTTATCTGACCTGACATTATAGACTAACCTATACCTACACTCTAATTGCTGTTGCTAATTAATTTTATATGAGGGCTGCCAAGTACCTTAAAGGTGCCATATAAAGAAGGGGCATGAAGGAGGGGGTACCACTGACACTACCCACCAATTGTGACCATTAAGTAGAATAGTACAACACCCATCTATGCATTGAAGATGATGGGATGGCCTCCAGGCCCATCTGAGTGACAGCCAAAAAACCCCATCCAGCCCCAAAGCGCCCAGCAAAGCATCACCATCTTCAACATCCGGTGAGCGGGTGGGTGCAAAAGAGCTGCAAGGTAAGAGGCAGGGAGAAAGTTGGCGAAGCCTTAAATAGACACGCTCCTTGCCCCTGCAGCCACCATAGCGGGTGTGCAACTTTCACGCCTCTTCAATCGGGTAGGCAAAGATGCTCTACAAAGGAACAAGTCTTCACAGAGCCACCACTATTTCCCTATGCCAACATGGAGATTCTAGGATTTGTGTCATATGATTAAAGCAATGAGAAAGATGAATTATTTTCACACCTTGGCAGAGTCTGGGATTTCGGAGAGACAGAATGGGAATAGTAGAGCATAAGTAATTGCTCTGATCTCTTTTCCTAGAGCAGAAAAAGTGAGATGAGGCAATACCTGAATATTTAGGGTGGCTTTCCTGTATAATATTTTGTTGATGACTAGAGATGGGCACGACTTAGCGGTATTCCCGTTTCCGTTTCCGTTACTCGTATCCGTTACTCTACGGAAACGGAAACGGGAATTACTCCGCCAGACTTCGAGCTCGAACCGATGAACGAACAATTTGGTCTGATTTGTCGTGCTCGTTCCTTGCATCGCGCAATGCCAAGCGGCACAGAAAAAAAGTTTTTAAAAGTTAAAAAAAACCGATTCCCGGCCCTAAAAGTAGGCGAAAACTGTTTGAGGGCACCTACCAGGCCAGAAGGGTGTTTGATCTGGGGGGGGGGTTTCCCCGCCCCCCTCTCCTTGGCTATTGCTACTGCTGCGCCGCTGGTACCAGGCTCGGAGGGCACATCCATTTGCCATGCAGTGCGGGGGATCCAAAATGGCGACCGCAATATTTTATTTGAAATCGTTGCCCAAAACCCCACCAAAGCACCACAGAAACATGCGGAAATTAGCTATTTTAAATGCTTGAATTTTTACAGTAGCAGCAGTGGGTTTTTCTTGCAAAAAAAGTCTCCGTTGATTTTATTTTATTTTATTTTATTTTATTTTTTTACACCTGCGCATTCGCAATGATGGGCTCGCCCATGGGAGTGGACCATGCAAAGTTTTGGAGCCATTCCACCAATAGCATGGCCAGGTTTTGCTGACTGTACCAGGCTGGGAGGGCGCATCCATTTGCCATGCGGTGGGGGGGGGATCCAAAATGGCGACCGCAATATTTTTTTTTGAAATCGTTGCCCAAAACCCCACCAAAGCACCACAGAAACATGCAAAAATTAGCTATTTTAAATGCTTGAATTTTTACAGTAGCAGCAGTGGGTTTTTCTTGCAAAAAAAAGTCTCCGTTGATTTTATTTTATTTTATTTTATTTTATTTTTTTACACCTGCGCATTCGCAATGATGGGCTCGCCCATGGGAGTGGACCATGCAAAGTTTTGGAGCCATTCCACCAATCGCATGGCCAGGTTTTGCTGACTGTACCAGGCTGGGAGGGCGCATCCATTTGCCATGCGGTGGGGGGGGGGGATCCAAAATGGCGACCGCAATATTTTTTTTGAAAATTGTTGCCCAAAACCCCACCAAAGCACCACAGAAACATGCGAAAATTAGCTATTTTAAATGCTTGAATTTTTACAGTAGCAGCAGTGGGTTTTTCTTGCAAAAAAAGTCTCCGTTGATTTTATTTTATTTTATTTTATTTTATTTTTTTACACCTGCACATTTGCAATGATGGGCTCGCCCATGGGAGTAGACCATGCAAATTTTCCACCAATCGCATGGCCACTTGGCCAGGTTGACCACAGAGACTTCTGGGATGTGCCAATCGGGCATAAACAGCCCACTAATCGTAGCCCAAACCCGAACCCTAAGCCTAACCCATACGCCAGTACACTGTCCTTCTAAGTGGGTCAGAGAGGCACCCAGATGCACCCCAATACTCACCGTAACCTCACCCGTAACTAGCCTAACCCTAGCCGTTGCGCTAAGCCGTCTTAACCCTAAGCCAGATCTACTTGCATTGCACTACATGCAAGTACGTGAGACACAGCGGGTGCAAAGAGTCTGCCAGTCCGTCACTTGTGGCTGTGGCTGACTCCTGCAGCTCCCTCCAGGAGCCCGCTACCCCCTCCCCAAACCAGTACTAACGACAACGAAAAAACGAAAAAACGAACCGACTAATTTTTGCAAATTTTCGCAAAAAACGGAAACGAGCCGAAACGGAACCGGCCCGACTAACGACAACTCGAAATTTTTTTTTTCAAGTCGTGCCCATCTCTATTGATGACTACATAAGCAGAGCATGACCATTACAGTCCAGACCAACTCACATATTTCTGATTCCTCATCAGCTAAGTTCCAGTAGCCAAACTGTCTCTCGCCATGTTTCACTGCCTCTCACCCCAGGCTGAGGTTTCCGAGCCTGCAGTTCTGGTGGGATTTCTAGTCAGAAAGCTAGAGGAAGATTTCCAGCTATCAGGATGACACCTGTCTTCAGCCGGCAGGGATGTACCCGAGCTGCTCTTTCTAAATACCTCCAAGTGATCAACTTGAAAAGAAGTGGTCAGCCGGCAATTGCTAAAAGTTCTTCTGGGATGCTGCTCTTTGCCCAAAGGCATCACAGGTGATGCACAACAAAATCAACAATGCAATTCATTAAATACTAAATTAAACATTAAACATTCAGTAATTACCTGGGGATATCTACATACTTTGAAGTAATGGATTTAGGTAATTTATTTTGTCCTTGAATATATATGTGATTCCACCAATGTCAATGGAAATAAGTGCATGCATTTTTTACAAATAATCCCCCCCCCCCGAATTGTTACACTTGCGGATCTTTCTCAAAACTGCATTTGTGTGTGATTTTGATGGTTCGCACTTCAGCTCTTCCTCTTCAGCTGGTCATTAAACTGAGAGTTCAGGCATATTCTTACTCTTACTGCTGACAACAGAAATCCCACTGAGACCATAAGAAATTGTATGTGAGAGGCTGAATAGAACTTGGCCTCCCATTTGTATCTGTCTGCTTTTAAAGGTCATTTCTTGAGAAACACCCTCATGCTGCACAGCCATCTTGCAGCTGGATTTTTGGCCGTTCATTATTATCGCACTTCATCCTATACAAAGAGCTGGAAAGACAGAAAAGGGATCTCAGCAGAACGAAAAGCAATCTGCCAGCAGGCAGCAAATCAGTAGCAGGCAGTTCCCAATTAAAGGCAACTGTTTAGTAATTTACAAGAGACAGAAAGATGGTCCAGGGAGGGGATTAAAAAAAAAGAACTTTGAGATTTTTAGGGAGTTGTGATATTGCCTTTTTGATAGTTGTCACATTTACCATACAGAGCCCCCAGTCATTTCACAGACCATTGGCCTGTACAGACCTTTTTTTAATTTTCACTGCCACCATTCAGGGTTGTTGTTGTTGTTGTTGTTCAGTCATTCAGTCGTGTCCGACTCTTCAGGACCCCATGGACCAGAGCTTGCCAGGCCTTCCTATCTTCCACTGCCTATAACTGTGACCCAGTCGAGTTGTAACATGAATAAAAATAAAATAACATTTATTGATTGCAATAAATTGTGTCAGTTACAATCTTTCCTTGCGCACACTTAATTGAAAGTGACTCTAAGCACTTACACTAAAGTTCTGTCCTTTACTTTCCTCAAAACTCTCTCATCTGTCTCCTATCTTAACGTTGCCCTGTCTCTCCATCTCTTAAGCCCTACCGCACTTAGGTTTTGAATCGCCTTTTGCTTAAAGTCAAATTGCCTTTAAAATCACCTACCGCATTTCCAGTCAGTTTTTCTGCGGAGCCCCCTTGGCCATGCCCCTTTTTGGCCACTGTGTTGAGGTTTTTTTGCAACGGCCACCAGGGGTGGTGTTTTTTAAAACCAATTTCTAGACTGCTTTTTGAAGCAATTTGGCTGAAACTACGGACACCATGCACCGTTTTTTTCCGGGTTTCCCCCTCTGTATGCTTTATCCTGCCATCAGAAAAGCAGAAAATTAACTACATTACTTAGAATGGAAGAACAACGGCATGATGTTACCCTAAAAAATATATTCCGAAATAGAAGCAGATGATGGGGAAATGACGGACAAAATCAGAAGAAAAAGTGGTTTAGCAAAGTGCGGACGGGGAAACCGGTTCATGAGAAAACGCCAAGTGCGTAATGCTGAATCGCTTCAGAGACCACGTGACCGGGGGAGGGCAGAAGGAGATTCAAAACAAAAAGTGGTTGCTGTTTGAAGTGCAGTAGCGGCCTTTAGGCAGAACTTTTTAAGCACTTGGGCAACACCTCCATGCTTCTTATTTGGTCAGAAGCATTAACCCTTTACACCCTCATGTATAGCCACTTTAGCTATGAAAAGGGTAAACACCACAATAGTGTTGCCAGGAAAGTATGTGGAAAGATACAGTGCCAGCAGTTGGTCCAGTCATGAACAGATCCACCCACACCCACATCCCAGGGAGAATGGTCAACAAGCTTTCTTTTCGGAATGATCCTCAGTGACTAATTTTTTTACAATGAAATGTCCCCAAACTCATTCAGCCCAAATTCTGAGGAAAGAATGCATGCCATAGAGATTTAGAGTCCAATATGAGAACAGAAAAGGGAAATAAACCCTCACCTATTTATCATCCATTAAAATATTAAAGCAAAATATTCATGGAGGGATAGAGATGGGAGTAGAGAAAGGTTATATGAAGAAATGAGGCTTAATCATTTTATTGTATAATTGTTAGGTTTAGGGGATTTATTTATTTATTTATTTATTTATTTATTTATTTATTTATTTATTTATTTTGTTGGTATGGTTCAATTAAAACAACAACAGCAAAGAATGTACCCCCCTCCCGGCTGCCTTTACAGCCACCACAAGGAAAGTGATGGCATCTAGGGAATTTGTGGAGTTTTTATTACAGAGAAATACTGCCCAAACTTTGATTACCCCACACCACTTCAGAAGCAACATCTGCTTAATTAGTATCATGGACAGCATATTTTAGGAAGAAGACCATGAGAGGCTAGAAAGAAGAGAAGAGAATACTCATATTAATGAGTTTTCTGAGAAACAACTCAATCCCATATAGATGGCTAATACTAGTTTAGAACACAGAAATATCATATAATAAATTCAGTGATGAAAGCAGAAAACTTTTTGACCACTAGGGTGACAGAACATGAAAGAGAAAAGGATCAAGCAGAGAAAGGAGAAATCAGATGAACAGAGAAACCAGATTCTGGAAATGAAGAAAACAGATGATTCAGAAAAATCAGATGATTACATCCAGATGACCAAGAAAGAGCCTTTAGACCACACTCTCTGATCAAAACAAGAAAGGCAAAGCAACAAAAAGGTGGGAGATTAGCAATATTGAAAAAGATGTATAAAGGAAAGTGGAGTGTCCACCATCAATGAATTACACTTACATTAAAATCACAGGAAAATGTTTCTTACACACAAAATTGAATGTGGATCTAGCGTGTTTACAAAGAAAGCTAACAGCTATTTAGTTATTAAGATGTTAAATGTAGCTAGGATTTTTTATGTTGAGTATTGGAAAGATGCTGGAATTACTGTAAAATACTGTATGAGCTAATAGAAAATAATAATTAGAAGAATAATAATTGGAATAATTATGATAATAATAGTTGTAATGATAATAACAATAATAACAAAAATGAACATTGCAGAGATAGACAAACCTTTAGAAGTATTAGACCAAGACCTAAGGTAGATATAAAATGAGAAGTGGAAAGTATTTTATGTTTGGCTGCAAATGAATATATAAAGTTTAGGATGTGAGATAAAATAAACCCCAAGAGATATAAATGATTCTGTAGTTTATGCAATATTATTGATATATAATCTGACAAGAGTGGTGTGGCAAGGAGAATTAGAATTAAATGTTAGTAAATACAGTGCCTTGGTAACTCTGTACCTCAGTTTTTTGTTGTTGATGATGTTGTTTGATGTTGTTTGCACGTTTATTATATTTTAAAAATCAAACTCAAAAAAAAAAAGGAAAAAAGGAAGAAGAGACAGGTCACAACAATTTCACCCTGTATAAGTGAGGGCAAGGAATGGCAACATCTCTCTTCTCTTCTCACTAGCAAGGATGAGGAACTATTTCCTGGTCTTCTCAACCAAATTATCTCACTCATGAGTGTTTTGAACAAAATGCACCTCATTCAAGTGTGTCTAGTATTGAATGCCAATTGCCTCTCATCACATAGAAAAAAGTGATATTAATGACTGGCTCATAGTTATTACAGATTCTCAGGTGTGGATCCTGCAGACACAGCCTATGATAAGTTGACTGGTATTGCTCTTTCTTGTAAACAGAATGCAGTGGTACTTGCAAGGCAAATTTAATTCGTTCTATGGGTCAGTTCGTTTTACGAGAAATTCAATGAATGGGAAACTGATTAATCCATTCTGTAGAACCGAAAAAAGGCAAAAAAAGAGAACCCTTTTTGTTCAGACCTCTTTATAAAGTGCACTTTAAAGGCATGTAGAGCTGGAAGTACCCCCCCCCCCGGCCTCTCCAGTGCAATGGAAAGCAATGCAAAGATGATCAAAAGCAAGCACCAAGATACACCCCAGCCCATTCTCACCAAAAGTGCAATGGAAAGCAATCCAAAAACTCAAAAGCAAGCAAGGAAAACTCACCCCTCCTACCTTTCCAAGTTCTAAAAGGCCAAAAACTGCTGCAAAACAATATTCAGAATGGCTCCCAAACTTTATGAAAAAAACTCCTCCCACCCCTCCACCCCACAAAATACGGGGGACAGAAAGCATACTGGGTAACTTGTTTCAAAATGCGGAACAGATTTTCATCTTGCAAGGCATCCCATAGGGAATTTTCATCTTGTGAAGCATGCCTGTTCCTGGAAATTTTATTATCTTATGAGTTTTTCATCTTATGGGACATTCATCTTGCAAGGTACCACTATAGTACCAATCCCTGGTTCCAGCCTGAGAACTACTTCTGATACAGCAGGAGTCCTCCCCCCATTAAAAAAACCAATGAGTATAGAAAGGAGAAATCAAGAGAATAAGTGGGATCAGCAATAAAATGTGATGTTCCCAACTCAGTCTATTGCCTTCATCTTCACACAGATAACATTATATGTTGATGGAGCATACATCATTGTCATTGGGTTGTTTTTGCAAGAAGTCCACATAGTTAATACTTTTTCACTAAAAAGCACTTTATATTTCTCTAAATGTTTATCTGCTGGTACCTTTTCATCATATTTGGATGTGACTGTTTTGGCTATATGAGCAATGCCCCTCTCAGCCTGAATATAAAAAAACACAAAAAAACCCACAAAGAGAACAATGAGATTATTGGTTTTAAAAAGAGTTCAGCTGCATTTGCACCCCATCAGTTCTTGCTTTCTTGTCAAAACACACCAAATAAGACCTGCTGAAATCTGGAAGGCGATACTGCACCTATACAACTCATGAAATTTAGTTTTCAGCTCTGTTCAATCTATCCAGAATGATAATTGATGCAAGTGTCCTGTGGGGCTAGCTTCTGAGTCCTGGAACACTACTGCTGCCTTGTATCAATGTGTATAATTCCTTCACAGCAGGATGTGGCTGAATTTGTCATTGTCTTAGAAACCTGGATCCTCTGCTATCAGCCAGAAACACAATGTGAGTCATTCAGTTTCCACACCCTCTCCCTCCATCCATCCAACAAGCTGGTGCTTCCTTAATTGGTATTTGAAGAGTCTGTTGACAGGAATGAGCTGACGAGCAGTGTGGTGCATAGTTCCCCTCCCCAGTCAGTTTCCCAACCATTCCATGGATGTCACTGCTTTGCTGAACAATGCAGTACTGGGAAACCTATTCCTATTCTGGACAAGCATCATGAGTGCTTTTAGGAAACCAGGTCCTATTTAGAGGTGGCTAACTTTGTCAAATCTAACCCTGTCAAAACCCTTTCCTCCTGTGTCACTTCCATGTAGATTTTTAAAATGGGGGAAATAAATTGATAGGCATCTGTATGCATATTTTTCAGATGGGTGCATTAAAGTATGCCTGCCTACATTCTAAAAACTAATGCTGTTGGAGATTTTGGGGTACATTTTTCAGATGTATGTATACTATCACTGTGTGTGTGTGTGTGTGTGTGTGTGTGTGTGTGAGAGAGAGAGAGAGAGAGAGAGAGAGAGAGAGAGAGAGAGAGAGAGAGAGAGAGAGAGAGAGAGAGAGAGAGAGAGAGAGACGCATTGCGTACCAAGGTTTCTGATGGCAAATTGTGTCCATTCTGTTTTTGGTCTGGGAGGAGCAGATTTGGTAAAACACAAGAAAGTGCACATGTGCATACACCATGGACTGTATGGCTCCCTCATACATTCCTATACATATTTCTGCTACAGGTTTGTGTAGTCAAAGATTTGGCTGTAGCCTCCCCCTCTTAATATGGATGTTTTTACTGTAGCCCTTCAGATGTGAGCCACACACATTTCTCTTCTAAGGGCGTTTATACACGACCCCTAAACTTCGGGGCAAATGGCTCCCAGCTCCGGAGCTTAAAAATGTTTCCCCACCAGCTCCAGAGTTTAAAGGAAATTAAGTGCGACCACGCCCACTTTAGCACGTCCCAGCACACCTTTCAAGTACCTGCTCTCTGGAGGTGAAAATTCTTTGATGTGGTGTAACGATAGTGAGTGCAGGGCTCTCCTCGCTTCTGTTTGTTGTTTTTTGGCTCCCGCCCCTTTAAGAGCTACTTAAGAGACTGGAATGTTGCTGCGGCAAGAGCGAGAGGCAGAACGGAGGTGGGCCACATCTCTTTTCTTCCTGTTTTTCTCCCTCCCCCTCACGCAGCCAGCAGCCAGGAGTGCGGAGGGGGTGAGAACGCAGGAACAGCGACAAACCCCTAAGATCTCTGGTCCAAATTTAAGTGGCCAGCGGATCTTAGGGGTCGTGTGAAAAGGCCCTAAGAGGCAACTCTCTCTCAACCAGCATTTCTTTCAGACTGTTGCATCTAGATCTTTTGCCCCTTCTTTTCGAAGATCTCACATCTGCCCTTCCACCATTATAATAACAACACCGCCATTGGTAGCAAAATGCCTTCCTTAAGGTCTAGCCTTGCAGTAAGTTGTAGGCAGCAGAATCATTTACATCCAGAGATTCCATCACCACTACCATAGTTAGAGAACCTATGAACCTATGGGCAAATGATTCTGATACGTTTAGACTGAGTAGTCCATGAACCTATGCTTCCATGATGACTACAGAATGTGGAGGTTTCTGCTAGGATGAATACAGAGGCTATAATGCTTGCTTGTGGGTTCTTTTGCCAATTCCCCAAAATGAGCCTTTCTAGCTCAACTAACAGCCCTTCTGTAATGGTGTCAATCCATGGGCAGGGGTTCTTTGCCCACCTAATTGAAAGGGCACAAATTGCAGTGCTATAGGGCTGGACCGTCAGAGGCTAGGCACAGGCGTTCAGTTTCACCAAGTGGCACACTGATTTCCCCTTGGATTTCAGGCTGAACATCAGCATGGGCCTGTGGCCTAAGGGCAAAGGGGAGGGGAGAAGGGACCGCTGTGCTTAAGGGACTCTTTGTGTTTTTTTAAAAAGGGAGAGGGGGAAAAGAGGACTGGACAGTGGTGGTTTGGAACCAGGGAGTTGGGGGGATTGAAACAAGCCTTGTGAGAGGCTATTAGGGTGGGGGGAGGAGGTTGAGTGGATCCGGGGGAATTCTTAGGCATATAATGGATTATGATAAGGGGAACATAATATATATTTTAAAAAGAGAGAGTCTATCACATTCTTCCCCTAGGGCAATGGTGTTCAAACTTTGGCCCTCCAGATGTTTTGGACCACAACTCCCACAGTCCTTTGTCACTGGAAATCTAGGCTTGGAATTGTGGGAATTGTGGTCCAAAACATCTGGAGGGCCAAACTTTGGACACCCCTGCCCTAGGGTTTCTTCATCAAATGATGAAGATTGGCCTGATTTATAGAGGCATTTGGGAGAAGTGCCTTAGAGAAAGAGAGAGTGCAGGTGAAAGGGGTGGCAGAATCATATGCCACCAGGTGATCACACAAGTAGCCGAAGGCTCAGATGGTGGTTGAGCATAAGTGTATGGTGGGGGGAATAATGTCTCATACTGCTCTGTTGGAAGGTGAACATGCAGGGCCATCAAATGTGCCTTTGACAGTGACTCCTCCTGAAGGGCAGAATTTCTAGACGTCTTCTCCTGTTGGGCAGGTAACAAGAACTAGACATGGGCATGACTAGGCGAAATTGTCGTTTCCGTTTTCGGTTCTCGTTATCCTTACGTAACGGGTAACGGTAATGAGAATTACTCCGCTCCAGCTCGAACCCGAACCGAAAAAGAAAAATTGGGTCTGATTTTTTGTTGTTGTTCATGGCATCGCACCGCGATGCCAAGCAGCACAGAAAAAATGTTAAAAAAAACCCGATTCCCGGCCATAAAAGCAGGCGAAAATATGCCTGCCTCAGTGAGGGCACCTACCGAGGGGTGGTTTCTGGGGGGGGGGGTCCCCGGCCTCCCACCCTCCTGTCCTGGGCTGCTTGCAACAGGCTGGGGGGGTCATCCTCGTCATCTCCATTTGCCATGCGGTGGGGGGGATCCAAAATAGCGACCACAATTTTTCTTTTGAAATCATGGTCAAAAACCCACCAAAGCACCACAGAAACATGTGAAAATTAGGTATTTTAAATGCCTCAATTTTTATAGTAGCAGCAGTGGGTTTTTTATAGCAATAAAACATCGTATTGATTTTATTTTATTTTATTTTATTTTATTTTTATTTTTTTTACACCTGCGCACGCGCAATGATGGGCTGGCCATGGAATGGGACCATGCAAATTTTTGGAGCCATTCCACCAATCGCATGGCCAGGTTTTGCTGAGACTTCTGGATGTGCCAGAGAGGGCATAAAAAGCCCACCAACCCTAACCCTAACCCTAACCCTAACCTGAACCGTTACCCTAAGCCTAGCCCTTACCCTAACCCCAACCCTAACCCAGATTCGTACGCAAGTACACTTCCCTTCTTAGTGGGTCAGAGTGATGCACCCAGAGAGGTGCCTTCAACTCCAGAGACCCACTCCCTCCCTCCCTAAGCGTAACCTGTACGCCAGTACGCCAGTATGCTTTGCTTCATAGTGAGTCAGAGAAGCGCCGACGAGGTTCCTCTGACACACTAACCCCCACCCTAACATAATGTTCTTAGTGAGACAAAGAAGTGCCGACGAGGTTTCCTGTCACACTAACAACCCCAACATAATGTATAACGGCGGCTACATGTTACGCTCCCTAAACCACTGTACAAACGACAGACAACAAATGGAAACGACAAATTTTTGAAAAATTTCACGACGAACTAGATCTGAGGCAAGGTGATGCTGCTGCAAATTCTCAGAGGTCTTTGGTCAGTGTACAGCAAAGTGAGGTGATTACAACACCTAGCAAGTCACACATAGCGGAGTCTTGGCTGTGGGTTACCGGGCGCCATACAGGACCAGGTACCACAACCTCGGCTGTGACAACACCCACCACACTGCCCATGACCATTGAAATAGCTGCACAGACTTCATCAGAACAGATGGAGGATAGTTCAAGGGAAAATTCAAATGAGAGCAATGATACAACCCTCGTGGGCAAGCTCCAGTCCCGTATTTATGGACACAGGGTTTAATTCCGTTGCTCACTCATCCCTGCCAGATGGTGATCAATCACTGCCACTAGGTGATCACCTGCTACTGGTTAAGGTTGAGAAAATTTAACAAGAGGAATATTTTGATGTTATGGTCTTCACAATAGACTAGTTGAAGAGCAGATAATCAATAAACTCAATGAGAAGGAAAAGGAAGAGCCTTTGAGAGTAAGTTTTACATATAGCTTTGGATTTGTTTTTGCAGGATATACAAGGGTGCCTTAGGTCTGAAATTTTTGGATGAGTGGGGGGCAAGAAGCATATCTAGTAGCTCCTTAGCCATAGTGGGTAGTGCAATAGGTATAAGATTCAGGTGAGGTCCGGGAGAAGGCATCCAACTGATACATGACAGCCCTCTTATGATTAGGGGAAGTTAGAAAGCTTAGTATAAGAAAATATAGTTATTGACTAGACCATAGAGGGCTGCTCTGAGGTAGTCATAGCACAAGAGTTTGGAAGCATGTTGAACAGGTGGGCAGCAGATCTGGTTGACTCCCAGCACCGAACCAATTGCACTATGCTCAGGCCGCCTCATTATATGGGGATGTTTGAATTTAAATAGGCTAATAAAGTTGTGGCTTTTTTAACCCAAGCAATTTTGTCTCATCTCTTATTTCAGGCTGGGTGATCAAGGTGTTTAAAGAGGAGTACACAAAAATGTTGTCTTTTTTCATATTTACCTCTTCCATTAAAGTTTTCCTTTACATCTTGTCTGTCAAATTTCCTGCAATTATTTTTCCAGACAAGAGCATTTTGAGAGCTATTTACACTCAAGAAGATACAACCCTTGTGGGCAAGCTCCAGTCCCGTATTTTTGTAAGAGCTATTTTGGGTGATCCCTTATGTGTCTCCAATACATTGCTTCGCCTAGAGGCTGGACGTATTCCCATTGAAGCATTAGCTAAATTTCTTATGGTTAAATATTGGCTTAAACTTACCTTCCTCTCAGATGGCATAACCCTTGCTCTTGCTAGATAAATTCCAATCACAATGGGGAAAAACAAATAATAAAAGTGATAAATAATATAGGATACCCCCCCTGTACCTTTCAAGCAATGGGTTATTGCAAAGCCACAAATGAGGTGAGTCTCTGAATTAGAGACATAGCTTTACAGAATCATGCTGCCCTGGTCAGCGAACTAGATTTTCTAAAGAAATCAGCATTCACTGTGATCCCATATTTGGACAGGATTGTATCCCCTTCTTCCAGGAGGGCTTTTGCCTTGGCCAGATTTAATATTCTTCCCTCCAAGTTTTGGGAGGGAAGGTATCAAGGTTTACCACTATTAGATCGTAACTGCCCATGTATCAATGACCAGCTAGAAACTGTAGAACATGTCCTCTTATTCTGTACTTATTACCAAGACTGACATAGAGAACTCATCTCTCCAATCATGGGTAAATTCCCTGGGGGGTCATTAGACTTTTATTTGCATCTGCTCCTCTCTGACAAATTTTACCAAATAACCAGGAAAGTTGCTAAATTCTGTGCACTAGCAATAAGGGTTTGAAAACAGATCATAAATGGAGGTCAAGAAACATAGTAACCATGTAGCTGATGACTGCTTTACTGTGAACCAGGTCTAATTTTAATCTGTACCTTTGATCTATCAATTTTATGGATTAATTTCAACATTATTATGAAATGCATATTTGATAGTATGTATATTTTCTACTTGTATTTATTTTAGTTTGGTCATTGACCGTAAATAAAGATAACTAACTAACACCCAAGAGGAATGTCCAGAAAAGAGTGTGGAGGTGAGGGTGGTAGACTGGGGATTTTGAATCGGTAAAAGGCCCTGGATTAGATGGAATACAATTAGAAAAAGAGCTAATCTTTGCTTCAACAGTTCAGTGGTGCTGCCTGCCTGCTTGCTTGACTTCTCTATTGCCTTCCTTTTCTTTGCTTTGCCTTGCATGTGTCTGTGTAGAGTCTACATAGCAGAAGAACAGAAGAAATGACCAGTGTTCCTCTGTGCTGCACTACCTGAAGAATGAGAAGTTTATAGTTGGCCTTGAGGCCCCATTGTGATGTGATCCCATCCGTTGTGCCATGGCGCCTACCAGAGGTGGGATGGGGAGCCAAGAAAGAAAGAAGGAGGTAAAAGCAATCTCTTCCTTTTATAGTTTAAACTCCCTTTTGGTCATTGACTGTAAATAAATTTACTACTACTACTACAGTTTAAACTCTTTTAAATATGTGTGTCCTGGAACAGCAATGCATTGTGGGTTCATATGTAGGTAGCCAATGTGATAAAGGAAATAATTTCCTCCATTCCATCCTTGCATTGTTACCCTTCTTACAGAATGCTGAGCGATGGGTTTCAATAGTGTTTAATGGGTTCTATAGGGCTTTTTGGATAAACATCAGAGAGAACCTGAATGGGGGGAAATTTAACCAATTAATCTGAAAGGGCGGATCCCTTTCATGTTCTACTAAAGGACATGAAAAAACATCCAAGTGAACAAGGCACCCAACCCATGGAAGACCCCCCCCCCAAAAAAAGAAACAAAAATGAAGGTTTCCATTATTTACATGCAAATGGTTATCTTCTTTTTCCTTTGGAGCATTAAGTCTTTTGGCATGCGCCCATAATTACAAGTTGCCTTTTCAAGGCGCGTGGAAATTTGTTTATACAATGGTATCAAGGTCGTATTTACATCCATTCTCCATATACTCCTGTTGATGCATAGACTTATTGAGTTGAATCCCAGGTAAAACAAGAACTCTAACCAGAATGTAAGGGCCATGTGCAGATATAGTTGCATGTGGATGAAATTTTGTGCACACATGAAACTGAATGGATGAGGATCTGAAATGAGAGTGATATAGATGTTTCCACCTCCTTTGCCATGCTTCTCAATGACATGTGTGAACAGTTTTGCTGTTTATGACACATAGGGGAAATGCTGAACTAGCCAGTCTGTTGTTAAATAGGTTTTGCAGGATTTTGCAGCGTGGCAAATATGTGCAGAAATTGTTCTACAGTGACTGCAAAAGGACATGGCAGGACAGAATGAAATGCACATTGTAAGCAATGATGGCTCTATCATATCTCCTTAATGGCTTTGAAAAGCTATTGTCTGTGTACAGCCCTAGGGTACTATTTTTAAGGTACTTAATTGTTCATGTCAAGCAATTATGAAGATTGGTAAAGTTTCATTTAGATGCACCATGTAGCCATTCATTTTCTGTATCAGAAGTGATTGCCTTGATTAAAATGTTACCACTGGAACACTGAAAAAATGTAATCACCTTAATGTATCATCATTCAGTTGTAGTCATGTTTTAGGGCAGTATTGTTAAGATTTTCATACTGATGGTGTGGTTACTCAGTGAATAAACAATAGGATGCTCCACAGTCCTGAAGTTACTTTTTAATAGGCAGCTCCACTGTGGATCAAACTAGATGAGCAATTGTTTGAATGACTTTTTTTAAAAAATAGCAGATGTGGTGCATTAGGATAAGGACTATGGGAAGAGGAGTAGTTCTGGGCTGGGACAATCAAGGCAGAAATAGGGGGATCAAAGATTGGTGAGCAGAAAAAGAAACTCAGAGACTGAAAAGAAACTAGAAAATTAGTTATCCTTGACTTGATTCTAACCAATGTAGATGACTCTGTGGAATAAGTGGCATTAAGGGGAATTTTGGCAGAAAACGACCATGCTTTACTTGAGTTCTTGATTTCACAGAAAACAGATGTGGAGAGCAGAAAAGCTGGTTTATTTACTATTCATTAGTTTAAAATATTTCTGTCCCACATTTCTAACCAAAAGGACCCAGGGCAGCTTTTGATAGGTAAGGTCCTGTCAATGTCAGGGCATTTGAACAAGAAAAAATATCCAAGCTGGGTGGGATTTTTCTTAAAAAGAAAATTCTAAAGGCATCACTACCAACAATTCTGAGAAGAAAAAAATAATTGAAGACAGCAAAAAAAGACTATTGTGGTTTCACCAAAAGCTCAGAGAGGACCTTAAAACATGTAAGGACACATATAGGAAATGGAAGGAAAGGTGGTCTACAAAGGAAGAGTACAGACAAGTAGCAAAGAATTGCAGAGATGGCATTAAGAAGGTGAAAGCTGAGAATGAGCTGGGGTTAGCTAGAGATTTATTATTTATTATTATTTATTTATTTGTTGTATTTATAGACGGCCTATCTTCCAGACGGAACTCTGGGCGGTTTACAATTAAAATAAAACAACAATATAAGAGCAAAAAAGAACAAGAAAAACTAATAAAATAAGGAGGAGGGATCCTCCACAAGCGGTGACATGGGCGGCAAAGAGAAAAAAAATTAAGTAGTAAGGTCGCCAAATGCCTCTTTAAAAAGGAAGGTTTTCAGAGCCTTTTTAAAGGCGGGCAGGGACTGTGCCAGGCGCAGCTCACTCGGGAGATGATTCCACAAAATGGGGCCCACCACAGAGAAAGCGGGGTTACGCGTAAGCGATTTCCGCGCCTCCCTGGGTGTGGCCACTCAAAGTGAGCACGCCTGTGCCATTCTCGTGGGCCTGACCCCAGTTGATCTCTGGGAGAAGCAACAAAAGCAACAACAAAAAATCTTCATAAATGTGCATAGCAAAAGAAAGGGAAAAGAAATGGCCTAAGCTACTCAATGGAATGAAAAAATTATAGCAACAAAGAAAAGGCAGCAGGCTACACATTGTTCCCAGTGAGCTGGGGATTCATTTTACTGACCTCAGAAAGATAGAGGGCTGAGTCAACCATTAGCTGGCTACCTGGGATTGGGTCATGAACACAGTTATAGCTGCAGTATAGCAGTTTAGATGCCCTAAGTACATCCGATCTCGCCTGATTTCGGAAGCTAAGCAGGGTCGGCCCTGGTTAGTACTTGGATGGGAGACCACCAGGGAATACCAGGTGCTGTAGGCACCTGGAGTAGGAACTGGCAAACCACTCCAGTATTCCTGCCAAGAAAACTCCATGGACGTGGAGTCACGAAGGGTCAGTCACGACTGTAACGACACAGCACACACAGCAGTTTAACCACTGTACCACAAGATGAACCACATCCAAGAGCACTGAAGGAACTGGCTGAAGAACTTTCAGAACCATCATCTAATATTTTCTTGAAATCATGGAGGACAGGAAAACTGCTGGATGATTGGAGGAAAGCTAATGTTGTCCCTAAATTTAAAAAGTACAAAAAAGAGGAAATGAGAACTTGTGTCGGCCTGACATCAATTAGAGCAGTGTTCCCCAACCCCCGGTCCGCGGACCGGTGCCGGTCCGTGGATGAATCGGCACCGGGCCGCCGCAGCGCCACCCGCCCCGCCGCCGCAATCGCCCCGCAATCGCCGCCGCCCCGCCGCCGCCGCCGCGACCCCCCGCAATCGCCGCCGCTCCGCCGCCACCGCCGCGACCCCCCGCCGCCACAATCGCCCCTGCCCCGCCGCCGCCGCCACGACCCCCCGCAATCGCCCCCGCCCCGCCGCCGCCGCCACGACCCCCCCGCAATCACCCCCGCCCCGTCCCCGCCGCCGCGACCCCCCCTCCGCCGCAATCCCCCCCCGCAATCGCCCCGCGCCCCGCCGCCGCCGCGACCCCCCCAATCGTCCCCGTCCCGCCGCCGCCACGACCCCCCTGCAATCGCCCCCGTCCCCGCCGCCGCCGCCGTGACCCCCGCAATCGTCGCAGCCCCGCCAGAAAGAAAGAAAGAAAGAAAGTAAGGAGGGAGGGAGGGAGGGAGGGAGGGAGGAAGAAGAAAGAAAGAAAGAAAGAAAGAAAGAAAGAAAGAAAGAAAGAAAAAGAAAGAAAGAAAGAAAGAAAGAAAGAAAGAAAGAAAGAAAGAAAGAAAGAAAGAAAGAAAGAAAGGGGGGGAAGAATAGGGAAAGAAAGAAAGAAAGAAAGAAAGAAAGAAAGAAAGAAAGAAAGAAAGATAAAAAAAAGAAAGAAAGAAAGAAAGGAGGGAGGGGGAGGGGGGAAGAATAGGGAAAGAAAGAAAGAAAGAAAGAAAGAAAGAAGGGGGGAGGGAGGGAGGGAGGGGGGAGAAAAGGGAAAGAAAGAAAGAAAGAAAGAAAGAAAGAAAGAAAGAAAAAAAGAAAGAAAGAAGGGAGGGAGGGAGAGAGGAGGGAGGGGGGGGGGAGAAAAGGGAAAGAAAGAATGAAAGAATGGAGGGAGGGAGAAAGAAAGAAAGAAAGAAAGAAAGAAGGAAAGAAAGAAAGAAGGGAGGGAGGGAGGGAGGGAGGGAGGGAGGGGGAAGTAAAGGGAAAGAAAGAAAGAAAGAAAGAAAGAAAGAAAGAAAGAAAGAAAGAAAGAAAGAAAGAAAGAAAGAAGGGAGGGAGGGTGGGAAGAAAAGGGAAAGAAAGAAAGAAAGAAAGAAGGGAGGGAGGGAGAAAGAAAGAAAGAAAGAAAGAAAGAAAGAAAGAAAGAAAGAAAGAAAGAAAAAAAAGAAAGAAAGAAAGAAAAAGGGGGAGAAGGAGGAAGGGAGAGAGAGAGAGAAAGAAAAAGAAAGAAGGGAGAAAGGAAGGAAGGGAGGGAGGAAGGGAGGAAGGAGAGGAAGAGGAAGGAACAAAGAAAGAAAGAAAGAAGGAGGGAGAAGGAGGAAGGGAGGAAGAAAGTAAGTAAGTAAAGGAAGGAGGGAGGGAAAGAAAAAGAAAGGGAGAGAAGGAGTGGGGGAGAGAGAGGAAGAACGAAAGAAGGGGGAGAAAGGAAGAAAAAAGGAAATGAGGAAGAAAGGAAGAAAAAGAAAGGGAGGGAGGGAAGGAAGGAAATAAAGAAAGAAAGAAGGGAGAGGAGAGGAGAGGAGAGGAGAGAGGAAGAAAGAAAAAAGAAAAGGGGAAAAAAGAAGAAGAAAGGAGAGTGGGAGGGAAGGAAGGAGAGGAAGAGGGAGAAAGAAAGAAAGAAAGAAAGAAAGAAAGAAAGAAAGAAAGAAAGAAAGAAAGAAAGAAAGAAAGAAAGAAAAAGAGAAGAAAGAAAGAAAAAAAAGAAAGAAAGAAAATGAGGAAGGAAGGAAAGAAAGAAGGGAAGGAAGGAGGTAGAGTGGGAGGGAAGGAAGGAAGGAAAGAGGGAGGGAGAGTGAGAGAAATAAAAAAGAAAGAAGGGAGAGGGAGGGAGGGAGGGAGAGAAAGAAAGAAGGAAGGAAGGAAGGAAGGAAGGAAGGAAGGAAGGAAGGAAGGAAGGAAGGAAGGAAGGAAGGAAGGAGAGTGGGAGGAAAGAAAGAAAGAGGGAGGAAGGGAGTGAGAGAAAGAAAGAAAAGAAAGAAGGGAGGGAGGAAGGGAGGGAGGGAGAAAGAAAAGGGAAAGAAAGAAAGAAAGGAGGGAGGGAGGGAGGCCTCATGTCAAGGAAGGGCAAAGGGTCCCAAGACCTCACGGCGGCTGGGTAGCCCCAGGGGGGAAAAATGCGAGGAAGTAAAAACAGTGTTTCCTTGCAGCGATGCCAAGGACTCATCGCACAACACTGGCTCTTCGGCTTGAGTACGGAGATGAGCACCGCCCCCTAGAGAGGGAAACGACTAGCACGCATGTGCGTCAGCGGCCGGGGGGGGGCATTTACATTTTTTATCTTATTAAATCAAAACAAGCGGGCCAGGGAAAAATTATCAAGCATTTACCGGTCCACGGTGATAAAAAGGTTGGGGAGCACTGAATTAGAGGACAAATTCTGGAGAAGATTGTAAACCAATCATTCCGCTAGCAAAAATTGCAGCAATATTTAGAAGCGAACACAGATTTCTCATGAATGTATCCTGCCAGACTAATTTAATTATACTTTTTGATGTGGTAACTTCTCTTGTAGATGTTGTAGATGGTAGAAATGCTGTAGATGGAAGATACCTTGAATTCAGCACAATGTTTGATAAAGTGCCCCATTATATTCTAATTAGCAAACTAACTAAATATAGATTGGATAGGTAATCTACAAGTGGTTACAGAATCATATTCAGAGAGTGTTTAATCAATGGCTCCCTCTCAAACTGTTTGGAGGCACCAAGTGAAGTACCACAAGGCTCAGTTCTGCTCCTGGTGCTCTTCAACATTTCATTAATGATTTGAATGGGGGGGGGCAAGGAATTTTTATCAGATCTGAAATAGGGTGGAACAGCTAATAGCCTAGAAGATAGATACAAAATTCTATAAAATATTGATAGGCTCGAACCCTAGGCTGAAAACAATGTAATGAAATTTAACAGGGGTAAGTATATAGTTCAACACCTAAGAAAATGAAGCCAAATGCACAGTTACAAGATGATGGATACTTGTCTGAATAATATTATTACTAAGAGAAGGATTCTGAAATGCAACAAATGTTACAAGCTGATTATGAAACAACAGTGTGACGTTACTGTCAAAATGGGCAGTGCAAATGCTATAATAATATGTTCAATTTAACAAGTAGCCAGATTTGGGCTGAATATCAAAAGAACTTCCCTGTTAGAGCAGAATGACAATGGATTGAATTACCTTTGCAGTGGAGCTTTCCAATGCTGGAGGCATTCAAGAGGAAGTTAGAAAGCCAGATAGATTTTGAGCAGGGAGTTGTACTCAATCATCTTATGGATCTCTTCCAACTCCATTATTCTCTTATTCTCCATAAAATCCTGTTTGCTCCTGCTTTGTTGTAAGGACTTCAAAATACAAACACATATTCATATATTATAAAGTTCTACAGTATTGTTCATAAAATTTTCATAAAATGAGTCTGAGATTGACCAATTTTATGAAGACTTACAAGAACTTCTAGAACTGGCACCAAAGAAAGATGTTCTTCTCATCATAGGGGATTGGAATGCTAAAGTAGGGAGTCAAGTGATAAAAGGAATAACTGGCAAGTTTGGCCTTGGAGTTCCAAATGAAGCAGGGCAAAGGCTAATTGAGTTTTGTCAAGAGAACAAGCTGGTCATTGCAAACACTCTTTTCAAACAACAAAAAAGGCGACTCTACACATCGACATCACCAGATGGACAATACCGGAATCAGATTGATTATGTTCTCTGCAGCCAAAGATGGAGGAGCTCTATACAGTCAGCAAAAACAAGACCTGGTGCTGACTGTGGCTCAGATCATCAGCTTCTTATTTCAAAATTCAAACTTAAACTGAAGAAAGTAGGGAAGACCACTGGGCCAGTCAGGTATAATCTAAGTCAAATCCCATATGAATACACAGTGGAAGTGAATAATAGATTCAAGGAACTAGATTTAGTGGACAGAACACCTGAAGAACTATGGATGGAGGCTTGTAACATTGTACAGGAGGCTGCAATGAAAACTATTCCAAAGAAAAGAAAATGCAAGAAAGCAAAGTGGTTGTCCAATGAGGTCCTACAAATAGCAGAGGAGAGAAGGGATGCAAAATGCAAGGGAGAAAGGGAAAGATACAGAAAATTGAATGCTGACTTCCAAAGAATAGCAAGGAGAGACAGGGCGGCCTTCTTGAACGAACAGTGCAAAGATATAGAGGAAAACAACAGAAAAGGAAAAACCAGAGATCTGTTCAAGAAAATTGGAGATATTAAAGGGGCATTTCATGCAAAGATGGATATGATAAAGGACAAAAATGGGAGGAAGCAGAAGAGATCAAGAAGAGATAGCAAGAATATACAGAGGAATTATATCAGAAAGATCTGGATGTCCCTGATAACCAAGATAGCGTAATTGCTGACCTGGAGCCAGACATCCTGGAAAGTGGTCAAGTGGGCCTTAGAAAGCATTGCAAACAACAAGGCCAGTGGAGGTGACAGCATTCCAATTGAACTCTTTAAAATCTTAAAAGAGGATGCTGAAAAGGTTCTGCACACGATATGCCAGCAAATTTGGAAAACCCAGCAGTGACCAGAGGACTGGAAAAGATCGGTCTACATCCCAATCCCAAAGAAAGGAAACGCCAAAGAATGCTCCAACTATCGCACAATTGCACTCATTTCACATGCTAGCAAGGTTATGCTCAAAATTCTACAAGGCAGGCTTCAGCAGTATGTGGAAAGAGAACTTCCAGATGTGCATGCTGGATTTCGAAGGGGCAGAGGAACTAGAGATCAAATTGCCAACATGCGCTGGATTATGGAGAAAGCCAGAGAGTTCCAGAAAAACACCTACTTCTGCTTCATTGACTATGTCAAAGCCTTTGACTGTGTAGACCACAACAAACTATGGCAAGTCCTTAAAGGAATGGGAGTGCCTGACCACCTTATCTGTCTCCTTAGAAATCTATATGTGGGACAAGCAGCAACCATCAGAACTGGATATGGAACAACTGAGTGGTTTAGAATTGGGAAATGAGTACGACAAGGCTGTATACTGTCACCTTGCCTATTTAGCTTATATGCAGAGTACATCATAAGAAAGGCAGGTCTGGATGAATCACAAGCCGGAATTAAGATTGCTGGAAGAAATATCAACAACCTCAGATACGCAGATGATACTACTCTAATAGGAGAGAGTGAGGAGGAATTAAAGAACCTCTTAATGAGTGTAAAAGAGGAGAGTGAAAAAAATGGGCTGAAGCTCAACATCACAAAAACTATCCTGGCAAATAGAAGAGTAAGAAATGGAGGCAATGACAGAGTTTATTTTCTTGGACTCCTTGATCACTGCAGATGGCGACTGCAGCAACGAAATAAAAAGATGCCTGCTTCTTTGGAGGAAGAAATGGCAAACCTGGGTTGCATGCTAAAGAGCAGAGACATCACTTTGCCAACTAAGGTGAGGATAGTCAAAGGTATGGTTTTTCCAGTAGTGAGGTATGGAAGTGAAAGCTGGACTATAAAGAAGGCTGATCACTGCAGAATTGATGCTTTTGAGCTGTGGTGCTGGAGGAGAGTCTTGAGAGTCCCCTGGACTGCAAGGAGATCAAACCTATCCATTCTGAAAGAAATCAACCCCGAATGTTCACTGGAAGGACAGATTTTGAAGCTGAGGCTCCAGTACTTTGGCCACCTCATGAGGAGAGAGGACTCCTTGGAAAAGTCCCTGATGTTGGGAAAGATTGAAGGCAAAAGGAAAAGAGGAAGGCAGAGAATGAGATGGTTGGACGGTGTCATCGATGCAACTAATATGGATTTGCCAAAACTCCGGGAGGCAGTGGAAGATAGGAAGGCCTGGTGAGCTCTGGTCCATGGGGTCACGAAGAGTCGGACACAACTGAACGACTGAACAACAACAACACAGTATTGTTTGCATCTTTCCTTTAAAGTGTTGACCAGTTGTTTTGTGCTTGCTGTCTCTGTGTTTCTTAAAGAATACTAGAATTATGTAGTTCCAGTTTGTACAAATTACTGAGACTTTGATCAGAAAATGCAGTGCTCCTTGCATCATTCTCCCCTGGAGGCAAGGAATCTGGGTAGGCTCTAACATTTGTTCTCAAGCTCTCTTTTGAAATTCAGATAGCTTAAATTAATGAAATAAAAGAATTTAGCAAGCATTATTTACATTTGTATTGTACACACACCCCATAAATTTCAACTGCAAGTATTAAAAATTAATGAGTATTTAAAAAAATGAGGAGCAGCCAGTGGCTTGCTTGCTTCAGAGACTGTAAATCCTCTTCATTTTCTTGGTACATTTATTTATTTATTTATTTATTTATTTATTTATTTTAGAGCTTATATACTGCCCGTCTTCCGGGGAGGAACTTTGGGTGGTTTACAACAAAACAGAACAGTAACCAATTAAATACAACGTCGTTATAAAATAATAAAATCAATTTAAACCACATATATGAAAAGATTGGCATTCACGGGTATATCACTAGATTGTCACATCAGTGCATGTGTGGCATCGCTCCTTTTTAAAAATCCAATCTAATATTAATAAGTGTCAGTTCTATGATGCTTTACTCTTAGGGGTTTATTGCTATTAGCCCCCCTTTTGCATGATACTGCCAGTGGGGGAAAATTGTTGCATAAAGTTACAGCATCATAGACCAGACCTGTCAATGGTGATATATAGGAGCAAAGCTTTCTATCCTCCCCCACGTTAAGTTACAAGGTTCCTTAGGGGTCACTTTTGTCCTTGGGAAACCTTTGGAGCCCTGGGAATTCAGGGACCCTTGAATATTCAAAATTTGCTGCTGGACGGCTGGTAGAAGCTGATCCTGGATTATTGACAAATCCCTTGCCATTTGTCCCAAGGCAGACCTAGGGTATCTTAAAATCTTTAATGGTGGGCTGGTAATAATAAGAATCTTAGAATTCATTTAATAAAATATTTCTCAAACCACTGGCAAAACGTTACACAACAAGACTTTGCCCAATAAGTAACAGGATTCTTTGCACAAACCAAGAAGGTATATTCTACTATTAAAATCCCTTTATTAGTGTATCCTCGATACGTCAGTGTGAGATTTAAAAAAAAAAGCGGGGGGGGGGGAGGTTACATCATCGGAAACGATTAAACTTAATGTTTGCTCTTTTTAGCCTAACCAGGTTTAAAAAGAAGCATAATAGAAATTGTCTTTTCATTTGGGCAGTGGATAAAGTTCAAACTTTTGTTTGTTAAGATTCACTTCTGCCATAGATGGATATCAAACCGATGATTCTCCTGCTCATAATTTCTTTTGTGTTAATGCTACAGATTGCTTTTCACGGGATGTTTAATATTCCTTGTAAGTCTAATATCTAAGCAAAAAAGTGTGAATCTCTGATACTTGACGATGACCTTCAGTGCTATTATAGAGATTTATACAATCCCAAGTAAGTGAAATGGCACATGGAAGATAATGTGTTTGATTGTTCTCATGGCGATCACAGAGATGAAGCCAAGTAATATTTATTATCTCAGTTTGGGCTTATCTCGTGGGTTAAGCATGTACATTCTGATTTGCCCTGTATGTGACTCTCTTTTACTAACATTAAGTGGAATGCAGTCTATTGTTGGTTTATCCCCATTGCAGCTTCTACTGCAGTTGAAGGGGAGGTTGATATCTCAGTGACACAGTGCATGCTTGAAGGCAAATATTTGAAGTTAATTTCCTGGTAGGTTGAACTGCCTGACATGGCAGAGGTTTGCTACTCATCAGGGCAGACAAGAGTAAAAGGTTTCTGGAAATTTTAGTCCAAAAATTAACCTTTATAAGCTCTGACAGTACTGAGCTGGAATGACCAATGACCTAACCTGGAATAATACAATCTCCAGTGTTCCATTTATAGTGGCACTGAGCAAAAAGGATTCCCTTAAAGTTATATAAACATTATCCCAAAGAGGACAAGATGCTTCTAGGTAGGGAAAGCCCATCTATTATTTCCTTATATCTAAATGCTGCCTCCCCCTACTATGAAGCTGTATGATTCTGTATACATGGAAAATTTGTTTGTTGGGGGATGGTTTTGTTTGTGTGTGTAATTTGAAGAGAAGAAATGGTAAGAAAATGATTATTTAAGTCTCACATAAATCACTGCTATAAGAAGCTTTCCCTTTTGATAATATATGACTGTCATTAATGTCTGCTCTATCCATATGGATGGTTCATGGGTTCATGTGCATGATTAGCTGTTTTGGCACCTGAAAAAAGGCACCACATCAGGAAGACACACCATGCAGTAGCGTACGGAACATCTCTACACAGTACAATCGGAATTTGGAATTTTGCTCAACACATGAAGCTTAAAAACTCTCTCTTTGGCATATGAATCACTACTTCAGGTTTTATTAACTCCTGGCCTTCTAGATGGTACTGGGCTACAACTTCCACCATCTTTCTCGATTGCTTTGAACTGATGAGCATTTCAATCCAATAGAACATAAGAACATAAGAACATAAGAAGAGAAATGCTGGATCAGGCCAAAGGCCCATCTAGTCCAGCTTCCTGTATCTCACAGCGGCCCCACCAGATGCGTTTGGGAGCGCATGAGACTAGATATCTGTCTCCTGATACCACTCCCCTGCATCTCGCCCTTGAAGTACCCTGGTTTCTCCATCATGGTTTGTAACCTGTGATGGATTTTTCCTCCAGGAATCTGTCCAATCCCCTTTTGAAGGCATCCAGGCCAGATGCCATCACCACATCCTGTGGCAGGGAGTTCCATAGAAGGAGGACTTGGACATTGCAGAGAAATTAAATGACTTCTTTGCATCTGTCTTCACGACAGAGGACCTTGAGCGGATTCCGCTGCCTGAACCGCCCCTCTTGACTAAACAATTAAATCAAATACAGGTTAAAAGAGAGGATGTTTTAGGACTAATTGATAAATTGAAGATTAACAAGTCACCGGGCCCAGATGGCGTCCACGCAAGGGTTATTAGAGAACTGAGGAATGAAATTGCAGATCTCTTAACTGTTATATACAACTTGCCTCTTAAAACGGCCACAGCGCCGGAGGACTGGAGGATAGCAGATGTCGCACCAATTTTCAAAAAAGGAAGGAGGGGGGACCCAGGAAACTACAGGCCAGTTAGCCTTACATCTGTCCCAGGGAAGATGGTGGAAAGCCTCATCGAAGAGAAAATCTTAAATCACATAGAAGAACAAACCTTGCTGAGAGAAAATCAGCATGTATTCTGTAAGGGTAAGTCTTGTCTGACAAATCTTTTAGAATTTTTTGAAAAGGTCAACAGGCATGTGGATTTGGGTGAACCGGTGGATATAGTCTATCTGGATTTTCAAAAGGCTTTTGACACAGTCCCTCACCAAAGGCTGCTGAGAAAATTGCACAGTCAGGGGATAAGAGGGCAGGTCCTCTTATGGATTGAGAACTGGTTGAGATCCAGGAAACAAAGAGTAGGTGTCAATGGGAAATTTTCACAATGGAGAGAAGTGAAAAGCGGTGTGCCCCAGGGCTCTGTCCTGGGACCGGTGCTTTTCAATCTGTTCATAAATTACCTGGAGACAGGGATAAGCAGTGAGGTGGCCAAGTTTGCAGATGACACAAAACTTTTCCGTGTGGTGAAAACCAGAGAAGATTGTGAAGAGCTCCAGACGGATCTCTCCAAACTGGGGGAATGGGCTGAGAAATGGCAAATGTGTTTTAATGTAACCAAATGTAAAGTAATGCATATTGGGGCAAAAAATCCAAACTTCATCTATCAACTCATGGGCTCTGAGTTATCCGTGACGGATCAGGAAAGAGATCTTGGTGTGTTGGTGGACAGCTCCATGAAGGTCTCTCCCCAATGTGTGGCAGCAGTGAAGAAGGCCAATTCCATGCTAGGGATTATCAAAAAGAGGAGTGAAAATAAAACAGCCAACATTATAATGCCATTATACAAAACAATAGTAAGGCCGCATCTGGAGTATTGTGTACAATTCTGGTCACCGCATCTCAAGAAAGACATAGTGGAACTGGAAAAGGTGCAGAAGAGAGTGACTAAAATGATTACTGGTCTGGGGCACCTCCCTTATGAAGAATGGCTAAAACATTTGGGCCTCTTTAGTCTGGAAAAAAGGCGCTTGAGGGGGGATATGATTGAGACATACAAAATAATGCAGGGCATGAGTAACGTGGATAGAGGGAAGCTCTTCTCCCTCTCCCAAAATGCCAGAACTAGGGGACATACACTCAGATTGAGGGCTGGGAGAGTGAGAAACTGACAAAAGAAAATATTTTTTCACCCAGTGCGTTGTAAGTCTATGGAACTCCCTGCCACAGGATGTGGTGATGGCATCTGGCCTGGATGCCTTCCAAAGGAGATTGGACAGATTTCTGGAGGAAAAGTCCATCACAGGTTACAAACAATGATGGAGATGTGTAATCTCCAGGCTTAAAACCGGGGTACTTCAAGGACCAGTTGCAGGGCAGTGGTATCAGGAGACAGATATCTAGTCTCATGCGCTCCCAAACACATCTGGTGGGTCTGCTGTGAGATACAGGAAGCTGGACTAGATGGGCCTTTTGCCTTATCCAGCATGGCTCTTCTTATGTTCTTATATAATGTCCATTGCTTGTTGTGGTTTCTGTGCTTAGAGGTTTTCATTGATTCTCCTTTTTCTTTCTTCCATGTCGTTTTCTTCCTTCTCAGAAAATATTTGGGTATGATGTATTCCTGTTCTCTGTAAACACAGAGATTTCCACCTTATGCATTGTTTAAATTTTCTTTGCATGATACCCCTACCACATCCCAATGTCTACAGAATCTAGGGGGGGGGGGCAGAGAGAGAGAGAGAGAGAGAGAGAGAGAGAGAGAGAGAGAGAGAGAGAGAGAGAGAGAGAGAGAGAGGTTCTGCCCTTTTTAAAACTGTTCATTCTGGTCGATCAGAAATGGGCAAAAGGAAGCTTTCGATTGGGCTGTGATTTCTGATACCATAGCTAGGCTACTTCTATTCAGCCCTGGCCAATCAAAATGACAGGAACATGGGTATCTGCAAGGATAACTAGTGTAAATGCTGGAAGCTTGCTTGCTCCTGAACTATCCCTTCCTGCTCATTTGCATTTTGATCAGTGAGACTCTAAGCATGTTTTTATAAGGCAACAGCCCAACTCCACAGATAAAATTCTCAACCAGAGTGAAGAGTGAAATGCTGGGCAATAGGGTCTCATGTGTCATTATCGTGTTTTTTTAAATCTCACTCTTAAGTATATTTTGATGACAAAGGGATCTTCAATTTCATTTGCTAATATTAATTTATTCCAGGCAGACAAGTTGAGGTTTTAAAATGACTTGTCTGTGGACAGTATTAAGGGCATTTGGAAAATAAAGAGATGGTGTTAAGTACAGTCTTGTCAGTAACTTGTCCATGCCCTGCAAGATAGTGTGTGAAGGCAGAAGTGTGTGCAAGATGAGCATGGGGATTCATGTTTGAATGTGTTAGAGGATTAATTTTGGCACTTTGCACCAGACCCTTCATTTCTGTTTCTCCCTTAGCTGTCTTTGCAAACTGGTGGATGTGCATCAGATGCATCCCTCTGTATAAAGTTTTGTAAAAGAGACAAAATAAATAGAGCAATTTCATTTTCTTCACAAAAGGCATCGCTACTGTGATCTTTCCATATTCTTTAAACAAGCTCACTACTTTGAAAGACATTTCACTATGTTCTCCTTGTTTAATTATCATGCAGATGCCTCTACTTTTCTCTTCAAATGTCATTTTAAAATGAGATCATGATATAAATCTTATAGCTGAAGCCCTTTTGAATATTGCTACATCCTCTGTAAATTTTATTGTGAGTATCTGCCTAAGAAGGAGAGTAATATATGGCGTTACTGCATTTGGATTATGTATGGCCCTTTTATTAAAGGCTGCTTCCCTGGTTTCATTGCCATGGACTTGGTGTGTGTGTGTGTGTGTGTGTGTGTGTGTGTGTGTGTGTGTGTGTGTGTGTGTGTAAAAACATTTCTAAGTGCCATTTTCTGTGCTTGGAAATACTTATCCCAGGCAGCTAGCAGCATGAAAATTTGCCGTGGACCTCCCTGTGACAAAACCCTGGAAACAGGACTAATGAATATACAAATCATCAGCCAATCCCAGCAGGAGGGTGGGGAATGGTATGATATAAAAAGGGTGGAGCCTAGGCAGTTGAGGCAGTTGAGTTGAGTTAAGTTAAGTTGAAGGTTTTGAGAGGGAGTGCTGGGAGAGAGAGCACTGCTCGGTGAGAGTTCTGTCAGGCAGTGAGGGCTTTACTGTTTACTAGTTATTAAAGACAGGGAGGCTGGTAGAGTTGATTAAATCTAGTCTATGTTAAAAGCAACGCATACCATCTTCAGTCATTGTTCTATTTATTTAATTTCTCAATAAACTTCATTATTATTGTTATATTATACATCTGAGTCGGTCCCAATTCATAAGGCGACATTTCTAAAGGTGGCAGCATTACCATTTCCATCACAATTACACGTGTAAAGGAAGGTATTGTCACAATTTGGTGGCACAGAAGTGGGATGTTGAAATAAACCCGGTGGTGCCTTTGAAAACCCCAGTCCCTGAAAGGGGTGACGTCACACTCCCTCAAGCTCTACCCTTTAAACACCACAAATTTGGAAAGGTTTGGAATATGGAGGGGGCAAGTTATTTGATGCCAAATGGGGTGCCCCCAGTAGAAAAAGTGTTGTAATTTTAAAGTACTGAAAATATACTGATCCAAGCCAGGCACCTAGCATGATTTCAGCATGGAAATCACTGTGGTGTGGACCCAGAGCATCCTCTGGCTCTCCCCTTGAAGCCCACCAAGGCACAAAGAGCTGTATCAGAACAATTTCACACAAGCAGGCAGGCAGGCAGGCAGGCAAGAATTAAAGTACACCAAGGAAGGAAGGCAGGTCTTAGAAATGGCTCTTTCAGATCCCATAACATGTAGGCAGGCTCGCAGGCTGAGGAAGAAGGCAGGAGTTTGCCAGGCCAGAATACTCCAGCTAGGAACAATGGAATAGGAGGATTCTTGTTCTATTTTGCTGCTTTTTAAAATGGGGTCATGTTTAAGAGGGACGGCTGGGTGCATTCTTATTGTGCCAGTTGAGAATGGGGGAACTCAACTGGCACAATAAGTGTTGGAAATCACAATGTGGGTGGGTGGGTGGGTGGGAAGGAATATTGTACTTCAAAGGTGGTAGGAGGGGAGAATATAAATATAAAACCCTTCCCAACATGCCTTCTAAAAATCTTCCCAGTCCCAGTCCCATAGAAGCTGTGCTGTTGTGTGGTGTGCGTCTTCTCTCTCAGCACAGGAAGGCATGCACACGCCACCACACACATGTTTTTCTGTGCTTTGCAGCACCATGGCAATGCGGGATAAGGATTCAGTTCTTTAAGTGGTCCCTGATAAATGCAGCTAAGCTACCACCCCACTACATCCAAGGTAGGCAGGCATCAGGCACAAAAATTAAACTCTCCCATCAGCCCCACACTAGGAATCCAGGCTGCAGCAGAGAACACAGTTCCCCTCTCCCGTTCCTTCTTCTCGTGGAGGTATTGATGAAAAATAACAATACAGGAGTCCATCTAGGACCTGTTGATCCAGCCATTATGACCAGCAATGATGCCATCTTGTGATCCAAGAGTGTCACTCCCATGAACCGCCATGCAGCATATGTTAAATTGGACCCTTTGGTTGCAAGCAAAACTGCAACTTAATTGATTTTATTAGGGCAATTCAGACCCTGTGCACTGGTGGAGATGAGATGCAGGAAAACTTTGGGGAGCCGTGATGTCGGCAGAAAACTTTGGGGAGCCATGATGTTGGTAGAAAACGTTGAGGAGCCATGTTGTCAGTGGAAAATTTGGGAAGCCATGATGTCGGTGGAAAATGTTGGGGAGACATGATGTCAGCGGAAAATGTTGGGGACTGGAGCCATGTTTCTGGTGATGCTTCCAGCACAGACCTGTCCCAAGCTAGAGGCAGCTGTGTTGATGCTGACGCAGTCCAAGAAGCACTGGTTACTGCACTTTGTGATTCAGCTCCTGACAGAAAGGGTGGATGAGTTTTCCTTTTTCTTTGCCCCCTTACTTGAAGAGGGCCCTTTGAGTCCCTGAAATACTGCAAGGGTGGAACCCCCAGGTATGGACAAGGAAGGCTTTAGAGCAAATGGGACCTTTGAGACCCTGAAACGTTGCAAGAGTGGAACCCCCCAGGTATGGCAGAGACAGGCTTAAACTTAGAGCAATTGGGCCCCTTGAGACTCCTAACCACTGTGAGAGTGGAACCCAGGTATGGCAGAGGCAAGCTTACAGCAAATGGGCCCTTTGACACCCTCTTAAACACCTTGAGAGAGTGGACCTCCCTGGTATGGCCAGGGAAGGCCTTAGAAAAACTGGGCCAAGATAGACCCTGAAACACTGAGAGAGTAGTGCTCCTCATTTTATTACTGTTTTTGAACAGTACAAAAGAGTACAAAATGTGCAAAAATAAATGTGTGTGTGTGGGGGGGTATGTTGTAGTTTCAAGGGGATTGGAAGGGTACAATACAAACTCATATATACATAAAGCCTGCCCAAATGGCCAAATGTTTTTTTAGAAAACCCCTGCCTGATAAGCCACTGATAATACCCTCCCTAAAACTCCCCCCCCCAACATAACAGTCACTCTCACACAACAAGAACTGAAAAAGCAGTGCTGTCAGTGATGTTTGCTCATTTTGCATTCAGTAGCACAGGGAAAAAATGCACACAGGGTGTTATAATAACAGAATGGAGGACCTGGTATAGTATAGGTACCTGGTATAGTATAGGTGGTGGACTGGAAACAAATATAATGTGTGGATGGAAGGAATTGTAGTTTTTCAAGGGGTTGGAGGGGTGTGTGTGTGTGTGTGTGTGTGTGTGTGTGTGTGTGTGTGTGTGTGTGTGTGTGTGTGTGTGTGTGTGTGTGTGTATTGTGTCGTTACAGTCCGCCCAAATGAAACTCTGTGTGATTTGCCACTGATAAAACCCTGATAAAAGAATCAAAACAGCTGTGCTGTTCAGCACAGAAAAACAGGGGGGGGAGGACAGGATGGGGGAAACTGGTAAAGGTGGGCAGTGGACTGGTCTGGGAATAATGGGAGTGGGTAAAAGAAAATAAAGAAGAAAGCCTGCCCCAACCCAATCCTCCCCAAAATTCTCAGATACAATATTAAATTAAATTAAATTAAATTAAATTAAATTAAATTAAATTAAATTAAATTAAATTAAATTAAATAAGAAAGTGGTGGGTAGCAGTGGCTGCCACTGGAGAAAGTACAGTGACCTGAATAGTCTTACTCAGACTCTATCTCACACACACAGAGAGAGAGAAAAAACTCTCACACACAAGCAGAAACACACAGCTTTGCTGCCTGCCACACAGGCACTGGCACAGCAGCAAAAAGAAAGAGCCAGTCAGTCAGTCACCCAAGTGAAGAGCTCTAAGCTAGCTGCTAATTCTTCTAATGAATGTCCCACTGCCAAAGAGAGACTCCTCTCTCCTCCCTAACTTCCAGATGATGACTCCCAAAACTGAAAGTAGTCGCCCCTTTAGAGACCCTGCTGCCATGAGGCATAGAAGCAGAGAAAACCACGGCCCCGTTCCCAAGCCAACCAAAAGAAAAACATAATGTATTCCTATGGGCATCTCATTTGGGCCCCCATGCCCCAAATCTCTCCAAGTTTGGGGTGCTTCAAGGGAAGAGCTTGAGGAAGGTCCACAGCAATTTTCATGCTCGTAGCTGCCCAGGATCAGTATTTTCAAGAGCATTAAAATTATGAAAGTTTTTCTACTGGGGCCACCCCATTTGGCATCGATTTTGCTGGTAGCTGCCCGGGAACAGTATTTCCAAGAACAGATAATGGCACTTCAAAATGGGGCACCCCCTTTGAAGTTTAATAGCTCGGACCCCTGAACACCGAATCACTCCAAATTCAGAGAGCTTAAAGGGCAGAGTCCAAGGATGGATCACTGCATGTTTGGTGTCTCTAGAACCCCCCCAGGGGGGGGACAAGTTATAGAGAAACAAATTGGTTTGTTTCCATTTTAAAAATGCCAATTCGTTTCATAAGTAACGACACACTGTGTAATTGTTTCGTTTTGTTTCACTTTGTTAGCTAATGATATTTATTTATTTATTTATTTATTTATTAAGCTTATATACCTCCCGTCTTCCCAGAGGAACTCTGGGCAGTTTACAACAAGAAAATACAAACAGAATCAAACTGCAAAATAAAATAATTTAAAACAAAACAATCAAACCAAAGCAACTGGTAAAATAGCAGATGGTGGGGGGGAAAGGGGGGGTGACAATCAAATTAAATTATTTTTTTCCTTTTTTTCCCTTTCAGTCACCAAACACCTCTCGAAAAGGCAAAGTTTTTAATGCCTTCCAAAAGGCTGGCAGGGACTCTGCAGGACGCACTTCTCTGGGGAGATGGTTCCATAGGGTGGGGCCAGCCACAGAGAAGGCTTGATTGCGGGTGGAAGTTTTTCGAGCCTCCCTGGGCATGGCCACCCTCAGCATGTGCGCCTGTGACACCCTGGTCGGTCGGGCCGATGTTGACCGCTGGTTGATCCGCTCTGCCAGGTAGTGAGGTCCCAGGCCATGGAGGGTTTTATAAATTAAATCCAGGACCTTGAATCTGATTCGGGACACAACGGGCAAACAATGCAGACGAGCCAGAACTGGGGTGATGTGGTCGAACCGGCACACACCTGACACCTGTCTGGCTGTCGCATTTTGTACCCACTGCAGTCGCCGAAGGAGAGTCAAGGGCAACCCCATGTAGAGCACGTTGCAATAGTCTAGTCTCGAGATCACCAGTGCTTGCAGAACAGTCCTGAGGGAGTCCCCATCTAGGTAGGGACGAATCTGGGCTATGCGACGAAGATGAAAAAAGGCAGTCCTGGACACAGCGGCCACCTGGGCTTCCATAGTGAGCGCCGGGTCCAGGACTACGCCCAGATTCTGGACACTGTCCGAAGGTCGGAGGGAAACGTCCTCCAAGGTGGGAAAAGGGCCTCCATAGCCAGATGGGGAAGTCCCAAAGAACATTACCTCAGTCTTCTCGGGGTTGAGTTTGAGTCTGTTGGCCCTGGTCCATTCCATAACTGCGCCCAGACACTGGTCAAGGGTCTGTACAGCCTCATCTGCAGCAGTGGAAAAGGAGAGATAGAGCTGCGTGTCATCAGCGTACTGATGACAGCAGACTCCAAATCTCCTTATGACCTCTGCCAACGGCCTTACATAGATGTTGAACAGCATGGGGGAGATATGACAAAACAGCATGTCATTTTTGTTTGTTGCCCATCCCTAGTACCATATGAAATCAAAGAATATTAAATGCCACTCTAGCAGCTACTCAGACAATTTTAAATGCAATTGCTACCACATGATTTTCCTCACCGTGGTGGCAACTGTGCCTTGTGTCCTTGTGGTGCCTGAGATGAGGTTCTTGCACCATTTCCAGGAGAGGCTTAAGAATAACATGGAAGATTTGCCCTCTAGGCAGATAAAAGATTGTTGTGTTGTTCTTTATTGTTGACAAGACAATTGTACTTTGTCTTTTTGTCTCTTTTGTACCCCCAGTGTTAAAGCATTGAGCTTACTACAGTAAAAAACGAGAGAAGTCTTCATGGCTGATTGATTTAATTTTTAAAAATGTCATTAATTACTTTAAGGAATGTGCTTTGTTGTACATAAATTCAAGGTCTTCTCACTTACTGTAGTATTTTCTTTGCAAAACTATAATAAGTCTGTTTCAGTTATTTCCATGGTGCTTATGCTGAATCCTTCGGTCTCATGGTGGCATGCAATAATTCACAGTTGCTAAAAAATATATTGTGAAAAATATAGTAAGCAATTGTTTCCTGAGAAGAGCTAACGCTAGGGATATTTTTAGTCTCCTAGTGTTGAATAATAAAGGCTGAATGGCCCAGCTCTTCAGTTTTGGGCTGTACTGTTTCCCATAATGAAAGAATCAGTGAATTGCTTTGACTTTGTAGGGCAAGGTTTTATCGCATATCTCTTTGTTCACTTTGCTGTATCACTGGACTCCTGCAATTTTGCCTCTTCTGGTAATTACATAGTGAATGCAAGTTAAGCTATAATAATGGCTGTCAGGGTTCTGATATACTCTTGGAGTTGCCTTGTTCTGCTTTGTGAGTATAAACGTTGAAGTGAATGGAATATCCTAAATAATATTCCATTTTCTTCTTTACTTGACATCATTTTGCTGATCACAATCAGCATTCCATTGAAATCAATGTCCAAAATACACTTGATTATAATGTATTTGGGACTATAGTCATTGGAAATATCACTGAAATTATAAATGTTTTAACACATAGGTTGATTTATTTTGGTCAGATTAAAAATGTCTGTTTCAGCCAGTCATAATACTCAGAAGAAAATGTGTGCTTTATGTCTATCAGGAGATAACTTAGTTCAGTTTCTAATCTATTCTGTTCCTTTCATAATGATTGGCTGTTGGTAGAAGAGTGTCAAACAAAACAAAACAAGCCTAAAGACCAAAGACAAAGCAAAACCTACAACAGTTCCATAAATATGAATGTATGAATCTTCCATATGTTGAATTTCGTCAAGCCAGACTCCTTTTCCTTTTGGAATCTTGGCCTCCAGACCCTAACAGAACCACCACAGAAATCAGATAGCAGTACAGAGTTTTAAGTCTGAATTCCTCACATACACACAGGGCTTCCAAGAACTGAAATTATATTCACCTAATTCCCAGTCCTAACCCCTTTTCCAGAGGAACTTTCACAGACTACTAATAAAAAACTTGAGGGCTAACTTTTACTAAAGGCTTCTTCTTTTTAAAGTTCCAGTTTCAATTTCTTCACAGGGTAGAGGCTAACTATTTTGAGCTGGTGACTTTTCCCCTCAGGCAAACGGGATGTATTCGAAATCCCATCACTGCCACCAAATTACGACGACCCCTCCCTTTTAAATGTGCGATTGTGATTAAAACGTGTGCCATGATTCAACTTATTAATCTTCACTGAATCTTCTTGGTAATGTTGCCACCTTTTTAAATCGTCGCCTTATGAACTGGGACAGACTCAGATGTATAATATAAAAATAATAATGAAGTTTATTGAGAAAATAAATAAATACAATCATGTCTGAAGTTGGTATGTGTTGCTTTAAACGTAAAATAGATTAAATCAACTCTTCCAGCCTCCCTGTCTTTAATAACCAGTAAAGAGTTAAAGCCCTCACACATAACCTGCCTGACTGAACTCTAACAGAGCAGTGCCCTCTCCCAGCACTCACTCTCAACAACCCTCAACTAACTCTCACAGACCAGGCTCTACCCTTTTTATACCATACAATCCCCCCACCCTCCTGCTGGGATTGGCTGATAATTTACATATGTATTTTTCCTGAATCCAGGGTGTTGTCACACAAGGGACCAAGTTATTCAACTCAAAAGGGGGTGCCCACAGGAACCCATTTTAAAGTGCTGTTTTTTGAGGGATGGGTGGGTGTGGTTTCTAACTGCCTGCTGGTGCTAGGGTATATAAGAGGCTGGCAGGTTTTCTTTGTTGTTTTCTTTGTTGTATGTAGGAGTGAGGGGAGTTACCGTTGGCTCTGGCAGTGCTGCTAGCTTGCTTTCTTACAGTAGTGCTAGCTTCACTTCTGATGTCCCTATGCGCTCAAAGCTCTTTGTGTGTTGTGTGAGTGGACAAAGAGAGAGTGGTTTTTGTGTCTGTAGAAGAGAGTCTCTCTCTCTCTCTCTCTCTCTCTCTCTCTCTCTCTCTCTCTCTCTCTCTCTCTCTCTCTCTCTCACACACACACACACACACACACACACACACACACACACACACACACACATTCTCTCTCTCTCTCTCTCTCTCTCTCTCTCTCTCTCTCTCTCTCTGTGTGTGTGTGTGTGTGTGTGTGTGTGTGTGTGTGTGTACTATGTGTGTGTCTCTGTGCTCAGAGAGGCACTGCTTTTTTCTGTTCTTTTTGGGAGGCTTTCTTTATTATATATTATATATGTATCCTTTCCCCTTCCTACCCCCTTGAATCTACTCTTCTTCCCTCTCACACATTGTTATTGCCACCACCGACAAGTACCAGTTCCCCCAATCTTCATACCCCCACATTTGTTTTTGTACATTAGTGTGCTGTATAAAAAGTTAAAAAATGAAGAAAACTCCCATCAAAATTAGAAGAACTTTATTCTCTGCTGGAGGCAGCATCAGAAGGGCCACCAGTGAGGCAGGTGAAGGCCAGTCAGGCAGTGCCACAAGCCAGACCACTGAGCTTGAGGCTGGGAAAGTCATGCAGCTGCATTCTCCACTGTAATTTCCATGCTGCTAGATGCCTGGGATCAGTATTTTCAAATACTTTTAAATTAGAAATGTGTTTTTTTCCTGGGGTACCCCCTTTGGATTTGAATAACTTGGTCCCATGTATCCCAAACCTCTCCAAATTGGGGGTGCTTCAAGGGGAGAGCTTGAGGAAGTGCCACTGTAATTTCTACGCTGCTAGCTGTTTGGGATCACTTATTTTTAAGCACATAACATTGCAATTAGGAATGTTCTTTTTCTGGGGCACACCCTTTGAAGTTAAATAACTCAGCCCCTGAACCCCAAATCTCTCCAGATTTGGAGGGCTTAAAGGGGAGAGTCCAAGGAAAGTTCAAACCAAATTTAGTGCTCCTGGGATTCAGGGAACCCATTTTATAGAGTAACAAATCAGTTCATTATTGGTTCATTTCAAACAAAACGAAACGAATCATGGGGGAATGAAATGAAACAAAACAGAACACATTTTTTTCTGTTTTGTGCCAATCCCTACTATTCAGACATGCCTCTCTGATATAGTTTTCAAACCAGAAATTGCTCCAACCTCGATTGGAACATTGAATTGTCACAGAAAAGGTATGACCTGGTATTGCTCTTTAATGAATGACAAGAGGTATTTTCAGTTTTGATAATTATAATTATCACTAAAATGATAAATATACAAAAGCTTACATGAGGGGGTAAATATATTTTCTTATCTCATGTTGCTTTTGTATCCCAGCTTACTGATTTTCTTTCTTTCTTTTTCTTTCTTTCTTTCTTTCTTTCTTTCTTTCTTTCTTTCTTTCTTTCTTTCTTTCTTTCTTTCTTGTTTTTGTTTTTATTGCTGAATACAATCAGGAAAGTAGATGTGGTTCCCAATTGAATGATGCCAATTAGGTATGTGTTTTTAAAATATATTTGTTATGGCCTTTCACAGGAGATACAATTTTAGATGAACTGTGCTAACTGATTTTGGCAGATTCCTGGTCACAGTTTAACAAATACTCATTGACTGTCCCATTCGGATGCAATTTAACCCATAAGGTTCAGAACAAGGGTTGCAAATGCCAGTAAAATGATAGAAAACAGATGAACTACTTACTGTACATGATACACATCCACAACACAATATGGTTCTATTGGCTTTTTAAGAATAAATTCATCTTTCATTCATTTTAGTAATAGCTATTAAATATTCTAGAATATACATTTCATAGCCTGCTGCAGAAATAAATGTTATAGCAAAAGTAATTCATGCGGGAACAAAGTCCAGCACATGAGAGTTACGTCAGTCTCATGTGTGAGAACTACTGGTCCATCACTCTGGTCCATCCCACCCTCTGATAAGTAACATCCACTCTCAGTTGCTATTGAGAGGGGTTTAAAGTGATTGCCCTCCAGCTGAGGAGCATAGCTTGATGGAATACGCATGCTATTCTGCAGTGGTCCCCAACCTTTTTGGCACCAGGAATTGGTTTCTCACTCTGCATGCAAACTGGGGGGCCACCCCAGCTGGTTCCATCACAACCAAAACAAAAAGGTCATGAGGAGGAAAAGACCTGTGTGGAGGGGAAGAGAGAAGTGTGCCCACCCAAGTCTACAGGAAACTTTGCCTTTAAGCCCTTATTGCAGAGCTGTGTGGCCCAGTTCCTAATAGGCCACAGCCCAGTACTACTACCAGTCCACTGTTCAGGGGTTGGGGACCCTGATATGCTATATGTGCAGAAGGTTCAGGTTTCCATTTTTTCAGATGGACGTCTCCCACTAAAAGTCTTTCAGTTAGCCTGGCTTGAGAATGTCTTTTCTTAAACTATACTGGACAAAAATGAAAGATAGTGAAATGCAACATATGGAAGATTCATACATTCATATTTATGGAACTTTTGTAGGTTTTGCTTTGTCTTTCGTCTTTAAGCTTGTTTTGTTTTGTTCAATCATTAACACATCATCCTTACCGGGTGGTGGTGGTGGTGGTGGCAGCATTGGCAGGGCAATCCTGGCCCCTGTGGCAGGGGCTTTTTGAGGTGCTGGCCCCTGGGGCTGGATTGGCACTGGTTTTATTTTGTATTTTTTTCTTTACTTTAGGGCGCCAACCTGGCCACCCCTGGGGCCGGTTTGGCACTCCATTTTTATTGTTCTTTTTAATTTTTATTGTATTTTTTTAACCGCTAACCCCGTGGTTTTTTTTGTTTTTTGTTTTTTTTTGCTAGCTGCAGGCCGGGTTCTTTGCCCACAGGCTGGTACCAGGCTTGCATGCCGGATCTTTTTTTTTTTTTTTTTTTTTTGCTGGGCACGGTCTGGTCAGCTTTTTTTTTTCTGCTCGACCCTCCCTGCAGCCAGGAAGACCAGACCTCCAGGAAGGACCAGCACCAGGTAGGAGACATCTCCGGCTCCATAATTAATGAAACGAACAGAACCGAATCAATTTTTTTCAGTTCAGTTTGTTTTGTTCTAAATCCACTCTGGGGTTCGTTATTTGTTTTGTTACATAACAGAATGAATAACGAATAACAAAATGAACTAAAAGTTTATTTGTTGCCCATCTCTATTCAGAACCCCTGGTTAAGGTAAGTGAATTGTAGGTGTCTGTAAGAGGAGGTCTATGGTATAGAACTTCCAGAATTTTGCCTGGGAAATTCTTGGAGAATTCTGACAGCCGTATCGAACTTCAAATATTTGGAGTACAAAAAAAACCCTGTATGGCACACCTCAATTTGATTTGAGTACCACTTTGAATTTACTCGAACCCAAAGTATATTCCTAGTATGTATCAGACAAAATTTGAATGTAGCCAAAACAATATAAAACAATAAAACAAAAAGAAAAAGCCCTGAGAACAAATCAGTAACATACCACCTCCAAGTCATCTCAGAGGTGGTAGGGAGATCAGTCCAGCTAGATGAAGATACAAATTGGATCATACCTTATCCATACTCCTAGTGCTAAGCAGCGGCACAGCTCTTTATAGCTTCTTTTTAGCACTTTCAAAAGTGCCTCCTAGATCCTGCACCTGTGAGTGGGTGGAATCACAGCAGGCTTTTCATAAAATGAGGAGCTGAAAGTCAATGTGAAAGTCCAATGTTTGCTTTTTGTTCCTCTTCACCCAATTCCAATTGATTTTTCCTGTCTTTAAAGTAATCTTTACACAACCAATATACTGTTAAACGAATGAGATGTTTGCTTGTTTGGATTATAACAAAAGCTGAGTGAATAAAGCTACTGCTGTTTTATTTTAACAAAAGTAAGACTGACAAAAAAGGCATCAACAGGAGTTAAGTGTTGTTTTGACTTACAAGGGTTCTTAGAGTGTAATAGTATACTTTATTCAAGTTTTAAAAAATAAAAAATAAAACACAAAACACCGATCAACTTTGTTTTTTGAGTGTGGGATCTTCTGCTTCTGTATCAACAATTCAAAATGTAAGAAAATGGTCCAATATTGCTCTACAAAACAATATCCATGCTGCCAGCAGGAAAAAGGCTTCCAGGGCTGACATAGCAATAGGCACTTTGAATGTTCACAACACCCATGTTAGCAGACAAAGCTGATTAACTGATTGACTGATTGATTGATCGTATTATTTATATATTGCCTTTCTCTCCATTGGGAACCAAAGGCCACTCACAACAAATAAAATAGATTTAAAAACCACAATATAACTATCACAATCCAAAAACAATTAAATATCTATAAGGTTAAACAGTGGATTAAACCAGGGATTTTCGGTTCTGGCTAGGGAGCAGCAGATGCTCTCACCAAGGTCTCCTCTGTTTGTAAGATTTTATTGATTCTAAAGCTCTACTTTGCACAGTAGCCTCCAGACAAATGTAGCCAGTTGGTGTCTGTCAGATACATGCCTGAGTTTCAGACACAAAGCCAGGAGTTTTAGCTTGTTTGAGTATTAGTTTGTTTTATTAAGGGAACAGCTGCGAGATAAGACACTTGGCCTTCCAAGGAGGTCACTGCAACTTATTTGAATGCTGTGCTTCCTTATTGAACAACAGAAGAGAGAGCTCCCTGTTCTTATATTGAAATGTTACAGGCCAAGGATTCAGATCTCTGCTGGATCTTTGGCCTGTAACAGCTACATTGTTTATATACAATCCACACAACTTGCATTTCTTAAAGGAGCCATAAGAGGAGATAAATCAAAGAGCCATATGTTGTCTGCTGGCTGCTACTCAACCCAAATCACATCTTTACTCCTCTACCCCAAACTAAATCTCTTGGCTCCCTCAACCTCTGCTACACTTCTAATGGGGAAGACAAAAAGACAATGAGTTTTCTCAGGCCACTCTCCTTCACTCAAGCGCTCCAAACAGCTTCGCATTGAAGAGACTATCAGAGATGTGAAGCCTGACTCTCTGGACAAAGACTCCAGCCTGCCAGACCCATCTGTGACACCTGGTGTGAAACAGCATATGGACAGGCCTCAGATCCCAGGGACCCCTGCCTTGTTGGATTCTCAGGCAGTTACAATTCATGGGTGTGCCCTGAAAGGTGTGATACAGCAAACAACCTACCTGATGGTCCTTCCAGAAGCACTAATACAGGGCTGATGTCACCATTGCTCTTCAACTGGGCTTCACAACTGACAGAGGGCAGTGCGTCTTTTATCTCCCAGGGTCCCCCAGCCTGCACAGGAGCATCTTGAGGTACCACTAGACATGGGCACGACTCGGCGAAATCCTCGTTTCCGTTTCCATTCCTCGTTTCCGTTACGTAATGAAACAAAGAACGACAATTACTCTGCCAGAACTCGAACTCAAACCGACTAAAGAAAAATTGGGTCTGATTTGTCGTGGTCGTTCCTGGCGGCATCGCAGCGATCGCGCGATGCCAAGTGGCACAGGAAAAAAGTTTTAAAATAAAAAACCCGATTCCCGGCGAAAAAAGCAGGCGAAAATATGCCTGCCTGAGTGAGGGCACCTACCAGAGGGGTGGTTTCTGGGGGGCGGGTCCCAGCCTCCCCCCCTCCTCTCCTGGGCTGCGCATCCTTGTCGTCTCGCCAACTCTCCGCCTAGCGGCGCAGCACAGAAAAAAAGTTTTAAAAATAAAAAACCCAATTCCCAGCCAAAAAAGCAGGCGAAAATATGCCTGCCTGAGTGAGGGCACCTCCCAGAAGGGTGGTTTCTGGGGGGGGGTGTCCCAGCCTCCCCCCCTCTCCTCTCCTGGGCTGCGCATCCTCGTCGTCTCGCCAACTCACCATGCCATGCGGTGCGGGCGGGGGATCCAAAATGGGGCGACCACAAGCAATATTTATTCATTTTGAAATTGTGGTGGTCCAAAAACACACAAAAGCAACACAGAAACATGCGAAAATAGCTATTTTAAAACTGCCTGAATTTTTACAGTAGCAGCAGTGGGTTTTTCTTGCAACAAAACATCTCCATTGATTTTATTTTATTTTATTTTTATTTTTATTTTTTTACACCTGCGCAATGATGGGCTGGCCATGGGAGTGGACCATGCAAATTTTTGGAGCCATTCCACCAATTGCATGGCCGCTTGACCAGGTTTTGACCGAGACTTCTGGGATGTGCCTGTCAGGCATAAAAAGCCCACTAACCGTAGCCCGAACCCGAACCCAAACCCGAACCCAAACCCATACGCCAGTACACTGTCCTTCTTAGTGGGTCAGAGAGGCATCCAGAGGTGCACTCCACGAACTCACCCTAACCTTACCCATAACAAACCTAAGCCTAGCCCTTGCGCTTACCCCTCTAACCCTAAGCCAAATCTGTACTCGCATTGCACTACACACGCAAGTACAGTTCCCTTCTTAGTGGACCACACAGCACCCAGACTGAGGAGGAGCCTTCCCCCAGTGTGCGCACTGTGACACTGCAGTAGCAGTGGGCCTGTGGTCAACAGAGAGAGGCACCCAAAAAAGAAGTGCCTCTCTACTCAACTTGGTATGCATATCCAATTGGCTATGCATGCCATTTTGTAGTGGGCCAGAGGAGGCACCCACCCCAGAGAGGTGCCTCCAGGAGCCCGCTCCCCCCCCAAACCAGTACTAATGACAGACGAAAAAACGACAAATGAAATGACAAATTTTTGGAAAATTTTGCGAAAAACGGAAACGAGCCGAAACGGGCCGGCTCCAACACACGACAACTCGAAAACGTCATTTTCCCTGGTCGTGCCCATCTCTAAGTACCACTGTTGCTCTCCCAAGTCCAGAGCAAGGGCAAGAGCAGCTTTCCACAACTCGGTTTATTGATCTGCTCAGAGATTATGCTGTGATCACACGCAAAGCAATGATGGCAATATTTTCCAAGCTATTTGCTACTTCCAATCAACTTGCTCTTTCAAGGCCACCAGCACCCCATTTCGATGATCATCTGACCAGCGGAGGCACCTCCGGTTCCTCTATCTTTCCAACATCCTCCACAAAGCTTTCTTCTCCACGACATGTCAGTACCTGAACAAAAGAACATGAGCCCATGATGTGTACTCTTCCGTTAAGACTATACCTAGAAATTGCAATCATCTTGGTGAACCAGGGGAGGTGGCAGAACAGAAGTCAGATTATACACTCTCTCAGCTGTCCATTCCATATGGATCAGTGCTTTATCACTCTAGAGGAATATGAGAGGCTGCCTGCTCTTCGGTCTCAAACAAGGTTTCTAGCCCACTGATCCCGATGGGGCTTTCCAGGATGACCAGTTTTCTGTCTACTTTTCACATAAGAGCTAAAAGAGTCTTTCATGATGTGGCCTCTCAACGCCTATTGCCTCACTACCTCTCTCGACTAGGAGAGCAACCATCACTAATTACATCTTCTGAGTGACAATCACATCTCTGCTTTGGCAGTTTGCAGAACAGCTGGCCTGTGCAGGCATACAAAATGTCCAGTGCTCGGTGCGGGTGCTTGTACCCACCTCATTTGGGAGGTGGACAAATTCATCCAAATGCCAACCCAGACCCTAAACTTGGAGAAAGTCCTCCTGTGCTTTAAAAAGAGTAGAAAGGAACCCAGGGTATGTTTCTCTCTTGGAATGTAGAAGGATGGGCCGGGAAAGTTTGTGCCCTAGAGATCAGAGGGCTTCTACTGGAGCAGGGGGTCATTCTCTTCCAGGAAACTTGGTCAATCTCTGATATCTCTTTGAAAGGGTTTAATTATTTCTCCCTTCCCACTACCAAGCAGAAGACCAAGGGCCACCCCTCAGGTGGGCTTGCCACACTGATTGCACAACACATTCCCACTGAACTAGTATGCATGGCTGACAGCTACTGTAAACTTCGGATCACCAAAGTAAATACCAGGAGTCATGATCTACTAATAGCAAACGTGCATAGCTCCACCACCACCACCAAGAAGAAAGCCGACAGAGAATGACAATGGTGCTGCCTGTCCCAAGAATTGGATAATGCCAAAACTAGAGATTGGTGGCAGGAGACTTCAATGCTTGATTTGCCCAAATCAAATGAGAGTTCTGGCCACACCATTGCTCCTGGACAAAATTGTCCAAAGACAAACAAATCAAATATGCCAGCCAACTTCTTTGCTAGTTTTAGCATTTCAAGAGGCTTATTATGGCTCAATAGTCTGGCTGATTCCAACTTTGATGGAGAGTTCACTTATATTTCACCTCATGGAGTGAGTGTGATAGATTACTGTACATCTTAATACCCACTCCACTACTCCCCATTATGCTTGAATTCAAGGTTGGGTCTCTTGCTCCCAGTGACCATTTACCACTAGTTTGCACTTTTGCTATCCAAATAAAACTTTCTGAACCAGTTTTAACACCACCAAGCTTGCACTCCACACAACCCCTATAGCTAAAATTAAATAGGATCTGGCTACCCAAACTCTTTTTGAAGACTACCTGCAGAGTGGCCAACTAATGAACCGATTGACAGACACTGTTGATGACTCCCTGCAGGTATATATAAACAGATATGCAACATTTGTTGAAACCCTAATAGTCTACTTTGGACAGCCTTTCACCCCTTCAACTACTATCCAAGCAAGCCTTTCACCCCTTCAACTACTATCCATTCCGAAGGGGATCAACACAGCCTGCCTTAAGCTGGAATAAGAATTATGCCGAATGTTTAGCACCTTTCAGAAATCTAACTACTCCAGTCTGCCCTCTAGGTATTTCAATGTCAGGCGGCAATGTGCAATGGCTACTAAATAACCACGGACCTGACTTACTGGGTCCAGTGTTGTGGTCCGCTGCCCAGCCGGACCCTCCATGGTGCTGTAAGATGGCGCGGGCAGGCAACTCACGTGGACTCAAGCCACACCGCACTGGGCGCCGGAGCCAATCCTGGGCACCCAGTGGGCTTTGCCATCATGGGCATCTGGGCACTGGCCAGGAAGTGGGTGGTGAGAACCCCAGAGGGCGATCACCTGGGCCTCGCACACGCTGTGAGGATTGAATGGTTGGGGATGAGGGGGATGCTCTGGGACCACCTGCTGCCCGCGATCTGGAAGCGTGTCAGGGATCACGGCCATCCTGATGTGTTGATAGTCCAACTGGGCGAGAATGACCTCATGGAACATAAAGGAATAGACGTCATTTTGAGCATAAGAGTAACCCTTGAATTCTTACATGACTCTTACCCGGATATGACAATCATATGGTCCGACCTGCTGCAAAGGAGGTCATGGAGGGGTGCTGCATCCCAACGGGGGGTGGAGAGGGCCCGCAAGAAGGTTACCTCAATCATTGGGAACCTGGTACTGCAATGGGGAGGGGAAGTAATGACTCACCATGATATTTCTTTCAGGGATAGTGGGCTGTTCCGAGCAGACGGTGTGCACCTGTCCGACATTGGCGTGGAGCGTTGGCTGGAAAGCATCAAGGCAGCAATGGTCAAATGGTTGGAGCTTCAGTAGTCTGGCGGAAGGCGAGAGTAACTCACCTCTGGTGGCGGTTTGGAGCCATTGGGACCAGATCCAGGCTGAGGTGGCTGCAGGATGGAGCCTGTGCAGCATGGAATCTCCAGGTGCTAACGGCAGACCCAGGAGGGAGCTGCGAGTATCCTGGCTTGGGTGGGACATCAGACGGCATCTCTGCTCAGCTTGGGGAAGGAAATCTCAAAGGAGTCTGCACCCATGGGGGTTTCTGGAAGCTGAGTAACAAAGGGTGCCGCCACCTGGTGGTGCCACCATGCACATCAGGGGACAGGCGGGTTCCCTGATGGTATTGGATCCGAACCAATGCCTGGCTAGATTACTGCAGTGTGTCACCAATTACCAATAAAGCTGTGGCCTCCACAATTTTCCCATAGTTTCAAGAGTATCAGTGTGGTCAATGGGTCCAACAAACACCAGGGCTTGGTGCTGGACCACACAAAACTGTGGACCCAACTTACCGGGCCCAGTGTTGTGGTCTGCTGCCCAGCCAGACCCTCCGTGGTGCTGCAAGATGGCTCTGGGAGGAAACTCATGTAGACTTAAGCCACACCGCCCCGGGCGCTGGAGCCAATCCCGGGACCCCAGCGGGCTTTGCTGTCATGGGCATCTGGGCACTGACCGGCCCATGCAGGTGCAGAGGACCCGCCAGTGCCAGCCCCTTAAAATGGGCCACAGCCCTTGGCACGCTGCCATTCCGACCCAGGAGCAGCAGCGATCTCACCCACCCACCCCATTGGGTATGAAGTCAGTTTATTGTTATGTTGGTGTGTGTTAATTTGTGTTGTTCCCATTGTTTTGTCACAGCTTTGGTGGTTTGGAGGCATTGGGACCAGATCCAGGCTGAGGTGGCTGCAGGACAGAGCCTGCACGGCATGGAATCTCCAGGTGGTAACGGCGGACCCAGGAGGGAGCTGAGAGTGTCCCGGCTTGGGTGGGACATCAGACGGCCTCTCCGCTCAGCTTGGGGATGGAAATCTCAAAGGAGTCTGCACCCACGGGGGTTTCTGGAAGCTAACAAAGGGTGCCGCCACCTGGCAGTGCCACCATGCACATCGGGGAACAGGTGGGTTCCCTGATGGTACTGGATCCAACCCAATGCCTGGCCAGATTACTGCAGTGTGTCACCAATTACCAATAAAGCTGTGGCCTCCACAATTTTCCCATAAGTTCAAGAGTGTCAGTGTGGTCAATGGGTCCAACAAACACCAGGGCTTGGCGCTGGACCACAATAAGCTACCAACACTGTTCAGCAGCCTGCTGGGATGGGTTAGTAAAAGCTTCTAAAAGTAGGAATCCCAAATGTTTTTGGGAAGTGATTTTGGGGTTCTTTCAACCAAAAACCTACCCAATCTCTGCAATCCCCTCCTCCAATTAGGAACAGTATTTTTGTCACTCTTCTTTGATAATTGTAAGATCTGTTCTCCATTTAATGATGACAACCTCAAAGGATCACCTGAGTGGCCTCCTGTTTCCATTACAAAGTTTAAGTAGTGACTAGGCAGACTGAAATCTGGGAAGGCACCTGGTCCCGATCTGCTGCCCCCGATCTACTCAAAGCAAATGTTGATTGGTGGGCACCCATTTTGGCAGAGCTTTTCACAATCATGGATATATCAGGGATGATTCCAAAGACTTGGACTCAGTCCATAATACTACCTATTTTTAAAAAGGGTGACAGGAATTTGCTGGATTACTACAGACCAATTAGCCTGTTGTTGGTAGTGGGCAAGATCTATGCTAATCACCTTCTGAATCAACTTACTTTCTGGATAAATGATAACAACATACTATGGCTCAAGCAAGTAAGTTTTAGGGTGGACAAGTCCACGACAGACCACTGCCTGGTTCTGTCACATCTCATAGTCAAGCAGACAACACATACTGCTTTTTTAGATCTAAAAGCTGCTTTTGACTTGGTGGATAGAGAACTTTTGTGGATAAACCTTAGGGATACCAGCCTAGATAGGAGATTGCTTCTACCAACTGAATATGGATAGCACCTGCCGTATTCAACTATCCTGCCATGGCAACCACTCTAATGAGGTCCCCATTAACAGAGGAGTCAAACAGGCCTGTGTTCTTGCTCCCACTTTATTTAACTTGGATAACAATGATCTTGCCTCTGTCCTGGCAGAAATTAATAGTCACTGCCCCATATTGGGCCACTAGGCAGTTCCTATTCTTCTGTATGCAGATGACATGATGTTACTTTCACCCACTAAGATAGGTCTAAGATTGTTAATAATACTGTAAAACCACCCAGAGACTACTTAAAGTGGTATATAAGCAGAAGACTTTGCTAAGCAGAACTTTAATTGCAAAATGCATCAGTTATATCTCCTGTAATAAAATGACCCTCATAAGAACATAAGGACACAAGAACATAAGAAGAGCCATGCTGGATCAGGCCAAAGGCCCATCTAGTCCAGCTTCCTGTATCTCACAGTGGCCCCACCAAATGCCTCTGGGAGCACACGAGACTACGTATCTGTACCACTCCTCTGCATCTGGTTCTTGAAGTACCCTGGTTTTAAGCCTGGAGATTACACATCTCCATCATGGTTTGTAACCTGTGATGGAGTATTTGTCCAATCCCCTTTTGAAGGCATCTAGACCAGATTGCCATCGCCACATCCTGTGGTAGGGGTTCCACAAACTAATAACACACTAGGTAAAAACATGTTATTTGTCTGTTCTCACTCTCCCAGGCTTCAATTTAAGTGGATGTCCCCTAGTTCTGGTATTTTGTGAGGGAGAAGAGCATCCCTCTATCCACTTTACTCATGCCCTGCATTATTTTGTACGTCTCAATCATATCCCCCTCAGGCGCCTTTTTTTTCCAGACTAAAAAGCCTCAAATGTTTTAGCTTTTCCTCATAAGGGAGGTGCCCCAGCCCAGTAATCATTTTAATTGCTCTCTTCTGCACCTCTTCCAGTTCCACTATGTCTTTTTTGAGATGCGGTGACCAGAATTGTACACAATACTGCAGGTGCGGCCTTACTGTCATTCTGTACAATGGCATTATAATGTTGGCTGTTTATTTTCAATCCCCTTTTTGATAATCCCTAGCACGGAATTGGCCTTCTTCTCCACTGCCCCACACTGGGGAGACACCTTCATGGAGCTGTCCACCAGCACACCAAGAACCTTGAATTACAGCAAATCTAAAGTAGTGATATTCTGTAGGACTTGGAAACCCCAACCTTGTATATTTCATGGGAGTGCAATCCAAAAAGGTAAAGAGTTCAGGTACTTATTCCTATATTTTCACTACTGTAATTCATGGGCTAGACATTGTTATATTATCACCAATTCAGTAAAGCTAACCATTCAAGCTATTCATGTTTTTTTCTTCATGTATGGGGCAATGCACACATTCCCACTGCCCTACATGTCTTTAAAGCCAAGGCCCTCTCCCAATTGATGTACAGGATGCCAATCTGGCTGGATGCTTTCAACTCCTCAGTTGAAACACTCCAGCCCTCTTTCCTTTATAAAATTTTTGCTGTGCCCCATTGTGTGCCATATGCAGCTTTGTGTCTGGAGGCCAGATTAATTAGACTGAGTATACAAGTGCATTTGAGACAGTTCAAGTACTCACTGAGAATATATTATGTGTCTAATAAAGACCCACTAATAGCAAGCATCCTTTCTGATTACTTTTATTCTCCCTGTCTTAAATTGTTCTCTCAAAAGATTCAAACTATGGAGATCTCACCTGATTATTTGGGTGCCCTATCCTAAAAGCAAGGCCTCGTATGAGCAGCCCACAAACTCTGTTCACCTTAAAATCTATCACTCCCTCTGTATATTGATAAGCTGGCCAGCTATTTGTATTTTGTAGAGAGCCCCCAAGAACGGTGTGCCTTAACCCTAGCAAGATGTAACTTACTCCCATCCAATATCCTCTATGGCAAATTTAGTTCTCAACCAAGGAAACAAGGCTCTGCCACTGTAATTCTGGGGCTCTCGAGTCCCTGGCACATATGTTCCTCCATTGCCCTGTATACAGGGATGTTCGCGCTTCCTATCTGGAGCCATTTCTTGTTAGATTGCCTGGTTGATCAGAGGAGGCAATTCTGCACAACTTGCCATCAGGCAAGAATAAAGTCCACACTAGGCAGATTGCCATATATATTAATCTATTAGTCCAGCAACCCAGGGTACAATTCCCAACAGGGTCTTCTGTTTTGCACTCTTAGGATGGGGATGACTATCCCCAGGTGGGCCAGAGTTTCATGGTTGATGGTCAAATACTTTTTAAACAGACATAACATGTTATGTTGTGTTTTGCCATACCATGTCTTATTCCGTACTCTAATAACCGTGCAATTTTAATTGGGCACATACTCCTTTAAAAAAAGTTTTTTTAAAAAAATTAATAACATTTAAAAATCTGTAAATTAAAAACTAGCATTCCTGAGACAACTTGCTGAAGAGAAAAGTCATTACTTGACAATGGAAGCACAAGAGGGAGCAAGCTAACTTGCCTTGTTAAGGGAAGTGCATTTCAAAACCTGAAAATAGCCACTGAGAACAGCCTTCTCTTGTGTTCCAACAAATTAGACTGTGGTGGTGGAACTGAAATAACCTCCTCAGAAGATTTAAAAAGCAAGAAGGCTCACACGGGTGATATGATCCTTCAGATTGCCTGGACCCAATCTGTATAGGGTACTATAGGTAATAAACAGCATTTTGAATTGGGCTGGGAAATGGACTCGCAGCAGGTGAAGCTGTTGTAATAATGCTCCCTATAACTAGCACCAGTCAGCAAAAGAAAAGAAAAGCATGGTGCTTCTGTACCACCCCCACAGCACTTAAAGCACTGCCTGGGCAGTTTACAAGTAATTAAGCAGGTTACACATTCCACCTCCACCCCACCCCCTGCAAGCTGGGTACTCATTTTACCAGCCTCAGAAGAATGGAAGTCTGAATGAAACTTGAGCCTGTTACTTGGAATTCAACCCCAGGTTGTGAGCATAGTTATAGTTGAAGTACCGTTAAGTATAGGTACTTGAGGCTGTTAAGTTCAGTTTAATCACTGTGGCACAAGGCTCTTATCTGTCACAAGTCTGGCCATAGCATTTTGAACCAGCTGAATTGTCCAAACATTCTGTGTTGGTCTACTATTGGCCTTTACTGTTAACAAAGAAGCAACAAGCAGGGAGAAATGGTAGAATCGTCTCCTTTTTTTCATTAATTTACCCAAACACAAAAATTATTAGAATTTTTCAACAGGTTCTCTAGGGATCTAATCCAAGTGCCATGATGAGGCCTCTGCCTTTTTCTGGGGAGGGAAAAATGATAGGAGCTTGAATTTCCATACAACCAGTAACACTCATGAGTCAACTTGCTCTTTAAATGAATGCAGATGAGTGTGGAGTGAAGTGGCTTTGACTTCACCTTTCAGATTCCAGGTTCCAAGTTTATTTGCGTTTATTAGCCCATATGCCACACAATGTGTCAGATTTTAGAGTTTAAAAATATATTAAAATAAAAACCTGTCATACCTACAACCCAATTTCACACAGATCTTGGATTTTGTAGATTCACCTCTCAACTAATTTTGTCATGCCCATTCCACTGAATGCAGTCCTTCCAGTTTCCAAACCCTTGATATATAAACAAGTTTTATAAGCATGTTTTCAAAAATATATCCCCTTGTCTTTCAAAATAACAAAGTACAGGCTGAGTACTAGTTCCCTGAGGTCCTTGCCCTCTGAAGATGTCGGCCACAGAGTCTGGCAAAATGTCAGGAAGAAAAACTTCCAAAATGTGGCCAAACAGCCCGAAAAAGTTGTTGTGAGTCCCAAAAAACTCACAACAGCTACAGGCTGAGTTAGCCCCTGAAGTTTAGATTCTTTCTATATACAGTATTTTTTAAAATGTAGGGCCATTTGCTTTCAGGATAATTTCTTAAAAATTTATATGATCAATCTACTATTTGTTAATGGGTTGAAACAGTTTTAATTTTTAAAAAATCACAACTTCAAAGCCTTTTGCCCAAACTTTCCTAAATTGGGCACAAAGCAAGATCAGACTGCATGCTACATATATGTCAGATGAGGTTTTGATCTGGAACCCAATTTAAAAGTTATACAGTACTTTTTTATTTAGGCTGCACCTATTATTAGTATTGCTTCAAAATTTTTGATTTTCTTTGCCAACGTAAGATAATTGCTGCACTCTCATGCAGCAATAATTTACTTAGAAGAACTATACAAAGATAAGTAGTCATATATTTTGGTTTGTCTTTTAACAGATAAAAGTGTATTTAAAAAGCAGAGCATAATTGTTCACAAGTTGCAACATGTAGTATGGTTTAGTCTCCAACAGTGCTGGATGTTGACTATTGATAATCAGATCCAAGCCTTCCAAAAACCTTTTTCCCTCCAGCTATCACATTTAATTTGGTTTAGGCCAGTTTAGTTAATTTTTAATTTTGGTTAGATATAGGGAAAATGAGAGGGGAGTGCAGTTTTGAGGCTGTTAAGAGTGAAGTCAAAGTCTGATAAAGGCTGAAAGCAGTGAAATGGGAAAAGTGAAAACTGTAAGATAGTTCATTAAGATGGGAAAGGGGGTTAATGTCTGTGAAGAAGTTATGGAAATACATTGTGTTTGTGGTGGAATATGTGCATAAGCAAGCATTCATACATTTATTTCTATGTAAAGAACTATATTCTTTACATATAAAAGAACAAGAAAGAATAATGTAAATGTATTTTTCGAGGTATAAGAACTTGACAACTTGCAGTATTGAAACTCCTCATTCTTCTTTGTGTGTGTTTTTTTAAATGCACTCTCTTGCTTTATAAATCCTGTTTATTGTTTTGAAAAGAAGTGGTCCCAAATATTATATCTAGAGATGGGCATGAAACAAACTTTTAATTCATTTCATTATTCGTTATTCATTTCATTATGGAACGAAATGAGTAACGAACCTCAGAGTGGATTTAGAACAAAATGAAACAAAGAAAAAGAACGGTTCGTTTTGGTTCATTTCGTTAACGGTGGCGGAGATGTCTCCTACCTGGTGCTGGTTCTTCCTGGACAGTCCTGTCTTCCTGGCTGCAGGGAGGGGGCAAGTAGAAAAAATAAAAGCTGTCTGGCCACTCTACAGCTGGTAGCTGGTCATGGTTGGCAGTAAGGTAAAATAAAATAAAATAAAATAAAATAAAAGATCCGGTGTGTGGGCCCAGTACCCACCAGTGAGCACCAGATCCTGCCCGCGGGTAGCCGAACCAACCCACGGGCAAACAAAAAATAAAATAAAATAAAAAAGGAGCACTGACCCAGCCCCAGAGGTGGCCAGGTTGGTGCCCTAAAATAAAGAAAAAAATTAAAAAATTAAAAAATTAAAACCAATGCCTACCCAGCTCCAGGGGCATTGGGGCTGGTACTTGAAAAACAACAAAAATATTTAAAAAATCAAATCATAAAAAAATGGAGCACCGACCAGGCCTGGGGTGGCGCCCTAAAAATAAAAGAAGTGTAGACCCGACCAGGGGCTGTGTGGTTGGTGCTTGAACCCCCCCCCCAGGTGCTGGCTCCAAGTCAGTGCCTCAAAAAGCCCCTGCCACAGGGGCCAGGATTGCCCTGCGCCCACCACCGCGGCTGCCCAGTAAGGATGATGTGATGGATGATGATTGAAGATGATGAGGATAATGAGGATGATGAGGATGAGGATGCTGCCAGTCCAGTTTGTGCAGTTGCTGTCAAAGTCTCTGTTTTTTTATTATTTTTTGAATGTTTTCCCCATCTGTGCGCTGTCAAATGGATTAAACTGCGCAAAGTGGGGGGGGGAAATGAATAACAAATCAGAATGAAGCAACAAAACAAATATTTGAAAAAATTCATTTAAAAATGAAATGAACCAAACTCTATAACGAAACGAACCAAACCCTAAAATGAACCGGTTCATGCCCATCTCTAAATATATCATGCATATTACTAGCTAATGCTGGAATGCATAGTGAAGATCATGTTACCAAAATAACAGGTTGTGTGTGTTTCACCAAAACTGTACTGATTATATTTAGGAATGTGCATTGTAATGTCAGCCTTACCTCTGGAAGCACTTAAGTAGCAGTGGAAAAGGAACATTAGCTATTTGCCTGCTTTTATTAAAATAGATAGTCTATGTGAAGAAATACCTATTACCAGTGAAAGAGCAACCCAAAACCCAATGAAAGAGGGTTTTTTGTCACTTGGTGGTGCTGCACACTAGGTAGAGGAAGATGGAGTGAGTACCAAATATATGGATGATTATTTACATTTACATTTGATCCACCCCTAGTGAGCACATGGATTTCTGCCTGGCTCTTTCCCCGGCCACTTCATGCTCACAACTTTACATGGCTGTAAAACTCACTGTGTAACTTTGGCTGTCACATACTCTCAGTGTGACTTACCCGAAAGATAAAACAGAAGGAATTAGAAGTATATATGCAGCTTTGAATTCACTAAAGGAAAGGTGAAATTTTAATACAACAAATTAAATTTAAATTAAATTGCTTGAACATGTTCATGCAAAAATATTTAGATCTTAGCTTGGATGGAACCTAAAGCATTAATGTATGTGTAGAATTGAACTGAATGTGTAGAACTGAGCTGATGTGATTCAGGGTGTTTGAATATATGGGTATTTAAAACAGAAAATATCTAGTAACATTAGGAAACAATTATGCACTTAGCACTTGAACTTAGCCAGTGAGTTCCAGACCTCACTGGCCAAACAGCACAGCCTTTCTAGATGTCATGTTGTTGAGCCTGGCACCAGTATGTCCCAACGCCAGTTGATCATGGTGTGGTGGACTTTCCAGATAGGGCCACCCTAGGGCTCCAGACACTCCTTACATTTCTCTTCCACCATGTCACCTCTTAACTCCAATGCCTTTGTCCCTGGCCCTCTTATTCTGGCCTCTCTTTTGACCTCCCTTGTCTCAGGCAGTTGCTCTCCTTACTCATTACCCCTCTACTGACCACCCACCTCTGTCTCCTGAGCCTAGATCAGATGACTTCAACTACCTGGGTTCTGGGGTTGGATTGAGGGACTGATCTGTTCTGGGAAGCTATAGAGAAGGACAGTTTCCTTCTCTTTGGGCAGCAGCCCTTGATCCCTATAAGAGGATGGCCGAGTTCAGGGACATCATTGAGGGCACGTGTGTCAATTCAGCTATCTTTTCTACCCTTTCACCAATACAGAAATAGAATAAAATAAATCATTTTCATTTTGAAAAGATATTGCCACTTTTATCACTTAACAGATTAGTTGGCAGAGTCTTTAGTTAGTTAACGTAATTAATTAAACTTAATTGATAACTGATTTGATTGACTGTAGGTGAAGTTAGTGAAGGAAGAGAATGGAAAGGAGATCTTTGAGGTTGGGATGTAAAGAGATGAGCATTTTGCTGACACCACCACCACCCCTTTTCGATTACAATTTCATCCAAGCTCTTCTGCTTAACTCGGGCATGTCCAAACTTCAGCCCTCCAGATGTTTTGGACCACAACTCCCACAGTCCTTTGCCACTGGCAATCTCATCTTAGAAGTCTTAGAATTGTTGTGATCCAAAACATCAGGAGGGCTGAAGTTTGGACATGCCTGGCTTAACTCTTTAAAGTATAATTTAAATATACAGAAAATAGTTCTCTCCTAATCATTCTGGTCTAGAACAGAATACTGGTACTTCTTCCACCGGACTAAATGTTGGGAACCATTGTCTTTGGAGGTAGGGCACCAGGGTACCTTTTACTGCCCCTGCAATGCTACTAAGTTCCTTGTCTTCCTCCTGGACCTAAATTTGTGGGATCGGCTACCACCTTGTCTCCCTTCCCAAGTGGTGGCCAAACTTTGGCCCTCCAGATGTTTTGGACCACAACTCCCACAATCCTTTGTCATTGGCAATACAGGCTTGGAATTCTGGGAGTTGTGGCCCAAAACATCCCCTTTCCTTTTGTTCACACAGTATTTGCTTTTGCCATGTTTTCCCCCTTGTTTCTTTTGGCCTGTCCTGGTTAAGATGGGTTAAGCCTTCTTCAAGTGCATCCTTTTTAAAACAAGCATATTACATAAATCTTTCAGTTCATCGTGCCTCTATATATCTTGAGGTAGTTGTACTTTTCATATACTTTCAAAGAAACCCCCTCAGGAGCAAGACAAGGGGACTTACTTGAATGCCAATTGAAAATGTTCTCTTCCATTATTTTAGTGCACTATTCTTCACAATTATACTTTATCCAAAGTTGAGGTGTTTAAACTGATCTGTTTTGATAGCCTTATTTCAAATGTGACTTAGTAGTAATGTTACTAGCCAGTTCTCTGAAGCCTGATGAAAGGAGAAGAGCAATAGAAAAAAAATGATGGATGAAGCTAGAGGCAGAGATCCAGGCTAATTATAATTTTTGGAAGTGACAGGGAATGAAAAGCATTTCTTCTCCTGCAAAAAGGAAGAAATATGAATATCTCTGGATCATGCAACTCAGACAATGTGAAACAATTCATAACTAATGACTGAAATAAACTGTACTATGTACAGAGAAATGGTAGGTATGGTAACTAGAAGCTGGCTTCCTCACACGTCTCTTACGATTTAGTGAGCTAATAAAATGCTGGCATTAAAGTGATTAATACTTAGAAATATAGACAAAAATGGTGTTGGTTTATGACAATAGTGTAAAATAAATCCTGAAGGGAAAGATGTATCTAGGAAAAATATCACATGAATATTGACTTGTTCTTACATCTTACTAGGAGAGTGCCAATCATTGTGACCTGTTTGGTGATAAGGGATATGGAGAGCAGGCCCATAAAGTACAAGAATGAATGGTCCAAGATAGTCAAGAACCCTCCCCCCCCCCCCCGGTGTTTCAAATCAGTTTATCTGAGAAGGTGAGCACTAGCCCCTCTGTTTACACATTTACCTTCTACTCAAGGGGTGGGGGGGGTGAAGAGACTTTCTGAACAGGGCAACCTCTCTCATCAATGTATTATCTCCATATCATGTAGAATCTTTGATATTCAACTTTCTGGGTCATATATAGAGAGTCATGGGCGAAGGCTCCATGTAGAAATATACATGGGAGGCTAGCTAAGGTGATGCTCCTCTTCACATGACTCTTGAACACATTTTGTGATGCCTGAAGAAAACTTGATCCGGTTACCAAATAGTAAAGTGTTGTGCCACTTATGTGGTCATCTATATTAACAAAAAAGAGTGATATGTTTTTCAGCCCACATTCTAAAGCATTGATCAATTTATAGTAGCATCTGTATTGTAAGCCTCTGTATTCACTATTACCAACACAACATTTCATTACCACACTGTCCATTTATCTGTATGTAGAGGGTACATTTTCTTTCAGTCATCAACATTATTTTACATCATCTGTGTTGCACATTAAGTGGTTAAGCTCCATTTGCAAACACATCCTACTGATCAGCAACGAATCCTGCTACTTGCTGCAGTCAATGGGTCATGGTCAAACTAGGTTGGCTGTAGTAGGTATGTGCATTTAATATCCCCAGTGATTATATAAATATGTGGGTAATAGGGACAGAACCATTCCCCATCTATAGTTTACTTTCTATGTTCCACAACTCTTTCCTCATGTGTCAAACGTTGACTCTAGAAATGTGTTCAGCTGTGAGACAAATTTTTGGAGAGGAGGGCTATGAGGAGGAGCCAGTATTCCCACCCCACATGCCTCTTCTGCTATTAAAAACATATTCTCCCTGCCCTTCAGCCTGGTTGGGAAAGTATCCATGCGTAAATGCATTGACATGTCACCATCACATCTGGTTTGGCTTTCAGGAGCATTAATCTCAGCTTAATGATAAATGAAAAACTCATGAGCAGATGGTAAACAATTTTTGCAGTGATATCCACATGTGCCCTAACATCTGTAAGGGTCTCTGTGTGTGTGTGTCTGCATGTGTTTGCAGTGATGAGCAATTTCCGTATTTCAGTCCAGAAATGATTGGACTTCACTGGTGGATGAAATTATTTTCTGGTGGGTTTTGTGAACTAGCACAGTAAATAACAAGCGAGAAGCTTAAGGTTAAAAAAAATTCATGGCTAAAAAAAACTATTCTATGGAACAAAATACCATACTGCTTACTTGACCTATGCAAAATAGTGCAGGAAAAGACCTATGTCTCCAGTGAAACATGCAGTGGAGAAGTGGCCATGGCTATGGTTTTGTTCTACTGCACTGCTTCTTGTGAATGGACACAAGGAGCTCCAACCAAACTGCAGCCTGTTTGGGCCAGGATGCATATTTATCAGGGTGCAAGTTCATTGCAATTTCAATCCCAGGTAGCAGGCTCATGGTTGACTCAGCCTTCCATCCTTCCGAGGTCGGTAAAATGAGTGGGGGCAATGTGTAGCCTGCCTTACTGTAATTAAAATTGTAAACCGCCCAGAGACTACTTGAAGTGGTATGGGGTGGTATATAAGTAGAACACTTTGCTTTTTTTTTTTTTTTTTTGCAATTTACCTCATATTTTGTGTTCAAATTGGTATGTTTAAAATTGAAGCATTTGCTTTATATGGAGCAAAGCACAGGGAAGCCTAGTATTTTTCCATGGCCCTTCATTTATTTTTGCATAGTCAGTCGGTGGTTTATTTTGCAATGATTCCAAAGTCACAGCTTTGCTCTTTTTTTCTCGCATCTGTGCCTGCCATTTTTGGCCCCAAAAGACAGCAATGAACTTGTCTCTGGTCATGCTGACTGTGACATTTTCAGTGGGTGGTGGTATTACACCAGGATAATTCTACTCAACGGAGCACCAGTCCTCTCTCCTCTGAATCTCTCTCTCTCTCTCCCCACCCCTCCATTTTTCTATTATGTTTGTCAAAGTTAGCACATGATCTGATAAGCATTCTGGGACTTGGAAAGGGAGGGTGGAGGGCTGGGGAAAGGGTGGTATTAATAGCATGGTACTACACTGTATGTTCCTGGTAAGAATGTGGCTGTTTGGGAAATGTGGAATGGACTGATCCAAGGGAAGAATTGGGACTGTATTCATCTATACCAGGGGTGGCGAACAAGTTCGACAAAAAGAGCAAAAATTTTAAAATTTCAACTTGTTTACAAAGGAGAATACACTTTGTGTCAGCTCAGGAAGAGTTTTTAATTTCCCCTGCAGGTCCACGTTTAGTTTATCCAAGTGTGAAAGCATGTCCACTAAAAATGCCAAATCCATAAGCCACTCGGGGTCTGAAAGCAGAGGATACGTTTTGTTCTTCTCTGCCATAAACAATTTTACTGTTTCCAAAAGCTCAAAAAAGCACGAAACTACTTTGCCTCTTGAGAGCCATCTCACTGCGCTGTGCAGTGGCAGGTCACCGGGCAAGTCTGCGTGAAGTTCTGCAATGAGGTTCTTGAATTGCCGGTGATTAAGGGCGTGCATACGGATGTAGTTCACAATCTCCATCACAGGCTTCATAACATGGTCTAAATTCAGTGTTTTGGACACAAGTTGCTCACGATGGATGATGCAGTGGAAGTTCCAAAATTCAGGAAAGGCGTCATCACCTTTACAAAGACCCACAAGTCCATTTACTGAGCCAATCATCGACGGTGCTCCATCCGTGACTATTGCGGTGAGTTTTTCAAAAGACATATTCGCTTTTTTTAAAAACGGCAGTCATTGCCTCTTTTATGTCGGTACCGCGAGTTCTGTCTTTTAATGCGACAATGTCGAGAAGCTCTTCTTTAATCACGGAGTCCTCAGAAACCATTCACGCATATATTGCCAACTGTGGCTTGTCTTGTATGTCGCATGACTCGTCTAATGCAACACTAAAATAAGCACATGTGTTCAAGTCTGCATGTAGATCTGACTCAATCACATTATTTATGTCTGCTATTCTGGATTCAACTGTGTGCCGTGACAGCTGGAGATCATTGATGGAATCTTTGAGTTTTTTATTGTCTGGAGACAAGGTTTCAATTACATCCGCAAAACACTGTTTTAGAAACTCCCCCTCATTGTATGGTTTTTTTAGCACAGGCAATGTTCCACGCCACTTTATAGGATGCAAGGGTCACAGTTTCTCCATGCTTGGTTAATTGCTGAAACATTTGAGACTGTCTTTTTACCTGGCTTTTCAAGGTGCTCAATTTTTGCTTGCGTAGTTCAGTACCTTTGGGTAATTCCTTGTCAATATTAGCATGGAGATTTCTAAAATGACGCTGAAGATTTGAAGTATTGAAATCTGATATCATAGTATTGCATAGAGATGGGCACGACTTAGCGGTATTCCCGTTTCCGTTTCCGTTACTCGTTTCCGTTACTCTACCGAAACGGTAACGGGAATTACTCCGCCAGACTTCGAGCTCGAACCGACAAGCGAACAATTTTGGTCTGATTTGTCATGCTCGTTCCTTGCATCGCGCGATGCCATGCGGCACAGAAAAAAAGTTTTTAAAAGTTAAAAAAACCCGGTTCCCGGCCGAAAAGCAGGCGGAAAAATGCCTGCCGTGCCTCAGGGCACCTACCAGAGGGGTTGTTTCTGGAGGTCCCCGGCCTCCCCCCCATCCCCCGTCCTAGTGGGCTGCTCTGTGGGACTCGCCACAGGCTCGCAGCCAGCCAGCAAAAAGCCCAGTCTCGCCGGCCGCCGGCCGCCGCAATTAAAGCGCAAGCAAGCGGCACGGACGGCACAGGAAAAAAACTTTTAAACTCTCCCCCCACCCATTCCCGGGCCAAAAAAAGCAGGCGGAAAAATGCCTGCTTGACTAAGGGCGCAGGGCACCTACCGGAGGGGTGGTTTCTGGAGGGGGTGTCCCCCGCCCCCCCCCCATCCTGGGCAGCCGGACTCGAGTCGCCATTTCGCCATGCCATGCGGTGCGGGCGGGGGATCCAAAATGGGGCGGCGAACGCAATATTGTTTTTGAAATCGTGGTCCAAAAACACACAAGCACAACAGAAACACATGAAAATTTATAAACTGCCAGATTTTTCACATTAGCAGTGGGTTTTTTCTTGCAACAAAATGTCTCTCCTCTCCTCCTCTGTCCTCCATTGATTTTATTTTATTTTATTTTATTTACACCTGCGCAATGATGGGCTGGCCGAGTGGCCAGCCATGTGGGAGTGGACGACCATGCAAATTTTTGGAGCCATCCCACCAATCGCATGGCCACTTGGCCATGGAGACTTCTGGGATGTGCCAAAAAGCCCCCTAAAACCTGCCCTAGCCCTAACCCTAACCCTAACCCTTGACTCCGAGTCCGTACCCATACGCCACAGACTGTCTTCTTAGTGGGTCAGAGAGGCACCCAGAGGTGCAACCCACTAGCCCACCGTAACCTTACCCGTCACTAGCCTAACCCTAGCCCTTGCACTAACCCACCTTAACCCTAAGCCAGATCTACTTGCTTGCATTGCACTACACGCAGCAAGTACAATTCCCTTCTGTGTGAGACATGGTGGTGCGAGAGCCTTAGTTAGGCATCTCACTATGGCTCTGGGTTCAGTGCCATCCACTAGTCTTCACAGTCACTGTCTGCACATTCTGTTATGCAATATCCATATGGCTATTGCATAGCATTTTGCAGCAGCAGCAGGTGAGGAGGGGAGACCCCCATGTTGAGGGGTCTCTTGGAGCCTGCTTCCCCTTTCCTAGTGGGTGAGGATAGGAGGCACCCACGGGTGCCTCCAGGAGCCCACTTTCCCTTATAGCGGGCCAGAGGAGGCACCCACCCCACAGAGGTGCCTCCAGGAGCCCGCTCCCCCCCCAAAACCAGTACTAACGAAAACGAAAAAATGAAAAAACGAACCGACTAATTTTTGTGAATTTTCGCGAAAAACGGAGACGACCTGAAACGGAACCGGCCCGACCTACGACAACTCAAAAAAAAAATTTTCAAGTCGTGCCCATCTCTAGTATTGCATATTAAACACAGCGCTTTCCCATTCCGTTCAATAAAGAAGAAAGCATCTTCCCATTCTTCCAAAAATGTCCTGTGTTCATCTTCATATTTTCGTTTAGCTTTGCATTTTGCCATTTTGAGTGAGGGTAAAAATCCTGCAGTGATGGTGAGGGTGTGCTGCGTCCTCCACACTAAGAACTAATGGCAAGATGTGACACAACATGTGACACACGGGTCCCCCCGCTCTCTGGCCCATACAGTTGTTTCCGGGGGATGGGAGACGTGATGACGCAGCCTGGGGGCGGGACTACGCGCTCGGAGATCTCTCCTCAGAGGTCCCTCCTCAGAAGCAGCATAACAATATCTAAACTTGGCAAAGAGCCACAGTATACAAAATAATGATAAGAGGCAAAGAGCCGCATTCATTTTGGCGGGAGCCGCATGCGGCTCAAGAGCCTCGTGTTTGCCACCCCTGATCTATACCATGCTGAATTGGTTGACTGCTGTGATTTCATCAGCAGGGATAAGGTTTTAAAAACCTTAAAGCAGACCTAGTGTTCCTCAGACTTTCAAGTACTAAACACATCCTTCTCTTCAAGATGCGGGTGTTTCAGTGAGGTTACATGAATTTTTTTGGAGTCTTTAAAAATAGACTTTGAGAGTTTTTGCACAGCTGTTCCCAGGTTTAAGTTTTAAGATAACTTGAAAGTGATACCAGAAAGTATTCTTGGCAGTTGCATAACTTTTTTTCAAGAAATTCTCAGAGTAGACTGTAAAAACTGAGCTGCTCACATATAAGAAAAAAATAATAATCATGACTTACGGTGGTGGACAAGATAATTGCTGACAATAAGAGAGGATGAAGTTCCCAATTTCAAAAATTGTGCCAAAATCCTGCTGTGGGCTGGGGAACACTTGCAGTGGTCATCTTGCTTGCAGTTCCCACACCTCCATTGGTGCACTCTTTTCCTCAAAAAGGTGTGATTACTTGTGTGATTACTGTCGTGCACACAGTTTTTCTACGGATTTTGTCTCCAAATTCTACTGCTCTAGAGCAGCGGGTCTAATATCTAGTAGAGATGTTTCAGTTTTTCATTTTTTGTTGTGGGTCCATTTCAGTTCATTTTCATTTTTCGTGAATTTTTTGGAAAAAAATTGTTTCGGTTTTTCATTTTTCATTTTTCATTTTTACCCGCTTTTTGCGCGACTTAAAGCATTTCCGCGTGCAGAAGTCCCCCAACACTCCAGACCAGAGGGAAAACACACAAAAATGATGCTAGCAGAGACACAGTATAGACTAGGTATGCAGGGAGGCTGCAAAGGCAGTGGCGGGTGTTGCCCAGGGTGTAAGGCAGCCACAGAGTGACTGCACTGTGGGGCGGGGACTCACCAAGAGGTACGCATGCTGAGAAAAGACATAAATGCATGTTTTAAGGACCCCAACCCCCCTGGTAGGTATTATCAGGCAGAATAAATAATTATCGCTGGGTTTTTACGGATATTCAGGATGTTTTTTAACATTTAAAAACAGCTCATTTCATTGCACGTCGCCATTAACAAAAACGAAACGTAACGAACCTAATTTTCGTGGTTCTGTTCAGTTTGTTCCAATTTCATCACAATTTTCGTTATTCATTTAATTACATAACGAAACAAATAACGAATAACGGAATGATTTTTTTTTTGTTTCATGCCCATCTCTAAAATCTAGCACAACAATCATGGTGTAATTATGAAATTGTTGACAAGTCATAGAATCATGGTGTTGGAAGAGACCTCAAGGGCCATCCAGTCCAACCCCCTGCCATGCAGGAGCCCCCATCACACTACTCCCAACAGATGGCCATCCAGCCTCTGCTTAAGAACGTCCAAAGAAGGAGAATCCACCACCCTCCATGGCAGCATATTCCACTGCTGAACAGCTCTAACCATCAGAAAATTCTTCCTAATGTTGGAATCTCTTTTTCTGTACAGTAGGACCCCTGTATCTGTGGACTCACCATCCAGGGATTCCTTTAACAAAGGATGGTGCGGGGCGCCCCCGCTAGAGCTATTGCCACTGCTGGTGGCCAGAGGTGTGGGCCAGCCACAAGAGCCTGAGGAAAAGCAAGACAAGACCGGCCCCTCTCACCACCAAGGTTCTCCTCTCCTCATCAGGTTCTTGATGTGCCCAGCCTGGCTGGCTGAACATAGGAAAAGGAGGAGGAGGAGGAGGAGGAGGAGGAGGAGGAGGAGGAGGAGGAGGAGGAGGAGGAGGAGGAGGCAGAGGAAAGCCAACCTTGTCACTAGCCAGACAAGCTAGCAGACAAAGAGGCAAGGAGAGTGGCGGGTGGGGTGATCGGTCTGGCTAGCTTGGCGGCTCCTTGGGACTGAGGCATGGGGCTGGCCTTTCCCTCCTCCTCTTCCTAGGCTGGGCATGTAAAAAAGATGGCAAGAAGAGGAGGCGGCCTGGCTCTTCCACCTATCCACCCAGTGGCTCCTTCCCAGAGGATGACAAGGCTCCATGTGTGCAGTAGGAAAAACACACAGAGAGAGCAAGCCACCTTTAAGGACTTAGGAGCAGCAGCACATGAAAAACTCCCAGTATCCTCTGCCCCCAATGCCTGCGGTGTAACCACTTTTGCCCCAGCACCCCCACTGTTTCTGTTGTCACCCCTTGCCACCCTGTTAACCTTGGATAAGAGTGTTCACTCTTATCTGCGGATTTCTGCATCCATGGGGCAGCTTGTAATAATTCTCTCATGGTTATGGGGACACTACTGTAGTTTAAAACCATTGCTCCTAGTCCTAGTTTCTGAAGCCATGGAAAACTAATCTCTCCCCTCTTTGATATGATATCCTTCCAAATATTTAAAATATCCCCTCTCAACCTTCTTTTTGTAAGGCTAATTCAATGTTATTAATTTATGTGCTTTCACAGGCTGAGATGATCCTGTAAGAAAAGTTTGCATGTATCTGGCCCATGTTCTACTATCTGTGGATGGATGGTCTTCACGAGTGCATTACAGGGCCTTAACTCCCAAGGAGAGCAGAGCTCTTTCTTTTCAAACATTGCCCTTCTTGTGTTGGAGAATTATGGAAGCAATGGTGGGGAGGATGAAGCTAGAGCACTCTACATACTGTATTCAGTTTTCAACACCTGAATGGGGCTTTTGATTGGCAGGAACAGAGCCCGTATGTTCAGCCATATGCTTGCAGAGATTGTCTCTATTTAGGAAGAGTGTCTTGCATGCCCTGTGAGGGGACAGAGGTTTGTGACTTACAGTTATCTCTATACAGCTGATTTGCTAAAGAGATGTTTCTGACCTAGTGACCAGAATGGCAAAGCTTCAGCATTAGACAGCTGTAGTACAATGTCATGTCATGCATAGCGATCATCCTTTTGTTTCACATTTTGTCCTATCAGTCAATAGATCATGCCAATATTCCTGGGATGTCAGATCCTTCATGTATAACAAGATTTTTGAATGACAGCAAAGCATCTGCCCAGAACTATGAAAACCTTTCCTTGCCCTCTTAACATGCCTATCTGTACACTGGAACCACTGGCCATCTTGTTGGCTTTCTATACCCTGTGCCTGCTGATTTTCTGACTTCTGTCATTAGTAGTGTATTGCATAGAGAAAAATATGTCCAGATTTGGGCCATTATGAAGATTAAGATTAAACTCCTTAATAAAATATTAAAGCTAAAAGCTAGCATTGTCATATTTTTCAAATTGCCAGGGAAAAATCTTTTGTCTAGGAGTTCCAATTTTAGCTTGGTGTAATGAGTTATCAAAGCTGCAGAAAAGAAAAATCTGAAAGTAAGGCTGACACATAGCGATAAAACATAACTTTTTTTTACAAAAAGAAAAGATTTTAAAAGTTGGAGCATGATCATAGAATAAATACATATTCACTTGTTAAGTTGTTTCTATTGGAAAAGTCCCAGAGAATACTGTGGCTTCATTTTTGTTTGCTTTTGGGTAGTTTTTGGACATTCTCAGTGAACATTTTACTTTGGCAATTAGTGATTAGCAGGGTGAAGAGGAGAGGAGGGAATTGTCAGCTTTAATTAATGCTTTGGAGGGGGGCAAAGTAAAGGAGACAGTGGCAGACATGAGAGACAGAGAATTAAGTACAGCCATGTAAGCCAGAGTGAAGAGATTAGGTATTCATCTTTGAAGCTGCCACAAACTTGAAAGCAGTCAACATCATGCATAATCAGCAACACAGAATACTTTGGACAGCACCAGTCACTAAGAGCAACCACAGATGTGACTGGGAAATTCTCTGCTGAAACCCATTGACTGACAGTTTTATATTTTCCTTTGAGATACTTAACAGCTCATGGTCTGTGCTAGATATGGAGGCTACTTCCTTCTTGCCAGAAAACGGTCTTCAATCTAAGCATATGTGAAATTGGGCTGATGGTACTTTTTTTTTTTTCAGTTTCCCCATATGCGGTTTTAAAACCTGATTAGGGATGGGCATGAAATGGAAAAATTGAGTTTCATTTAGTTTCATTTGTCCCCCTGCTTTGTTTTGTTTTGTTAGTAATATGTTTTTTAATTTTTTTAGTACAAAATGAAACAGTAATGAACTTATTTGTTTCTCTATTACATGCCCCCAGAGTCCTAGAGGCACCAAATTTGGTGAATACCTTCCATATACTCTCCCCTTTAATCCTTCCAAATTTGGTGAGATTTGGGGTTCAGGGGGGCGATTTATTAAACTTCAAAGGGGGTGCCCCTTGAAAAAACATTTCTAAGCTCCATTTTCTGTGCTTGGAAATAATGTTCCTGGGCATCTAGCAGCTAGCAGCATGAATATTGATGTGGACCTCCCTCAAGCTCTCCCCTTTAGGCACCCCAAATTTGGGGAGGTTTGGAGTGCGGGGGGACAAGTTATTAAACGCCAAACAGGGTGCCACTAGTAGAAACACTTTTGTAATTGTAAAGTCAGTGAAAATATTTATTCCAGGCAGCTAGCAGCATGGAGTTCGCTGTGGACCTCCCAAAAGCCCTCCCTTTTACGCTCTCAAAATTTGGAGATGTTTGCACTATGGAGGGCCAGGTTATTCAATGCCAAACGGGGTGGCCCTGTAGAAAAACTGTTGTAATTTTAAAGTCCTGAAAATATACTGATACTGATCCCAGCCAGGCACCTAGCACAAGTCAGCATGGAAATTGCTGTGGTGTGTGGACTTGGAGCATACTCTGACTCTTCCCTTGAAGCCCACAAAGGGCTGAATTTCACTCCACCAGGCAGGCAGGCAGGCAGGCAGGCAGGCAGGCAGGCAGGCAAGAATTAAAGTACACCAAGGCAGCCAGACAGGTCTTATTTGAAATACATGGGTCTTTCAGATCCCATAACATGCAGGCAGGCTCACAGGCTGAGAAGGAAGGCAGGTGTTTGCCAGGCCAGAATACTCCAGCTAGGAACAATGGAATAGGAGGTAAAGGTTCCCCTTGCACATGCATGCTAGTCATGTTCATCTCTAGGGGTGGTATTCATCTCCGCATTCTAGCCGAAGAACCAGCATTGTGCAAGTCCATGGCCACGTGGCCAACATGGCTGCAAGGAAACTCTGCTTCTATTTTGTTGTTTTTTAAGAAATGGGGCCATGATTAAGAGGGATGGCCGGGCACATTCTTATTGTGCCTGTTGAGAATGGGGGAACTGGTACTGGTTAGTGGTGGTGGAAATCACAATATGTGTTGGTAGGAAGGAATGTTGTACTTCAAAAGTGGTTGGGGGGGGAGAATATAAATATAAAACCCTTCCCAACATGCCTTCTAAAACCTTCCCAGTCCCACAGAAGCTGTGCTGTTGTGTGGTGTCTTGTATATGTCTTCTCTCTCAGTACAGGGAAGCATGCACACACACCACCACACACATGTTTTTCTGTGCTTTGCTTTACTTTCTGTACCTTGCAGCACCATGGCAACAGGGAATAAGTGTTCGATTCTGTAAAGGATCCCTGATAAATACAGCTAAGCTACTACCACATCCAAGATAGGCAGGCAGCAGGCAGAAAAATTAAACCCTCCCATGAGCCCCACACTAGTAAGCCAGGCTGCAACAGAGAACACAGTTCCCCTCTCCCTTTTCTTCTTCTTGTGGAGGTGTTGATGAAAAATAACAATACAGGAATTCCTCTAGGACAGGGATGACGAACCTATGGCACACGTGCCAAAGGTGGCACAGAAAGAGCTTTCGCCTGGCATGCGACGTGCTCCTTGCCCCCCTCCAACTTCCCCCTCCGCTGGACCAGCCATGAGGAATTTGTGGAGGGGAAAGTGGGGGGGGGGGCAGGGAGCATGTCGGGTGCCAGGCCAACCCTGCCATCGCCATTACCATTGCCACCCTTGCCATCGCCGCCCCCTGCCGCCCCTGACCCCGCCTCCGCCAACCCCGCCGCCATCACCAACACCATCCCTGCCCCTCCTGCTGCCACCAATAACCCTAACCCCGTCGCCCTTGCTGCCCTCAACCTCACCCCCCCTGACCCCCCCACTGCCACTGATCCCAATCCCCCCACCGCCACCGTCCCCATCGCCATCACCCTTGCCGCCCCTGCTGCCACTGCCCCGACCTCACCTCTGCCGCCATCACCGCCACCATCCCTGCCCCTCCCACCACCGCTGACAATAACCCTGACCCCACCCCCTCTGTCACCCCTGCGGCCTTCACCTCTTCCCCCCCCCCGCTGCCACCGATCTCGACCACCCCCACCCCCACCCCCACCCAAACACCGCCGCCAAGTTTGGGCACTGGGTGGCAAAAAGGTTCACCATCCCTGCTCTGGGACCTATTGATCCAGTCATAGTTCTGACCAGCAATGATGCCAACTTGGGATCCAAGAGTGTTGCTCCCATGAACTGCCATGCAACATATGCTTTGGTTGCAAAGCTGCAACTTAAATTATTTTAGGGCAATTCAGACCTTGTGCTGTGGTGGAGATGAGGCACTGCATGAAAGCATGGGGAACCATGATGTCAGTGGAAAACTTTGGGGAGCCTGAGCAGAAAGCGTTGGGGAGCCATGATGTAAGTGGAAAAGTTTGGGGAGCCATGATGTCAGCGGAAAATATTGGAGAGCCATGTCAGCAGAAAACTTTGAGGAGCCATGATGTCAGCGGAAAATGTTGGGAAGCCATGATATCAGCGGAAATGTTTGAGGAGCCATGATGTTGGTGGAAAACAATGGGGACTGGAGCCATGTTCCTGGAGGAAAACATGAGTAATGGCTGGCTGGTGGCGATCACTTCCAGCATAGTCCTGTCCCAAGCTAGAGACAGCCATGCTGATGCTGATGCAGTCCAAGAAGCACTGGTTACTGCACTTTGCGATTCAGCTCCCGACAGCAAGGTTGGATTAGTTTTTTCTTTTTCTTTGCCCCCTTACTTGAACAGGGCCCTTTGAGACCCTAAAACATTGCAAGAGTTGAACCCCCAGTTATGGCAGAGACAGGCTTAGACTTAGATCAGTTGGGCCCCTTGAGACCCTAAACCATTGTGAGAGTGGTTGTCTCCCTTGCCCCTCACACCAGGCCTCCCTCACCTGGTTCTCCAGCCCCAGGACATTGCGCATGACCAGGTGTAGCTTGTGGGCTATGCACATGATGCCCTTCAAGCCTGCCTCATTCAGTGAACACAATATGTTATGGCCTGCGTCCATAACCATGTAGCCATGGTTCTCGTTCCCCTCGGGTGCCAAGCCCCACTCCCTCAACCCAGACAGAGGTTCCTTCACCATGTTTCTGCCTGTGGCAATGTCCTCCCTGCTCTGTGCCTGCAGCATAGCCACCATGTAACCTTTAAGTTGGCTGGGGGCCTCCCCCTGTGGCCCCAGCCCTGATGCAATGATGCCACCATGCACATCCTCTGGCTGCCACCAGTGAGCCATGAGGGACAAGTAACCATTGTGGCCTCCACTCCAGAGCTGGCCACGGAACAACTCCCTGACAGACACAATACCAAAACACAAAGGGAGCAATATAGTATATGCAGTCCAGTGCAGTGAGGAGTGTTAAGACCTCTACATTGGAGAAAGTAAATAGCCATTAAACGGAAGGATAGCCCAAAATAGGAGGGGCAACAACTCAGGATCAGAATCAGCAGTTCTCCTCCACTTGAAGGACAAAGGGCACCCATTCTAAGATGAGGATGTGCACATATTAGACAGAGAAGAGAGGTGATTTGGGAGAGGGGTCAGGGAAGCTATTCATGTGAGCATTGAAACCCCCTCCCTCAACAGAGGTGGGATCCTCAGGCACAGTCTCTCTGCCACTTATCAGGCTGTGATTTCAACAATACTGGACAAATAAAAAATGCTTCACGGCTTCACCACCAAGGCCATAGCTAACGATGTATACATTGGTTTCGGCACTTTAGGCCATTGTTCACCTTAAGGCTACTGAGACTGTTGTCTACTTAACGAGCCTATTCAGGCCATTGTTCATCTTATGAGCCTATTTCAGACCAGGTTGGCATGAAGTCAAAGTGAACTATAAAATGGAGGACTCACAACTAGCTTTCTTCAGACTGATGAAGCTGTTTGGATGAGCAGAGAAACGTTTCAACCTCTCAAGAAAAAGAAGGTGGAAAAGATACTTCACAGCCTCAGAATACAGAACATCAAGAATCTGGACACTAATTTTGAGATATACATCATGATTCCCAGTTCAGAGTGATTCCATTCAGGATCACCCTATCCCATCAGTCATCCATTACTTCCTTCCATTACTTTCAAGTAAGTATGCAGGAATTACTGTTCTCTAGTAACATAAACTAGTTTAAACTAGCTTAAAGCTGTATGTAATCAGACATCAGTGCTGTTCAAACTTCTATGTTCTGTTTTCTGAGATTATGAACTACCATTTCTACATTATTTCTCTATTTCTATAAAATATTTTCCAAAAATGTAGTAATCTGAAGCTTGAGTGGGGAGGATCCCTAGAGGTAAGACTTGGATGAGAGTCAGGGAAGTTGTACAGTACCTGGTGTGTCTGCAACCAACACCTGCTTCATTCACAGTGGTTCATTCCTTGTCTCTGAATCCTCCTAAAGCATATCAGGGGACACTTGCAACTCTTCTCCCTCTCCCCCCAGCATCCTGACATCCAGCCAACACATCCATCAGTTCTTTCTTTGTTTCCTGGCTACTCATATAAGAATCTTATTCCATCTGGGGATTTCTGAGACTGTTTAGTTGGGGCTTCTGCATCTTCAGCCTAACCCTGTGGTGGCATCCCTGTGAAGGCAACATATTCCTTGGCTCACAGCACTACCACTTATCCATCCTTTTGTTCTGGGGCAAGGGACTCCTTTGGTCTTCAAAATATTAAAGGATCAGCAGAGGTCATAGAATCATAGAATCATAGAATCATAGAATCATAGAGTTGGGAGAGACCTCAAGGGCCATCTAGTCCAACCCCCTGCCATGCAGGAACTCCATCACAATATTTTTCACAGATGGCCATCCAGCCTCTCCTTAAAAACCTCCAAAGAAGGAGACTCCAAGAAGGGTGGAAAGAGTGGAAGGCTATAGACTAGAATGTGACCTGGACTGCAACCAGCATGAACAATAAACTTCAAATCATTGTGTGAGCGCTGTTTGTGATTTCAAATGTAATACAGGTTATGGATCAAATTGCATACCTTTTGGTTCTTTTGCCAAAAACACAAAGCAAAGTTGGCTACTTATATACTGCCCCATAGCGCTCAAAGCACTCACTGGGTGGTTTACAAGTAATTATGGAAGCTACTTATTGCCTCCCCACCACCACCACCACAAGCTGGCTACTCATTTTACCAGCCTCAGAAGGATGGAAGGCTGAATCAACCTTCAGCTGGCTTCCTGAAATAGAACCCTGGGTCATGAACCCAGTTTTGGCTGCAGTACAGCAGTTTAACCCCCATGTGACAAAGCTCTTTACCACTAAGATAAGGCATTCATTCTTTTGGCCAGTTTTCATGAGGTTTCCTTGGCAAAATCTAACACAAAATGTTCAATGGGCTATATATGTTTAATTGATAACATCAGGATAGTTTGGAAAATATATTGGTGAGATTACAAAGATCTTAGAAGGGAAATTGAAGGGCAATCAAAATTTTAACCAGCCAAATCAATTTTCCTTTGAAGAAAGATTAAAACTTTTGTAATTTTTCAATTTTTAAGGAAAATAAAGCAACATGTGATAAAAGTGTAAGAATTGATGCATGGTGTAGAGAAAGTGAGTAGGGAAATGTTTCCCTCACTCTTTCTTTGTACTATAACATTTTTTCTCATTGGTTCCTTCTATTATATACCACATGTCTGTCTGTCTGTCTGTCTGTCTGTCTGTCTGTCTGTCTGTCTGTCTGTCTGTCTGTCTGTCTGTCTGCTCTTTTACCATGTGTGTAGGTTGCCCAGCAGGTGTTATGTATGATCTGGTCTCTCAAAGAGATTATTGACACAGATGACTTTGTTGTGATTGTGAAGTTACCTCTTGCATGCCATACTATAAATATTTCTATAATAATTGGGCAGGCTATGATGGATTTTTGTTAGTTCCAGCAGTCCAAAGTAATGGGAGTGCTGAGCAGAAGAAGGAATTTCAAAAGGATTTTAAAAATTCTTATTTAGCTGGATTTGTTGTTAATTACTGGAGAAATATATATTTCCCAAGGTTGATAAAAACTACCAGTTTCCTAAAGAGATTGGCCATTGGACACTGTGCATCGAAACTGTTCACGAGCCAGAGGAGTTGAAAACTGTATGGAATAGACATGGGCACGGAGCGGCAAAATTTTCATTTCCGTTACCGTTTTTTTCTGGTACTGTAGGTAATGGAAACGGTAACAGAGATTAAGCCGTTACAATTCGAACTCGAACCGAAAAAAGAAAAAACTGGTCGGGTTCTTCGTTTCCGTTTGTGGCATTGCGGCGATCGCACGATGCCACAACAAGCACAGAAAAAGTTTTTAAAAGTTAAAAAAAAAAAAAACCTGACTCCCTCCCGGCCGAAAAAGCAGGCGAAAATATGCCTGCCTGAGGCTTTGCCAATTGCCACCTACCAGAGGGGTGGTTTCTGGGGGGGGGGGTCCACGGCCTCCCCCCCTCCTCTCCTGTCCTGGGCTGCTGGCACCAGGCTGGGGGGGGCATCATCCTCGTCGCCATGCCATGTGGGGGGGAATCCAAAATGGCGACTGCAATTTTTCTTTGTAAATCGTGGTCTAAAAAAACACACCAAATGACCACAGAAACATGTGGAATTTATTTATTTTTAATGCCTGATTTTAATAGTAGCAACAGTGGGTTTTTTATAGCAATAAAACGTCGCATTGATTTTATTTTATTTTATTTTTTATTTTTTTAGACCTGCCCATGTGGGCTGGGCATGGGATGGGACCATGCAACTTTTATTAACAATTCCACCAATGGCATGGCCAGGTTTTGACTGACACTTCTGGATGTGCCAGAGGGCATAAAAAGCCGAGGCACCTTCCAGAAGTCTCAGTCGGCTCTTGGATGTGGTTGAGGGAGGACTGTGCTGTGCTAGTGGGAGACTGGAGACTGGATTCGAGGGGGGAGGCCTGGAGGCTTTAGGCTTTAGGCAGGCAGGGAGGGAGGGAATTGATTAGAAAAATTTCTTTGATTCCCTGCAGCTTTGGCGAAGGGATGCAGTTAGGGTTTTGTATTTTTCCTCTTCTCTGGCTGTTTGTGGGGAGAGGAGGATATTTCTTGGATAAAGGGGGAGGGTCGACTGGGAGTGGGAGGTGTGGATTTATTTTAAAATATATATACTACCATACCATTTATTTTCTATTTTTCCCAACTTCAATTTGCTTGCACACACACATTTGGAGTGCAAGGCAAGAACAGAAGTTGAACCTCTATCCTCCTAAGTGGAGAATATTTCACAATATTATTTAGTTTACTAATTACTTACTTAATTGTTTGTTTTTAAACTTGTTGAGCTGTGTGTGTGCCTTTGAACACACAGACACATTCCATTTAAGTGGGACAGAAGAATTCAGAGAATTATTTTCGGTTTACCTGACTACAACTACTAAACTATATTGATTGTTTTTATTTACACCCAAATATCTCTTTTGGGAGGCCACTGCCTTACAATACCAGCCTTACAATATTATATTATTGATTCATTACTCCAGTGTTTGTTTGTTGCTTACATACATACACCTGTTGTGCTGGGTGTGCAATTGAACACACAGCCAGGCAGGCACATTGCACTTCAGTGCATACAGTTGAATTCATAAAATTATTTTCAGTTATTCCCTGAGTGACTACAACTAAACTATATATTATTCATTGTTTTTCTATACACCCAAATATCTCTTTTGGGAGGCTGCTGCTTCTGCTGATATAAGCCTTACAATATTATATTGATTCAGTACTCCAGTCAGTGTTTGTTTGTTGTTTACATACATACACTTGTTGTGCTGGGTGTGCAATTGAACACACAGGCAGGCACATTCCATTTCAGTGCATCAAGTTGAATTCAGAAATTATAAACTTATACCAAGGGCTAGCAGGGCAACATTGAATGCTTGTACAAAAGAACACAGTGTGAGAGTAAGCTTGTGGGTCAAAAGGATAAGTTTATTAGAATAGTTTGTTATACTTAACACAAATATAAAAAGAAAACATATTTCTAATACTTTTTGAGTAATAAAAAAAATGAGGAGGGGTGGCAGAGCCAGAGGGAAGGAAAGGGGTACCCCCACTAAAAAAAAATAGGGGCACATTTCTGAAGGAAGGTACAGGAAGTAGTAGTGCAGATAGTGATATTGCTGCCACTCCCTCTCCAAGAAGCAGCTGCACAACCAGCACGGCGTACCATCTTCTGTCACTGAGGGAAGCATGGATGACTGCATGCGAGCCCCAACGCCACCAGGCTTTGACATGGACAACCCCCCCCCCCCGTTTATCAGGAGGAAGACGAGGACTTGGAATCAGAAACGGGCTCTTTGCATCTAAACATGCCAGATTCTGAGGACCTGTTGGCAGGAACAGACGAAAGACAGGCTTCAGGCAGTGATGGAAGGAGCAGCCCTCTTTCCACCCAGAGTACCACCAGTGACAGCAGCAGTTAATTGTCCCAGCAGGGTACAAGCCACACCACCACTAGCACAGCAGCGGCAGGCAGTAACAGAGGGGGCAGTACTTTCCATAAGCCTCGCAGCTCTCTCTGGGAGCATTTTGATAACAGCCTTTTTTTTTAATTCTTTCCCTTAATTTTTAATTATTAAGGGCTTTTTGTGGGTCTCTCCTTGGATATTTGGCTGCTGCGGAATTGAAATCATGTCCTTCTCTGTTGTTTTTCTGAGGCTGGAAGGTCGTGCCGTAGCCAAAACAACATCATGTTGCAGCTGTGAAAGTGACTGGAAAGTTCATCTCCTAGGTTGGAGTGCCATCTAGTGGATTATAAAAATTAATGCGTTTGACACTGCCTAAGAAATTCATTTCTTATGTTGGAGCGCCATCTAGTGGATTTTGAAAATTATTGCATGTAAAATTTAATTTGAACGCTGTTTGGGGTGGGAAAATGCTTGTTTATGTAGAAAAATTCACAAAATTTGATAAATAGTTATTAATTTGATATGTGGGTAATTTAAAGCTAGAAAGGACAAAAGGAAGTCAGATTAAGTAAATTGAATATTATTGATGGTAAATAGGTGATTATTAACTATTGGAGTATTAATTGGTTAAATTTGACTGATTGAAGTTTATTATTATTTACTGATTGAATCAATTTGAATTAATGTCAATTTGTGATTAAATTTATGAAAATTGTGCTCCATTGGAATAGAAGCTAATTAACTAAGATGGCAGAGAAGAAAAAGATGACACCTCTAACACAGAGGAGAGACTCCAGAGAGGAGGGCAAAGAATGGGAAGGATTAATGATACACATAAGGAGAGAATTTGAAAAAAGTGAAGAAAGTATGGACAGGAAATTATCAGAACTAAAGGAAGATATGCAGAAACAAATTAAAGAGGCAGTTGGAGAACTATCAGCTCAAGTGAAGGATTTAACGGTGAAAACAAAGAGCATGGAAAACAAAGTGAAGAAAGTGCAGACAGAGGTTAAACAATGCAGAGAAGAAACAGAGAGGAATAAATCAGGTGTGACAGAATTAATGACGACACAAACGAAATTGGCTGAGGATCTGGCTTTTCTTGAAATGAGGCAACGGCAACAGAATCTTCGTTTTCGCTTGATACCATGGGAGGAAGGAGAAGATATTAAGGCCAAAGTAATAACTGAACTTGCGAAGTGGCTTGGGTGGCAAGAAGAAGAAGTAGCTGGTGCAATCTCCCAAGTGTTTAGGATAACAGTTAGAGCAAAGAAATTGAGAGCGAAGAAGACACCAGGGGATGTTATTGTGTCAATGACATCTATGGACGTGAGAGATAGAATTCTGAAACATAGCTATGACAACAGATTTGTGATTGAAGGACAACAGATCCTGATATATAAGGAGATCCCTCTTTATTTTTTGAGAAGAAGAGGAAGTTATAAACCTCTGGCAGAAACATTGAGAAGAAATGGTCTGAGATTCCGCTGGGAGTTTCCGGAAGGCCTATCCTTTATCTACAAAACGAAGAGGTTTAAAATAACATCTGAGTCGGAGATAGGTAAATTTATGAGAAAATATGGAAAAGAGCTTGGGTACAGGAAACCATTGAAGGAGGGGGATAGACTGCCTGAGGAGAAGGTGGACCAAGGTCCAAGAAGAGGTGAGGGCGAAGAAGAGGAAGAGGGAGAAGAAGAGGAGTTAGATCTCTCGGATGAAGAGGAAGGCAAAGCTGACTTAGCTATGGCCAATGTCTGAATAGAGACTGATAAAAATATATTTAATTTGAAATCTGCAATGGTGCTGAGAGTATTAACATGGAATGTTAATGGTCTGAATGAAAAGACCAAGAGAAACAGGATCACGCATTTATTGAAGAAAGAAAACTTAGACCTTATTTGTCTGCAAGAAACACATGTTGCAATGAAACATATGAAGATTCTAAAAAACAAAATTCTGGGACAAGAATTTGTATCATCTGATAAATTGAAGAAAAGAGGAGTCGTGATATATGCAAAACACAAACTAGAACCTAAGTTGATAATGAAAGATGAAGAGGGAAGATTTTTGATGGTGCAAATTACTTGGCAATCTGAAAAAAATTTCATCGTAGGAATTTATGCGCCAAATGAAAGGAAATCAGAATTTTACAGAGATTTAGAACAAAGACTGCTAGATTATATGGACGAAAAACTCTTCTTGATGGGAGATTGTAATGGAGTAATGATGCCGGATTTGGATAGATCCCAGAAAAAGAAAGGCTCAGAAGGGAAATTACCAAAATCCTTTTTTGACTTAGTCGAAAATTTTGGATGGACGGACATTTGGAGATTGAGACACCCAATGGAGAAACAGTTTACCTTTTTTTCTGAACCAAACCGGAGTTGGGGAAGAATCGATTACATATTTGTTCCTAACGATACTTCACATAGAGTGACGAAAGTGGAAATTCTACCTAAAACGATCTCAGATCATAATGCAATTGTGATGGAAGTTAAAACAAAACTGCAAGGATTATACCGCTGGAGATTGAATGAAAGCTTATTGGATGAGACAGAGACTTTGCAAATAGCGAAAAAAACTTTTAGAGACTATTTGGAAAATAATTGGAGAAGAGAAACACCAATAAACTCTGTATGGGATGCGAGTAAAGCTGTCATGCGAGGTCTCTTTATTCAAAGAAATTCATATCAGAAGAAACAGAAAGAAAAAAAGAAATATGAGATCCTAAAAGAAATGGTGGAGACAGAGGAAAAATTGGTGGAAAAACCAAAGGAACAGAAATGGATTCAAAAATTAAAGATGCTCCAAACCCAGTTGTCAATGGTTATCAATCAAGAAATTGAGTGGAAGGTTAAGATGATGAGACAAAGAAACTTTGAATCGGCAAATAAAGTAGGGAAACTGCTGGCCTGGCAACTTAAATGGAAGCAAAAACAAAAGGTGGTGAACAAATTAGTAATAGATAAGAAATTAGTGGAAGACCCAAGAGAAATTGTAAAGGTGTTTCGGAATTTCTATAGTGATTTATATATGAAGAAAAAAGAGGATCCGGAACAGATTGATAGATATTTAAGAGAAAATGGATTGGGGAAAATTTCAACAAGCCAACTGTCGATATTGAGTGAGAAAATTACCCCACATGAAGTACAAAGTGCAATAGAGAGGGCGAAATTAGGAAAATCACCGGGTCCAGATGGCCTGACTGCAAAATATTATAAAAAACTGTCAGAAGAAATGTTACCAATAATGGTCGAGGTGATGAATGAAGTGCTAGAAAAAGGAGTTATACCTAATACCTGGAAGGAGGCGTATATAACACTGATCCCAAAGGAGAACTCGGATGCGACGGATGTCAAAAACTATAGGCCTATTTCCCTTTTGAATGGAGATTATAAATTATTTGCCGTTGTTTTAGCCAATAGATTAAAAAGGGTGCTAAATGAATTACTACATAAAGATCAAGCGGGGTTTCTTCCTGGCAGACAGATGAAAGATAACATGAGAAATATAATTGATATAATAGAATATCTAGAAGTCAGGAAGGAGAAACAAGCTGCTCTGATATTTATTGATGCTGAAAAAGCTTTTGATAATGTTTCCTGGCAATTTATGAAGAAGAATTTGGAATATATGGGAGTGGGAACAAAGTTTTGGAATGGTGTTAATGCAATATATAACGAACAGAAAGCAAGTTTATTGGTTAATAATGTGATAACAGAAAGTTTCCCGATTGGAAAAGGTACAAGACAAGGGTGCCCATTGTCTCCATTGCTGTTTATTACTGTACTGGAAGTATTGTTAGTTAAACAGAGAGATATGGGGACATTTAAAGGTATAAGTGTGGGGGATAAGGAATATAAACTAAAAGCATTTGCTGATGACTTGGTTTTGACATTAGAGAATCCTAAAGAAAGTATTATTGAGGTGATGAAGGCAATCAAAGAATTTGGTAATTTAGCTGGCTTCAAACTGAATAAGAATAAGACAAAGGTCTTATTGAAAAATGTAACTAAGAAAGATAGGGAAGAATTTGAAAAACTGTCTGCTCTCTCAGTTGTGAAAAAAGTTAAATATTTGGGAATTAATTTATCTCTTACGAACTTGAATCTCTTTGAGGATAATTATACTAGGGTTTGGAATTTGATTAAGAGAGATTTGGAAACATGGAATAGATTGAATCTGTCATTGATGGGAAGAATTTCGGTGATAAAGATGAACGTGCTACCAAGGTTGTTATTTTTATTTCAAATGATCCCAATAATTAAAGGGACAGGCCACTTTAAGGAATGGCAGAAGATATTGTCTAAATTCGTCTGGCAAGGCAAAAGACCGAGAATAAGATTCAAATTATTAACAGATGCTAAGGAAAGGGGAGGATTTGCCATGCCAGACCTGAGATTATATTATGAAGTGGCCTGCCTCGGTTGGATAAAAGAATGGATAACTTTAGTTGATGGAGATCTTTTGGATTTAGAAGGTCATGACAATAGATTTGGTTGGCACGCTTATCTTTGGTATGATAAAGTGAAAGTACATAAAAGTTTTATGAATCATGTAATTAGAAAGTCATTACTTCAAGTCTGGGAACGATTGAAACCTTTATTAGAGAGACACACCCCGAGGTGGTTATCCCCGATTGAAGCATTGGCGATCAAGAGGAAAGATGCAGAAGGAGTGGGGATCACATATGGGGATGTGTTATTCTTCTCAGAAAGAGGTCCAAGACTGAAATCTTATGAACTGTTAAAAGAGAGATTAACAGGTTGGTTTCAGTACCATCAGTTACACGACACCTTTCAGAAAGACAGAAGGATGTCTGGGTTTGGAGAGAAGGAATCTAAGTTTCAAACCATAATCATGGGCCCAAAAAAGAAATTGTTAACTAGATTATATAATTTTTTGTTGGAGTTGAATTTAAAAGATGAACAAGTCAAAGAATGTATGATAAAATGGGCTATGGATTTGGGTCATAATATTGAGTTAGATGTGTGGGAAAGATTGTGGAAAAAGAATATGAAGTTTACCGCATGTACTTTGATAAAAGAAAATTTGTTGAAAATGATGTATAGATGGTATATTACCCCAACGAAATTAGCAAAGATGTATAGGATGAAAGATGATTATTGTTGGAAATGTAAAAAGAAACAAGGTGACTTTTATCATATGTGGTGGACTTGTGAGAAAGTGAAGGAATATTGGGCATGGATATATGATGAACTCAAAAAGATGTTAAAGTGTACATTCCCAAAACGACCTGAACTTTTTCTGTTAGGGTTGGTGGATAATGAAATTAAAGGAGCAGATAGGACGTTATTTTTATATGCAACAGCAGTGGCACGAATGCTCCTGGCTCAGAACTGGAAGACAACGTATATACCGTCTTTGGATGAATGGAGGGCGAAATTACTGGACTTTGCAGAGATGGCCAGACTGACTTGCAGACTGAGGGATCAAGACAACCAGAGGTTCCAAAATGACTGGCAAAAATTTAAGAACTACATGGAGACCAACTGTAATGAATTAAAGACTCTTACCGGATTAGGATAGAACTCGAAGGACTATTACCTACTTTTAGAACCTTTTCTATAAGTATATAGAATGGGTTCGTTGGAAAGGAAGGCTGGGAGAAGAGCAACGTTAAAACTGCGCGAAGAACAGAGGGAAGCCGAACTTTAGTGATAGATTGACTCTATATGGTTAATGTTTTGAATATGTTCTTTTTTCTTTTGTACTTAAAATTCTTCAATAAAAATGTTATAAAAAAAATGGAAGACTCGAGGCTTGCAGTGTGCAAGAAATGCGGGGTGGTCGTGCGCAGGGGGAATGACCTCAAACACCTCTCCTCAAGTGCCTTGCGTAGCCACCTCATGCGAAGGCACCCTGGGACTCTGCCTGGGACTGTGTCAGGCACTGGTCCCTCAGGGAGGAAGAGGGGGGAAGCAGGCATGGGGAAGGACTCCGGACAAAGCTCCACTGAGAGTGGGAAGAGGCAGGCCACTCTGCAGGAAGTGGTGCCGCTGTGTGGGAGTTTTGTCAGCCAACGAAATAGGGGCAAGGCACAGGAGACCACCACTCGTGTGGTTGGTGAAATGGTGGTCATGAACGGGTTGCCCCTCTCCTTTGTGGAGTCATCAGGCGTCAGGCACCTGATGAAGCACGTGGCTCCATGGTATGAGCCTCCATCCCGTCGTACCTTCAGCAGGCGGGTGATTCCCTCACTTTTTGAGTCCGTCAGGGACATGGTCCGGGCCCTGCTGCAGGCGGCCAGAGGAAGGAAGATCCACTTCACTTCTGACCTCTGGACCGGTGGGCACCACTGATACCTCTCTCTGACGGCTCATTGTTGGCAACCCAAGGGGGTCCTTGACACCAGGGCATCCCAAGAACAGCTGCAGGGGGAGTCACAAGGGAGCAGCCCAAGAGGGCACAGGGAGGTGCTTCTCTAGGCACAAAGCATGGAGGACAGTGCCAAAGGAATCCACACTGCTGAGATCCTCAAGACGGCACTTCAAGAGTGGGCACCCGAGGGGATGGTCAATCGTGGATTCATGGTTACTGACGTATGCCGTAACATGATCAACGCGGTTGATAGGGCAGGGCTACATGGCATCGTGTGCGCAGCACACAAACTGCACCTAGTGGTGGGCGATGCCATTGGGCTGGGAGGACTCCTGGGATGAGGTGACCCTGGAGACCAAGGCCTTGCTGGACAACTGCAGGAAAATAGTCGGGCACTTCGCATGCAGCATCAAGGCATCCAGGATGATGCGTGAGAGGCAGGCGGAGACGGGCCGACTAGAGCACATCCTGATCCAGGACGTGACCACCCGGTGGAACTCCACCTACAAAATGGTCAAGCGCCTGGTGGAGCAGAGGCAAGTGGTAGAATACGTCATGTCAACCACCCCCGTCCTACCTGAGGGAAGGGTGTTGGACATTGGTGCTACCGAGTGGCTCGCCCTCTCCCAGATGGTGGGTATCTTGCAACCTTTTGAGGAGACCACCCACGTTCTCAGCAACTACAATGCCAGCCTGTGCCACGTACTCCCCCTGGTAAATGCCCTTCACCAACGCCTTGAGGCCAGTATCCGGGAAGAAGCCGATTTTCTCCCAAAGTGCAGGGCCTTGGCAGACAGGCTGTTGACTGGCGTGGATACCCGCCTTAGCCCACTGAGGAGGGAAAAGGTGTACCAGATGGCATGCCTGTGCGACCCTCGCATCAAGGGTTCCCTGGCGGGCAGCGCTGCCGACGTAAACTCCTGGAAGACGGAGCTATGCCGTCAAGTCCGCAGGGCTGCCTCAAATCAGGCCCAGGCGTTCCCGAGGGTGCACGGAAGCCAGAGCGATGCAGAAGAGGAATCCTCGCAAGGGTCCTCTTCCTCCTCTACTGCAGGAGCGTACACACAGAGACCAGGTTCCGTACCAGCAGCCAACTACCTGGCCTCTGCCCTAGCCATGGCAGTCTCCTCCTCAGTGGAGGCAAGGGAGGAAGAAGAACCGGACCCCGCTCTGACCATGGTGAGGGAGTACATGGCCGAGCCCCTCCAACCCCTCACCTTGGACCCACTCCACTACTGGGCCAGAAAGGCAGACATCTGGCCCGCTCTTTTGACTCTGGCGTTGGACCTCTTGTCCATCCCACCCACCAGTGTCCAGAGTGAGCGTGTCTTCTCCCTCATGGGAGATGTCCTGAGGCCACGCCGCTCTCGTCTGGACCCGGAGACCGTCGAAAGGTTGACTTTCATCCGCTTCAACCTTTCCACATTGGGATTACCCCAACACTCCAAGACCTAGGCCCACAGTCGTTCTTCCACCAGTTCCTTCCAAACAGGCCTGCCTTGCTCTAACATGCACTACCAGAGCAACACTTATGCCTCCCTGACTGCAATTATGCCTGCCTCCCAGCTTGGCTTCCTCCCTGCAAGCCCAACTTCCTGTCAGCCTGCCTGCCTGCCTAACTCAATTGGAAGGGTTCGATTACTGCCCAATTTTTATAGCCCTTGCCTCACTCCAAACCAGGGAGGACCACTCAATGTGTCATTTCGAAGGGTCTGTGTCGGCCGAATTTTTCTAGCCCTTGCCTGGCTCCGAACCAGGGAGGACCACTCAATGTTTATATTATTTTGAACCGCACAAGACTGTTGGGGTTGCAGCTGTGCAACTTCCCGTAACCCCCTAACCCTAACCCAATCTAAACAATGCCTGTATGCATCCCATCCTAACATTCCACCAGCGCAAAGCAATTATGCCTGGCTGTCTGCTCTGTGTCTATATGACTGCCTGCCCTGCCTGTATGCTTTGCCTGGCTGCCTGCCTTCCACCCTTGTCTGCCTGAATGCACGTAATTCCGCAGCATGTATGGATGTAATAAGGGCTACATAATTAGCCCAGTATTTTTAGGGCTTCCTGGTCTTTGTAGCAGCCCAGGACTGTTTTTTTCTAGGGTCAGTGTTGGCCCAATATTTCCCCGTTGGCCATGGCTGGTCTGAGTGTAGTACACCCCAATACCTGCCTTCCTCAATGCGTTCCTCCCTTCCCTGGGGTTTTGGAGCCACTCTGCTTACTAAGTGGTCAGGATACACTTTACAACAGCCTGATTGTAAAGTGATTAGCAGGGGCCTAGCTCTCCTTAAAGCCTTAAAGAAATAGCCCTGTTCTCCTGCATACACACTCTCTCCTGGGTTGACGAAACTCGGTCTCCTCGGGTGGAGAAACTCTGCGTCCAAAGACAGAAACAATCCTCCCTTCTGGCACTTTGGCTTTGTGCCTTCCCTAGCCTGGGTGGGTACCCTGCAAGCCTGCCTTCCTACCTGTAAGCCAGACTGCCTGCTTCCCTGCCTGCCTGGCTGCCTGCCCGCCCCTCTGCCTACCTGCCTGCCTGTCAGGCTCTCGGGACTCCCGGCTTGGAGGAGGCCTTCCAGGTGCTTCTCCTACAGCCTATCAGCGGTACAGTGCTTCAAGTTCAGCCTCCGAGCCGACATGCGCCCTGTCGGCCACTCTCCTCGACTTCCCCAGGCAGCAACCCCGGCTGCCCCCGCCTCTAGGCGGAACATCATTTGAGGAGACCAACTTTAACAGGCACAGTCATCATCAACTTTTTTTTTGATTTGGGGTACTCTGTCCTCCAACATGGGGGGGGTTCACTCCCACCAGTTACAGTCCAGGTTGGGAAATCCCTTTGCAGAAGGAGGGGAGATTCCTTCCAACTAGTATTCTGGCTTCCAAAGGCGGAAGAAACAATCCCTCCCTAACATTTGCACTCTGGCTTCGTGGCTTTCCTCGGTGGGCTCTGTCTCCACTCGGTAGGCGAAACTCTGGCTTCGTGGCCGCCAAAACTCTGGCTTCGTGGCTTTCCTGGGTGGACTGTGTCTCATCTGGGTAGGCAAAACTCTGGCTTCATGGCCTCCAAAACTCTGGCTTTGTGGCCTCCAAAACTCTGGCTTCGTGGCTTTCCTGGGTGGACTGTGTCTCCACAGGGTAGGCGAAACTCTGGCTTCGTGGCCGCCAAAACTCTGGCCTTGTGGCCTACTAAACTCTGGTCTTGTGGCCTCCCAAACTCTGGCCTTGTGGCCTCCAAAACTCTGGCTTCGTGGCTTTCCCGGGTGGACTGTGTCTCCTCTGGGTAGGCAAAATTCTGGATTCGTGGCCGCCAAAATTCTGGCTTTGTGGCCTCCAAAACTCTGGGTTTGTGGCTTTCCTGGGTGGACTGTGTCTCCACTGGGTAGACAAAACTCTGGCTTTGTGGCCTCCCAACCTCTGGCCTCGTGGCCTCCCAAACTCTGGCTTGTTGGCCTCCCAAACTCTGGCTTCGTGGCTTTCCTGGGTGGACTGTCACGAATCAGGCTCAGCTGCCTGCACCCCAACCGTCCAAGGCAGTAGGTCCAACCCCGCCACTACCCGTCCTTTCTGCTCTCTGAATGGCTGCCTTTGCCAATCAGTTCTTGAAAAACCAGTGGTTCCCTTTTGTGCTGGCAGTCCCGGGGCGGGGGGTCCTTTTCTTCCCAACCGGCCCTTCTTTCAAGTAGGGCCCAAATGAAAACAATTACAGGGTTAGGGATAGGGTTAGGGTTAGGATTAGGCCTCTTCCGGCAACACGGCAGGGAAGCCGGACGGGGTGGAGGGCAGCGGAGTGTCTCTGCCCTGGAGATGGGCCTCGAGATGTGCAATCTGGTCGTGGTCTAGGAGAGAGAAGCTCTTGCTCCCTGAGTGAACCGGTCTCCTCGGGGAAACTCCAGCTGGCGATGATCCCCCGAGAGATTGAGGGGAACTCATCAGGATGAGTTGGGGGGCGGGGAAGCATCTGAATCTCTGACTGCTGGGCAGTCAAAACTCTGGCTTGGTGGATTTGCCACGTGCATGTGTGGATTCTGTCTTCACTGGGTTGGTGGAACTGTTCTCCTGGGTAGTCCAAACTGGCCTCCAAAGTAGAGGCTGAAACAATCCTTCCCCGTTATTCCCCGCCGTTCTGGCTTCATGGCTTCTTTGCCGCGTGCGTGCGTGGACTATGTGTCTCCACTGGGTTGGTGGAAGTGTTCTCCTGGGTAGTGAAAACTGGCCTCCGAAGTAGGGGCTGAAAGAATCCCTCCCCGTTGTTCCCCGCCATTCTGGCTTCGTGGCTTCTTTGCTGCATGTGTGGACTCTGTCTCCACTGCGTTGGTGGAACTGGTCTTCTCCCTGAAAGCTTTGTTGAGAGAGAAAAGTACCAGTCCATAAAGAATCCCTCCCCATTGTTCCCCGCCGTTCTGGCTTCTTTGCTGCGTGCGTGGACTCTGTCTCCAATGGGTCGGTGGAACTGGTCTTCTCCCTGAAAGCTTTGTTGAGAGAGAAAAGTACCAGTCCGGAAACAATCCTTCCCCGTTGTACACCACCGTTCTGGCTTCTTTGCTGCGTGCGTGGACTCTGTCTCCACTGGGTTGGTGGAACTGTTCTCCTGGGTAGTCCAAACTGGCCTCCAAAGTAGGGGCTGAAACAATCCTTCCCTGTTATTCCCCGCCGTTCTGGCTTCTTTGCTGCATGCGTGTACTCTGTGTCTCCACTGGGTTGGTGGAAGTGGTCTCCTGGTTTGGAAAAACTGGCCTCCAAAGTAGGGGCTGAAAGAATCCCTCCCCGTTGTTACCCGCCGTTCTGGCTTCATGGCTTCTTTGCCGCGTGCGTGCGTGGACTCTGTGTCTCCACTGGGTTGGTGGAAGTGGTCTCCTGGTGTGGAAAAACTGGCCTCCGAAGTAGGGGCTGAAATAATCCCTCCCCGTTGTTCCCCGCCATTCTGGCTTCGTGGCTTCTTTGCCATGTGCGTGCGTGGATTCTGTGTCTCCACTGGGTTGGTGGAAGTGGTCTCCTGGGTAGTGAAAACTGGCCTCCAAAGTAGGGGCTGAAAGAATCCCTCCCCGTTGTTCCCCGCGGTTCTGGAGACAAGAGCAGCTGAAGGTGGGCCCACATGTCCTCCGGATCATGCTGAGCGGGAGGGAAGCCTCCGCCCGCGGCTGCCTGAAACAACACCGAGGCCACTTCCGGCGACACGGCAGGGAAGCCGGATGGGGTGGAGGGCAGCGGAGGGTCTCTCCCCTGGAGATGAGCATGGAACTGCGCCACCTGGTCAAGGAGGGAGAAGTTCTGCTCCATGAGCGAACCGGGCTCCTCGGTCATCGCGCTGGGGCCAAGGCTGGGCAGGCGGCTTGGCTGGGCCGCGCTGGTATGGCATTTCCAGGGTGTTCCCACCGGGCGCGCCCTCTGCTGTGTCCTGAATTTGATCCTTGGGGATTCTGCCAGTCAGCTCCTTTGGATACTCGAGCTGGCGATGATACCCCAAGAGGTTGAGGGGCACTCAACAAGATGAGTGGCGGGGGGGAACTCTCATGCCAGTACCAGACTGAATCTCTGACCGCTAGTTGACCAGGGTGGCATTTGCTTGGCTTTACAAGGAGTGTCATGGGGAGGGGACATTGAGAGGAGTAGAGTAGACCCTTATCCAGATTTGGCGGAGGAACGGAATACTGTGTCTCCTGCTGCCTCTGAGAAGTGGAGGGGAAATGGGATGGATTAATGGCTTCAATTCAAAACAAAACAAAACAAAAGGATAACAGGCAGCCAGACCAAGTAGGGTGGCGACCGGTTCAGTCAGCGTTGACCAAGAGAAAAAAAAAGAATATTGCATTCTGCCCACTTTGTTTGCTTTATTGCATAGGATGCAGTCTTATGCTATGATATATTTATTAAATATCTTATTCATCACCCAGTTTAAAGTGTTTTCCGCCTGCTCTGGGTCATTGTGGGACGCCCCCATGCTCTGGGAAGTCAAATCGCGCTAAATTGTGGTAGAAACGACAAATGACGAACGAAACGTTGAAACGACAAGTTTTCGAAAAAATTCGCGACAAATGGAAACGGAACGAAACAGACGCATTCCAGCAAATGAAAAAATCGAAACGTCATTTTTTCTGGACGTGCCCATCTCTAGTATGGAACTAAAAATGAGCCATTTTTTATTTATTTATTTATTTATTTATTTATTTAACTTATATGCCACCCACTACCCAAAGGTCTCTGGGCAGCTTACAATCCAAAGAATAAAACAATTTAAAATAGTTAAAAGTAAAATATCAATAAATCATCAATAAAAACCTTACACCACCAACTGTCTTTCCACACATATTTTCTTTTATCCTCCTGCCTTCAGACTTCAGTTTGAGAGTGGACTCAGCTACAACTGAAGTTCTTACATATCAAATGACAATCAATATTGTATAGGCTGATCTTGAAAGTTTGAGGAGGTATTTAAAGCTCTTTGTTTTTGTCAAATGAATTTTAAAACAAAACATGTCACCTGGAAGTTGAGTCATGGCTACTGGACTTCTTTGAGAGATAGAAACATTTCGCTGTTCAGCGAAACGTTTCTATCTCTCAAAGAAGTCCAGTAGCCATGACTCAACTTCCAGATAAACTCACCTGGATGACTGAGAATCTTCAAAGACATGTCATGTTCCAATTTTCTGGTAGGTGATATTTTCTGATGTTTTATGTGGTGCAAGTTTAAGGCCCCTGCTGGGCTACAATAGAAACAGGAATCAATAAAAAATGGTGGGAGAGGGAACTTTTCCCGTCCACCTGGAATCGCTTACAAATGGTTTGTTTTGGATGCAGTACTGCTCTATAGCATAGGGCATACCCAATGTTCCTGTCTTGCCATCCCTTTTTTGACCTTCTCCTTCAGTGTGTCCTGATAAACCTCACATTTCTGTTCCTGTGGGCTAAATACAACAATAATAAGTTATTTAATTTGGAATATCATTGATTCATCCCATCATTTTACTAAGACAAGAGCATTGTCCTTTCATTTTATAGCTATACTGTGTCTAAGCCAGGTTATGAAATAATTTGTCTTCAAGAAATAGAAAAAAATACGCAAGTTCACCTGCCTGTAATAGTACCATAAGCCGTGTGTGTTGTGGGAGTCTGGTAAATACAAGACTCCCTCAACACACACATGTGAGGGTGAAGAACTGTCTGGTTCTGAAAAATATCAGTCCACTATGTATGGATGACTATTACATACTTTTCCACATTATTTTTCTATTTCTATAGAAAATATTTTTCAGAAATTTAGTAGTTTGAAGTTTGAATGGTGCAGTAAAGAAATTGACTCCCTAACTCATATATATCCTATACTCCCTGTAACATATTTCACAGCAAAAACCTAACAAAAGTGTCTCCATATCTTTTCCATAAGGGAAAAATGCTGTGAGGGTTGTTTTCTTCTCACACATAAACAGTTAAGTTAGACAAGGAGTCTGATTGAGAAGGACAAGTTACAGTAGGCAAGGAGCCTTGGTGAGAACAGACGATCTTGACCTAGCACTCCAGGAATATAAGGAAATAGCAGCTTCTCTGGATAAGAATCGAAAAACAAATCTGTCACAACAGACTTTTTGTGTTCTTGAAGATAAGTTACTAGAGCCACAGAAGTACTGACATGTAACAAGCTGTGAACATACATGTTGCCACAAAAGTACAGAAAGTAACTGGTACCAAAGATTCCGGGGGAGATCAGAACCATCTATTTTTTGATGAATCTTGGTGTTAGAAAAAGCCTACAGCCTTGTAAATAAAAGTACTCATATTCTCTGAGGAGCCTTATCTAATTTCGGATTCTCCACTTTTAGTAAGAGACTGTTGTTTTTACAATTCCACTAATAAAACTTACTTTCCTATCTGCATCAATTACTTGTCTACATTGTTTTCCCCATCTTTCTTGATTAGGACCCTGCCAGAGAAACAAAGAACCTGTTCACATTATTTTTCAGAAATTCCTTTTAACAGGAGGCAACAAGTATTGCCTTTGGAGGATCTCCAGAAGCAATACACTGTATGTGGTAGAGAGTCAGATAAGATCGACCTGGCTTGTCTGCAAACAACACCTACTACATTTGAGCTGGCACATACCTCATATCTGAATCTTGAAGCACATCAGGGGACACTTGGAACTATTCTCTCCCCCACTCCACATACTGGTATCCAGCCAATACATATTTCATAGTAAAAGGTTTCCCCCACACATGTGTACTACTCGTGCCAACTCTAGGGGCAGTGCTCACCTCTGTGCTCACCTCTGTATTCAAACTGAAGAGCCAGTGTTGTGCAAGTCCATGGCCATGTGGCCGGCATGGCTGCAAGGAAACACTGTTTTTACCTTCCTGCTTTTTACAGTGGTACCTATTTATCTAGTTGCATTTACATGCTTTCGAACTGCTAGGTTGGCAGGAGCTGGGGTTATCAGCGGGAGCTCACTCCACTGTGTGGCACCTGGGATTCAAACCGCCGAGCTGCTGACTTTGCAGCTGACAGTTTTCGGAGCCTTAGTCCACTGAGCCACCATGCCCCCGGTTACATACTTCACAGCAGTGTACATTAACATCTGCTCAAGTTGAGGCAGGAGTGAATTGTAGGTCATTGATAACAATGATGTGGCTCACATCTGGAGCAACTACATATCCAATATTCATTTCTCCTTCACTCAGTTTTTTAAAACCACCAAGTACTTTCTTTCCCTAAATGAAAACATTTGAAATCACTGGTAATTTCTCATAATAACCAAACAAACTAGGCAAAGTGCTCAACCCTATGCACTAGCCAAACTCAGTAGAACACTTATTCCCGGTTTGGAAAAGGCGAGGTACTGTTAAGGGGGGGAATGGGGCGGGAAATCTAGTTCAACACTGGAAGCATGATTGAACATGGGCTTCATGATCTAATATTCAAAGATTTCTATTTGGATGGGCAAATCTGTTAGCTTCACCTTATCTCAGATTCCATTATTTACACACTCAAGTTCTTTTTCTCACATATGTGATGAAATGTGAGCCACTTCATAAGTTCTTCTGTTTAAAAAAAACTATGAAGTAAAATTATCACTCATCACCTAGTTGAACACAATTCCCATCATTAGTAGAAACTGTCATTTATTAGTTCAGAATAAACCCTGCCTTCCTAATCACTTTTAAATCTCTCTCTTTTAAAATTGGGCTATTCACTTTCTGGCTTGTGGGAAATCTGTGAGTGTATTTTAACTCAATTTCAGTGAAACATTTGACAGTGTCCCCTGCGACAGTTTAGTATGCCAACTTGTTAAATGTAGGTTAGATGATAAAACTATCAGGTCAATCCAAAGCTAGGCAGAAAATGGTATTCAAAGAGAAATGGTTCCTCTTCAGATGTGAAGGATATTGCCGTCACCTGTGTAATGACTGAGTCGAGCTCACAACACAGTGGAAACTGGGTGCACACAGTAGCACAATGAAATTCTGTAGTGGCCTCCCCTGTTATCTAAAAAAATTAATCATATATATGATTATATATAGGCATAGGATGAGCAATCTCTGCCTTGGCAGTAGTATTTATAAAGAAGTTCCTAAGATACTGTAAGTGTGTCATTAACTATGGCACTCAAAATAGGGTATCGTCTCAGAACCTGTGCCAATATGGGAGATATCAAAGCTGTCCCTCTCCCCTTCTAGTCACTGCATTTGGCACAGACTGGAAGCTAAAGACATCAGGGATGGAAACATGCCACTCCCTAAATTCATTCAGTGTGTAGGTGGTCGTGAGTAGGGAAGGATGTGGCACACTTGTGGATAAATGAGTTATAAGGGACTACAGGATGGGTCAAGCTACTAAAGCAATGCAGGTAACTAAGAGGGTAAAAATGCATACAAGCCAGGAGAAAGAATTAGGTAGATTTTTCAAATCCTTTATAAATCTGGGAGGCTAAAATTCTCTAAGCAACAGCAGTGGCTTATATAAAGCAAAAAGCAAAGTGTTCTGCTTATATACCGCCCCATACCACTTTAAGTAGTCTCTGGGCGGTTTACAAATTTAATTACAGTGTGCAGGCTACACATTGCCCCCCCCAGCAAGCTGGGTACTCATTTTACTGACCTTGGAAGGATGGAAGGCTGAGTGAACCTTGAGCCTGCTACCTGGGATTGAACCCCAGGTTGTGAGCACAGTTTTACCTGCAGGACAGGCATTTAACCACTGCACCACGAGGCATAGAGCTGGGAAACTTTAGGTGTTGATTAATTTGTGCAACTGCATTCGTGAACAGTTTCTGCACACATTACCTCGTGTGGATGAAGTGTAGCCTGGAAGTGTGACATCGAAGGCTGCTAACGGAAAGAGAAGCCACCAGGCACTCATCAGTGAGAACCCACAGACTGGAGAAATGGCCACTACAATTACTTAGTGAGCACAGAAGAAATGAGATCTGTAAAGTCCACTACGGATCCATTTAAATGTTCAGTTATGATATTTTAGTGTGGGAAAAGGCAGAAACAAGGCAGCTTTAAATGGTCAAATCTTTTCCTGTTCTGATTCTGGTTAAGAGGAGAATGAGAAACACAATTTCACTTGGTTGTTTTTCAGAGTTGGCAAGTAGATAGTTATTTGAAATTAAATCCTTTCCCCAATAAGAAAAGTATAACTCTATTCTTAATGACCAATGTAACAAGAAAAAGCATCTCCCCCTTTGTGATGTATTTGTAATTTCATAATGCCTATTTTTGGTTATGAGGATGTGGGCATCACTAAATGATAAAAAAGGGAAGGCACATCATTTGAGTGATGGCTGGTGTTATTCCTTGTGTGGCTGCTTTGTGGTCAGCTGCGAGTTGGGAGTGACAATAAAGCAGGCAGAAGGCAGTTGTGTTTCATAATACAGGCAAAGTAATTTAAGGGGACATTATTTTAAATGCCTTTGAGAACAGGGAAAGAAGGAATAAATGTTTTAATAATTGTACTTATTTTGGAAACTATAGTTCAGGCCTTCTATCTATAACTCTAACTAATTTTTCTGGCTGTGTTTGTCTGTAGTTTTATTGCCACAATGGGGGTTGCAACCAATGGGGGTTCCGGCTTCCAATGAGGTAAGCACCCTCTTTGCTTTCTGACCAAATGTTAATCCCAGAAATGTGTCTTGTCTCTTTATTTTGGGATGGGGTGGATAAAGTGAATCAAAAGACACATCTGGGAAAGTCAAAATTTGATCTGTGCCTTCAGAATAGAAATGTGCCAAACAATGCTGTTGGGACATATATGTGAAGATTTTAAGCCATCCAGGTGAGGTTATCCAGAAGTTGAGTCATGGCAACTGGACCTCTTTTCTGGTGTCCCAACCCAGAGTAACCATGGAGACTCAAAGCTGATGGGAAAAACTGGTTATTCCTTACATGACTGGAGTGTCTGAAAAGCTTAAAAGGATTTTTGGCAAAGACCACATACTCATTTACCTCAAACCCAGAAACACACTGAAGGCAGAAACTTGTCCACCCAAAAGACCCAACACCAAAACATAAGAGAAGCAGTACAACGTATTTGATCCAATGCAGTGAGGAGTGTGCAGAGCTCTACACTGGAGAAACCAAACAGTCACTAAACAGGAGTTTGGCCCAGAACAGCTCAGGATCAGAATCAGCAGTGTACTTTCATCTGAGGAAAAAGGACACTCATTCAAAGATGAGAATATACAAATATTAGACAGAGAAGATAGATGGTTCAAGAGAGGGGTTAGAAAAGCCATTCATATGTGTGTTGAAAATCCCTCGCTCAGCAGAGGTGAGGGACTTAGGCACAATCTACCACTTATCATGCTATCTTTTCATCAGTCCCCAGACAAATCAGATGCACTTCACACCTCCACAAGGATTGCTTCTGCTAACAACCATACTTAATGGGTGTTGGGAACTGTTGCATATGTGGGACTTTCACACAACCATTGTACATCTAATGAGCCTGTTCAGGCCATTATTTACTTACGTAGCAAGCTTATTCAAGCCACTGTCCACCTAAGAAACCTATTCAGACCAGGGTGGCATGAAACCAAGGTGAACTAAAATTTGCGACCTCACATCAACTTTCCACAGATTGATGAAGCTACTTGGATGAGTAGTGAGACATTTTGAACTCACAAGAAAAGAAGTCCAGTTGCCATGACTCAACTTCTGGATTGCTGCTGAGATTGCATCACTTAAGACTGGAACTGGAGAGTTGCATGTTCATGCTCCAACTTCTCCCCTTCCCACATGAAAAACAAAGCTGCACTTAAAATAAAAAAGCTCAGACATCAGCAACATATTTTACTGGATGATTGTCTATAAATTGAAATGAGTCCTGACAAACTGGAGGTTCAGCAGTTTGATGGCTCCCATGTCTGGTAGTTCAGAAGGAAACCTGTTCTGGATGGAGTTCCACTCCCTTCACCCCAGAGGAGCAGGTAACATAATTTCAAGGTTGAATGTGCAACCATTTCTGTCATTGAATGTGCAGGTCAACTCAGTGGCTCAAAGTGCCTGGAGAAAGCTTTGGTTGGCCTGCCAACTATGATCATTAGAGATGGGCACGACCAGGAAAAATGACGTTTCGAGTTGTCATGTGTTGGAGCCGGCCCGTTTCAGCTTGTTTCCGTTTGTCGCGAAATTTCTCAAAAATTTGTCATTTCATTTGTCGTTTTTTTGTCTGTCGTTAGTACTGGTTTGGGGGGGTAGCGGGCTCCTGGAGGCACCTCTCTGGGGTGGGTGCCTCCTCTGGCCCGCTACAAAGGGAAAGCGGGCTCCTGGAGGCACCTCTCTGGGGTGGGTGCCTCCTCTGGCCTGCTATGAAGGGAAAGCGGGCTCCTGGAGGCACCTCTCTGGGGGGTGGGTGCCTCCTCTGGCCCGCTACAAAAGGGTACACATAGCCAATTGGATATGCATACCAAGTTGCAGTGGCAGGCAGAGGCACCTCTCTTTCTTTTGGGTGCCTCTACTGTGACTCACTAAGAAGGACAGAATACTGGCATACTGGTGTACAGTACGGAGCACTTGGGCTGGGAACAAAGTGAGAGAGGTTCCCTATGGGCGCCCTCTGGCTCACTAAGAAGGGAAATGTACTTGCGTGTAGTGCAATGCGAGTACACAGATCTGTCTTAGGGTTAGGATTAGCGCAAGAGCTAGGTTTAGGGTTATGGGTAAGGTTAGGGTGAGTTAGTGGGGTGCACCTCTGGGTGCCTCTCTGACCCACTAAGAAGGACAGTGTACTGGCGTATGGGTTAGGGTTAGGGTTCGGGTTCGGGTTCGGGCTAGGGTTAGTGGGCTTTTTATGCCCGACTGGGACATCCCAGAAGTCTCGGTCAAAACCTGGCCAAGTGGCCATGCAATTGGTGGAATGGCTCCAAAAATTTGCATGGTCCACTCCCATGGCCAGCCCATCATTGTGCAGGTGTAAAAAAATAAAAATAAAAATAAAATGAAATAAAATCAATGGAGATGTTTTGTTGCAAGAAAAACCCACTGCTGCTACTGTAAAAATTCAAGCAGTTTTAAAATAGCTATTTTCGCACGTTTCTGTGGTGTTTTGGTGTGTTTTTGGACCACGATTGCAAAATAAATATTGCGGTCGCCCCATTTTGGATCCCCCGCCCGCACTGCATGGCATGGCGAGTTGGCGAGACGACGAGGATGCCCCCCACCAGAGCAGCCCAGGACAGGAGAGGGGGGGAGGCCGGGGACCCCCCCCCCAGAAACCACCCCTCTGGTAGGTGCCCTCACTCAGGCAGGCATATTTTCGCCGGCTTTTTTGGCCGGGAATCGGGGGTATTTTTATTTTTAAAACTTTTTTTCTGTGCCGCTTGGCATCGCGCGATCACTGTGATGCCAGGAACGACAACGACAAATCAGACCCAATTTTTCTTTTATCGGTTCGAGTTCGAGTTCTGGCGGAGTAATTGTCGTTACCGTTTCCGTTACGTAACGGAAACGAGGAACGGAAACGGAAACGAGAATTTCGCCAAGTTGTGCCCATGTCTAATGATCATTCTGAGATGGAGTAGTTCATGCATTGAACTTCCTGTTTAGACTACTTTACAGTTTGTGTGGGGCTGCTCTTGAAGACAATACATCTGCTGCAGCTAGTGCAATGTGGGGCAGCTGGTCCACTTGAATGAACATAATTCCAACCAGTTGCCACAAGGCATTTTCCTAGGGGAGCCAATTTGTGGGTGTACAAATCAGATTTCTCAAACGCAGTCTTTACAGATCTTGCAGGGTTTGTGGAGGAGGGGCAGAATTGGGACCTCTAGATGCCAGGGAGTGTTTTTATAGTATTTTAAAGGGAAGAGGAATAAATTCATCAATTTGTCACTGGAAATCACCATTTTTTTAAAATTCTTTCCCATCTTTAGTGGTGGGCTATATCATTTTTGTCTCATATTTCCTTTCAGAGTGGAGATTTTTGTATGCATTTTGTGCATTTTTATACATTCTGTAAATATGCTATATAGACAATGGAATGTTTAGTTAATTTACTGTCATTCTTCTTTAATGTAAGTCTTGCTCATTTTAAAGGCCTCTCTTGTCAGGATGATGAACAAGTTTCATTTGCTCAATATAAGATTGTTCTAACATTAATATAAGTGTGCATGATCTTAACATTCAGATCGAAGCAATTTCCTCCTTTTTTCACAACAGTATACTTTATTATGCCATAATCTTTCTTTTCACAACAGTATACTTTATTACCCCATAAGCTTCCTACTTGTAGCATAATTTGGTTAAAACTCTCTTGGTTTTAAACTTCTGAGACAGAGACACAAAACTTGTTTTCAGAACAGGACTTTCATCATGGATTGCTTGAAGGCAAGTTGGTTTCACGTGTTCTGTAGAAGCACCAGAGCAGGAATATCAAGTGACTTTGTCTGCTCTTTCACATTCTTCAGATTATACATGTGCTTCTTAGAGAGGCAATACTGAGGAGGGAAAAAATCCTAGAAGCAATAATATCTTATTGCAGCTATTGATAACTATGTGTTACAGTTCTTCAGCCCTTTTCTTATACAAAGAATAAACTCAAGAAAGGTTTGGAAGAGAGATAAGTGGCCACTAAAAACACTGAAAGGCATTTCCCCCTGCATTCTGCTTCGTTAAGAGGCACTTATTATAAGTGTATTTTTTGTGTTTGAAGGTCACAATTTTCTGTAAAAACATTTCAAGTCAGCTTTCAATTTAACATTTTTCAAAATCTGAAGCTCAAAATTATTCTGACTTACCCCCACAGAAAAGGGGTCAAATCTAGGCTGAAATGTTTTCATGGAAACAATAACAGCAGCAGCAGCAGCAACAACAATTAGTAAAATGTGTTTTAACATTGATAATGGAGGCTGACGTGGTCTTTCCAGGAAAGTCTTTCTGTTTTGCTGGAGCTTTTTTCCTGCTTGGCCCTTTCACACACCTTGCTCCATCTTATTAATGCCATCGTGTCTGATGTGGGGAGTCTTACTAGGAAGTGTCATGATTCATTTTCCCCTGTAAGGAAGTTACTTCAGGGGTTCTAATGGCCCATCTATGGCTTTTATTCTTCCAAGAAAGAACCTTCTCTCTCTCAATCATCAAATATGTCCTCATCACTCTTGCTTCATTATTTTTGCAATCACGTCTTTTCCCCACCAGCCCCTTTTATCTATCATCCTATATGCAACAGCATACAGTATATGCCTTTTAAATCAACAGTATAGTTCCAGGTGCATTATTTAAATGAATGTCTTTCATTCAGTTAACAATTATTTTGCTCTCCCACATTTTGTTCTCTGAATATATATCTGTATGTGCAGGCATGCCTGCACAGACTATGCAGAGCTGTTCTTTGAACAACTGAATATGGAATTGGGGGTATCCAGATACAGAGAACTGGTTTGTCTTTTCCAAAGTTCAGTTTTAAAACAAAGAATAAGAAAACAAAACAAAACTGCACCTACCCTGGCTAACATAAAAATAGAAAAACAAGTCAGAGAGCAGAGTATACATAATTTAGAATTGAATTGTTCCAAGAAAATCTGAGAATTATTTTTAAATACTTTTAACAAAGTATTTTTACATCAACACATGAGGAGTCAACCCGGGTTTCTTAAAAACAAGTCACGCCTTACTAATTTGATATTTCCATTGATAGAGTTACAGGCCTGGTAGATGAGGGGAATGCTGTGGATGTTGCTTATCTTGGTTTCAGTAAGGCCTTCAATAGGTTCCCCATTATATACTTGCAAAGAGGTTACTAGAAAGTGGGATAGATAGTGCTACTGTTAGGTGGATTTCTAATTGGTTGACTGGTCGCACCCAAAGGGTGATCATAAATGGACTCTCTTCAGCTTAGAGAGACGTGACCAGTGGGGAGCCCCAGGGTGAAGTTCTGGGTCCAGTGCTGTTCAATATCTTCATTAATGACTTGGAGGAAGGAATAGAGAGTATGCTAATTAAATTTGCAGATGATACCAAATTGGGAGGGGTTGCTAATTCCCTAGAGGATAGGATGAAAATCCAAAAGAACCTTGACAGATTAGAAAGCTGGGCTAAAGCTAACGGAATGGATTTCAACAGAGGGAAATGCAGGGTGCTACATCTAGGTAAAAAGAATGAATTGCACAGATATAGGATGGGAGACACCTGGCTGGAGAATAGTACCTGTGAAAGGGATCTGGGAGCTTGGGGAGACCCCAAATTGAACATGAGTCAGCAGTGTGATGCGGCGGCCAGGAAAGCCAATGTGATTCTTGGTTGCATCAACAGAAGCATAGTGTCTAGATCAAGGGAAGTGATAGTGCCACTCTATTCTGCTCTGGTCAGAGCACGCCTGGAGTACTGTGTCCAGTTCTGTGCACCTCAATTTAAAAAGGATGTTGACAACCTCAAACAGGTCCGGAGTTGGTGACCAGGATGATTAAATGTCTGGAAGGAATGTCTTATGAGGAGTAGCTGAGGTTGCTGGGAATGTTTAGCCTTAGAAAAAGAAGATTGAGAGGGGATATGATAGGCATGTTTAAATATTTGAAAGGATGTCATATTGAAGAGGGAACAGGTTTGTTTTCCATGGCTTCAGAGACTAGGATTCGGGGCAATGGTTTCAAACTACAGGAAAAGAGATTCCATTTGAACATTAGGAAGAACTTCATGACAGTTAGAGCTGTTCAGCAATGGAATATGCTGCCACGGAGGGTGGTGGAGTCTCCTTCTTTGGAGGTTTTCAAGCAGAGGCTGGATGGCCATCTGTCGGAAATATTGTGATGGGGTTCCTGCATGACAGGGGCTGGACTGGATGGTCCTTGAGGTCTCTTCCACTTGGAGAATTAGTTTTAAAAGGAAACTGTTGACAAAACAAGACTTATCTATCAGACTCTGTACTCAAATACTTCAATCTTATGTACAGGATTTAGTGTATTTCTCTATGTGGGTTGAAGCTTGGATCCTTATAGAGGCATTATGCAGGAAGCTGGACACATTTGAAATGTGGACATACATATGAATTAGGAAGATACCTTAAACAGTCAAAGTCACTATTGTGGCCATATTATAATGTATGAATAAAAAGCTAGAAATTCTCAATACTGTAAAGAGAAGAAAATTGCAATATTTTGGACACCTAATGTGTAATAACAAATGCCATCTGCTGCAGGTTATCTTCCAAGTAGAGATGGGCACGACTTGAAAAAAATTTTTTTCGAGTTGTCGTTAGTCGGGCCGGTTCCGTTTCGGCTCGTTTCCGTTTTTCGCGAAAATTCGCAAAAATTAGTCGGTTCGTTTTTTCACATTTTTTCGTTGTCGTTAGTACTGGTTTGGGGAGGGGGTAGCGGGCTCCTGGAGGGAGCTGCAGGAGTCAGCCAGAGCCACAAGTGACGGACTGGCAGACTCTTTGCACCCGCTGTGTCTCACGTACTTGCATGTAGTGCAATGCAAGTAGATCTGGCTTAGGGTTAAGAGTAAGACGGGTTAGCGCAAGGGCTAGGGTTAGCTAGTTACGGGTGAGGTTAGGGTGAGTATTGGGGTGCACCTCTGGGTGCCTCTCTGACCCACTTAGGACAGTGTACTGGCGTATGGGTTAGGCTTAGGCTTAGGGTTCGGGTTTGGGCTACGATTAGTGGGCTGTTTATGCCCGATTGGCACATCCCAGAAGTCTCTGTGGTCAACCTGGCCAAGTGGCCATGCGATTGGTGGAAATTTTGCATGGTCCACTCCCATGGGCGAGCCCATCATTGCAAATGTGCAGGTGTAAAAAAATAAAATAAAATATAAAATAAAATCAACGGAGACTTTTTTTTTGCAAGAAAAACCCACTGCTGCTACTGTAAAAATTCAAGCATTTAAAATAGCTAATTTTCGCATGTTTCTGTGGTGCTTTGGTGGGGGTTTTGGGCAACGATTTCAAAAAAAATATTGCGGTCGCCATTTTGGATCCCCCGCACTGCATGGCAAATGGATGCGCCCTCCCAGCCTGGTACAGTCAGCAAAACCTGGCCATGCGATTGGTGGAATGGCTCCAAAACTTTGCATGGTCCACTCCCATGGGCGAGCCCATCATTGCGAATGCGCAGGTGTAAAAAAATAAAATAAAATAAAATAAAATCAACGGAGACTTTTTTTGCAAGAAAAACCCACTGCTGCTACTGTAAAAATTCAAGCATTTAAAATAGCTAATTTTCGCATATTTCTGTGGTGCTTTGGTGGGGTTTTGGGCAACGATTTCAAAAAAAATATTGCGGTCGCCGTTTTGGATCCCCCCCCCACCGCATGGCAAATGGATGCGCCCTCCCAGCCTGGTACAGTCAGCAAAACCTGGCCATGCGATTGGTGGAATGGCTCCAAAACTTTGCATGGTCCACTCCCATGGGCGAGCCCATCATTGCGAATGTGCAGGTGTAAAAAAATAAAATAAAATAAAATAAAATAAAATCAATGGAGACCTTTTTTTTGCAAGAAAAACCCACTGCTGCTACTGTAAAAATTCAAGCATTTAAAATAGCTAATTTTCGCATGTTTCTGTGGTGCTTTGGTGGGGTTTTGGGCAACGATATCAAAAAAAATATTGCGGTCGCCATTTTGGATCCCCCGCACTGCATGGCAAATGGATGCGCCCTCCCAGCCTGGTACCAGCAGCGCAGCAGTAGCAATAGCCAAGGAGAGGGGGGCGGGGAAACCCCCCCCAAATAAAACACCCTTCTGGCCTGGTAGGTGCCCTCAGACAGTTTTCGCCTACTTTTAGGGCCGGGAATCGGGTTTTTTTTAACTTTTAAAAACTTTTTTTCTGTGCCGCTTGGCATTGCGCGATCGCCGCGATGCAAGTAACGAGCACGACAAATCAGACCAAATTGTTCGTTCGTCGGTTCGAGCTCGAAGTCTGGCGGAATAATTCCCGTTTCCGTTTCCGTAGAGTAACGGAAACGAGTAACGGAAACGGAAACGGGAATACAGCTAAGTCGTGCCCATCTCTACTTCCAAGGCAAAATAGATGGGAAGTGTGGTCCGGGAAGTGGAAGAACATTCTGGCTTAAGAATTTAAGCCAATGGTTCACAGTGGGGACTACTTTTCTATTTAGAATAGCCTTGGACAAAAACAACTGATCACCAACGTTTCTGAAGAAGAAGAAGAAAATGAAGAATGCCTGAACTGCACTGTTTTCTTTGTCTTTTGTTGGAACAATTTTGATGTTTTTTGTGTGGATGTCTTTAAAAGTAAGCAAAATGGAAGGGAGAAAATAAAGTTTACCGTCCCACTTCAGGATTTGTATTGCCCAGTTTAATGAAGAGTCTTCAAGTAAGCTAAGAAAAGGATAAGTAAAAGATATTTTATGAAGTGGAGGGAAGAAGACGGAATAAATATTTCTGACCTGATGGATAGAAATAGAATTCTCCTAAAACATATCCACAGCTAATTATCTCCAAATCTCAAAACGAGGCCAAAAGGGAAAGGAACATAAATTAATGATTGAAGTTTTAAAAAATATTATCATCCTTCTTTGTGTATAGTGCAATAATTCAATGTAAATTTTAACACCAAACTAAGAATCCTCTTGTCAGTAGCTTGATGGGATGGAGGGCAAAAGCCCCAGGGTGCACTGGAGGAGATGACAGGGCTGAGAGTGCGCCCGAAGCTCCACCCATGAGATTTTCCCCCTAGGAAAAGGTAACTGGGAGCCCTGCCATTGGCATTGGCCCCTACCCTGCCCTCTGCACACTGCCCAGGTGGGTCTCCTCCCAGGCGCATGCACACCAGCATGGGGGTGCTGACTAGGTACAGTATTGACGCATTACATTGCCGTAACCCATGGGAGCCGAGCCAGTAGAAGCAATGGAGATGCATTGGGAGCCCACCACCCACATAGAGGGCCCTTTGCATGCCCAACCCTCTGGGCCCTCTTGTGCACCCCACTGAGAGGAGGAGTGGCAGGAGGAGCAGGTAGGAGCAGATGATGCACCAGCAAAAGATAGGAGGGGTGTGTGTGTGTTGTGGGTGGGGGGGGGAGAGCACCTCATTGCAGGAGGGTCATTCCTTTGGTGAGGTGAGCCCATGTGCATGCCCAGGAGGCAAGAAAGAGGTGCAGACAATAGGTATGCATGTGTGTGTGTGTGTGTGTGTGTGTGTGTGTGTGTGTGTGTGTGTGTGTGTGTGTGTGTTTAAGGGGAGTGGGAGAGGAGCCATGAGAGTGCATGTGCTCCCCCTCCCCCTCCCCCTCCCAGAGAACATGGTGCATCTGGTGGGCATGGACAGATGAGAAAGAGTATGGGGTGGGGATGGGGAAAGATGGGAGATTCCCCCTAAAATGAAGTGAAGGGCCAAAGGGAGAAGGATGAGGGGTAGTTGAATGGTGTGGGGTAGTGCTCCAACACTGGAGACATTCAAGAAAAAAATGGACAACCACCTGGCAGAATGTTGTGTATTGATCTGTATTCCTATTATCTGTAATTGCTTATGTTGAAGTAACTGCCTTCCTGCTCCAAAGGGAACAGGCCTATTGGTTATTTCTAGTTGCTGCATTTGGATCCTCAATCCTATTGGTTTCCGCCAAAAGGCAGCTTTGTGATTGGTTGTAATTGTTCCCTCCAAAATGTATCTTTTCCTAGCCTGTCCTCGTTCCTATAAATGTAGCTCCCTCTCCCCAGTCCCCAGACTTGTTCTCTCCCTGAATAAAGAGCTGTTACAATAGAAGCTGTCTCCAGCCTACTATGTCACAAAGCTGAAATCACTTGCTGAAATCACTAAACCCACGCTTTTACACTGGCGACGAGGATGGGATCCGGAATGCTGAGAAGCAGAGGATCATCATGCTGACTCAGAGTCCGGATCGCAGGGAAGAACAAGACTCACCAGCCGGCTTAGAAGACGACCCTGCCCGCCGGGAGAATGGAAAGTCCACGGGTATTGGAGGCCTTCCAGCCATCGGAGCCCCACACTTGGGAGGACTATGTTGAACGCTTTGAGTTCTTCATGGTGGCTCAAGAAATCACTGATGACAGCAAAAGAAGGGCCACATTCCTCAGTTGCTGTGGGCGTAAGACCTTCTTGTTGGCCAAGGCACTACTCACCACAGCAAAGCTGAGTGAGACATCACTCAAAGACATTTTCGCCCGGCTGACAAGCCACTTGGCACCTGCCAAAACCAAGATGGCTTGGCAGATGGAGTTTCAGAAAAGGCAGCAGCAAGCCGGAGAATCTGTGGCTGCATTCCTGGCAAGACTCCAGGAGCTTGCCCAGCACTGTGGCTTCCCAAATCTTGAAGACACTCTCTTGGATCAATTTGTAGGGGGACTCAGCAGCAGAAAAGCCCGAAGGTGCATTGTGGCAAAGGAAGATGTCACCCTTGCCTCCACCTTGAAAGAGGCCACCGCCACAGAGAATTATGAGCAGGAAGAGCTCAATGCCAGTTGCAAGGCCACGAAGCTGCGGGTAGAGGCTGCCCATGCCATGGATGAACCAGAGGCTAGTCCAAGCCAGAGCCCAGTCTGTGGTGTCGAGTTGGTGTGTCAGGCTGATGCACGGCCCAAAGATTGCCGAGGCGCTTGCCCAGGCTGTGGCGGAAACCATGAGCGAAAATGCTGCCGTTTTCGTGATGCTACATGCAGGGCATGTGGAAAGACAGGACACATCACCAGGGACTATGGGTCGGTGGCAGCTGGAACAATGGGATCACCTAGATCAACGCGTCGCAGATCATCCACCACGACTCATCTCCTGGACGACTGCAGTTATCTCACAGAGATCAATGGAGAGACCGTGCAGTTTCCGGCGCAAGTCAAAACATCCATCAGAGTGAAGACTGAAGGTCAACCATGCGACATGGAGGTGGATTCCACTGTCTCAGACCAGACTGCAAGGGGGCTCTTCCCTGGGGGTAAGTTCCCCTCTCTGGAACCATTCCCAGCAACCTTGCAATCATACAGGGCTGGCCGCATCCACATTCTAGGAATGCGTGCTGTGAGGGTACAATTCCGGAAGAAACAGGCCGATTGCAAAGGGGAGTCGCCTCAGTCTCCTGGTTACTGACTGGTTTCCCACCTTGGGACTGAGTATATCAGGGCTCCACTCAGTCCAAACGTCCCCAGAGTTGGGCAAGGCCAGGAATTTGCCAAACTCTTCAGTGGAAAACGGGGTTGTTATAAAGGGCCTCCAATTGACTTTGAGCTGGACCCCAGAGTGGCCCCAATCCGACTCAAGCCAAGGCGAGTGCCATTTCCACTGAAACCCAAGATTGAGGTGGAACTGGACAAATTGGTCAAACAGGGAGTTCTTTCACCTGTGGACTCTTCTAAGTGGGAGACTCCTATCATCACACCCCTTAAGGAAAATGGGGAAGTGAGAATTTGTGCAGACTACAAATGTACTATCAACAAGGCACTCAGGGGACATTCATACCCCATTCCAGTCGTCTCACAGCTGTTGGCAAAATTAGTTGGGGGGGATTTTCGCCAAACTTGACCTGGCACAAGCTTACCAGCAGCTGCCAGTGACTCCGCAATCTGAGGAAGCACAGACTATCGTAACTCACAAAGCGGCTTTCCGAGTAAACAGGTTACAGTTTGGAGTTTGTGTGGCCCCAGGGATTTTTCAAGGTCTAATGGAGCGCCTGTTAAGGGGTCTGCCAGGGGTCTTGCCATTTTTTGATGATGTTCTGATTGCTGGGAAAGACCCCCAGGAACTAGTTGGGCGTATCCGTGCTGTGTTAATCAAATTTAAAGAGGTGGGGCTGCACCTTAAAAAGGAAAAATGCAGTTTTGGGGTACCATCTGTGGATGTCTTCGGGTTTAAAATTGATGCAACAGGCATCCACCCCACTGACTCTAAAATTAAAGTCATTACTGAGGCTCCACACCCACAGAAAAAGACGGAGTTACAGTCATTCCTGGGACTTATTAACTTTTATCATTCATTCCTACCTCAGAAAGCTTCAATAGCGAAACCGTTGCATAGACGATTGAAGAAAAAGAGTGTGCGGCATTGGGCTCAGGCACAGCAGAAGGCTTTTGACACGTTACGGGGCATGCTGACTAGCGGACGCTTCCTTGCTCATTATGACGATTCGAAACCTCTTGTCCTGGCATGTGATGCCTCTCAGTATGGGCTGGGAGCTGTGCTGAGCCACAGGGAAGCAGATGGGTCGGAAAAGCCCATCTCGTTCTATTCTCGTACGTTGTCACCAACGGAGCACAACTACGCACAAATTGACATGGAAGCCCTGGCAATAATGGCAGGGATTAAAAAGTTTCATGACTATTTATACGGTCGCCACTTCTTCCCTGAAACTGACCAGAAGCCTCTGTTAGGATTGTTCCACCCGAACAAACAGACGCCGCAGATTCTCTCCCCCAGAATGTTGCGATGGTCTATATTCCTGAATGGGTTCCAGTACACTCTGACCCATGTTCCAGGGAAAAGGTTGTGCCATGCTGATGCACTAAGTCACTTGCCCCTTCCTGGTGTGAGCGATGTGGATCCTGCCCCAGCCGAACGAGTTATGATGCTGGAAACACTTCCGGGGGGCCCTGTAACTGCCACTGAAATAGCTGAGAGAACGAGGAAAGATACCGCTCTCTCCCGTGTGCTCACTTGGGTGGGGAGGGGATGGCCAGGTGGCCCGCATGAAGAAAAATTTAGACCATACGCAACAAGGCAACATGAGCTATCCCTGCATAAGGGTTGTCTCCTGTGGGGAGACAGGGTGATCATCCCAGCAACACTGAGAAACAGGGTTCTGGATACGCTTCACATGGGGCATCCGGGAATGGTCAGGATGAAGTTGCTAGCCCGGTGCTATGTGTGGTGGCCTGGGATGGACCAAGATATTGAACAATGGGTACAGACGTGCAAGGCATGTAAGGAAGTGCGCCCAGAAGTGGCCAGAGCACCAGTCCACTGGTGGGAGCATACCCGGACTCCCTGGAGCCGGCTGCACTTAGATTTTGCTGGGCCATTCCAAGGAAAGGTTTTTTTTTTTGTTATCGTTGATGCGTATTCTAAATGGTTAGAGGTAGCTATGGTTCCCAGCATGTCGACAGCTGCAGCCATCAAAGTGTTGAGACTGTTTTTTGCAACCCACGGGTTGCCCGAGACCATTGTGTCAGACAATGGAGCAGCCTTTGTATCCCAAGAATTCAGGGCATTCTTGGCTGATAACTTCATACGAGGGGTCACATCAGCTCCCTTTCACCCCTCATCCAATGGGCAGGCTGAGCGCATGGTGCAGACAGCCAAAGGATCTATTGCACGCTTGATGGATGGTGACTGGTCAACGCGCATTGCCCAAATGTTGTTTTTGCAGCATGCGACACCGTGTACTACTACGGGCAAGTTGCCAACAGAGCTGCTCCTAGGTAGAAGGCTGGTAACGGTGCTGGATTATGTCCACCCAGACAAAATGCCAAACCGCAATGCTAGAGCACCTCCACAGGCAGAGAGCGACTCTACAAGGTATTTTGCTCCTGAAGATTTGGTCTGGGTGAGAAAGTATGCCAGAGGTCCCCTGTGGGTGCCAGGGGTGATCGCCAGAGCATCTGGGCCAGTCTCTTATTACATGACCATTGAAGATGGCAGGGTCTGGCCTAGGCACGTGGACCAACTGAGGCGCAGAGCACTCAGTAGAGTTGGTACATGAGTGGGGGAATTGCAGTCTGAGAGTGACACTACCCCCATGAATGAGTCACAGCTGCAAGACCAGAGCGGAGATGCCCCAGGAATGCAGATACCAGTGGCTTCCGCCAATGAATCTGCTCCTGCAAATCCTCATGGTGCCGAGGAACAGATCAGGGACACTGAGTTGTCTAATACACCCTCCGTGTCAGACGAAGCTATTACAGTAGACTCTCCACCACAGACACTGCCTGCTCAAGCCCCTGCAACACCCGTGGTCAGGAGATCAATTAGAAGTCGCAGGGCCCCACAATATCTTAAGGATTACGTGTGCTGTGCCCACCAGGGGGGGAGGGCTGTTGTGTATTGATCTGTATTCCTATTATCTGTAATTGCTTATGTTGAATAGAGATGGGCACGACCAGAAAAAATGACATTTCGAGTTGTCGTTTGTCGGGACGGGTCCGTTTCAGGTCGTTTCCGTTTGTCGTGAAAATTTTCAAAAATTTGTTGTTTTGTCATGTCGTTTGTCATTTGTCATTTCCACCACGATTTAGCGCAATTTGACGTGATGTCCCAGTGAGCATGGGGGCGTCCCGCAATCAGGGCCGACGCTAGGTGTTTTTGCGCCCTAGGTGGCAGGCTGGGCGGGGGCTGGGCGGGGCGGGCGGCGGGTGGTCGGTGGCGGGCGGGGAGGTGCGGGAAGGCGGCGACAGCGGCAGGGGGGAGGCGCAGGTGGGCGAGCGGGCGGGCGGCGGCGGCTGCGGGTCCCGCAATGATCCTTCCAAAATGATTCCAGACTAGCAGGTGGGGAAAAAACACTTTAAAGTTGCATGATGGATCGTTGCTGCACAAGAGTGCATCCTATGCCATAAAGCAAACAAAATGGGCAGAATGCTTGCAATATATTTCTTTTTTTCCCTCTTGGTCAATGCCTGCTGCTGAGTGCTGACTGAGTCGAACTGGCCACCCTACTTGGTCTGGCTGCCTGTTATACTTTTTTGTTGTTTGTTTTGTTTTGGCTTTTATCCATCCCATCTCCCCTCCACCTCAGACATCCCGTTCCTCCCCAAATCTGGATGAGGGTCTACTCCTCTCAATCCCCCCCATCTCCAATGTCACTCCTGGCTTGTATGTAACTAACGCCAACCAAGCAATTAGGCAACTGCAACCCTAGTGGTCATCCAGTGGTTAGAGATTCAGTCTGGTAGTGGCATGGGTTAGGGTTAGGGTTAGGGTTAGTGGGCTCTGGGCTGCACCTCTGGGTGCCTCTGACCCACTAGGACAGTGTCCTGGCATACAGGCTAGGGTTGGGGGTAGGGTTGGGTTAGGTTATAGGTAGGGATAGTGGGCTCTGGGTTGCTCTGTGACTTACTAAGGACAGCGTACTGGCGTACGGGCACACAGCTCGGATTAGACAGAAGTTAGTTTTACAGCCCACTAACTACTAAGCTATACAAGGACTATCGGCATCCACAAAGCCAGAGTAAGGGCGGCCAGCCACAAGGCCAGAGTATGAGACCACAGAGCCTGAGTATGGGAGGACACAACGCCAGAGTACCTGAGGCCACAAGGCCAGATTAAGGGCGGCCACAAGGCCAGCACGGCAGATTTTTACCTAATCATGGCTGTTTTCCAGTACAGAAGTAAAATGTGTCCTTCTTAGTGGGTCACGGTGTTTTGCAGCCCAGAGGACAGAGTAGGGGAGCCCAAAAGGCCTGAGTCTGAGAACACAGGGCCTCAGTAGGGGGGGGCTCATTGCCAGCTCCAGTATAAAAAGGAGCTGAATGGCCTGGGTGCGCAAGTAAAATGTCGTTCTTAGTGAGTTACAGTGTTTTGCAGCCCAGAGGACAGAGTAGGGCAGGCCAAAACGCCTGAATGAGTAGGAGACCACAGGGCCTGAGGAGTGGAGGCCACAAGGACAGCAAAGCAGACTTTTGCCTAGTCACGGCTGTTTTCTAGAACACAAGTAAAATGTCCTTCTTAGTGGGTCACAGTGTTTTGCAGCTCAGAGGACAGAGTAGCGGAGGCCACATAGCCTGAGTCTGAGGCTTGAGTTGAAGCTGCCAAAAGGACAGCAAGACAGAGTTCTGCCTCTTCCTTCCCAGCTGTGAGCTGGTACGCTGGCAAACTGCCAGTAGGCAAGTACAATGCCCTTCGTAGTGAGTCACAGACTGACAGAAGAGTATCCACCAAGAACCACGCCTGGAACTTTCTGATAAACTGTTCTATTTGTAAATGGTGATAGTACACAGTGCAGTATGCAAGTACATTCCCCTTCTTAGTGAGCCAGAGTGCATTGCAGCCCAGAGGAAAGAGTGTCTGGCGGAGGCTGCATAGCCTGAGTCTGAGGCTGCCAAAAGGACAGCAAGGAAGAGTTCTGAGTCTGCCTCTTCCTTCTAAGCTGTGTGCTACACTGGCAAACTGCCAGTACGGAAGGGCAATTACCTTTGTAGTGAGTCACAGCACCAAGAACCACACATGGGACTTTCTGACAAACTCTTGGTGACAGTAGTACCCACGCAAGTACATTTCCCTTCTTCATGAGCCACAGTGTTTTGCAGCCCAGAGGAAAGAGTGGCGGAAGACATAGGGCCTGACTCTGAGGCCACAGGGCCTGAGAACGGGAGGTGCATTGCCAGCACGAGTATCCAAAGGAGCTAGCTGACTGGCCTGAGTATGGGCTGCCAAAAGGCCAGCAAGGCGGCGTGCTGCCTCTTCAAAGCTGTGTGCAACTACAAACAGTTTTCTGACTGTCAAGCCCCGCACATAGAATACACAGCAAGCCAAGTTCAGTTCTTTGCCAGGAACTTTAGTTGTAATCCAGATAACGAACAAAGTACAGTCCAAATCAAAGCCAAAATACCTTACAGAGCCAAATGCCAAGTTCAAGGGTACAGAGAAACGTCGTAGTCAGAAAGCCGGTCCAAGGTCAGGAAACAGAGTCTGGATACACACAGGAACGTGGTGACAAGGTAAGTGACGCGTTGCTCCCACAGAGGTTTCAGGGTAAACTTGCTAGCTTTATCCTAAACTAGGGAACACACCCATATCTCTGGCAAGGCTCCTGCTAGAACTCAGGGCTTTCAGATCTAATTCTACACCTATCATTAAAGATTAGAGATGGGCACGACTTGGAAAAATTTTTTTTCGAGTTGTCGTTAGTCGGGCCGGTTCCGTTTCGGGTCGTCTCCGTTTTTTGCGAAAATTCGCAAAAATTAGTCGGTTCGTTTTTTCGTTTTTTCGTTTCCGTTTCTGTCGCGATTTCGCGCATTTTGACGTCCGACCGAGACTTGCGGCTTGCGGGCGCAGCGCCGGCGGCGGTGGCGCGGGGGTACATGCGTGGGCGGCGGCAGCGGCAGCGGCAGGGGGAGTGGCTAGCGCGCGGTCGGGCGCGTGGGCGGTCGGGCGGTCGGTCGGGTGGGCGCGTGGGCGGGTGGGCGCGGGTCCCGCAAATGAGCAGGCGAAATACAGTTTAAACCTGCCTGGGTGATGGACTTGCTGCTGCACAACAAGGCTAGTGCATCCTAAGCAAACAAAGTGGGGCAGAAACAAATTTGCATTTCTTTTTTTTCTCTTGGTCTGCTGTGCTGCTGAATCTGCTGATGCTGAACCAGCCAGCCACCCTACTTGGTCTGGCTGACGTGCCTGTTTGTTGTACTTTTTTGTTGTTTGGTTTTGAATCCATCCCATCTCCCCTCCACCTCTCTCAGAGGCAGCAGGAGAAACAGACATTCCGTTCCTCCCCAAATCTGAATGAGGGGTCTACTCCTCTACTCCTCTCAAATTGGCCCCCCATCACCAAGGTCCTTCTGCCTTCACTTCACATTCACAGTCAAAGTCACACACACTTAAAGGACAAGCAATAAAGCCAAAGCCAATGCAACCCTGCTTTTGGTCATGGTCAAAAAAAACATTAGCAGTTAGAGCCTGAGGTGGTTAAGCTACGTACCTAGCTAGTAGCTACAGCCAGGAATAGTTTTGGTAGGGATGGGAATGGGATAGGGCTCTGGGTTGCTCTGGCTTAAGTTTTACAGCCCACAGCCCAGCCCACTAGGCTATACAAGGAGGAGGACTATCTCTGGTCGACGTGTCCATAAGGCCAGAGTAAGGGCGGCCACTCCGGTCAGGCCACAAAGCAGAGTATGAGAGCACCACAGCACAGAGCCAGAGTGCGGCAGGCTCCTTGCCAGCTCCAGTATAAAAAGGATGGAGCTGAATGGCATGACAGGAATTTAAATGGCACTGGCCTTGGGTCACAGTGTCTTGCAGCCCAGAGGACTGAGTTGCGGAGGAGGCCAATCACCTTGAGTCTGGTCTGGCACCGCACTGCCTGCGATGCACCACATGGCACTTTCTGACAAACTCTTGGGTGGTGCTGTACATAGTACGAACGCTGTTCAAATCAGTACCCCCCTTCCGTGTGAAACACGGCGTCTTGCAGCCCAGAGGAAAGACTGGCGGAGGAGGCCAATCACCTTGAGTTTGGTCTGGCACCACAGTGCCTGCGATGCACCACTGTCCACCACATGTCACTTTTTGACTAAGTCTTGGTGTGGTGCTGTACATACGAATGCTGTTCAAATCAGTACCTCCCTGCTGTGTGAAACACGGCGTCTTGCAGCCCAGAGGAAAGACTGGAGGAGGAGGCCAATCACCTTGAGTTTGGTCTGGCACCACACTGCCTGCGATGCACCACCGTCCACCACATGTCACTTTTTGACTAAGTCTTGGCGGTGCTGTATCAGGGACCCCCTTCCATGTGAAACACGGTGTCTTGCAGCCCAGAGGAAAGACTGGAGGAGGAGGCCAATCACCTTGAGTTTGGTCTGGCACCACACTGGCTGCAAAAAGGACAGCAAGCCACAATCTGAGTCTGACTCTTCCTCCCCAAGTCCCCAGCTGTGTGCTGGTAGACTTGCTACCTGCCGGCCCGGCAGTCTACTACCATGCCCTTCTTTGTGAATCACAGTTGGTTCCCACACAACTCCAAGAGCCAAGCCTGCAACTTTGCAATAAACTAATGGAGGGCTGGCACCCAAGTCCTCTTATCTTCGTTGTGAGGCACCGTGTCTTGCACCCCAGAGGAAAGAGTGGCGGAGGCCACAAGCTGGAGTAATTGAATGCTGGGCCAGCAATCCACGACCATGGCCTTCGTTGTGAATCCCAGCTCCTACAACTCCAACAGCCAAGCCTGGAACTGTCAGAGAAACTACTGGAGTGCTGGCACCCAAGTACTCTTCCCTTCTTAGTGAGGCACAGTGTCTTGCATCCTAGAGGAAAGAGTGGCAGAGGAGACAGAGCTAGTTCTCTGTGAATTACAAACTCCCTGCAAACTACTACCATGCCCTTCGTAGTGAATCCCAGCTCCAACACCACTCCAAGAACCAAGCCTGGAACTGTCAGAGAAACTACTGGAGTGCGTGCTGCACACACAACTTCTCTTTCCTTCTTAGTGAGCCACAGTGTTTTGCATCCAAGAGGAAAGAGTGGCTGGAGGAGCCCACATAGCCTGAGTCTGAGGCCACAGGGCCTCCGTAGGGGAGGAACATTGCCAGGAAGCTCCAGCTCCCCAGCGTGACTGAATGGCCTGAGGAGGACGCCACGAAAATGCCCTTCTTCGTGAGCCACAGTTGGCAGCCCAGTGGAAAAGCAGAGTCCACATGGTGTCTGACTCTGAGGCCTGAGACCACTCTGACAAAAGGACTGCAAGCCAGAGGGTCTTCCTACACAGCTGTGTGCTGCTTTCCCCGGCCATAAACTCCTAGCAGGCCAGCACAGCCATGTTCCCTTCTCAGTGAGACATAGCTTTGCAGTCCACGGAAGACAGTAGGCCTGAGAAACACAGGCTCACTGTCTGTGTGAGTCAGAGTACCCACAAAGAACCAAGCCTGGAGTGGAGGCTTCCTTGCTCCCTCCCTTCACTGAGAGCCACAGTCAGTGCATTGCATCCCAGTGGCATGCCCTTCGTTGTGAATCACATTCCCCACAACTCTAAGAGCCAAGCCTTGAACTTTCTGATAAACTGTCCTATTTGTAACGGTGACAGAGGGCCACCAGCACGGCAGTAAGCTGCCCTTCTTTGTGAGCCACAGTGTATGGCAATGGCAGCCCACTGAAGACTAATTGGCGGTCCGGAGGCTGACAACACTCCCACACTGCGGCACTCCTTCCTGCAGAGTCCTGTCACTGTCCCAGGCAGTGTCCAAGGGTGCTTTCGCATGAGTTCTGCCTAATCACGGGCCCACCCCACGGCTGTTTTCTAGCACACAAGCACAATTCCCTTCTCTGTGAGGCACAGTGTGTGCAAACAAATAGTTGTTGAGTGAATGCACTGTTACAGTTGGTCTTCAAGAGGTTTTCCGCCAAGAAGCGGGCACAGCCGTGGTTGCTGCATGGGCAAGTTGAGGGCAGTGGCGACAGGGCTGAACTTGAAGCACTAACTGGACCATGATGTTAGGGTAAAGGAGAAGTGGCTGGAAGGCCTCCTCTAAGCCGGAAGTGGGGGGAGCCTGACAGGCAGGCAGGGAGAAGACACAGAGCTAGAGTGAGTCTGAGTCTTTGACCACACAGGCTTGCAAAAGGACAGCAAGCCAAGCTTTCTGACTTTCTTTCCCAGCTGTGTGCTGGTAGACTGCTCCGAACTGCCGTGCCGGCATTCCATCTCCATGCCCTTCGTAGTGAATCACAGCAGTTCCACAACTCCAAGAGCCAAGCCTGGAACTTCCTCCTGAAAGGCTCTTCTATTTCTAAGAAACAAACAACTATTGTGCTGAACTGTGGTACGCGCAAGTACATTCCACTCCAGCCCTTCTTAGTGAGACACAGTGTGGTGCAGCCCAGAGGACAGAGTAGCGGAGGCCTAAACATCCCCCTTAACCCTAACCCTAAGCCAACCACCAGCTGTTCCTGAAGAGTGTTCCCATAACTCAATCATCATCATCAATCACAACCTAGATTTGCAACCAGTAACTTTTCTTGTCCGGCAGCCTTTGTTCCGGGGTTAGGGCAGAAATGATTATAAAATGTTTAAGCACCAAGTGTGCGCACAATGAGTCACACAGCACAGCACCAAGATCCACACAGGGGACTTTCGGCCAGGAGTACGCACACACAACAAGGACGTTTCCCTTCTTTGTGAGCCACGGCTGGCAGCCCAGTAGAAAGAGTGGCGGAGGAGACAGAGCTAGGTCTGTGTAAATTACAGACTCACACAGTCAGTGTGGGACAGAGTATCCACCAAGAACCAAACATGGAGGCTCCCTTGGCAGGCAGAGTTTCTCTCGCCACCCCAGGAGACCGGGTTTTGGCAACCAAGGAGACAGAGTGGAAGCAGGAGAACTGGGTGGGTCTATTTCTTTAAGGCTGTAAGGAGGGGAGCTTGCCCCCTGATACTCAGTCTTTGAGGTAGGTTGTTGTAAAGTGCTTCCTCACCACTTTGTGTGTGAGAGAATACAGGTAGGCAGGCAGGCAGGCAGGCAGGCAGGCAGGCTCGTAGGGCCAAGGGAATGGTGTGAAGCACCAAGGAAGGCAGGTATTAGGGTCTCTCTCAGACCAGCCATGGCAAAAGGAGAAACATTGGGCCAATACAGACAGACCCTTTCCCATGACACTTTGAGTGGCCCTGCCTGGTTTGGAGACAGGCCAGGGCTAGAAAAATTGGGCCACTAATAGTACCCTTCAATTGTGTGTGAGAGAGAATACAGGTAGGCAGGCAGGCAGTTCTGCAGGCATTAGGCACTGGAGTCGGCAGGTAGTCACAGGGCCAGCCAGGCAGGCAGGCAGGCAGGCAGGCAGGCAGGCTCGTAGGGCCAAGGGGAGGCAGGCAGGCTTGCAGGCGGGCATGGAGGATTGCAGGCAGGAGGTTAGGTTACAGGCAGCAACTTAGTTCTTGGAGTGTTGGGGTAATCCCAAGGTGGAAAGGTTGAAGCGGATGAAAGTCAACCTTTCCACCGTCTCCGGGTCCAGGCGACAGCGGCGCGGCCTCAGGACATCTCCCATGTGGGAGAAGACACGCTCACTCTGGACACTGGTGGGTGGGATAGACAAGAGTTCCAACGCCAGAGTTGAAAGAGCGGGCCAGAGGTCTGCCTTTCTGGCCCAGTAGTGCAGTGGGTCCGAGCTGAGGGGTTGGAGGGGCTCGGCCATGTACTCCTTCACCATGGTCTGAGCGGGGTCTGCTACTTCTTCCTCCCTTGCCTCCACTGAGGAGGAAACTGCCATGGCTAGGGCAGAGGCCAGGTAGTTGGCTGCTGGAACGGAACCTGGTCTCTGGGTGAACGCTCCTGGAGTACAGAGGGATGTGGATCCTTGCGAGGACTCCTCAGCATCGCTCTGGCTTCCGTGCGCCCTCTGAAACGCCTGGCCCTCATCGGAGACAGCCCTGACTTGACGGCATAGCTCCGTCTTCCAGGATTTCAGTTCGGCAGTGCTGGCCGCCAGGGAACCCTTGACGCGAGGGTCGCACAGGCAGGCCATCTGGTACACCTTTTCCCTTCTGAGTGGGCCAAGGCGGGTATCCATGCCGGTCAACAGCCTGTCTGCCAATGCCCTGCTCTTAGGGAGAAGATTGCCTTCTTCCCGGATACTGGTCTCTAGGCGTTGGCGAAGGGCATTGACCAGGGGGAGAACATGGCCCAGGCTGGGGTTGTAGCTGCTGAGGACGTGGGTGGTCTCCTCAAAAGGCTGCAGGATACCCGCCATCTGGGAGAGGGCGAGCCACTCGGTAGCACCAAGGTCCAATTCCCTCCCCTCATGCAGGACTGGGGTGGTTGACATGATGTATTCCACCACTTCCTTCTGCTCCACCAGACGCTTGACCATTTCGTGGGTGGAGTTCCACCGGGTGGTCACGTCCTGGATCAGGACGTGCTCCGGTCGGCCCGTCTCCGCCTGCCCCTCACGCATCATCCTGGCTGCCTTGACACTGCGAGCGAAGTGCCCCACGATCTTCCGGCACTTGTCCAGCAAGGCCCTGGTCTCCGTGGTCCCCTCACTCCAGGAGTCCTTTGGTGCACCCAGGCCAATGGCATCGCCCACCACTAGATGCAGTTTGTGTGCTACGCACACGATGCCCTGGAACCCTGCCCCAAGAACCGCGTTGGTCATGTTACGGCCCGCGTCTGTAACCATGACTCCACGATTGACCTGTCCCTCTGTCCCCAATCCCCACTCTCTTATTGCTGTCTTGAGAACGTCAGCAATGTTGATCCCTGTGGCGTTGTCCTCCATACTTTGTGCCTGGAGAAGCACCACCCTATACCCTCTTGGGGTGCTGCCTTGTGCCTCCCCCTGCAGCTGCTCATGGGCTGACCGGGGCTCCAGGACCTCCTTGGGTTGCCACCAATGAGCCGTCAGTGAGAGGTATCCGTGGTGCCCACCGGTCCAGAGGTCGGAAGTGAAGTGGATCTTCCTCCCTCTGGCCGCCTGCAGCAGGGCCCGGATCATATGCCTGACGAACTCATAAAGGGAGGGAATCACCCGCCTGCTAAAGGTACGCCGGGATGGAGGCTCGTACCATGGAGCCACGTGCTTCATCAGGTGCCTGAAGCCTGATGACTCCACAAAGGAGAGGAGCAACCCGTTCATGGCCACCATTTCACCCACCATGCGAGTGGTGGTCTCCTGTGCCTTGGCCCTATTTCGCGGGCTGACAAAAGTCCCACCCAACAGCCCCACTTCCTGCAGAGTGGCCTGCCTCTTCCCACTCTCAGCAGCGGAGCTGTCTTGTTCTTTCCCCATGCCTTCTTCCCCTCTCTTCCTCCCTGAGGAACCAGGGCCTGACACTGTCCCAGGCAGAGTCCCAGGGTGCTTTCACATGAGGTGGCTGCACAAGCCACTTGAGGAGATGTGTTTGGGGTCATTCCCCCTTCGCACGACCACCCCACATTTCTTGCACACCACCAGCCTTGAGTCTTCCAGGCTGTTCTCAAAATGCTCCCAGAGAGACCCGCAAGGCTTATGGAAAGTAATGCCCCCTCTGGTATTGCCTGCCGATGCTGTGCTGGTGGTGGTGTGGCCTGTGCCCTGACTTGAAAATAGAGTACTACTCCTGCCACTGGTGCTACACTGGGTGGAAAGAGGGCTGCTCCTTCCATCACTGCCTGAAGCCTGCCTTAAGTCTGTTCCTGCCAACAGGTCCTCAGAATCTGGCATGTTTAGATGCAAAGAGCCCGTTTCTGATTCTGATGCCATTTCCGACTCCGAGTCCTCTTCTTCTTCCTGATAAAGGAGGGAGGTGTCAAGTAACGGTCGTGTAGGGGTTTGCATGAGCTCCTCATCCATGCTTCCCTCCTCAGTAGAGATGGGCATGACTTGAAAAAAAATTTTTTCGAGTTGTCGTTAGTCGGGCCGGTTCTGTTTCGGGTCGTCTCCGTTTTTCGCGAAAATTCGCAAAAATTAGTCAGTTCGTTTTTTCGTTTTTTTTTCATTTCCATTTCTGCCGCGATTTCGTGCATTTTGACGTCCGACCGAGACTTGCGACTTGCGGGCGCAGCGCGGGCGGTGGTGGCGCGGGGGTACATGTGTGGGCGGCGGCAGCGGCAGTGGCAGGGGAAGTGGCTAGCGCACGGGCGGGCGCGCGGGCGGGTGGGCGCGGGTCCCGCAAATGAGCAGGCGAAATACAGTTTAAACCTGCCTGGGTGATGGACTTGCTGCTGCACAACAAGGCTAGTGCATCCTTAGCAAACAAAGTGGGGCAGAAACAAATTTGCATTTCTTTTTTTTTCTCTTCGTCTGCTGTGCTGAATCTGTTGATGCTGAACCAGCCAGCCACCCTACTTTGTCTGGGTGACATGCCTGTTTTCTCACTTCTTGTGGCTCAGGCCAGGGAATGTATAATGTGATAGTAAAGAAAAGCACCAAGGAACTGTGCAAGTAAATGAGTGAGATGGACTCACACAACAGCAACACAACAAACAAGGTAATAGGAGCTAGGGGTTTGCCAATCCTGGCAAACAAGTCTCTCAATGCCCTACACAGGGCAAGTGTAACAAAGAGAACTGTAACTTCTTCACAGTTGTAATTGGATTGTGTATCTAGACTGTAAGTAAATGAGTGAGATGGACTCACAACAGCAACACAACAAAACAAGGTAATAGGAGCAAGGGGTTTGCCAGTCCTGGCACCCAAGTCTCTCTATGCCCTACAGAGGGCAAGTGTAACAAAGAGAACTGTAACTTCTTCACAGTTGTATTTGGATTGTGTATGTAGACTGTGGTGGCAAGTAAATGAGTGAGATGGACTCACACAACTGCAACACAACAAACAAGGTAATAGGAGCAAGGGGTTTGCCAATCCTGGCACCCAACTAAGTTTCTCTATGCCCTACACAGGGCAAGTGTAATAGGAGGAGAACTGTCTGTAACTTCTTCCCAGTTGTAATTGGATTGTGTATGTAGACTGTGGTGGCAAGTAAATGAGTGAGATGGACTCACAAGAGCAGCACAAAAAACAAGGTAATAGGAGCAAGGGGTTTGCCAATCCTGGCAAACAAGTTTCACAATGCACAGGGCAAGTGAAATTAGGAGAACTGTAACTTAACTTCTTCCCAGATGTAAGTTACAACTGCACAAAAACCAAGCTAATAGAAGCAAGGGGTTTGCAAAATCTGGCAGCACCCAACTTTCACAAATAATGCACAGTAACTAAGATGAATGGAACTTCTTCAAAGATGTAATTGAAGAAAAAGTTCTATAGAGGTGGCTGGGTGCCTGCCCTTCAACAAATGTTTGTTTGAGTGCCTGACTGCAAAAAAATGAATGAGGTGTTGGACAAGTGAAAGAGTATCTATAAGTGTTAAGTAAAATGAAATTGTAAAATGTTCTATAGAGGAAGGTCCCCTAGCCTTGTTGCCAACAAATGTGTTTGAGAAATTTGAGTGCACTGGTTGGCGAGGGAGACTCTGCCTACTCAGTCTGTACTCTGTATAATATTTTTAAAATAATTTAATCCACAGCCTCCAACCTCCCCTTCTAAGCACTAGTATAGGACCTTGGCTGTTGCTTGCCACTTGCTAATAAACTGTAGAATAAAAAACAAATGGAATAAAACTATAAGCTGCTACTAGGGTAGGATAGGGTTGCTGGATTCCCTTCCAAAACCCCAATCGCAATAGCAGCAAAAAAGCTGTAGGCGCAGGGTAAAAGGACCTTGGCCAAGTAAATGAACTTGGTGGGAAATTGGAATACAAAAGAAATGGTATGGTAGTGTAAAACAATATATTTTCAAAATAAATCCGCAGCACCTCCCCTCCCCTACCGCTCCCACTCAAATCTTCCCTCCCCCTTGAAGCAAGTATAAGCAAATAAAAAACGGAACTCTTCCTCAAAAATGCAGAAAACAAAAAAGAATAAACACTGCGTTGCTATTCCCCACAGGGAATAAAAGAAATTATTATGTTTTGCGAATTAAAATCAATTCAATTCCCTCCCTGCCTAGCGAGACCGAGACCGAGACTGCGACCGTGAAATCGAAACTAGACTGAGCGCAGCAATCCAGCCCTGACCACCCTCCACAAGATTCAAGCCCAGACTGTGACGGACTGGAACTGCCTCGGCTTTTTATGCCCTCTGGCACATCCAGAAGTGTCAGTCAAAACCTGTTCATGCGATTGGTGGAATGGCTCCGAAAATTTGCATGGTCCCGTCCCATGGCCAGACCATCGTTGCGCAGGTGTAAAAAAATAAATTAAGAAAAAAATAAAATAAAATCAACGGAGACGTATTTTGGCAAGACAAACCCACTGCTGCTACTGTAAACAAGCAAGCATTTAAAATAGGTAACTTTCGCATGTTTCTGTGGTGCTTTGGTGGGGTTTTGGGCAAGGATTTAAAAAAAATTGCGGTCGCCATTTTGGACCCCCCCCACCCGCACACCGCATGGCAAAGGCAGACGAGACGATGCCCCCCCCCCGGCCTGGTACCAGCGCAGCGCAGCAGTAGCACTGGCCAAGGAAAGGGGGCAGGGAACCCCCCCCCCCAAAAAAAACCTTCTGGCCTGGTAGGTGCCCTCAGACAGTTTTCGCCTGCTTTTAGGGCCGGGAATCGGTTTTTTTTTTTAACTTTTAAAAACTTTTTTTCTGTGCCGCTTGGCATTGCGCGATCGCCGTGTTGAAGTAACGAGCACGACAAATCAGACCAAATTGTTCATTCGTCGGTTCGAGCTTGAATTCTGGCGGAGTAATTCCCGTTACCGTTTCCGTAGAGTAACGGATACGAGTAACGGAAACGGAAACGGGAATACCGCTAAGTCGTGCCCATCTCTACTCCTCAGTGATAGAAGATGGTATGGTGCTGCTGGTTGTGCAGCTGCTGCTCGGCGACGGAGTTGCAGCAGTATCACTATCTGCACTACTTCCTGTGCCTTCCTTCAGAAATGTGCCCCTATTTACTTTAGCGGGGGTCCCCCTCCCCTCCCCTCTGGCTCTGCCACCCCTCCTCATTTTTTTCATTTCTCAAAAGTATTATAAATAGATTGTCTGATTCTATATTAAGTACAAACTATTCTAATCAACTTATCCTTTTCACCCTCCCACAAGCTGTCACACACTGTGTTCTTTTGTACAAGCACAGAGCACAAGTTTTCTGGTCATTGCTCAGGCCGGAGAATGTATAATGTAATAGTAAACAAAACCACAAATGAACAGTGGAGTAATAAGGATGGAATCCAAATAATAGTTCAGTTTAGTAGTTCAGGCCAGGCACTCTATTGTACAGTAATAACTAATAACTATAAACAAGCAAAGTAAACAGTGCTGGAGTTTGAACCCCAAGTGTGGAAAGAAGTCTGATCTCAGAATCAGTGGCCCCCGGCCACTAGCCCCCAAATAAGAGGTGTGCCTCCTTGTAAATGAACAAGTACAATCTAGTAGTTTAGTAGTAGTTCGTGCCAGACAGACACTGTATTGTACAGTAAACAAGCAAAGTAAACAGTGCTGGAGTTTGAACCCCAAGTGTGGAAAGAAGTCTGATCTCAGAATCAGTGGCCCCCGGCCACTAGCCCCCAAACAAGAGGTGTGCCTCCTTGTAAATGAACAAGTACAATCTAGTAGTTTAGTAGTAGTTCGTGCCAGGCAGGCACTGTATTGTACAGTAAACAAGCAAAGTAAACAGTGCTGGACTTTGAACCCCAAGTGTGGAAAGAAGGCTGATCTCAGAATGGGCCTGTGTTGTTGAACTGCACAGTGTCCTCACAAGAAGTTTAGAAAACAAACAATGTAAGTAAAAGGAAACTACATAAATAATATGTAATTCTAAAATGTAAAATATTCTCCAGAGGTGCCCTTGGCTTGCCACCAAATGTGTTTGAGTGCACTGGAAGCAAACAACTTGGGAACTGGGGAAAATATAAAATGTATGGTACTGTAGTATATATTTTTAAAACAAATCCACACCACCCCTCCCAGTCAAACCTCCCCCTTGAACCATTCAGAAAATAAAATCCTCACAAACTGCCAGAGGGGAAAAAAAGAATAAACTGATGTCTAAGTAAAAGTAAACTAAATAAATAATATTGTAATGTAATTGTAATGAAATGTAAAATAATCCACTAGATAGAGGTGCCCTTGGCTTGCACCAAATGTGTGTGTGTGCACTGCAGCAAGCAAATAGTTTGGAAAATAGAAAGTAAATGGTAGTATATAAATATAAATGTTTAAAATAAATCCTCAACTCCCCTCCCAGGCAAACCTCCCCTTTGAACCAATATCAGTTCAGAACAAAAATCCTCACAAACTGCAAGAGAAAAAAAAGATTTAACTGCTATGCTATTCCCCACAGCAGACAAAGCTGCAGGGAATGAATTATTTTAATTCAATTGAATGAATCAATTCCCTCCCTGCCTGCCTATCTAAAGCCTCTCTCCACAGCCTCCGTATCTGTCCCTATCGCGAAATCGAAACTAGCACAGGAACCAGCTACACACAGCCCTCCACCCTCCAACTCCAGGCCCCAACTGCGACTCTTCTGGGAGGTGCCTTAGGTTTTTATGCCCTCTGGCACATCCAGAAGTGTCAGTCAAAACCTGGCCATGCGATTGGTAGAATGGGTCCAAAAATTTGCATGGTCCCATCCCATGGCCAGCCCATCATTGCGCAGGTGTAAAAAATTAAAAATAAAAATAAAATAAAATAAAATCAATGGAGACGTTTTATTGCATGAAAAACCCACTGCTGCTACTATAAAAAATCAGGCATTTAAAATACCTAATTTTCAAATGTTTTCCTGTGGTGCTTTGGTGGGTTTTTGGACCACGATTTCAAAAGAAAAAATGCTGTCGCCATTTTGGATACCCCCCCCCCCGCATGGCAAATGGAGACGACGAGGATGCCCCCCCCAGCCTGGTACCAGCAGCAGCCCAGGACAGGAGAGGGGGGGAAGGCCGGGGACCCCCCCCCAGAAACCACCCCTCTCTGGTAGGTGCCCTCACTGAGGCAGGCATATTTTCGCCTGCTTTTATGGCCGGGAACCGGGTTTTTTTAAAAAAAAAAAATTCTGTGCTGCGCCGCTTGGCATTGCGCAATCGCCAGCGCAGCGATGCCATGAACGACAACGAAAAATCAGACCCAATTTTTCTTTTTCGGTTCGGGTTCGAGCTGGAGCGGAGTAATTGTCGTTACCGTTCCTCGTTACCTAACGGAAACGATGAATGAAAACGGAAACGAGGATTTCGCCGAGTCGTGCCCATGTCTAATGTTGAAGTAACTGCCTTCCTGTTCCAAAGGAAACAGGCCTATTGGTTATTTCTAGTTGCTGCATTTGGATCCTCAATCCTATTGGTTTCCACCAAAAGGCAGCTTTTTGATTGGTTGTAATTGTTGCCTCCAAAATGTATCTTTTCCTAGCCTGTCCTCGTTCCTATAAATGTAGCTCCCTCTCCCCAGTCCCCAGTCTTGTTCTCTCCCTGAATAAAGAGCTGTTACAATAGAAGCTGTCTCCAGCCTACTATGTCTAAGAGCTGAAATCACTTGCTGAAATCACTAAACCCACACTTTAACACAGATATCCTTTGATTTCTTTTCCTGCATGGAGCAGGGGGGTGGACTTGATGGCCTTATAAGGATCCTTCCAACTAAACTATTATATTACATTAGATGCCATGCCCATCTCCTAGATCCAGTAGTCCCCCACCTGGGTGATCGCTTCTGCTTGGGTTGGGTGGCTGGGGTGCACCACATCTAGTTTTGCTGATGGCTGGGCAAGAGCCCCTTGTGCCCATTCCCCTTGGTGCTGAGCCTCTGGCAGGGTCTGAAGGCAGCCCGCAGAGGGAGGGCAGCCCCCAGCCCCCTTTTGCTGGAGGGGGGATGATTTCTGGGATCATCATCATCATCATCATCATCATCATCATCATCATCATCATCATCATCATCATCATCATCATCATCTCTTCTGCCTTCAGCTTTCCAGCTTGGCAGCACCAAGCCCAGGACTTCCCAGAGCTTGCTGTTGAAGACAAAGGGCAAGGGGAAGTGGGAGTTCAATCCCAGATGCAGGCTGCAAACAGGTCACCCCCCCCCCCAGGTTGTTGGTGCATCCACAGAGGTCCGTGAGCTGGCTACATGGCCCAAGTGTGCTGCAGCCCCTCTGGCCAAGTTAACACATGATAATATAGGTATATCTTTGGTATAGTGAAAAACAGGGATAGGCTATTTGTTTCAGAAGCTACCGGTTCTGAAATTACCCACATGAGCCCAGGTGGTGTTTGGAAGCCTCTGAAATGCAATTAGCCAGTCCCTTACCTTGCTATGAACCCGCACGGAGCTGAGCTCGAACAAGGAAGCAGCCTCTGATGTGTCATCTTTCCCTCTCCATGATGTTGGCCAATCAGGGACTGTACAAGGACATGCATCATCCCACCTCCCTGTCTGATTGCCTAGCTCCAGGGAGAGGGAAATATGACACATCCAAGATTTCTTCCTGGTTGGAATTTCACTCAACATGAGGTAAAGCAAGGTAAGAGAGTGGATGATTTTGTTCCCGAGGGTGGGACTGCATTCTGAGCGTCAGCTGTGCTGGCGTGTTTCCCTTCTGAACCATAGACTCATAGAATCACAGTGTTGGAAGAGACCTCAAGGGCCATCTAGTCCAACCCCTGCCATGCAGGAACCCCCACCAGTCCCCGTCCAAAATGAAACACCCATCTCTACACTAGATTTATCCAAACAAAATGAAGCAAAACACTATAGATTATGGACTACCAGGATGAGTTATTGGAGGTGCTCGAACATCCTGAGAGGTGTTTCTGTTCACGTTCAATGCCTACACGTGAAGAATGTGAGTATGTGGTGCCACTTTGATTGTAATTTTCCAACCTTTCCCTCCCTATGTGCTTTAGCACAAATGACAACATAGTGATTTATGAAATGATAGATGGTATGTGATTGTTCTTAATGTTCGTTATATTCATTTTGTTTCTTTACATTTTATTAGCTAGTTTGGGTATTCTGGTGAAATTAATTGTGGGCTATGTAATCAAATCTATTTAATTAAGTTATGAATCAGATTAAGCCCTCCCCTTCTTTAAGCAAATATTGTGTACTTACTGAACTTGCCTAATTTTATTATCTTCTTTATAATAGTTATTGTATAATTTGTAATAACTGCTGCTATTGCATTATGTGATTCTGATGTACAATTTGTCCTGCCATTGGAAGATGGCAGTTTATTTGGTCTTGGAAGCACATTCTTTCATTGCCTTTGCCCATCCCATCCACCTCCAATTCCTCTTCTATCAATCCAAGAGGACTGCCAACCATAAGAGGTGCTGCAGAATGTCTGATATTTTACAATGATGGAATGTCAACCTTTTATAAAAATTAAATCTGTTATCATTAGCTTTTTGCTTTATATAAGTTAATAACAAAAGAAAATCAAAGCAAGTCTTCAAAATTGTCCAGAGTAATTATCTTCCTGGAATGGCCTTTCTGTTCAATGGCAGCAATTATGAAAAATGAAAGACAGGCTTCTCATTTTAATCCAATTAACTTCCTACATTTACAGCCTCCCATCTTGATTTTCAGCCCCCCAATTTTATGGAGCAGAACATTCCCTCCTCCCTGGTGAGAAGCAAGAAGGAAAAGACTGACGGAGCCTCGAAAGGGTAGAACTGACTTTCACATATGCAGGACTGAGTGAGGCAAAGAACATTACAATCTACCTTCCCACTTCATGTACAATATTCGGTCTGGCAGTTGGAGCATTAAAAAGCTATTCCTTGTAGCTGTACAACCACCAAGCAGAATGCTATAAAAATGGCCATGGGATGGGGGGGATGTTGTTACTTTTGATGCATAGCCTGCATACTGGCAATTAAATTGTAAACCGCCCAGAGAGTGCTTCAAATACTGTGGGGCAGTATATAAGAACACTTTGCTTTGTTTTGAAAAATCACTGCCGTTGGCAAAGTCATCCTAGGAATCCCACAGGAGCCTTGAGACCTTCAGGGATAATTGGAATTTTTTATTTTCAAAAATGAACTTGGCACATGGTGTAATCAGCCTTACTGTTGTGGCGTGGGGTTTAGTGATTTCAGGAGTGATTTCAGCTCTTAGACAGAGCAGGCTGGAGACAGCTTCTAGTATAACAGCTCTTTATTCAGGGAGAGAACAAGACTGGGGACTGGGGAGAGGGAGCAACATTTATAGCAGCCAGGACTGGCTAGGAAAAGATACATTTTGGAGGGAACAATTACAACCAATCACAAAGCTGCCTTTTGGCAGAGACCAATAGGATTGAGGATCCAAATGCAGCAACTTGAATAAACCAATAGGCCTGTTCCCTTTGGAACAGGAAGGCAGTTACTTCAACAAGAGCAAGTACAGAGAATAGGAATACAGATCAATACACAACACCCCTCCCCCCCGGTGGGTACAGCACACCTAATCCTTTAGATATTGTGGGGCCCTGCGACTTCTAATTGATCTCCTGACTACAGGTGTTGCAGGGGCTTGAGCAGGCAGTGTCTGTTGTGGAGAGTCTACTGTAATAGCTTCGTCTGACAGGGAGGGGGTTTCAGACAACTCAGTGTTCCTGATCTGTTCCTCGGCACCATGAGGGCTTGCAGGAGCAGATTCATTTGCTGAAACCACTGGTACCTGCACTCCTGGGGCATCTCCGCTGTGATCTAGCAGCTGTGACTCATTCATGGGGGTAGTGTCACTCTCGGGCTGTAATCCTCCTACACCTGTACCCACTCTACTGAGCGCTCTGCGCCTCAGTTGGTCCACGTGCCTACACCAGACCCTGCCATCTTCAATGGTCACGTAATAAGAGACTGGCCCAGACGCTCTGGTAATCACCCCTGGCACCCACAGGGGACCTCTGGCATAATTTCTCACCCAGACCAAATCTTCAGGAGCAAAATACCTTGGCTCTCTGCCTGTGGAGGTGCTCTAGCATTGCGGTTTGGCATTTTGTCTGGTTGGACATAGTCCAGCACCGTTACCAGCCTTCTACCTAGGAGCAACTCTGCTGGCGACTTGCCCATAGTAGTACAAGGCGTCGCATGCTGCAAGAACAACATTTGGGCAATGCACGTTGACCAGTCACCATCCATCAAGCGTGCAATAGATCCTTTGGCTGTCTGCACCATGCGCTCAGCCTGCCCATTGGATGAGGGATGAAAAGGAGCTGAGGTGACCCCTCTTATGAAATTATCAGCCAGGAATGCCCTGAATTCTTGGGATACAAAGGCTGCTCCATTGTCTGACACAATGGTCTCGGGCAACCCATGGGTTGCGAACAGCTGTCTCAACACTTTGATGACTGCAGCTGACGACATGCTGGGAACCATAGCCACCTCTAACCATTTAGAATACGCATCAACGATAACCAAAAAAACCTTTCCTTGGAATGGCTGGCTCCAGGGAGTCCGGGTCTGCTCCCACCAGTAGACTGGTGCTCTGGCCACTTCTGGGCACACTTCCTGACATGCCTTGCACGTCCGTACCCATTGTTCAACATCTTGGTCCATCCCAGGCCACCATACATAGAACCGGGCCAGCGACTTCATCCTGACCATTCCCGGATGCCCCATGTGCAGTGTATCCAGAACCCTGTTTCTCAGTGGCGCTGGGATGATCACCCTGTCTCCCCACAGGAGACAGCCCTTAAGCAGGGATAGCTCATGTTGCCTTGTTGCGTATGGTCTAAATTTTTCTTCATGCGGGCCACCTGGCCATTCCCTCCCCACCCAAGTGAGCACACAGGAGAGAGCGGTATCTTTCCTCGTTCTCTCAGCTATTTCAGTGGCAGTTACAGGGCCCCCCGGAAGTGTTTCCAGCATCATAACTCGTTCGGCTGGGGCAGGATCCACATCGCTCACACCAGGAAGGGGCAAGTGACTTAGTGCATCAGCATGGCACAACCTTTTCCCTGGAACATGGGTCAGAGTGTACTGGAACCCATTCAGGAATATAGACCATCGCAACATTCTGGGGGAGAGAATCTGCGGCGTCTGTTTGTTCGGGTGGAACAATCCTAACAGAGGCTTCTGGTCAGTTTCAGGGAAGAAGTGGTGACCGTATAAATAGCCATGAAACTTTTTAATCCCTGCCACTATTGCCAGGGCTTCCTTGTCAATTTGTGCGTAGTTGTGCTCCGTTGGCGACAACGTACGAGAATAGAACGAGATGGGCTTTTCTGACCCATCCGCTTCCCTATGGCTCAGCACAGCTCCCAGCCCATACTGAGAGGCATCACATGCCAGGACAAGAGGTTTCGACTCGTCACAATGAGCAAGGACACTCCTGCTAGTCAGCATGCCCCGCAAGGTGTCAAAAGCCTTCTGCTGTGCCTGAGCCCAACGCCTCACACTCTTTTTCTTCAATAGTTTGTGCAACGGTTCCGCTATTGAAGCTTTCTGAGGTAGGAATGAATGATAAAAGTTAATAAGTCCCAGGAATGACTGTAACTCCGTCTTGTTCCGTGGGCGTGGTGCCTCAGTAATGGCTTTAATTTTAGAGTCAGGGGGGTGGATGCCCATTGCATCAATTTTAAACCCCAAGAACTCCACAGATGGCACCCCAAAACTGCATTTTTCCTTTTTTAGCTGCAGCCCCACCTCTTTAAATTTGAGTAACACAGGACGGATACGCCCAACTAGTTCCTGGGGGTCTTTCCCAGCAATCAGAACATCATCAAAAAATGGCAAGACCCCTGGCAGACCCCTTAACAGGTGCTCCATTTGTCCTTGAAAAATTCCTGGGGCCACACAAACTCCAAACTGTAACCTGTTTACTCGGAAAGCCCCTTTGTGTGTCACAATAGTCTGTGCTTCCGCAGATTACGGAGTCACTGGCCGCTGCTGGTAAGCTTGTGCCAGGTCAAGTTTGGCGAAAATTTTCCCCCAGCTAGTTTTGCCAATAGCTGTGAGACGACTGGAATTGGGTATGAATGTCCCCTGAGTGCCTTGTTGATAGTACATTTGTAGTCTGCACAAATTCTCACTTCCCCATTTTCCTTAAGGGGTGTGATGATAGGAGTCTCCCACTTAGAAGAGTCCACAGGTGAAAGAACTCCCTGTTTGACCAATTTGTCCAGTTCTGCCTCAGTCTTGGGTTGTAGCGCAAATGGCACTCGCCTTGGCTTGAGTCAGATTGGGGCCACTCTGGGGTCCAGCTCAAAGTCAATTGGAGGCCCTTTATAACAACCCCGTTTTCCACTGAAGAGTTTGGCAAATTCCTGGCCTAACGCCTTGACCAACTCTGGGGAAGTTTGGACTGAGTTGAGCCCTGATATACTCAGTCCCAAGGCGGGAAACCAGTCAGTACCCAGGAGACTGGGGCGACTCCCCTTTGCAATCACCAATTTAAGCACGGACTGTTTCTCCCGGAATTGTACCCTCACCGCACACATTCCTAGAATGTGGATGCGGCCAGCCGTGTATGATTGCAAGGTTGCTGGGAATGGTTCCAGAGAGGGGAAGTTACCCCCAGGGAAGAGCCCCCTTGCAGTCTGGTCTGAGACAGTGGAATCCACCTCCATGTCGCATGGTTGACCTTCAGTCTTCACTCTGATGGATGTTTTGACTTGCGCCGGAAACTGCACGGTCTCTCCGTTGATCTCTGTGAGATAATTGCAGTCGTCCAGGAGATGATTCGTGGTGGATGATCTGTGACGCGTTGATCTAGGTGATCCTGTTGTTCCAGCTGCCACCGAGCTACAGGCCCCGCCGATGTGTCCTGACTTCCCGCATGCCCTGCACATAGCATCACAAAACGGCAGCTTTTCCGCTCATGGTTACCGCCACAGTCTGGGTAAGCGCCTCGGCAATCTTTGGGCCGTGCATCAGCCTGACGCACCAACTCGACACCACGGACTGGGCGCTGGCTTGGACTAGCCTCCGGTTCATCCATGGCATGGGCAGCCTCTACCCGCAGCTTCATGGCCTTGCAACTGGCATTGAGCTCTTCCTGCTCATAGTTCTCTGTGGCGGTGGCCTCTTTCAAGGCGGAGGCAAGGGTCACATCTTCCTTTGCCATAATGTGCCTTCGGGCTTTTTTGCTGCTGAGCCCCCCAACAAATCGATTCAAGAGAGTGTCTTCAAGATTTGGGAAGCCACACTGCTGAGCAAGCTCCTGGAGTCCTGCCAGGAATGCAGCCACAGATTCTCTGGCTTCCTGCTGCCTTTCCTGGAACTCCATCCGCCAGGCCATCTTGGTTTTGGTAGGTGCCAAATGGCTTGTCAGCCGGGCGAAAATGTCTGTGAGTGATGTCTCACTCAGCTTTGCTGGGGCGAGCAGTGCCTTGCCCAACATGAAGGTCTCACGCCCACAGCAACTCAGGAACGTGGCCCTTCTTTTGCTGGCATCAGTGATTCCTTGAGCCACCACGAAGCTCAAAGCGTTCCACATAGTCCTCCCAAGTGTGGAGCTCTGATGCCTGGAAGGCCTCCAATACCCGTGGACTTTCCATTCTCCAGGCGGGCAGGGTCGTCTTCTACGCCGGCTGCGATCCGGATGAGTCAGCGTGATGATCCTCTGCTTCTCAGCATTCCTGATCCCATCCTCGTCGCCAGTGTAGTGGCGTGGGCTTTAGTGATTTCAGCAGTGATTTCAGCTCTTAGACATAGCAGGCTGGAGACAGCTTCTAGTGTAACAGCTCTTTATTCAGGGAGAGGACAAGACTGGGGACTGGGGAGAGGGAGCAACATTTATAGGAGCCAGGACTGGCTAGGAAAAGATACATTTTGGAGGGAACAATTACAACCAATCACAAAGCTGCCTTTTGGCAGAAACCAATAGGATTGAGGATCCAAATGCAGCAACTTAAATAAACCAATAGGCCTGTTCCCTTTGGAACAGGAAGGCAGTTACTTCAACAAGAGGAAGGGAAGATGGGCGGGATACAAGTTTAATAAATAAATAAATAAATAAATAAATAAATAAATAAATAAATAAATAAATAAATAAATAAATACAGAGAATAGGAATACAGATCAATAACCAACACTTACGTGGTGTAAAGTCATGGTGCTAGATTGCAGCCACTGATTTCTAAGCAAGATGTTCTGCATGTTTTCTGTAGGAAGCAATGCTCATTTTAGCTCTTCCTTTTCAGCAGTGTTATTCTGATCAGAAGACATAAATGCCCTATGGTCCTTAGCACAGCAGTAAAACTGACAAGGTCTGTTCTTTATAACAACCTAATTAATACAACCACATTAGATTTTTTACATCTTGCTTTAGTATCCTTTTTGGATATAGGTCCCAATGACCTCTAAATGAAAAGTATGTTCTTTAACAAATCACTATGATATTATGTATGCTCCAACACATATTTTTCATTCATAGAAATTTCACTCTCTTGAAGTAAACATTTGGGCTTGTTTGAATCTGTCTTCTATTCTTGGTGGATATTTACATTTTAAATTGTATTTTAATGGTAATAATATATATGAGTCTGCATTATCATTACTGTATTGCATCGTTATAGTAGTATATACCATACTTCAACAAATATTTCTTTACTGCCAAAATTCTCTATTTATTTTATAAAGTTTGACATGTCTGACATTTATCTGAACCATTATAATACTTCAGTCTCATCCGAAGACATGCAATTGCCATGTTCTCCATTGATATTAGGTTTGGTAGCATAGTGCAGGCTGCTTCTTGCACACATCATTTCCCATATCCTAGCAACAAAAACAATTCAAGTTATACTATTTGTGCAATGTCAAGTGGAAGAGCTTTCTGGCACCTTATAGATTAACAAATGCATGTGGCATGAGTATACTTGGCCTAGAGCCTACTTCAGGATTTATCACTGATTGCTGTTGTGGGTTTTTGGGGCTGTCTTGGCCTCTGAAGATGCCGGCCACAGAGGATGGTGAAACATCAGGAAGTAAAAACTTCCAGAACATGGCCAGACAGCCTGAAAAACTCACAACAGCTATCAAATCCCAGCCATTAAAGCCTTTGAGAAAACATTGTCACTGCTTGCTTGATAATACCAGAGATGATCAATTGCTGTTTCTAATGCCAACTTTAATAAGTTAGGTATGTTTCCAAAGTTATTATAGACATGTGGGGCTCACACGTCCCACTGAAAATCAAGTAATTCTGTGATTCCAAAATGCTTTACTTTGACTGACTTATAGACGTATGGTTGGATTCAAATTCACTTAAATTTAGCATTGCTTTTTTTATATACCATCAAGTTGCTGCCCACTTATATTGGCCCTAATAGGCTTTAAAAGTACAGTAAATGTGCTGGAAGTGGTTCATCTCTCGAAGTGGTTAGCTATCCCTCCAGTGAGTTTCTGTGGCTCAGCAGGATTGTGAACCTAGGTCTTGTGAACCTACTATGATACTCTATGCACTGCACTGCACTGACTCTTAGTATTTAAAGTACTTAAAGAAGTTAATGTACTAAGGGAGCTACTGTGAGGGGAAAGCAAATACCTATTACCTTTTTCCCAATGTGCAAATATATTTAATTTTCTGTTTCTAGACTGATGTTATTTGCAATAGGAAAAAAGCAGTGGAACACAGCTTTATACAAGCATGTATGGGTCTTTTTATGAGATAGGCTGCATTAACAGAAGTAATCTCCAAATTCCCATGAGGTGCTTGTCCTCCTCTATTCAGCACTGGTTAGGCTCCACCTTGAGTACTATGTCCAGTTCTGGACAAAGCACTTCAAGAAATATGCTGAGAAATTGGACCAAGTTATAACTATGAAACTGGTCTTCATATCAGCACCAAATTTGGCACCCAGTGCACCAATGTAGCAAAAATTCTACTCTTGTTCTGTGCTAGATGTGGGGAGTTTGGACAAAGGATTTTTGAGTTGTGATATACACAAATGACCATTTTGACAGGTAATAGAGATGGAAAACATATGTTAGACAAATGTATGTTAGATGATGTGTGTACCTAGGTGGAAAAAAATCAAATTCTTTCCCCTTTTTCCCATCCACAAGAATTGGGCAATTTGTGGTTCTAATTTGGAACCTTTACTTTTTTAACACCTAAAATGTCTGAAATTGCTGCTTTTTAAAATAAATCATTAGAATTTGCATAGCCTAGCATTCTGGCCAATTAGAATGGCAGCTCTGCTCAGGTGCAGCTTAGGAGTGAGGTTTCTTTGCTCGCCCACCTGGATTGTGGCATGAAAAATGACACTACAGGCCTAGGCTGCCCTAGCTTGCCTCAGCCTCTTTCTTTGCTGGTGAGCATTGGAAGAGTGGCATCACAGCATGCTGGCAGCAGTTTCAGTTTTACTCACGTGGCATGTGCACTGGTGACAGAAGAATCAAGCCTCACTATTGGCCAGGTCTGGGTGGTATTAGGAGAAAGGGGGAGCTGAGATGTTGTTGTGGAATTTGTTTTTTTAAAAAGAGGGGGAATGAAAAGTGTGGGTTGAGTGCTGGAATTGAGGTTTGGTGATTGGGGTCATGGGGAAGACAAGACTCTTGAAAAGCCATTTGGGGGGAGAGGAAAGAGCGGCTTTTTTGAAGTGGGGGAATCATGGGTAAAGGCAGAGGATTATATAAAATATAAAAAAAATTAATAAAAAGAGCACAAGGAAATTCTAGTAGTGTCAGAGGTAGAGATACATTACAACATTATAGGGAGCTTCTGGAGATTTGACTTTCAAAATGAATTTTTTTTAAAAAAAGTAAATAAAAAATTCCCTATGGCTCCTCAAAATGGAAATTGGCCAGGGAGGGCAAGCAGCCTGCTAGGTACAGAGTGCAAACATGCACGCACGCGCATGCGCGCACACACACACACACACACAAAGAATGGGGAGAAATGATGCTGTCCTCCTGAATTGCACACAGAAACATCAAGAGTGGCTGCAGCAATGATGGCACCTGAGATGCAAGGAATGGAAGAAGCGAGGCCAGTGGCATGGATGACTCTAATGTCAGAAGCAATCTTTGCCCTAGCAAGACAGAGTAAGCTGAGTGCACTCAGCTGCAGGTTTTAGACTTGTCAATGGTGAGGCAGGGCATAGATAGGCAGTACATCATTGGAGTTGTCCAAGGCACAGCCAGATGAGGCAGTCACAATGCAAAATATAACACACATTCCTGGTGGAATGCAGAGAACCAGTGGGATACAGCAATCCCAGGCTATAAACTCTATAGAAGGGATAGAGAGGGGCGGGTTGGAGAGGGAGTGGCCATCTATGTTAAAGAAGGGGTAAAATCCAGCAGAATGGAGATTGACAGAGGGTCTGACTCCACCATAGAATCACTGTGGGTTAAGCTACCAGGTCCCAGGAGTGATGTGATAGTTGGGGTATGCTATCGCCCACCAGATCAAAAACTTGAGGGGGACCTTGAAATGAGGAGACAAATCATGGAGGTGTCTCAGAAGCACAGGATAGTAATCGTGGGGGACTTCAATTATCCCCACATCGACTGGGCCAATGCGAGCTCCGGGCAAGAAAGAGAAGGTTAAGGAGGACTTGGAAATTGCAGAGAAATTAAATGACTTCTTTGCATCTGTCTTCAGATGCAAGGAGAGGTCTTTCTGTAAATGGAAATCCTCCCCAAATGAGGAAAATAAAAAGGAACACAAACTCGGGCAAAAGAAATGTAAGAAGATGATAAGAGAGGCAAAGAAAGATTTTGAGGAACGCATGGCTAGCAATAAAAAGGGTAATAATAAAAGCTTCTTTAAATATGTTAGAAGTAGAAAACCTGCCAGAGAACCAGTTGGCCCTCTGGATGGTGAGGGAGGAAAGGGGAAGATTAAGGAGGACTTGGAAATTGCAGAGAAATTAAATGAGTTCTTTGCATCTGTCTTCACGACAGAAGACCTTGAGCAGATTCTGCTGCCTGAACGGCTCCTCTTGACTAAAGAATTAAATCAAATACAGGTTAAAAGAGAAGATGTTTTAGGACTAATTGATAAATTGAAGATTAACAAGTCCCCGGGCCCAGATGGCATCCACCCAAGGGTTATTAGGGAACTGAGAAATGAAATTGCAGATCTCTTAACGGGAATATGCAACTTGTCTCTTAAAACGGCCACAGTGCCGGGGGACTGGAGGATAGCAGATGTCACACCAATTTTTAAAAAAGGAAGGAGGGGGGACCTGGGAAACTACAGGCCAGTTAGCCTTACATCTGTCCCAGGGAAGATGGTGGAAAGCGTCATCCAAGAGAAAATCTTAAAACACATAGAAGAACAAACTTTGCTGAGAGAAAATCAGCATGGCTTCTGCAAGGGTAAGTCTTGTCTGACAAATCTTGTAGAATTTTTTGAAAAGGTCAGCAGGCATGTAGATTTGGGTGAACCGGTGGATATAGTCTATCTGGATTTTCAAAAGGCCTTTGGCACAGTCCCTCACCAGAGGCTGCTGAGAAAATTGCACAGTCAGGGGATAAGAGGGCAGGTCCTCTTATGGATTGAGAACTGGTTGAGATCCAGGAAACAAAGAGTAGGTGTCAATGGGAAATTTTCACAATGGAGAGAGGTGAAAAGCGGTGTGCCCCAGGGCTCTGTCCTGGGACCGGTGCTTTTCAATCTGTTCATAAATGACATGGAGACAGGGATAAGCAGTGAGGTGGCCAAGTTTGCAGATGACACAAAACTTTTCCGTGTGGTAAAAATCAGAGAAGATTGTGAACAGCTCCAGAAGGATCTCTCCAAACTGGGGGAATGGGCTACGAAATGGCAAATGCGTTTTAATGTAGCCAAATGTAAAGTAATGCATATTGGGGCGAAAAATCAAAACTTTATCTATCAACTCATGGGCTCTGAGTTATCCGTGACAGATCAGGAAAGAGATCTTGGTGTGTTGGTGGACAGCTCCATGAAGGTGTCTACCCAATGTGTGGCAGCGGTGAAGAAGGCCAATTCCATTCTAGGGATTATCAAAAAGGGGATTGAAAATAAAACAGCCAACATTATAATGCCATTATACAAAACAATAGTAAGGCCGCATCTGGAGTATTGTGTACAATTCTGGTCACCGCATCTCAAGAAAGACATAGTGGAACTGGAAAAGGTGCAGAAGAGAGCGACCAAAATGATTACTGGGCTGGGGCACCTCCCGTATGAGGAAAGGCTAAAACATTTGGGGCTCTTTAGTCTGGAAAAAAGGTGCCTGAGGGGGGATATGATTGAGATGTACAAAATAATGCAGGGAATGAGTAAAGTGGATAGAGGGAAGCTCTTTCCCCTCTCACAAAATACCAGAACTAGGGGACATGCAGTCAAATTGAGGGCTGGGAGAGTAAGAACAGACAAAAGAAAATATTTTTTCACCCAGCGTGTTGTTAGTCTATGGAACTCCCTGCCACAGGATGTGGTGATGGCATCTGGCTTGGATGCCTTCAAAAGGGGATTGGACAGATTCCTGGAGGAAAAGTCCATCACAGGTTACAAACCATGATGGAGATGTGTAATCTCCAGGCCTAAAACCAGGGTACTTCAAGGGCCAGATGCAGGGGAGTGGTATCAGGAGACAGATATCTAGTCTCATGCGCTTCCAAAAGCATCTGGTGGGGCCACTGTGTGATACAGGAAGCTGGACTAGATGGGCCTTTGGCCTGATCCAGCATGGCTCTTCTTATGTTCTTATGTTCTTATAAGGGTTTGGCTGTGAGGTACCAGGAGCCAATAGACGCCAATCTGCATGACCTTGCCTTTGTTCACATCCACAGCAGGGCCCTGTGTAGCATGTGGAAGGGCTATGGGACAGCAGCTAGTTAGCCAGTTTGTGGCTATGGCCCCTGAGAAGCAAGTAGAGTATAGGGAGGTAATGATATCCATGTCTCAGGTGGCTAGTACAAGTTCTGCTGCCAGTTTGGCCTTGCCAAAAGCCTACCCTGATGGGGATCAGTCCCTACCTTTAGGTGACTATCTGTTGCCCACCACTGTAGGGCGGGGGGGAAATGTTCTGAAGAATATGTCTATGTTTTTGAGCTTCTGAACAGGGAGATTGAGAATCAAAAACTGGAAAAGGTGGAAGAAAGGGAGAAAGAAGATTTGATTATGTAAATCTGTCTGTTGTTGGACTAATGGGCTGCCAGGATTTTTATTTACACTGGTACCATTATCAGGGCACAACCAGAGTGATTATTTGTGCTAATCCAATATATGAATTTCATTTACCAAGCATTCGTGGTCTTCCTGTGGGCTGTCTGGTTAATGTATTATGAGGAGTTCAATATGCATGCAGCACTGTGCCCTGACATCTACTGGGACATCCCATTCGGTGTGCTGTGGCTCTGTGTGATGACCCTGTCCTTCCCTGTGCTAGGTGAAAGGTTTAACAGTGGTCACCTTACAAAAAGAGAAGGGAAATCCATCCCTGCTTGCTCAGCAGCAGGGCAGGTGATTCAACCCTGCTTGTTGGGAGTCTAGGACAGAAGGCTCCTGTAGATGTAGGCCATGTGTGATCTTGTACCAATGTGTGGTGTGTGGAGGGCCTCTGTCAAGTAATGTAACTTTTAACAAAATGTATGTAATATAATATTTAACAGATTCAAAATGGTTACTGTGTATAAATGCATAGTCATTTGTCAAGACACAGGTGAATAGTATAATCACATGAAAAGGTCAGAATAATTATATCCAGGTGCCATGGATAACTGCTTAAAATTGTCTGCCTATGTGTACTCATGTGATTGGTTTATATGATGTCTGCCATATGTATAAAAGGCAGAATTGTAACCCATTTTACTTTGGGACTGCTTTTTTTTTTAGATGAGCAGTTTTCCCATTACTCTTTCTGTAATATTTATGCTGCGTGTATTATCTCATATTCTATTTGTGTATGTTTTTGTAATACAAACTTTATGCTAAAGTTTACTTCTGTCTCCCAGCTTCAAATCTGTGCTTAGCAATTATCTTTCCATGCCACTGTAGAACTCTGCTAATCTTTGAAACATTTAAAACCCAACCACTTCTTAACAGCCTCATGTATCAGTCCCGTGTGCCAAGGGGCAGCCAGGTGAAGAATGTGGAAGAGAAACAGGGTGAAAGAAATGTGCCCCTGGCCCATTCAATTTTCCTAAAAGGTCCTAGACTAATTAAGGTTGTAGATCTTCGGGTGTAGCTTCTCTGCTCCCCAGACCAAGGGCTGTGAGATATCTTCGTGAAGGGTTTCAGTTTGGATTCTGCATTCCAGCTGAAGGAAAAGGTAGCAACTAAGGCTAAGAATTTAAAATCTGTTAGGGGTATAAAAGAAGTGGTTAGGGACAAGATAAGTTAAAGAAGGAAGGGTTTTAGAAAGTTAAAGAAGGAAGGGTTTTAGAGGCAATTCCCAATCCTCTTTGCAGAGGACAGATCTAGTCACTTTCACAGTCTAGGCAGGGATTAAGTCACAGTATTCCAAAACAGATGAGTGGGGAAAGAGGCAAGAAATTATTTTGCATAAATGTTATTTGGCGGAGATAAGTCTGGTACAGGTGCTCATTGATTATATTGTGATCAGGGGAAATTGGGATGGTAGTTTGTTTATACATGAGGATGGGCTGCCATTGACTAAATACCAGTTTCTGTATCTGTGCCAATCTGGGTTCAGGCCACGTCACGGGACTGAGACGGCCCTGTTTGCATTGAACAATGACCTCCTGAGGGGGGCTGATAGGGGCCGTGCTACCTTGTTGGTTCTCCTTGATTTGTCAGCAGCCTTTGATACCATCAACCACGGTATTCTCCTGGACAGGATCTCAGAGGTGGGGATTGGGGGTTCAGGCCTGAGCTAGCTCTGCTCGTTCCTCAAGGGCTGGGCCCAGTATGTAAGCCTGGGAGGGGAAGTGTTGTCCCCATGGTAACTCTCTTGTGGGATACCCCAGGTGTCGGCTATCTCCCCATGCTTTATAATATCTATATGAGGCTACTGGCAGGGGGCATTCGGATATTTCGGGCTTGTTGTCATCAGTATGCTGATGACTAGAGATGGGCACGACCAGAAAAAATGACGTTTCGATTTTTCGTTTGTCGGAACTGGTTCGTTTTGTTCCGTTTCCATTTGTCGCATTTTTTTTTGAAAATTTGACGTTTCGACGTTTCATTCGTCGTTTGTCGTTTCTATCGCGATTTAGTGCGATTTGACTTCCCAGAGCATGGGGGCTTCCCACAATGACCCAGAGCAGGCGGAAAACACTTTAAACTGGGTGATGAATAATATATTTAATAAATATATCATAGCATAAGACTGCATCCTATGCAATAAAGCAAACAAAGTGGGCAAAATGCAATATTCTTTTTCTCTCTTGGTCAACGCTGACTGAACTGGCCACCCTACTTGGTCTGGCTGCCTGTTATACTTTTGTTTTGTTTTGTTTTGAAGCCTTTATCCATCCCATTTCCCCTCCACCTCTCAGAGGCAGCAGGAGACACAGCATTCCGTTCCTCCCCCAAATCTGGATGAGGGTCTACTCTACTCCACTCAATGTCCCCTCCCCACGACACTCCTTGTAAAGCTTTCAAGCAAATGCCACCCTGGTCAACTAGCGGTCAGAGTTTCAGATGCTTTCCCCCACACACACTCATCCAGATGAGTTCCCCTCAATCTCTCGGGGAATCATCGCCAGCTGGAGTGTCCGGAGGAGCCCGGTTCGCTCATGGAGTGGAAGTGGTCTCGGTGTTGTCTCAGGCGGCCGTGGGCGGAGGCTTCCCTCCTGCTCAGCATGATCCGGAGGAAATGTGGGCCCACCTTCAGCTGCTCTTGTCTGCTTTCAGCAAAGCCACGAAGCCAGAACGACGGGGAACAACGGGGAGGGAGTCTTTCAGCCCCTACTTTGGAGGCCAGTTTTCACTACCCAGGAGACCACTTTCACCAACCCAGTGGAGACAGAGTCCACGCACACACGCGGCAAAGCCACGAAGAATGGCGGGGAACAACAAGGAGGGATTCTTTCAGCCCCTACTTTGGAGGCCAGTTTTCATATCCAGGAGACCACTTCCACTAACCCAGTGGAGACACACAGTCCACGTATGCAGCAAAGAAGCCACAACAGCGGGGAACAACGGGGAGGGATTCTTTCAGCCGCCTATTTTGGAGGCCAGGTTTGACTACCCAGGAGACCAGTTCCACCAACGCAGTGGAGAGACAGTCCATGCGCACAAGCGGCAAAGCCACGAAGCCAGAACGGCGGGGAACAACAGTGAGTGGTTCTTTCAGCCACCTACTTTGGAGGCCAGTTTTGACTACCCAAGAGACCAGTTCAACCAACCCAGTGGAGACAGAGTCCACACACGCAGCAAAGAAGCCAGAATGGCGGGGAACAACAGGAAAGGATTGTTTCTGGCCTGGTACTTTTCTCTCTCAACAAAGCTTTCAGGGAGGAGACCAGTTCCACTAACCCAGTGGAGACAGAGGCCACACATGCACGCGGCAAAGCCACGAAGCCAGAACGGCGGGAACAATGGGGAGGCCAGTTTTCATATCCACGAGACCAGTTCCAGCAACCCAGTGGAGAAAGAGTCCAAGCATGCAGCAAATAAGCCAGAAGAGCGGGGAACAACGGGGAGGGATTATTTCAGCTGTCTACTTTGGAGGCCGATTTTGACTAACCATGAGACCACTTCCACCAACCCAGTGGAGACACAGAGTCCACACATGCAGCAAAGAAGCCAGAACGGCGGGGAACAACAGGGAGGGATTCTTTCAGCCCCTACTTTGGAGGCCAGTTTTGACTACCCAGGAGACCACTTCCACCAACCCATTGGAGACAGAGTCCACGCATGCACGCGGCAAAGCCACGAAGCCAGAACGTCGGGGAACAATGGGGAGGGATTCTTTCAGCCCCTACTTTGGAGGCCAGTTTATACTACCCAGGAGACCAGTTCAACCAACCCAGTGGAGACACAGAGTCGACTCACGCAGCAAAGAAGCCAGAACGGCGGGAAACAATGGGGAGGGATTATTTCATCCACCTACTTTGGAGGCCATACAGCCAGAGATTTGCCTGCCCAGATTTCCACCCAGGAAATCCACACCCCAAAAATAAGCCTGAAGTGAAAAGAGAGTAGTGGTACTATGCCTCCCAACAGAAAGATATTGGGGTGTAAATTGGGTGTGTGCAAGCAAATTAGGCTCTCCCTGCCTGTAATTGAACTGGTGGTGTGTCACTGGAATTTGTAAAATGAGGTAGGGTAGTGTTGTATTCCCCCCCCTCACCGCCAAAAAAATAAAGCAGCAGCAGCAGCAGCAAATGCAATTGGTTGCCTTATTATTTAATCAGCCCCCCAATGAATGATCTTGAATTGGTAGGGGTAGGTAGGGTGAACCCCCCCCCCCCAGATTAGGCTGATATCAATGTAAGCAGCAGCAGCAGCAGCAGCTGGACAGGTGGCTTCAGCCACAGCCCAAAAATAAGCCTGAAGTGAAAAGAGAGTAGTGGTACTATGCCTCCCAACAGAAAGATATTGGGGTGTAAATACAATATAGTTTAGTAGTTGTAGTCAGGGAATAAAATAAAACTAGTTTTCTAAATTCAAGTTCTGAATTCAACTTGATGCACTGAAGTGGAATGTGCCTGCCTGTGTGTTCAAGTGCACACACACAACACAAGTGTATGTATGTAAACAAACAAACACTGGATTAATAAGCTGATAGCAGCAGCAGCAGCAGCCTCCCCAAAAAGATATTGGGGTGTAAATAAAAAACAATATAATTTAGTAGTAGTAGTTGTAGTCATGGAATAAAATGAAAATAATTTTCTGAATTCAACTTGATGCACTGAAGTGCAATGTGCCTGCCTGTGTGTTCAATTGCACACCCAGCACAACAGGTGTATGTATGTAAGCAACAAACAAACACTGGAGTAATGAATCAATAATATAATATTGTAAGGCTGATATCAAGCAGTGGCCTCCCAAAACAGATATTTTGGTGTAGTAAATAAAAACAATGAATATAGTTCAGTTGCAGTCACTCAGGGAATAAAGTGAAAATAATTTCCTGAATTCAAGTTGGGAAAAATAGAAAATAAATGGTATGGTAGTAAGTAACTATATATATTTTAAAATAAATCCACACCTCCCACTCCCAGTCAGCCCTCCCCCTTTATCCAACAAATATCCTCCTCTTCCCACAAACAGCCAGAGAAGAGGTAAAATACAAAACCCTAACTGCTTCCCTTCGCCAAAATTGCAGGGAATCAAATAAATTTTTCTAATAAAAAATCAATTCCCTCCCTGCCTGCCTGCCTAAAGCCTAAAGCCTCCAGGCCTCCCCCCTCGAATCCAGTCTCCAGTCTCCACTAGCACAGCACATTCCTCCCTGAACCACATACAAGACCCGACTGAGACTTCTGGAAGGTTCCTTGGCTTTTTATGCCCTCTGGCACATCCAGAAGTGTCAGTCAAAACCTGGCCATGCCATTGGTGGAATGGTTCAAACAATTTGCATGGTCCCATCCCATGCCCAGCCCAAATGGGCAGGTCTAAAAACATAAAAAATAAAATAAAATAAAATAAAATCAGTGCGACGTTTTATTGCTATAAAAAACCCACTGCTGCTACTATTAAAATTCAGGCATTTAAAATAAATGCATTTCACATGTTTCTGTGGTGCTTTGGTGTGTTTTTTGACCACGGTTTCAAAAGAAAAATAGTGGTTGCCGTTTTGGATCCCCCCACCACCACATGGCATGGCGAGATGATGAGGATAATGCCCCCCCCCAGCCTGGTGCCAGCAGCCCAGAACAGGAGAGGAGGGGGGAAGGCCGTGGACCCCCCCCCCCCAGAAATCACCCCTCTGGTAGGTGGCAAAGCCTCAGGCAGGCATATTTTCGCCTGCTTTTTCGGCCGGGAGGGAGTCGGGTTTTTTAAAAAAAAAATTAAAAACTTTTCCTGTGCTTCGCATCACGCGATCGCCGCGATGCCACAAACGGAAATGGAAACCCCAACCTAATTTTTCTTTTTTTGGTTCGAGTTCGAGTTGTAACGGCTTAATTACCGTTACCGTTTCCGTTACCTACGGAACAAAAAAAAAAGGTAATGGAAACGAAAATTTCGCCGCTCCGTGCCCATGTCTACTGATGACACATAGCTTGCTTTCTCCTTCTCCACTTCTGCAAATGGAGGCAGTCCAGATCTTTGATCGCTGCCTGGCTACAGTTTTGGAGTGGACTGGGACCAATAGGCTCAAACTCAACCCTTTGAGGGAGTGGAGGGGTACAGTGGCCCTCTTCCCAGTCTGGATGGGACTGTCCTCCAGCTGGTTGAAAGAGTGAGGAGTCTGGGCATTGTCCTGGATCCAGCTTTGTCCCTGGAATCCTCGGTGGCAGCCATTTCCAGGTCAGCCTTTTATCAACTTAGGGTAATTGCCCAGATTTGCCCGTACCTCAGTGGTAAATCCCTTGTGCAAATGCTGGTCATCTCAAGGTTGAATTATTGTAACACTCTCTACATGGGTCTTCCCTTGACCCTTGTCTGGTGACTGCAGTGGGTACAGAATGCAGCAGCCAGATTGGTGGTTGGTGCGGGATGCTTTGACTGCATCACCCCAATACAGGCTGGATTGCACTGGTTACCCATTGCCTCATGGATAAGGTTCAAGGTGCTGGTTTTGGTTGACAGAACCCTCCATGGCTTGGGACCTGAGGATCTGGCAAAGCGGATTTCCCAAATACCAGTATCGGCCTGGCCCACCAGGGCATTGCTGGTGCTTTCACTCTGGGTCGCCACCCCCCAGGAGGACTGAAAGGGATCTACTCGTAATCGAGCCTCCTCAGTGGCTGGAATTATTATGGAATAAACTGCCGTGCGAGATTCACCAAGCCGAGTCCCTAACTACATTCAAAAAAGCTTTAAAAACCTGGTTTTTTAAATAGGCCTATGGCGATCTGTGACTGTTTGCTGTTTCCCCCTTCTGTGTCATGTATTCTCCCGCCATTATTTAGTTTTGCCTCTTGCCGGGGTTTTGTGTGTCTCTGTGTGTTTGTGGGTTGATTTTTGTTTTGTCTTATCTGATTGTTTGGTTTTGGTGTTTTAATCCTGATTATTTTATTTGGCTTTCATTGTTAGCTGCCCAGAGTCCCTTTGGGGAATTTGAAGTGGCCTAGAAATGCATAAATAAATAAATAAATAAATAAATAAATAAATAAATAAATAAATAAATATTAGAAAACCTAGGCAAGGATCAAAATCTAACTTCTTTGATCTCACTGAAGGGTACTGAAAATTTTCCTTGCACTCTGAGGACAAGGAGAAGACAGCTTTTTCCAACCCAAATGTGTTATATCACTTGACTCACACATTATATGGAGGAATGGCCATATTCCAGAGGCTTATGGAACCGGTCCTTGACCTTGTAGAGGAGTTTGCCTCAACCTATATTGGTGACATAATCATTTTCAATTCCATTTGGAAATCCCAGCTGGAGCACCTCAATTGGATTTTGGAAGATCTTTGATGAGTTGGCCTTATCACCACCCTAGGCAAATGTAAGATGGCTCAGCACGAGGTGCAGAATCTAAGATTTGTGTGTGTGTGTAAAGAGAAGATAAGTGCATTCAGTGCAAAGCAAGGTGAGCAAGCTGTTCACCTGGCCACAACCCTCACCCTCACCCTAACCCCTTACCCCACAGAACCCCAAGTGTAAGGCTAAAGCTTCCACTCTGGGCTTATGAGAAGGTACAGAGGATGAATGCCCAGGTGTCACTGGGCTGTGGGATGAGATGGAACAACTGGTCAAATAGAAGGAGGACATGCCAGTGGCATTAAAGGATTGCAGAAATGAAACACTCAGATCCTATGGGTCTGTAATACCAGATGAGAGTTTGGTCAAGAAGGGGACCTGAGAGGTGGCAGCTGTAGAGCTGGAGTTTGTTGTCAGCATATTCAGAGAGTTGCCATGGGAGGAGGACAATGATCCTTGGCAGGAATCTCCTCAAAAGAGGCACTAGTCCCACCAACTCTGTGATGCCTAAAATGACTAGTCAATCTGTTGGCTCCCACCACCGTTCAGCAGCAGTGCAAGAAGAGTCTTCCTCAAGACTAGGAGAACAGACAAAGCATGCCAGGCACTTCTACCAGTCCTCAATGAAAGGCTACAAGCACAACCTTAAATGAGGCCAGTTTATTAAGAGTGATGGGAACTGAGGTCTCTACAGAAGTAACTGTTTCCAGAGGATTAGTGTGGGAAACTCAAACCCTGGTGTGGTGTGTGGTGTGGTGACGGGGATCTACCATGCAAAGGACCTTGTTCAGTAAAGAGCCATCTCATCAGTAATCATAGAGCTGATTGAATTATTGACGGGAGACCCCAGGACTGCCAGTTCTGCTAGGGGCGGGGGGGGGGGGGCTCACACATGGTATAAATTATGTCACTGGATTTCAGCCACTGAATCCAATTTGTTGACAGCCCACATGATTTTGTTGGTAGATGACTGTGATGCAATCCTATTCAGATGTAATGTATGGATGTTTTTAGTGAAGTCACATTTTGTCCACTTGGATGATGGCAGGGTGGGCAAATGAGACAAAAGACTATGAGAGCAAGAAGGATGAAAGGAGCAGGCACTCGCCAACATTCATGATAAAGCTTACAAAACGAGGTAAGCGATTCTCTGACTTTATTTGTTCAAAGCAATGGATACACTAGACATTACAGGGAATTATCAGGGGATTAATAGACTTTCTACTGAACGGAACAAGTCACAAAGGACTTCAGTCAACAGGATATGATAACGTTCAGTAAAACTGAGAAACGGAGTCGCAGGCAGGATTATAAGGTATGTGGGATTTACAGGAACAGAATTCTTTTAATCCTACAAATGGCTGTGAACTAATGTGATAATTGAGTGTTGTGGCAAATGTATGGGACAAATTAAAAACTGATGTGATACCTTTGAAATCATTGTAACCCCATAAGGTATGAATTATCCCCAAATACATCAGAAATTTTATATTAAAATGAGAGATAAATGAATGATGCAAGAACAGTGAAAAATTAGAGCTGTAAAAGAGTGCTTTTTAGACCTTTAGCAAGTGTCTCGAGTGTTCCTGCCCTTTCCCCCTCACCCTGAGGTATTTTGCTGAGAAGTAGATCTTGAAATTTAAGAAGCTTCATTTGCTGAAAAAGGTCAAGGAAGGAGAACTGTTTAAAGCATAACACGAAGCAGACATGACCTGTTATGTTAACATGGTGGGGAGGATAATGAGAATGGATGTTCATTTGCTTCTGCTCTGAAACAGGAGTTTTGATGAGTACAAATTATTTACAAATGGTTTCATGGTGAATCTGAAAGTTTTGTTTCTGCTACCATTCATGAATACATCATAGAGTACAGTATTACACATTGCCAACAGCCACATTGGTTACAGGAGATGGGAACTGAATTCCAGAACATCTGGATGTAGCAGGTGGAGGAAGGCTGCTGTTCAGTAACTGGCAGTGGATCTCTGCTACATTTACCTTGAGATCGAAGAGCTGCAAAATATGTATTTTATTCCAGACACACTGTACAGCCATTCCTTGTTTTAATAGTGACAATGTGATCAAGTCTCTTCCATTTCAATGTGTCAGAGCAATGTTTTTTCTCCAGCCGTGAAGCTTACTTTCTTCCTGATTTACAAAGCCAGCTTTCATGTCGCATGTGTTTTACTGCTTTCCAGACTGTGGTCATCTAATGCTTTTAAAGACAAATATAAAAGCCTACAACTGGAAGCTGTTATGTGTACTTTGATTGTGAAATAGTTACACTACAAAATTAACCTGTAAAGTGGCTTTTATTCTTACTGGAAATGAATGGGGGCAATCTAGGCAGGAAAATAAACTGGAGGTTGATGAAACTGACGAAATGAAACAAGTTGGACATAGACTAAGGGATGGACAACAGATGTAGTCAGCAGACAACAGAAAGGGGACATCACACTTTCTCTTTCTACTTGGAAATACTCCATCTGCCCAGACTTCAACATTTCATCTAGTTGAATAAAGTTGGCTTGTGAATTCTAGATCCAATATTCTGAATGGAACCACAGCAGTAAATGAAAGTCTGTGGATTGAAAGCTGAAATGTGTATATGCATTATAGATAACATGCATATATTAAAGCATGTAAATAATATGATATTCCTTTGGGAAAATAAGGGGATAGAATATAACCCTCACATAAAACACTTCTGCTTTTCCTTCTATTTCTCATCTGCAAACACAGAGAAAAACAGAGTAATTAAAACATGTATTTCTTATTGTTCAGGTCCCATCAGAGCTGTTCTCAGAAATGTGATCAGAGTACTGAAAAGCTAGAATACTTTGAATTGTACACAAGCATCTAGCTATATATTATATGTTTTATTTCATTTATTTTTAATAACTCTGGTTTATGAATAAGGGGTATTCTACAAACACAGTCACGCTTTGCATAGGAAAGATCAGTCTGAATGTTTTCCATGATATTAGCTGTTCCACAGAATTGTGGAATGTGATAAGCACTCCTTGCATACCCTCATCTAAGTTATTAAAACAAAGCACTAGGGCCAGGATACCTTAATGGTTACTTCCTTCAGTTTGAAAAGAAGCCATTAATATGCACTCTCTTAGCACCATTCTGTAATAAACTGTATATCCATCTGACAGATCTTTTATGTAGCCCATACCTCATTAGCTTGCTAATTTGAATATCATGTGGTACTTTGTCAAAAGCTTTGCTGAAGTCTTCAAGAAATATTTGGTTTATGAATGTGGGATCTTGTACTTATGTACCCATGATTCAGAAAGCCAGGAAATGGCCCAGTATTGCTGCAAAATATCATGCTCACATTTCCAGCAGGAAAAAGGATGCCAAGCTTTATAAAGTAAAGGGCAGCCTGAAAGTTGACAACACCAATGATAGCAGTCAGGATGATCTACTGGATACCCTCTTCTTCTCACTACCTTTCACACTTGTTAAAAACAGCCCTAATAATTGCTTTTTGTTGCAATGAGAAGTGGTGAACTGATGAAAAAGGGATTTGACTTCTGGGATTTTCCCTTGCATTGTGTCACTTTTTGTGAATGACAGAGGTGCTGGGTGACTCCTGTTCAACACTTTGACCATTAGCCTGTGTAATGTTTCAGGGTTCCATGATTCCTCATACTATTACATATATCCATGAAAAACCTGAAGGAAGCTGTCCAGAATTCTCTGCTCTGGTATCACCAGTGTGCTGATGACACCCAACTCCATCTGCTTCTTAAGATCTTCCGGGAGATCTTCCTCTTCGGCTCCAGTGTGTGGCCATCCATCTCTCAACTCCCTGCCACAGGATGTGGTGATGGCATCTGGCCTGGATGCCTTCAAAAGGGGATTGGACAGATTCCTGGAGGAAAAGTCCATCCCAGGTGACAAACCATGAGGGAGATGTGTAATCTCCAGGCTTAAAACCAGGGTACTTCAAGGGCCAGATGCAGGGGAGTGGTATCAGGAGACAGATATCTAGTCTCATGCGCTCCCAAACGCATCTGGTGGGGCCGCTGTGAGATACAGGAAGCTGGACTAGATGGGCCTTTGGCCTGATCCAGCATGGCTCTTCTTATGTTCTTAACCACCAATTTCACCACAGAATCTACAAGGAACAAAATATGCAATTTAAGTGCAATTTTGCTTTCAAGCCTCATTTAATTCAGACTTAACATTTTGTGGAAGTGACCAGACTCTCGCTTTCTAATTTTTAGTAGCAGATTTACCTTTACTTCTTCCTTCTCTAATTTATACCTTTGTATCCTTACCGTGTTCCTGATTTTATCTGCCAATGGCTCCATTGCTAAAATAAATAACAGTGAGGATAAAGGGCAGAGTCTGTCTCAGTTTTATTCCTCTGCTCTGCTCTGTTAAGAGCCAGCAAACAGAAGGGCCCTCCCACCACTCACAGTTCTCAGCATATTGCTCTCAGCAATGATCAGGATTCAGGACACACTCCTGAAAGGCCACGTTTTCTCCATCTTTCTATAGACTTTGTCAGAGTGATAAAAGGGAAAGTGAACATACTCAGTTCACTCACAACTCCTGCAATATTTGAATTCACCTCAATCATCCAATAGCCATAGAAGTGTGTGTCTTCCTTTTTCTGAAGGACTGGATATTCAGTTTTGGCAGATACAAATAAGACAACAGGATTGAAATGATAAAATAAAATGCATTATATACTAACTATGGAATAATCAATTAAGTGAAAGAATAGATACAAATAAATAAAGATAAAAGTATAAATAAGTACATAAAATAGAAAGAAATAGGCTGAAGATGGTGCAGTAGGACTGCCATTTCCATGGGGGATCACATCTGTGGATAAGGAAATCTTCAGATAAGAGAAAACGCTCTTATCCAAGGGTATTGGTGGTGACAGGGGTCCTGGAGTGCCAGGGTGATGGGGCTAAATCTTACTTTCCCAGCCAGCTGAGCTTGGCTGCTAGCCTGCAGGGAGAGCATTGGCAAGGAGAAAAAAGAAAGAAGACTTACCACCATCAGTGCTGCCACTGGCCAGCCACCGTGCTTGTGGTGGCTGCCACTACTACCACCACCAACAACAACAACCCAACAACAACCATCATGCACCCTCCAGAGGGGTGGGGGAGGTGACTTTAAAGACCTGCCTGGCCCATCTTTGACTTTAAAGACCACCTGGGACTCCAGTGGGAAGTTCCAAGGACAGTTGGAGGGTGGTTGGCCAGTGGCGGTGCGTAGAGGGGAAAATGTCCTGGCAGTGGTGGCAGCAGCTGCAGGGGCATAAAGGTTTCTTCCTCCCCCCCCCCCGCCACCGCTTGGGCCACCCCTGCACCCACTGATCACTAGCCGTGGATAACTGAATCTGCATTTGATGAATCAGTGGATGCAGGGGTTGTAGTCTATTATCATTGACACATTATCTTTCATCTCCTGGGGTAAAATGCAGCAGGCAACTTACTTGTTCATGCCTTTGAGTGCATATGTGTTTTACCATCAGCAATGTTTGACTTCTGCCTGCGGATACTACTCATGCAGATTATATATGAGTGCAGGTGGGAAGGATGTACCAATCATTTATTCATCCTTAAAACTTTCACTTAACAAATGAAGATTCTACACAGAGGAAAACAATGGCACTTATTTTTGTCCTTGGGTCAATGCTACCAAAATGTTTGATTGGATGCATTTAGGTGTTCATGTTTTATCTGTTTTTATCTTGCATGCTGCCTTTCTAAATTTTTCAGTAAATAGTATAAATGTTTTGAAAAATGGTGGAGAAGGGGAGGCAAACAGCTCCATGTTTTTGTGTCAAGCCCATAAGAAATCACAATGCTTTTTTGGGATGGGTTCAATTCAGTCAGAAGATGGCAGCTCTCCCTTAAAGAATCCTGAAGTTGTCGATCGTTTCCAGAAACCTGTCAGATTAGTTGGATCTGTTTCTTGTTATCAATGAGTTTGTGTATACACTGACATTTTCTAAAATCCCATGTACTTGATCTCAGACAGTGGCACTGCATGAAGCTCAAGACAGTTCCCTGTTCTGAGACCCAATGCAATGTGGTTTTACTGCCCTTCTGTATTGTATTATTTGGGGAAAATGTACACTTTAAAAGTTACTTTTTTCCTAGCTGAATTCCTCATTGCCTTGATAACTGTACTTCTCATAATGATGATGGACTTTCTTTAGTATCCAGAGGCAATCTTGACTGAAATACTGTGGAGTCATTTTTGCCCTTAACGCTTTTATGTTCTGTAACAAAAAGAACAGGGCAATCTAATATGCTTTGAAGGTGAATGGTAAATTATATGGATTAGCTTTCTATAGAGAGATAGATGCCTTCTGAAATCCTGTATAAAGATTGTTAAAAAATTAAATACCAGCAATCAAGAAATCTTTAAAAAGCAAAATCATAACAGGACTTTGAAATGAGATGCACTGGAATGAGTAGGACTAAGAATATACTGTACTTTTGAAGGTGAATACTGCATTAGAGGGTGAGAATTCTTTTGCTATATATATATTTAAAAGGTTAATAAAATCAATAATCTAAACCTTTAGATATACAAAAGAGAGAACGCAGTTCATGTGCAATAAACATGGAGGTTCTCACCTGCTATTATCACTGAAATGAGGGATTGGTCATTTCAATGGGGATTCTCAAGGACCACTTGAGCCAGACGGAGAGGCTGTAACTCCCATTGACACCAGAGGGTCTTAAGCATGTCACTATGGGCAAAACTGCACACTTGGAAATAGAAACAAAAGGTGCTGAATGGTATTATCATGGATTTGGTTCTAGGAAACCTAGACCCCTTTCAGAGAGGAGGATTTATCTGAATGTGATGTAATTAAATCAATATAAATTGTTATCTGAAGCAAAACAGCAGCATATATTGTCAGCAAGGAGCCTTGCCTAACCTAGTAAGGCTAAGGGGGCTAACATTTCCTAACTGTCTCACATCAGAAGTCTCAGAAGACACTGACATTATTGAAAATATTTTGCAGGGGAAAACCATCATTCATTGAGGAAGGAAGAGAAAAACATGAAATGCTGATGGAGCAACGGGACCAACTTCATGCCCCTTTCTCCCCAAAGTGTCTCACATTCAGAAGTAATTGTACCCTTTGGATTTTGGTTGCCATTGTCTTTGTGAAGGACAAATCAGTATAATGGGGCAGAAAAGGGAGTAATGGAGTATGAAAAGACAATGGGAATATGCTTGTTAAATATAATAGTTCATCCCAAAATGGTGCTCACATGATTTTTTCAGGTTAGTTTATGCCATGGCAGGGGGAAAACCACATTTCATTTGCTCTGAGTTTTAGTGAGAGCAGCTGAAGGACACCACTTTCTGCTGGCTGCCAGAGTAAACCACACTTGCCTACTCAACTCAGCTGATGGCAAGGTGACCACTGGCATTCTGTGAAAAATTAGATCAAGCCACTTGGGGTAATGTCTTCCTATCTATGTACAGTAGAACCTCGATTTACGAAATGAATCCATTCCGAGCGCTTGGCTCGGTTGCTTAAAGACATTTTAAACATTCCGCACCTTTCCCAAGTGTTTGCCTTGGTGGATAAAAGTCATTTTTAATGCCCGCCACTTCCCCCCAACACACCATCGTTACTTGGGGGAAACCGCATCTTAACGATAAGGTGGCAGCGGGGGAACCAGAGGCCCGCTCGTAAATTGGGACTCTTGGTTGTTGGGGTCATCGTAAGTCAGGGTACCACTGTATTTCATTGGCTGTTGATTTTTCTCAAAACACAGCAACACCTGCCAAATCATATTGTTGAGCCACTGCTGAAGTTCCTTCACATTTTCATATTGTGGTGAGTGTTTCATTATTTTAATACGAGATTCTACACTTTATGCAATAAAAATGACTTTTGGGATTCAGATCTGCCCTTAAAGCCACATTTCCTAAACATACTAGATATTTGTAATTGATTCCTACTTTCACCACATGACAGCGATTTGAGAGGCCCAGCTCTTTTATATTCATTTTATTCATTTTATTCATTTTGAATGCTTCCATCTTCACCATTTTGCATCATTAAATATGTTAATCTCTTAGCATATAGCAGGAAGGGCATAATATTTAATTAATGTCTTGTAATTCATGAGGATAGTAAAATAATGTCCATGCACTAATCAGTGACTGATTCTCAGTTGGACAGTTTTGGTGCTTATGGCAATGTCACATAAATTAAATTATCTCTTGAATTATCAATTAAAAATTAAGAGATTTCAGAGATTACAGTTTTTAAAACAACATACTGCCACTTCCTGCCAAATTTAGTAACATTGGACTCAATCAACCTCAAATTATATGAAGAGTATAATTAAGTCTGATCACATAAGAATCAATAGGATATAAAAGTGGAAGTGCTATATTTCAGCTGGATTTTTTACTCCATGAAATGTTTTTCCCATTATTGCAGTGGTTTTTTCCGTCCCCTATGTAGGCTACTTGAGCCCATTTTCCCTCGACTGCAGTTGTTCTCTTCTTGCTGAATTGGACATGTACACTATTCTAGCCAGCCAGACACAAGATAAATGTGATGATGTCACCACACACCAAATTAATGAGCTTTGTCTGTGTAATAGTGTGACTCAAGGCAAATAAATTCAAAACGGGACAGAAGTGAGAAACATAAATAGATAAGGAAAAAGTTTCATTGGGCACACTGAATATTCGCCAACAAAACACAACACAATAAAACAACAAAACAGTGTTTGGGCGAGACATGTACTGTACACAAATCTGAGAAATAAGCATTTGCAGTTCAGCCTTAGGGGCCCCTAATCTGTTACTCTCTAGATTTATTTTCCTGCTATAACAGGAGTTAAAGGGTTTTTTTTTCCATTTATATAGTATGGTGCATATTAAATTAATATCCTTTCTTAAATAACACAGACAAAATAGCCTGTGAAGTATTTGGTATCATATCCTCTATGTTCCTTTGTTGTTGGCAGTACTGAGATCTGCATTTAAGTTGACTTGAAATGATATTTTCTAAGCTCACACAATGCACATCCTTCTCTTTACACACTGCCAGGGAGAAACATTTCACAATAGCACTGTCCTTGATCATGCTTCGGAATGATAAATCTGTATTCATTCCATTGTTCTGGGCTGATTGTAAAGCAGTAGCACAATTTCATTTAGTGCCTATGGCACAAGTTTCTTACAAACTCACTTTCCAACAGACAACTATTTTTATTAACAAATCCACTACGGTATATATGTTCCAACATCCAGGTTTTAGCAACGTATATTCTAGCTGTTTTTATTCATAAGATATGTGTCCTGCCTTTATGGTCCTTTATGAAACACAAGGGAACAGACAGTTATTTTACACTCTGAATTTAAGACATTATCCAGCCAAATTATTCACTCTTAAGACACAATGACTTGAGTGAGAGATTGATTTACTTGCTTAAATCTTAGTTTCAAATTACTGTAATATAAACTTGCTTATCTATGCCCATGGAGAATTTCAAAATCTGTCAATTATTAAAGGCACTTTATTGATTAGCTTAAGAAGCAGAAAGTTTCTTGTTGGGAGATATAAATAATGGACTGACAAATTTCAGAGCACAATTTCCAAATTATAGGAGAACTACTCCTAAATCCTTGAAAGCAAACCTCACCTCTTGTGAGGGGGACCCCCCATACCTCAAATCTGCCTGGGACCACCTAGTCCTCTTCTTTCACTTACCAAAAGAAAATGGCCAGATAGCCATTAAGATAGTAATGGTCACACACAGAAATAATCTGAAAAAAATGGGCAGGTTATTTCCCACTCATTTCTTGAGATAAGGGAACTTAACATTGAGTTTCCAGATTCTCATCAGGTAAAGACAGGCCTCACACCAGTTGCTAGTAGAGATGGGCACGACTTAGCGGTATTCCCGTTTCCGTTTCCGTTACTCGGTTCCGTTACTCTACGGAAACGGTAACGGGAATTACTCCGCCAGACTTCGAGCTCGAACCGACGAACGAACAATTTTGGTCTGATTTGTCATGCTCGTTCCTTGCATCGCGCGATTGCGCGATGCCACGTGGCACAGAAAAAAAGTTTTTAAAAGTTAAAAAAACCCGATTCCCGGCCAAAAAGCAGGCGGAAAAATGCCTGCCGTGCCTCAGGGCACCTACCAGAGGGGTTGTTTCTGGAGGTCCCTGGCCTCCCCCCTCATCCCCCGTCCTGGGCTGCTCTGGTGGGACTCGCCGCAGGCTCGCAGCCAGCAAAAAGCCCAGTCTCGCCGCCGGCCGCCCGCAATTAAAGCGCAAGCAAGCGGCACGGACGGCACAGGAAAAAACTTTTAAACTCTCCCCCCACCCATTCCCGGGCCAAAAAAGCAGGCGGAAAAATGCCTGCTTGACTAAGGGCGCAGGGCACCTACCGGAGGGGTGGTTTCTGGAGGGGGGGTCCCGCCTCCCCCCCGTCCTGGGCAGCCGGACTCGAGTTGCCATTTCGCCATGCCATGCGGTGCGGGCGGGGGATCCAAAATGGGGCGGCAAACGCAATATTGTTTTTGAAATCGTGGTCCAAAAACACACAAGCACAACAGAAACACGCGAAAATTTATAAACTGCCAGATTTTTCACAGTAGCAGTGGGTTTTTTCTTGCAACAAAATGTCTCTCCTCTCCTCCTCTGTCCTCCATTGATTTTATTTTATTTTATTTTTTTTACACCTGCGCAGTGCGCAATGATGGGCTGGCCGAGTGGCCAGCCATGTGGGAGTGGACAACCATGCAAATTTTTGGAGCCATCCCACCAGTCGCATGGCCACTTGGCCATGGAGACTTCTGGGATGTGCCAAAAAGCCCCCTAAAACCTGCCATAGCCCTAACCCTAACCCTTTACTCCGTACCCATACGTCACAGACTGTCTTCTTAGTGGGTCAGAGAGGCACCCAGAGGTGCAACCCACTAGCCCACCGTAACCTTACCCGTCACTAGCCTAACCCTAGCCATTGCACTAAGCCACCTTAAAGCCAGATCTACTTGCTTGCATTGCACTACACGCAGCAAGTACAATTCCCTTCTGTGTGAGACATGGTGGTGCGAGAGCCTTGTGAAGGGCGGGCATGACGCTATCACTCTCACTGGTCTCACTGTCTGCACATTATGTTATGCAATATCCATATGGCTATTGCATAGCATTTTGCAGCAGCAGCAGGTGAGGAGGGGAGACCCCCATGTAGAGGGGTCTCTCTTGGAGCCTGCTTCCCCTTCCTAGTGGGTGAGGAGCCCACTTTCCCTTTATAGCGGGCCAGAGGAGGCACCCACCCCACAGAGGTGCCTCCAGGAGCCCGCTCCCCCCCCCAAAACCAGTACTAACTACAACGAAAAAATGAAAAAATGAACCGACTAATTTTTGCGAATTTTCGCGAAAACCGGAAACGAGCCGAAACGGGACCGGCCCGACTAACGACAACTCGAAAAAAAATTTTTTCAAGTCGTGCCCATCTCTAGTTGCTAGCATGACTTTAGTGAAAAATGATAGTGAAGAATTAGTTCCCACTAAGGACATGTAGTCAAATATTATTTCTCTGCCAGGAAAATAATGCTCCAGAGGTATGAGGGTCCACATTACTTTCCCTTTCAATGTTTTCAAAGGGGGGGTGTTAAAGGATGCAGCAAAGGAGGAAAAATGACAGTGACTGTGGCCCTTTGAGCCATCAACAGTAGAGTCTTGCCCTGACTCTACGATGCCATGATACACGTGGTCTATGACCAACATTCACAGGCACAGGGTGGATGGTGAAGTTCACCATGGACCTGTGGCATGGAGTTCACCATGGGTGCCTCTCAGTCACAGCCAACTGATGGCAGCCAGAGAACCTGGGGGCTGCTAGGCCATTGTTAACAGGGCCAGGGGATACTTTCTTGTCATGAGACTACAGGTCCATTCTCCTGCAGATGTGACAAATGATGGCTCAGGCCAAAGACAGGAACATAAATGATACACTCCCAGCTGTCCTGCAGCAGTGGGCACTGGAGGGGAAGGTCACCCATGGTCACATGGTCCTATATGCTGGGCATAACATGTAGGTGGCATTGAATATGGCAGGCTTTGAGGCCATTGACTGCATGGTGCAGATGTTACACTTCATTGTGTGTGATGCCACTGGCCTGGGCAGCCATGTGAAGGCAGAATGGGATGCAGGCACATAGGAAGCATGGCACTTCTAGATCAATGCCACAAGCTAGTGGGCCATTTCTCATGCAGCCTAAAAGTTGTCTGCTGGCTATTTGAGAGACAGGAGGAATTGGGTCAGATGACACACATTCTTCTGATGGGCCTGCCAACCATATGCCATACCTACATTATAGTGTCCTGCCTGATGGTGCAGAAGTCTACTACATATGTGCCAAAAGATCAAAGTTAATGTGTGGGGGTGTGGGGGTGTGGGGGGGTATGCCTCCATTTTTAGACTTGTCTTTTTGAATGATGATCTGCTCTTTTGCTGAATGTCCATTGCTGCACTCCTGTGCATTAATAATATTATAATTCTAACTAGGGAGGGTACTCTCGGGTTATTCCAAATGGGACGAAAAACATGAAAGAGGCCCTTTTTTATTTTCAGAGTCTTTCATGAGTTTACAATGCAGATCTTCTCAAGTATCAGTTTCAGAAATGTGAGAGGTTAATGAAACTCATAATTTTTTACATAATTCATATTTCATATTATTCTCATTTTCCCTTTTATTTTATTGATTTTGAAGGGATTTCCCTCCATCTACTTTATTGTCACCTGGAGTGTCTTTCTGCCTGACCTTCACTTGATCAACAGTTACCTGTGCTGCTGGACTGTATTTATGAAATCTATTGAGACGTTTCCAGTACTTCAGATTCTGGGTGTTTGAGTTTGGGTGTTGGATTGTATTGCCCTTATCAATTTTTATTTTTATTTTTATCATGATGATGATTTCTCTTTCTCATCTGTACTCTTTCTTGCTAATGAATTGATGGGGATGTTGAGGACAGGAATGTGATGTTAAATGTGTGTGTGTCATAGTACTGTGAGTTCTGACTGAGGTCTGGGGGTGACTGGTTTTTCTTCTTGGACGCTTTTGGGATGGAGGATTGTCTGCTGTTTTATCCCTTCTTTTTTGGATTCATTTTGAGGGTTCTATAGGGTTTAATAGGCTCCACAGAACCAACTTGAATGAGAAAACCAAAACAAAAGAACAAAAGAGATTCAATAGTTTTGGAATTACCAAAAAAAAAATACTCAAAAGAACCTAAAAGGCCCCAGAATAAAAGCAATACCAAAGTCCACTTTCATATTCCTAATCATTATCTTAGTACTACTACATATAAACCTTGAAATTTTTCCCTCCCAGAAATTTCCAAGTTCTTTCTCTTCCTTTCTTTTGCCGATTTGCCTGGCTGCATCTGTCTTCTGGCTGCAAAACCAAGAAGAAAGGGGCACTCACCTCTTCCCTCCTCCCTTGCTTTCCGTGCTACCAGGAAATGTGCCCAACTAATTAAATATAGGAAATGCCTTTTTTTCCAAGAGTTACTGTGGATGAAGCAGACCTTGGGGAAAGTTGCATTTTCCATGTCTATCTGTACCTCGTGTGCTGCACATCAGCATTAAGAAATAAAAGTAAAAGCCAAAGGTCTGAGAGAGCTCCCTCCTTCTGCCTTCCTGTCACCATACTGGCAGCCATGATGGACGGAAATCTGGTCAGTGGTTGATGAGTAGTTGTATATGTTATAGGGAAAAATCAAGTAAGTTCATGGATTGTATTCAAACTGGAACCACAGACAAATTTATAAATCTATATGGCACTGGAAACTAGCAATGTCATCTCCTTCCAACTAAATTATTCTATAATTTCATGATCCCTTGAGATTATTACCATATTAATTACTATAATATTTTCAAACAGTGTGCCTCACAACTCTTATAAATTCAAGAACTGCATTAGAGATCCACTACATGTTTATTAATCAAAACTGATATCTGAAATGTCTTTTATATCCCTGTGAAATGTAAAGCTATTGTTCGTAGCAATTATCACTTCAGTAGATTGACAGCCTGAGTGCCAATTCAAGGCGGTGAGAATGCTTTTCATTATATTACAATAACAGAAGCATTTTTGCCTCTCTTTTCCTTCTTTTCTTCCCTCCAGTATTCATTCTTGAGTGTCTCCATAAGGCTCTCGGATCAGGAGACTTGAAATGCTCAGTAATTTCACTGTGTTTCTTTGTGCTTTTGCTGCTATCAGCTATCTCAGCAAGAAGCCCATTATGAGAAGCTATTGGGGGCTCTTTGGGTAGATTAATGGTAGTAAGACCCAAAATAAATTCTAAAAAGCCACATAAGCTAGAAATACACATAAAAATGAAGATAGATGTTTACAGGTCTGTGACACTCATTGCTGTTTGAAAAAATTACAAACAACTTTCTTTGGCATTTTATTTTATTCATAAAACCCCCACAGATGTAATAAATTATTATTATGTTTAACATGTATTTAATTAACTCCTCTAAAAAGTGACAAGTCACATTTTGTTAGCGCTTCTTTCATATTCTCTTACACAATTATCTAAAAATTATCAATCATTTTTATTAGTTACTACTTGGAATCGCATGCATATCCAATATAATTATTAACGCCAATCCATTTACTGGTTCACGTAACTCTGGCTATGCACAATTATGTGTGACTTTTTTTTAAAAAAGCAGCTCAGTTTTCATAATGACACCATCATTATTTGTTTCAAGATCAACAAAAGATTTATTCTTCTTAATTCCGTTGCTTATCTTTCTAATGTCTAGTTTGTAAGGATAAGAGAAGCCAGATGGTAATGGGAAATATAGCTACAGCATGCTATATAATTGCTACTCATACATTGTTTGGGGTTTCAGATGTTCCTAGTAGTACAAAGGGAAGACAAAAAAAACATCCAAGAGAATAAAATAATAAAAAGGAAACACTTCTTATAGAAGGAAAGAGTCTTGATCTCTCGAGGCTTTGAGTAACAAGGCTGCCTTTGCAGGGCAGTGCTTGATCCAGGATCAGGTTTCTCAAGCCAGCAATGCAGACCAGGATCCAGGCCTGCCTAAAGGCTAGCTTGTTCCCAGTGGGATTTCTTGATTCTCTCCCCCACCCCTTTTTGTCGGCTTTGAAGAGCAGGGCTGCATACCATATTACATACTCTTTTTGAAACTCACCCAGACTTTGGAAGTAGTTTGTAATGTGGCATGAAGGACAAGGACTGCTGTTTGAGAAGTGCAAGACAAAAGTCTGTGTTCCTGCCTGGAACCAGATCTTCATCACAAACACCCACATGTGAGCTGATTCCCCATGGCGTGTTCTTATGAGGCTATGATGAGTTATCCAAGTAATGCAACCACATGGTGGCTTTGATCTGATGGATTGTTCTTGTCCAATTGCCACCCTGCCAGGAATGTTGCCACTGTTATTAAGAAGTATGAAAATAAATCTGGTACCGTTATTTTCCTAAAACAAATCTTCTTTCAAGCTGATGCTGTGGTATTACACATATTTACCAGGAAGGAAGCCTTCAACTTTGAAACTCTTCCTTTGTCAAACAGGCAATGGAGTTAGGAAAGAGCATGTTTCTGCTTGTAAAGACATTTTAGAAGATTTTTTTTAAAATAACAGAGAACAAATCTTCAGAATCTCACTCATTTAAACTGTTGGATTTCTGGGGGAGATGCTTTGTGGCCAGGTATGGTGTTACTCAATGCTTTAGTGTCTATATCCTGTCACACTTCAACTATTCCAGCCATCTTGTTACTATATAATTGTCTGGCAAAGCCATGCCGACTTCCACTAATGACAGCATTGCTTCTTAAATAATTACAGACTAGACATGGGCACGGAGTGGCGAAATCTTTGTTTCCGTTTCCGTTTTTTTGTTTCTGGAAGTAACAGAAACAGTAACGGTAACTAAGCCGTTAAAACACGAACTCGAACTGAAAAAAGAAAAATTTGGTCAGGTTTTTCATTCCTGTTTGTGGCATCGTGGCGATTGCGCGATGCAAAGCACAGAAAAAGTTTTTAAAAGTTTAAAAAAAAACGACTCCCGGCCGAAAAAGCAGGCGAAAATATGCCTGCCTCAGGCTTTGCCACCTACCAGTGGGGTGGTTTTCTGGGGGGGGGGGTCCCCGGCCTTCCCCCCCCTCTCCTGTCCTGGGCTGCTTGCACCAGGCTGGGGGGGGGGTCATCCTCGTCATCTCACTATGCCATGAGGTGGGGGGGATCCAAAATGGCGACCACAATTTTTCTTTTGAAATCATGGTCAAAAAACACACCAAAGCACCACAGAAACATGCGAAATTTATTTATTTTAAATGCCTGAATTTTAATAGTAGCAGCAGTGGGTTTTTTATAGCAATAAAACATCGCATTGATTTTATTTTAATTTATTTTATTTTTTATTTCTTTAGACCTGCCCATTTGGGCTGGGCATGGGATGGGACCCTGCAATTTTTTTGAACAATTCCACCAATGGCATGGCCAGGTTTTGACTGACACTTCTGGATGTCTCGGAGGGCATAAAAAGCCAAGGCACCTTCCAGAAATCGCAGTCGGGTCTTGGATGTGGAGGGAGGAGGGCTGTGCTGGTGGTGCTTGTGCGATCGAGACAGAGATTATTTTTCGAGGAGGAGGCCTGGGAGGCTTTAGGCTTTACAGGCAGGGAGGGAATTGATTTTATTAGAAAATAATTTCTTTGATTCCCTGCAGCTTTGTCTGCTGAAGGGAATAGCAGTTTATTCTTTCTTTGTTCTCTGGCAGTTTGTGAGGATTTTTTTCTGATATTGGATAAAGGGGGAGGTTCGGCTAGGAGTGGGAGGTGTGGATTTATTTTAAAAATATATTATATACTACCATTTATTTTCTATTTTCCCAAATTCAATTTGCTTGCACACACACATTTGGGGTGCAAGCCAAGAACAGAACCTCTATCCTAAGTGGAGAATATTTTACAATATTATTTATTTAGTTTACTAATTACTTACTTCATTGTTTGTTTTTAAACTTGTTGTGTTGTGTGTGCACTTGAATACACAGACACATTCCATTTAAGTGGATCAGAAGAATTTAGAAAATTATTTTCATTTTATTCCCTGACTACAACTACTACTATATTGTATTTATTTACACCCCAATATCTTTTTTGGGAGGCTGCTGCTGCTGATATCTGCCTTAATTATTGATTCATTACTCCATTGTTTTTTTGTTTACATACATACACTTGTGTTGTGTGTGCACTTGAACACACAGGCAGGCACATTCCATTTCAGTGGATCAAGTTGAATTCAGAACTTGAATTTAGAAAACCAGTTTTATTTCATTCCCTGACTACAACTACTAAACTATATTGTATTTACACCCCAAAAATATCTTTCTTGGGAGGCATAGTACCACTACTGTCTTTTCACTTCAGGCTTATTTTTGGGCTGTGGCTGAAGGCACCTGTCCAGCTGCTGCTGCTGCTGCTATCAGCCTTAAAAAATATATTATTGATTCATTACTCCAGCTCATTGTTCGTTCGTTTACAATACACTTGTTGTGTTGTGTGTGCACTTGAACACACAGGCAGGCACATTCCATTTCAGTGGATCATGTTGAATTCAGAACTTGAATTTAGAAAACCAGATTTATTTCATTCCTTGACTACAACTACTAAACTATATTGTATTAACACACCAAAAATATCTTTCTTGGGAGGCATAGTACCACTACTGTCTTTTCACTTCAGGCTTATTTTTAGTTTCATTTATTTTTTAATACTAACATTTGCTTCCTAAGTTTTCCTCCATGTCAGTGGATAAAGTTGAAAGCAGAATTTAGAAAATTATATCAAGGGCCAGCAGGGCAACATAGAAAGCTTGTACAAAAGAACACAGTGTGAGAGTAAGCTTGTGAGAGTAAGTTTATTAGAATAGTTTGTTTACTTAACACAAATATAATAAGAAAATATATTTCTATAACTTTGAGAAATAAAAAATGAGGAAGGTTGGCAGAGCCAGAGAGAAGGGCAGGGGGACCCCCACTAAAATAAATAGGGGCACATTTCTGAAGGAAGGCACAGGAAGTAGTGCAGATAGTGATATTGCTGCCACTCCCTCTCCAAGCAGCACCTGCACAACCAGCACGACTGGACCATCTTCTGTCACTGAGGGAAGCATGGATGACTGCATGCGATCCCCATCAACAAGGTCTCACACTCTCAACCCCCCTTGTATCAGGAGGAAGACGAGTACTCAGAATCAGAAACCTCTGTTCATCTGCATCTGCCAGATTCTGAGGGCCTGTTGGCAGGAACAGACGAAAGGCAGGGTTCAGGCAGTGATGGAAGGAGCAGCCCTCTTTCCACCCAGGACCAGAGTGCCACCAGTGACAGCAGCAGTCAATTGTCCCAGCAGGGCACAAGCCACACCACCACCAGCACAGCAGCGGCAGGCAGTAACAGAGGGGGCAGTACTTTCCATAAGCCTCGCGGGTCTCTCTAGGAGCATTGTGAGAAAAGCCCGGCAGACTCGAGGCTTGCGATGTGCAAGAAATGTGGGGTGGTCGTGCGCAGGGGGAATGACCCCAAACACCTCTCCTCAAGTGCCTTGCATAGCCACCTCATGTGAAGGCACCCTGGGACTCTGCCTGGGACAGTGTCAGGCCCTGGTTCCTCAGGGAGAAAGAGGGGGGAAGCAGAAATGCAGAAGGAGGACTCCAGAGACAGCTCCACTGAGAGTGGGAAGAGGCAGGCCACTCTGCAGGAAGTAGTGCCGCTGTGTGTGAGTTTTGTCAGCCAACATAAAAGGGCCAAGGCACAGGAGACCACCACTCGTGTGGTTGGTGAAATGGTGGCCATGAACGGGTTGCCCCTCTCCTTTGTGGAGTCATCGGGCTTCAGGCACCTGATGAAGCACATGGCTCCATGGTACGAACCTCCATCCCAGCGTACCTTCAGCAGGCAGGTGATTCCCTCCCTTTTTGAGTCCGTCAGGGACATGGTCCAGGCCCTGCTGCAGGCGGCCAGAGGAAGGAAGATCCACTTCACTTCCAACCTCTAGACCAGTGGGCACCATGGATACCTCGCTCTGATGGCTCATTGGTGGCAACCCAAGGAGCTCCTTGACACTAGGGCATCCCAAGAACAGCTGCAGGGGGAGCCACAAGGGAGCACCCCAAGAGGGAACAGGGTGGTGCTTCTCCAGGCACAAAGCACGGAGGACAGTGCCAAAGGCATCCACATTTCTGAGGTCCTAAAGATGGCACTGGGAGAGTGAGGATTGGCAACCGAGGGGCAGGTCAATCGTGGATTCATGGTCACTGACGCAGGACGTAACATGATCAACACGGTTGAAAGGGCAGGGTTCTAAGGCATCGTGTGCGCAGCACACAAACTGCACCTAGTGGTGGGTGATGCCATTAGGCTGGGTGCACCAAAGGAATCCTGGTATGAGGGGACCCTGGAGACCAAGGCCTTGCTGGACAAGTGCAGGAAAATAGTCGGGCACTTCTCACGCAGCGTCAAGGCATCCAGGATAATGCGTGAGAAGCAGGCGGAGATGGGCCGACCAGAGCACGTCCTGATCCAGGACGTGGCCACCCGGTGGAACTCCACCTACGAAATGGTCAAGTGCCTGGTGGAGCAGAGGCAAGTGGTGGAATACATCATGTTAACCACTCCTGTCCTGCCTGAGGGAAGGGTGTTGGACATTGGTGCTACCGAGTGGCTCGCCCTGTCCCAGATGGTGGGTATCCTGCAGCTTTTTGAGGAGACCACCCACGTCCTCAGCAACTACAATGCCAGCCTGGGCCACATACTCCCCCTGGTAAATGCCCTTTGCCAACGCCTAGAGGCCAGTATCTGGGAAGAAGCCGATCTTCTCCCAAAGAGCAGGGCCTTGGAAGACAGACTGTTGACGGCGTGGATACCCACCTTAGCCCACTGAGGAGGGAAAAGGTGTACCAGATGGAATGCCTGTGCGTCCCTCGCGTCAAGGGTTCCTTGCCGGGGAGCCCTGCCGACCTGAACTCCTGGAAGACGGAGCTATGCCGTCAAGTCCGCAGGGCTGTCTCAAATCAGGCGTTCCCATGGGCGCACGGAAGCCAGAGCGATCCAGAAGAGGAATCCTCGCAAGGATCCTCTTCCTCCTCTACTGCAGGAGTGTTGAACACCCAGAGACCAGGTTCCGTACCAGCAGCCAACTACCTGGCCTCTGCCCTAGCCATGGCAGTCTCCTCCTCAGTGGAGGCAAGGGAGGAAGAAGAACCGGACCCCACTCTGACCATGGTGAGGGAGTACATGGCCGAGCCCCTCCAACCCCTCACCTTGGATCCAAGCCACTACTGGGCCAGAAAAGCAGACATCTGGCCCGCTCTTTCGACTCTGGCGTTGGACCTCTTGTCCATCCCACCCACCAGTGTCCAGAGTGAGCATGTCTTCTCCCACATGGGAGATGTCCTGAGGCCGTGCCGCTCTCGTCTGGACCCGGAGACCGTGGAAAGGTTGACTTTCATCTGCTTCAAACTTTCCACATTGGGATTACCCCAACACTCCAAGACCTAGGCCCACAGTCGTTCTTCCACTGGTTCCTTCCGAACAGGCCTGCCTTGCTCTAACATGCCCTAGCAGAGCAACACTTATGCCTCCCTGACTGCAATTATGCCTACCTCCCAGCTTGGCTTCCTCCCTGCAATCCCAAATTCCTGCCAGCCTGCCAGCCTGCCTACCAGCCTGCCTGCCTGGCTGGCCCTGTGCCTACCTGCCTAACTTCCTGCTTGCCTCCCTGCCTGCTTTCCTGTCTGTCTGCCTCCCTGCATTCCCACTCAATTTGAAGGGTTCGATTATTGCCCATTTTTTCTAGTCCTTGCCTGGCTCCAAACCCGGGAGGACCACTCAATGTGTCATTTCGAAGGGTCTGTGTAGGCCCAATTTGTCTACCCCTTACCTGGCTCTGAACCAGGGAGGACCACTAAATGTTTATAATTTTGAACCGGACAAGACTGTTGGGGTTGCAGCCATGCAACTACCCCTAACCCTAACCCTAACCCTAACCCAATCTAACCAATGCCTGTATGCCTCCCATCCTAACATTCCTCCAGTGCAATGCAGTTATGCCTGGCTTTCTGCTCTGTCTATATGACTGCCTGCCTGAATGCTTTGCCTGGCTACCTGCCTTCCACCTTTGTCTGCCTGAATGCCTGTAATTCCACTGCATGTATGGATCTAATAAGGGTTACATAATTAGCCCTGTTTTTATAGGGCTTCCCTGGTCCTTATAGCAGCCCAGGACTATTTTTTTCTAGGGTCAGTTTAGGCCCAATATTTCCCCGTTGGCCATGGCTGGTCTGAGTGTAGTACACCCTAATACCTGCTTTCCTCGATCCGTTCCTCCCTTCCTTGGGTTTTGGAGCCACTCTGCTTACAAAGTGGTCGAGATGCGCTTTACAACAACCTACCTCAAAGACTGATTAGCAGGGGCCTAGGTCTCCTTACAGCCTTAATGAAATAGCCCTGTTCTCCTGCATCCACTCTGTCTCCTGGGTTCACAAAACTCGGTCTCCTGGGGTGGAGAAACTCTGCCTCCAAAGGCAGAAACAATCCTCCCTTCTGGAACTTTGGCTTTGTTCCTTCCCTATCCTGGGTGGGTAGCCTGCAAGCCTGCCTTCCTACCTGTAAGCCAGACTACCTGCTTCCCTGCCTGCCTGGCTGCCTGCCCGCCCCTCTGACTACCTGCCTGCCTCCCGGGAATCCCAGCTTGGAGGAGGCCTTCAAGGTGCTTCTCCTTCAGCCTATCAGCGGTTCAGTGCTTCAAGTTCAGCCTCCGAGCCAACAAGCGCCCTGTCGGCCACTCTCCTTGAATTCCCCAGGCAGCAACCCTGGCTGCCCCCGCCTCTAGGTGGAAAACCACTTGAGGACACCAACTTTAACAGGCACAGTCATAAGAACATAAGAACATAAGAAGAGCCATGCTGGATCAGGCCAAAGGCCCATCTAGTCCAGCTTCCTGTATCTCACAGTGGCCCCACCAGATGCTTTTGAAAGCGCATGAGACTAGATATCTGTCTCCTGATACCACTCCCCTGCATCAGGCCCTTGAAGTACTCTGGTTTTAAGCCTGGAGATTACACATCTCCATCATGGTTTGTAACCTGCGATGGACTTTTCCTCCAGGAATCTGTCCAATCCCCTTTTGAAGGCATCCAAGCCAGATGCCATCACCACATCCTGTAGCAGGGAGTTCCATAGACTTACAACGCGCTGGGTGAAAAAATATTTTCTTTTGTCTGTTCTTAATCTCCCAGCCCTCAATTTGAATGCATGTCCCCTAGTTCTGGTATTTTGTAAGAGGAAAAAGAGCTTCCCTCTATCCACTTTACTCATGCCCTGCATTATTTTGTACGTCTCAATCATATCCCCCCTCAGGCTCCTTTTTTCCAGACTAAAGAGCCCCAAATGTTTTAGCCTTTCTTCATAAGGGAGGTGACCCAGCCCAGTAATTATTTTGGTCGCTCTCTTCTGCACCTTTTCCAGTTCCACTATGTCTTTCTTGAGATGCGGTGACCAGAATTGTACACAATACTCCAGATGCAGCCTTACTATTGTTTTGTATAATGGCATTATCATGTTGGCTGTTTTATTTTCAATCCCCTTTTTGATAATCCCTAGCATGGAATTGGCCTTCTTCACCGCTGCCACACATTGGGTAGACACCTTCATGGAGCTGTCCACCAACACACCAAGATCTCTTTCCTGATCTGTCACGGATAACTCAGAGCCCATGAGTTGATAGATAAAGTTTTGATTTTTCGCCCCAATATGCATTACTTTACATTTGGCTACATTAAAACGCATTTGCCATTTCGTAGCCCATTCCCCCAGTTTGGTGAGATCCTTCTGGAGCTCTTCACAATCTTCTCTGGTTTTTACCACACGGAAAAGTTTTGTGTCATCTGCAAACTTGGCCACCTCACTACTTATCCCTGTCTCCAGGTCATTTATGAACAGATTGAAAAGCACAGGTCCCAGGACAGAGCCCTGGGGCACACCGCTTTTCACCTCTCTCCATTGTGAAAATTTCCTATTGACACCTACTCTTTGTTTCCTGGATCTCAACCAGTTCTCAATCCATAAGAGGACCTGCCCTCTTATCCCCTGACTGTGCAATTTTCTCAGCAGCCTCTGGTGAGGGTCTGTGTCAAAGGCCTTTTGAAAATCCAGATAGACTATATCCACCGGTTCACCCAAATCTACATGCCTGCTGACCTTTTCAATTTAATTCTTTAGTCAAGAGGGGCCGTTCAGGCAGCGGAATCTGCTCAAGGTCTTCTGTCGTGAAGACAGATGCAAAGAACTCATTTAATTTCTCTGCAATTTCCAAGTCCTCCTTAATCTCCCCTTTTCCTCCCTCACCATCCAGAGGGCCAACTGGTTCTCTGGCAGGTTTTCTACTTCTAACATATTTAAAGAAGCTTTTATTATTACCCTTTATATTGCTAGCCTGCGTTCCTCAAAATGTTTCTTTGCCTCTCTTATCATCTTCTTACATTTCTTTTGCCAGAGTTTGTGTTCCTTTTTATTTTCCTCATTTGGGGAGGATTTCCATTTACAGAAAGACCTCTCCTTGCGCTTTAGAGCATCCCTAACTCCACTTGTTAACCATGCTGGTGCCCTCTTGGACTTAAATGAGCGCTTCTTTCTTTGTGGTATGCACTTGTGCTGGGCCTCTGTTACCGTTGTTTTAAACAGGTTCCATGCACTCTGAAGAGATTGGATTCTTCCAACCTTCCCCTTCAATTTCTTTCTAACTAGTTTCCTCATCTGAGAGAAGTTTGCCCTTCGAAAATCAAGGATTTTAATGTCTGATTTGCTTGACACTCTTCCTCCAACATGCATGGCAAAGGAGATTGCAGCATGGTCACTGTTCCCCAGAGGCTCAGTGACATTCACATCCCTGACCAGGTCCTGAGTATCGCACAGTATTAGATCCAGAGTTGCCTGTTCTCGGGTGGGCTCCATGACAAGTTGCTCTAAGGCACAGTCATTCAGCAAGTCGAGAAACCCAGTTTCTCTTTCTTGCCCGGAGCTCACATTGGCCCAGTCGATGTTGGGATAATTGAAGTCCCCCACGATTACTATCCTGTGCTTCTGAGACACCTCCATGATTTGTCTCCTCATTTCAAGGTCCCCCTCAAGTTTTTGATCTGGTGGGCGATAGCATACTCCAACTATCGCATCACTCCTTGGACCTGGTAGTTTAACCCACAGTGATTCTATGGTGGAGTCAGACCCTCTGTCAATCTCCATTCTGCTGGATTTTACCCCTTCTTTAACGTAGATGGCCACTCCCCCTCCCACCCGCCCCTCTCTATCCCTTCTATACAGTTTATAGCCTGGGATTGCTGTATCCCACTGGTTCTCTGCATTCCACCAGGTTTCTGTTATGGCTATTATATCAATGTTATCCCTAGCTGCCAAATGTTCGAGTTCTCCCATTTTTGGTCGGAGGCTTCGAGCATTGGCATAGAAGCACCTGTACAGTGGGTTCTGCAACAACAGCTGCTGCTTTGTTCTTTCCCCCCCACAGCTATTATTTTCAGTAGATGAACTATCACATTCCATTATTCTCCCAGTACTAATACCTGCTATGTCATCTCTATGTGATTCTTTACCCTTTCCAACCTCATTCCCTGTGGATGAGGTGTTCCGAACCGGATGCCACACAGCTCCTCTCGGCTTTCCCCCAGTTATCAGTTTAAAAGCTGCTCTGCTGCCTTTTTGAGGTTGAGTGCCAGCAATCTGGTCTCATCATGATTCAAGTGCAACCCATCCCTCCTGAACAGGTTTGGCTTGTCCAAAATGTTCTCCAGTTCCTGACAAATCTAAAGCCCTCCTCTCGACACCATCACCTCATCCACGCATTGAGGCTTCTGAGCTCTGCCTGCCTGGCAGGTCCTGCACGAGGAACAGGTAGCACTTCTGAAAATGCTACCTTGGAAGTCCTGGACTTCAATCTTCTTCCTAACAACCTGAACTTGGCTTCCAAGACTGACCGCTTGGCCTTCCCAACATCATTGGTACCAACATGTACCATGACCACTGGCTCCTTCCCGGTTCTCTCTAACAAGCTATCTAGATTTCTAGTGATGTCTGCAACCTTTGCACCTGGCAGGCAAGTGACCATATGATTATCATGCTCATCACAAATCCATCCCTCCGTATTTCTAATTATAGAATCCCCTAGCAGACGGAGCTTCTCTCCTGCAGCCTGTTCTTCTACATGTACCTGATCCTGTATCTCATCAATTGTGATGAGGGAGAGATCCTCAGGTGGAACCAGTTGTTCCTCGGTGTGTGCCTCATGAGGTGTGATGAGGGAAAGAGCCTCAAATTGATTGTGCAATATGAGACTCTCTGAGCGATCCCTTGGCCTTCTACTCCTTTGAGTCACATTCCTCCACACATCTACCTCCTGGGTTGGGGAAGTGATTACATCCTCAAAAGTGTGCTCTGTCTCTTCTTGGACCTGGATAGTCTGTTCAGCTCTGTCCAAGAACCGCTCAAGCTCCTTAATATGTTGCTGGTTCGATATGCGGGCCTCTAGCTCCTGGACCTTCTCTTCTAATAGTGCAACCAGCTTGCACTTGCAGCAAGTGTAGTTCTCTGTGCGTTTTGTCAAGATGACAAACATGGCACAAGTGTTACAGGTAACTACAGCTGCTCCCTCAGACTCCATTTTAATGAGTGCAGTATTCTGGGCCTTGAATATTTTTAGAGTTACTAGCTACTACTCTAGAAATAATAATCTAGTACCAATGTTCCTCTTTTTAAGTGAAAAATAAATTCTCCCGCGCCGTTAGGTGCGCGGGCCGGTCAAACAGCCCTAGCTGAACTGTTCAAACCCAGAAACTTACCAGTGCTGTCTTCTTTTTTTCTCTCTCAGCAGTAGCTCTGCTTGGATTCACACCCAGGCTCAAATGCTGAGGCTCAAATGCTTCTTCAGGGGGAAAAGACTTAGTGTAACTCCACCCCCAAGCTCAGTGGAAGGCTTAGTCTGGCACCAGCCCTGCTTCCTAGCAACTTCCTTTGTTTAGCTGATTAATGGCTCTTTGTTTTTAAATGAGCAGTTAAGGTTAGCAGAGGCAGAGGTAAAACACAGGTCAAACAGCCCTAGCTGAACTGTTCAAACCCAGAAACTTACCAGTGCTGTCTACTTTTTCTCTCTCTCAGCAGTAGCTCTGCTTGGATTCACACCCAGGCTCAAATGTCATCATCAACTATTTTGTTTAATGAGTGCAGTATTCTGTCCTCCACCATGGGGGGGGTTCACTCCCACCGGTTACAGTCCAGGTTGGGAAATACCTTTGCAGAAGGAGGGAAGATTCCATCCAGCTACCATTCCGGTTTCCAAAGGCGGAAAAAACAATCCCTCCCTAACATTTCCACTCTGTCTTCGTGGCTTTCCTGGGTGGACTGTGTCTCCACTGGGCAGTCAAAACTCTGGCCTAGTGGGCTCCAAATATCTGGCTTCGTGGCTTTCCTGGGTGGACTGTGTCTCCACTGGACAGTCAATACTCTGGCTTGGTGGCCTCCAAAGTGGGTGGCTGAAAGAATCCCTCCCCGTTGTTCCCCGCCGCTCTGGCTCCATGGCTTTGCCCTGTGCATGCGTGGACTCTGTCGCCACTGGGTTAGTGGAATTGGTCTCCTCCCTGAAAGCTTTGTTGAGAGAGAAAAGTACCAGGCCAGAAACAATCCCTCCCCGTTGTTCCCTGACGTTCTGGCTTCTTTGCTGCGTGCGTGGACTCTGTCTCCACTGGGTAGTTGGAACTGGTCTCCTGGGTAGTCAAAACTGGCCTACAAAGTAGGTGGCTGAAAGAATCCCTCCCTGTTGTTCCCCGCTGTTCTGGCTTCGTGGCTTCTTTGCTACGTGCGTGGACTTTGTCTCCACTGGGTTGGTGGAATTGGTCTCCTGGGTAGTCAAAACTGGCCTCCAAAGTAGGCAGCTGAAAGAATCCCTCCCCATTTCCCCCCGCCGTTCTGGCTTCGTGGCTTTGGCGCGTGCGTGCTTGGACTCTGTCTCCACTGGGTTAGTGGAACTGGTCTCTTCCCTGAAAGCTTTGTTGAGAGAGAAAAGTACCAGGCCAGAAACAATCCCTCCCCGTTGTTCCCCGCCATTCTGGCTTGTTTGCTTCGTGCGTGGACTCTGTCTCCACTGGGTTGGTTGAACTGGTCTCTTGGGTAGTCAAAACTGGCCTCCAAAGTAGGTGGCTGAAAGAACCACTCACTGTTGTTCCCCGCCGTTCTGGCTTCGTAGCTTCTTTGCTGCGTGCATAGACTCTGTCTCCACTGGGTTGGTGGAACTGGTCTCCTGGGTATTCAAAACTGGCCTCCAAAGTAGTTGGCTGAAAGAATCCCTCCCCGTTGTTCCCCGCCATTCTGGCTTAGTGGCTTTGCCGCGTGCGTGCGTGGATTCTGTCTCCACTGGGCTGGTGGAACTGGTCTCCTGGGTAGTCCAAACTGGCCTCCAAAGTAGGTGGCTGAATCCCTCCCCATTGTTCCCAGCCGTTCTGGCTTTGTGGCTTTGCCGAGTGCGTGCGTGGACTCTGTCTCCACTGGGTTGGTGGAACTGGTCTCTTGGGTAGTCAAAACTGGCCTCCAAAGTAGGCGGCTGAAATAATCCCTCCCCGTTGTTCCCCGCCATTCTGGTTTCGTGGCTTTGCCACGTGCGTGCGTGGACTCTGTCTCCACTGGGTTAGTGGAACTGGTCTCCTCCCTGAAAGCTTTGTTGAGTGAGAAAAGTACCAGGCCAGAAACAATCCCTCCCCGTTGTTCCCCGCCGTTCTGGCTTCTTTGCTGCGTGCGTGGACTCTTGTCTCCACTGGGTTGGTGGAACTGGTCTCCTGGGTAGTCAAAACTGGGCTCCAAAGTAGGTGGCTGAAAGAATCCCTCCCCGTTGTTCCCTGCCGTTCTGGCTTGGTAGGTTCTTTGCTGTGTGCGTGGATTCTGTCTCCCCTGGATAGTTGGAACTGGTCTCCAGGGTAGTCAAAACTGTCCTCCAAAGTAGGTGGCTGAAAGAATCCCTCCCCGTTGTTCCCCGCTGTTCTGGCATTGTGGCTTCTTTGCTACGTGCGTGGACTCTCCACTGGGTTGGTGGAATTGGTCTCCTGGGTAGTCAAAACTGGCCTCCAAAGTAGGCGGCTGAAAGAATCCCTCCCCGTTGTTCCCCGACATTCTGGCTTAGTGGCTTTGCTGCGTGCGTGCGTGGATTCTGTCTCTACTGGGCTGGTGGAACTGGTCTCCTGGGTAGTCCAAACTGGCCTCCAAAGTAGGTGGCAGAAAGAATCCCTCCCCATTGTTCCCCGCCGTTCTGGCTATGTGGCTTTGCCGAGTGCGTGCGTGGACTCTGTCTCCACTGGGTTGGTGGAACTGGTCTCTTGGGTAGTCAAAACTGGCCTCCAAAGTAGGCGGCTGAAATAATCCCTCCCCGTTGTTCCCCGCCATTCTGGTTTCGTGGCTTTGCCACGTGCGTGCGTGGACTCTGTCTCCACTGGGTTAGTGGAACTGGTCTCCTCCCTGAAAGCTTTGTTGAGTGAGAAAAGTACCAGGCCAGAAACAATCCCTCCCCATTGTTCCCCGCCGTTCTGGCTTCTTTGCTGCATGCGTGGACTCTTGTCTCCACTGGGTTGGTGGAACTGGTCTCCTGGGTAGTCAAACCTGGGCTCCAAAGTAGGTGGCTGAAAGAATCCCTCCCCGTTGTTCCCTGCCGTTCTGGCTTGGTAGGTTCTTTGCTGTGTGCGTGGATTCTGTCTCCCCTGGATAGTTGGAACTGGTCTCCAGGGTAGTCAAAACTGTCCTCCAAAGTAGGTGGCTGAAAGAATCCCTCCCCGTTGTTCCCCGCTGTTCTGGCATTGTGGCTTCTTTGCTACGTGCGTGGACTCTCCACTGGGTTGGTGGAATTGGTCTCCTGGGTAGTCAAAACTGGCCTCCAAAGTAGGCGGCTGAAAGAATCCCTCCTCGTTGTTCCCCGCCGTTCTGGCTTCTTTGCTGCGTGCGTGGACTCTGTCTCCACTGGGTTGGTGGAACTGGTCTCCTGGGTAGTCAAAACTGGCCTCCAAAGTAGGTGGCTGAAAGAATCCCTCCCCGTTGTTCCCCGCCGTTCTGGCTTCTTTGCTGCGTGCGTGGACTCTGTCTCCACTGGGTTGGTGATACTGGTCTCCTGGGTAGTCAAAACTGGGATCCAAATTAGGTGGCTGAAAGAATCCCTCCTTGTTGTTCCCCGCCGTTCTGGCTTCGTGGCTTCTTTGCTGCGTGCGTGGACTCTGTCTCCACTGGGTTGGTGGAACTGGTCTCCTGGGTAGTCAAAACTGGGATCCAAATTAGGTGGCTGAAAGAATCCCTCCCCGTTGTTCCCCGCCGTTCGGGCTTCGTGGCTTTGCCATGTGCGTGTGTGGACTCTGTCTCCACTGGGTGGGTGGAACTGGTCTCCTGGTTTTGAAAAACTGGCCTCCAAAGTAGGTGGCTGAAAGAATCCCTCCCCGTTGTTCCCCTCTGTTCTGGCTTCGTGCCTTTGCCACGTGCGTGCGTGGACTCTGTCTCCACTGGTTTGGTGGAACTGGTCTCCTGGGTAGTCAAAACTGGCCTCCAAAGTAGGCGGCTGAGAGATTCCCTCCCCATTGTTCCCCGCCATTCTGGCTTCGTGGCTTTGCTGCCTGCGTGGACTCTCTCTCCACTGGGTTGGTAGAACTGGTCTCCTGGATTTGAAAACTGGCCTCCAAAGTAGGTGGCTGAAAGAATCCCTCCCTGAACTTCCCTGCCGTTCTGGCTTTGTGGCTTTGCTGCGTGGACTGTCACAAATCGTGCTCAGCTGCCTGCACCCCAACCATTCAAGACTGCAGGTCCAACCCACCACCCATCCTTCCTGTTGTCTGAATGGCTGTCTTTGCCAATCAGTTCTTGAAAAAACAGTGGTCCCTTGGCTGGCTGGCTGGTGGGGGGCTTTTCTTCCCAGGCGGCCCTTCTTGCAAGTAGGGCCCAAATGAAAACAGTTGCAGGGTTAGGGTTAGGGTTAGGGTTAGGCCACTTCTGGTGACACGGCAGGGAAGCCGGACGGGGTGGAGGGCAGCCGAGGGTCTCTGCCCTGGAGATGGGCCTTGGGATGCGCAACCTGGTCGTGGTCAAAGAGAGAGAAGGTCTACTCTGTTCGCTCCATGAGTGAACCAGTCTCCTCGGGATATTCCAGCTGGCGATGATTCCCCGAGAGATTGAGGGGAACTCATCTGGATGAGTGTGTGTGGGGGAAAGCATCTGAATCTCTGATCGCTAGTTGACCAGGGTGGCATTTGCTTGAAAGCTTTAGAAGGAGTGTCATGGGGAGGGGACATTGAGAGGAGTAGACCCTCATCCAGATTTGGGGAGGAACTGAATATTGTGTCTCCTGCTGCCTCTGAGAGGTGGAGGGGAAATGGGATGGATAAAGGCTTCAAAACAAAACAGAACAAAAGTATAACAGGGAGCCAGACCAAGTAGGGTGGCCGGTTCAGTCAGTGTTGAGCAAGAGGGAAAAAAAGAATATTGCATTCTGCCCACTTTGTTTGCTTTCTTGCATAGGATGCAGTCTTATGCTATGATATATTTTTTAAATATATTATTCATCACCCAGTTTAAAGTGTTTTCCGCCTGCTCTGGGTCATTGTGGGACGCCCCCATGCTCTGGGAAGTCAAATCGCGCTAAATCGCAGAAGAAACGACAAACGACGGATGAAACATTGAAACGACAAATTTTCGAAATAAATTGCGACATACGGAAATGGAACGAAATGGACCTGTTCCGACAAACGAAAAATCGAAACATCATTTTTTCTGGTCGTGCCCATCTCTATTACAGACTTTCTCCTTAATAATCTGTTCTAGAATCTTTCCAGGAATAGATGTCAAGCTGACTGGGCTTGTTGGGTCCTCTTTCTCCCCCTTTTTGAAGATGGAATCAACATTTGCCCTCCTCCAATCTATGGGGACTTCCCCTGTTCGCCAGGATTTTTCAAATATCATTGCCAATGGTTCTGAAATTACTTCTGCCAGTTCTTTTAAATATTATTGGATATAATTCATATGGCCCAGGAGACTTAAATTCATTAAGGATTTCCAGGTATTCCTGCACTACTTTCCTACCTATTCTATGTTGAAATTTCCACCCTACCTCATTTACTCTTTGACCCAACTGAACTCTTTTTTTCCTTCCTGGACAAAATGAAGGCAAAGAAGGTGTTGAGTAGTTCTGCTTTTTCCTTGTCTCCTGTTTTACTAACCAGTTACTATCGCCACGCAGAGAGCCTATCGTTTCTTTATTTTTCCTTTTGCTGCAGACATAACTAAAAAAACCCTTTTTACTATCATTAATCTCTCTGGCAAGTCTAAGTTCATTCTGTGCTTTAGCTTTTCTTACCATCCCCCCTGCATATATTGGCTATTTGCTATATTCCTCTTTGGTGCATTCCCCATTCTCCCATTTTCTGTACATGGTTTAACAGATACTGTAGGCATGAAATGAACTTTTAATTCGTTTTGTTATTTGTTATTCATTTCATTAGCTAACAAAATGAATAATGAACAAACCCATCAAAGAAAAATAAAATGAAACAAAGTGGAAATTTCCATTTTGTTCACTTTGTTTTTCGTTACCCTTGAGCTCTGGAAGCTGCTGCCTGTACAGGCACTAGCCCCAAGGCTGGGGACTTTTTAATTTTTGGTTGGCATTTTGGTTGGCATTTTTGGGGCTGCTTGGTTGGCATTCTAAAATCCAAAATGGAAAAATTAAAAAATAAATTAATTAAAATTAAAAAAAAAATAAAGAAAAAAATAAAATGAGTGCCATGTGGTCAGCAATCTAAATAAATAAATAAATAAATAAATAAATAAATAAATAAATAAATAAAAAGAGCACTGACCCAGCCGCAGGAGCTGCATGGTCGTTACTCAAAATAAAATAAAATAAAATAAAATAAAACAAACAAACAAATTGAGTGCTGACCCGGCCCCAGGGGCTGCTTGGTCAGCACTCAAAAATCCCCCCAAAATTAAAAAGTAAAATAAAATGAGCACCGACCCAGCCCCAGGAGCCATGTGGTGAACACTCAAAAACAAAAACAAAAAACAAGCACCCCCCCCCCCCCGAGGCACTGGCCCCAAGCCAGAGCCTCAAAAAGCCACAGGCTGGGGACTGTTTAAAATAAAATAAAAAAATAATTTAAAAACGAGCACCGGCCCGGCCTCAGGGGCTGCTTGGTCAGCACTCTAAAATCCAAAAAATAAAATGAGCACCAACTGGGCCCCAGGAGCTGCGCAGTGGGCACTCAAAAACAAAAACAAAAAGCAAAAAAACTGAGGCGCTGGCCCCAAGCCAGTGTCTCAAAAAGCCCCTGCTCTCACCGCCGCCGCTGCCACCACCACTGGTAAGGACTCGAACCAGTTCAGCTGGTTTGGGTTAGTACAATTTTTTTAAAAAAAATTGTACAAACCCAAACCGAACCGAACCGAACCAAGAATGGGCCTGAAACAGAATGAACCGAACCATCAGTTTTCTGTTTCATGCCCATCTCTAGTTATTAAGGACATAATAATCACTAAAACTATACTAAATTCAATTGCCACTTGCACTAACTACCGCAGAGAGTGGGCTACTAGCTATGCTCTCCCCCCCCACCTGGCTGCATAACTTGGCCATAAGGTCCCGTTGCAAATCAGAAAGGAAAATATTTAACTCTCCACCCAAAAGATGGACTCCATCATCCCTATAAATATCATATTAATGAAATTCCCTATTTACTTCCTGTCAGGCTATATGAATTTGTTTAGGGTCCTGCACACCTCTCCATATTATATGAGGCACAATATCTGACCAATTTATCCCCATAGATGGGAAACTCACTCTAATATGCTGCAGGTCAACTTTTATCTGCAGAATCAAGGACTTGCCCGACCCCTGGGTCAAATCATTTCCACTGAGGTGAATCAACAAAATGGCAGGGGATACCTCTTGTGCAGCCTGGGATGTCGATTTCATGAACCCATCCCAGTGCATGCCTCTCTGTCCCCTCCATTCCAACGATGCCCATGAACCAAGGCTCAGGTTCCAGCCCCAACTTGTACGCCTTGCATACATAGATGCTCAGTAGATGTAACTGTGTCCTATTAGCACAACTCTGGCACAGGTCTGCAGTGGGACTCCTGAAATGTTAGAACAAAACACAATGACTGGAACCTAACAGTCTGACAACAGCTGAACAGATACATGAAACATTTGTGATTCATCAGCCCACACTCTGAATGTCAGTGGCATCATAGCCCATGGCAGCAGCTGTAGATGCTGCACTGATTGGAAATGAATGGGTCCCAAAACTGTATTCTGGTGCCCTGACCCCATTAAGGGCTTGGGCTGTAACTTTCCAAAAATGATATTTGGTTAACAGAGACCCATCTCAATGCCTAAACACAGGGCCTGCTGCATCACCTCTTTGGCGCAGATATAATTTTATCACCCTTACTAGGCATAACTGTACATTGCCACACTCTCAATACAATAACTTGACCAATGCCTTTCTTATCAGACTTAGACCTATGTAGCAGAATCCTGATGTGATCCATGGACACTTAACTGATGTGATCCGTGGACATATATCTGTAGCTCCAATCTCCAGAAAGATATGGAATGGAATGGAATGGAATGTATTGTCATTGTATAAATACGAGATTAAAATATCCCATTGAAGACTTTAAGAAATGTAAACCACACTCTAAGATCCTCCTTTACACCACCAGACAGCCTCCTCCTGTGATACAGCTTTCTTAAACCAATTGTGGCATCACAGAGCCTCCTCAAAAATGCCCTACCTGGTGCTACTACTCTGCATGCAAAATTTAAGTGACCAATTATCTCTTGTAACTCTAGCAAAGTAGTCTTACATCTACCTATTAACACCTTCAAATGAATCGGCTGGCTTCTTGACAAGTATCTAATTCTATGCTGAAAAATGTCAAAACTGTTGCTGGTCCCTCTGTCTTTTCCTTGGCTAATGGTACTCCTAATTCAGGAGCTAGGTCTTTAAATGTCAACTTCAGCTCTTCACATTGAGAAGAGCCTGCTTTCCCAGAGAACAAAAAAAATCATCTAAATAGTGCGCTATTTGATGAAAACCTGATTTCCGCTTGACACACCACTCTAAAAATATACTAAAACTCTCAAAAGAGTTGTTAGTTGTGCAGCCGATCAGCAAGGCCCTATCCATAAAAAATCTGCCTTCAAAGGCAAAACCTAACAACAAAATCCTTCGGGTGTAAAGGCAAAAGCCTATATATGCAGGCTTAATGTCACACTTATCAAACATGGCACCAAACCCACAATTCCTGATCATGCGAACCACTGAATCAAAGAAAATGTACCTGGCCTTGCATAGTTCCTGCATAATTCCTGAGGAATCATGTCATTTACAGATTGACACTCATGATATGACAACTGATGGATAAGTCTAACCACAGTTGATTATTCTGCTTTTCTTTTTTATTATTATTAAACAAACTTCCAAGACAAGCTACCTCCCCCCTCCACTGGCAATCCCCATCAGGGGCTCACCCCCTCCCACTCCTATCCTATCCCTGTCTCGTGATCCAAAGGTGACAACCAGGAGGGGATTTTATTTATTTTCTACATAAACACATATATTGCTCATTGCCTGTTGTGTTGCATAGGTCAATCACAATTTCCCAACATATCAGCCCACTGTGATTCATAGCTCCTTTCTTATATTAGAACATATTTTTGTACTTTCATATTTAATTTCCTGTTCTTCTTAGAATTATATAATTTCATAGGCCTTCTATAACTAGTGCTTTGTGGCAATTATAAAGGGGTTGCATCTTAGTCTATAGAATTTTCTTTAAGCGTAATGGCTAGCATATCTTTATATTTCAAGCTAGTCTTCATAGTTCCACTATCCATTTCCCAAATCATGACTAGAGATGGGCACAAAATGAACTTTTTTCATTTCCATTATTCATTATTCATTTCATTATGTAACAAAACAAATAACGAACATTGTGATGAAATTGGAATGAACCGAACAGAACCGCAAAAATTAGGTTTGGTACGTTTCGTTTTTCATTAATGGTGATGCCCAATGAAATGAGCTGTTTTAAATGTTTAAAAACGCCCTGGACATCCATAAAAATGCAGCAATAATTATTTATACTGTCTGATAATACCTACCGGGGGGGGGTCCTTAAACGTTTTTTTTGGTCTTCTCCCATCGCGATGTATTTTTCTTTTCCCTTTAAGGATGACAAAATGGATGTCGCCAGCCACAAAATGGAGGCAAGCCATGAGATGGGATCATGTAAATTCTTGGACAACTTCAACCAATAGCATGCCCAGGTTGCAGACTGGGCAGGTCTGGCACCCACAGAGGGAATAAAAAGCTCTGGCAGCCCACGTCCTCCTGCAGTCTCCAGTGGGAGTTAGGGTGGGATTGCTGTCTCTGCGACTCGTTATTTTCACTTTAGGCCAGCTAGGCAGGTGTGTGTCTCTGTGTTCCTGCCGGCTGCAGCCTGGCTCTTAGGAGAGAGAAAGAAGAGATTTCTGTCTAGCTTCAGTCCTGCAGCCACCCTGTGTGCGTGCATGCGCACCTCTCGATGAGTACCCTCCCCTGCCCCGCAGTGCAGTCACTGTGCGGCTGCCTTGCACCCTGGGCAATGCCCGCCGCTGCCTTTGCAGCCTCTCTGCGTACCTAGTCTATACAGTGTGTCTGCCAGCATCACATTTTTTTAGTGCTTTCCCTCTGGTCTGGGGCGTTGGGGGACGCCCACACACGGAAACGCTTTAAAAATCGCGCAAAAACCGGGTAAAAACCAAAAAATGAATAAACGAATAAACGAAAATATTTTTTTTCAAAAATTCACAAAAAACAAAAACGAACTGAAACAGACCCCTCAACAAAAAATGAAAAACCAAAATGCCATTTTTTTTATTCATGCCCATTTCTAATCATGACAATCAAATAATGGCTTTCAACCATCAAAATACAGGAAATCAACTATGCTCTATGTCAGGCATGTCCAAAGTCTAGCCTGTGGCTCTAATCCGGACGGCCAGGCCATTTTTATTGGCCCGCGGCTGGCTCACTGGCCCCTCCCTCCCCCTCCCTCCTTTGCCCCATGCTTTTTGAAACTATCCCGCCACGGCACTCCTTAAGGAGAAGGCATCCAGGAAGCGGCAGGCGCTTGTGAGGTGGGTGTGCAGGGGTTCAGGTGGGTCCCCTTCATTGGGCTTGTGGGGGTGGGGGTGTTCCGGCGGGCCTTCTTTGCCGCTGCTGCCACGGGGCTTGTGGGGTGGGTGGGTGGGGGTACAGGAGGGCCTCTTTTGCCACCCATGCAGGGCTTGGGGGTGGGAGGTGTTCGGGTGGCCCTCCTTTACCGCCTCCACTGCCGCCGCCATGGGGCTTGTGGGGTGGTTGGGCGGGGGTGCAGGAGGGCCTCCTTTGCCGCCGCCGTGGGGCTTGGGGGTGGGAGGTGTTCAGGCAGCCCTCCTTTGCCGCTGCCACCACAGGGTTTGTGGGGTGCGTGGCCGGGGGTGAAGGAGGGTCTCCTTTGCTGCTGGCCATCATGGAGGAGCTTCCCTCAGTCCTTCCCCGATTCTCCACTGGCCAGACACTGCTCTCTCCCCTGTCCCTGTCAAGGGGAGGGTGTTTACTCCCAAGGATTTCTGGGAGTTGTAGGCTTCTCCGCTGATGCACTCATCCTGAGCAGCGAAGGTGCCGTTGGAGAAGGAGCTGGCGGCCACCGGAGCAGCCCAGGAAGCAGCCGCTCTGCGAGACCATGAGTTTTTTCCTTCAGCTGTGGGCAGAGATGGTGGCTGGGGCAGGCAGGGGGTGCCAGCATTGGCGGACGCCCCACAGGGGGCACTGAAATTGTCCATTTTGGGTGCTCTTTCCACCTCATTCCTTGGCCTGCAAGCTTGTGTGTTGGGCAGGTTAGCCTGTCAGGGCTGGTGGAAGGGCTTCTGCCCTTCCCTCCCTTTTGCCCTGGCTGGCCACAACAAAGCCTGCCTTAGTGACATGTCCAAGGTAGGCATGGCTTCCCCCATCCTGCCCTGACACAGGCAGGATGTCTGTGGAGTGACAGCCACTAGCTGATGTGAAATTGCCCTCCCCCCCCAATTGGCAGGTGACAGGGGCAACCTGCAGAATGCCTTCCTTGGTCCCCACCTTCCTTCCTCCCTCCCTCCCCCCTTGGTCCCCACATTCCTTCCTTTCTTCCTTGGTTCCCACCTTCCTTCCTTCCTCCCTACCTCCTTTGGTCCCCACATTCCTTCCTTCCTTCCTCTCTCCCTCCTTTGGTCCCCACATTCCTTCCTTTGTTCCTTCATTCCTTCGTTTCTTCCTTCCTTTCTTGGTCCCTACATTCCGTCCTCCCTCCCTCCCTCCCTCCCTTGGTTCACACCTTCCTTCCTTCCTTTGCCCCTACCGTCCTTTCTTCCTTTCTTTCTTGGTCCCCACTTTCTTTCCTTCCATGGTTCCCTCCTTCCTTCCTTCCTTCCTTCCTTCCTTCCTTCCTTCCTTCCTTCCTTCCTTCCTTCCTTCCTTCCTTCCTTCCTTCCTTCCTTGGTCCCTACATTCCGTCCTCACTCCGTCCCTCCCTTGGTCCCCACATTCCTTCCTTCCTTCCTGCCTCCCTCCCTGCCTGCCTCCCTCCCTCCCTCCCTCCCTTTCTTCCTTCATCCCTACATTCCGTCCTCCCTCCCTCCCTCCCTTGGTCCACACCTTCCTTCCTTCCTTGGCCCCTACCTTCTTTTCTTCCTTTCTTTCTTGGTCCTCACTTTCTTTCCTTCCATGGTTCCCTCCTTCCTTCTTCCATCCTTCCTTTGTCCCCCCTTCCTTCCTTCCTTCCTCCCTTCCTTGGTCCACACCTCCCTTCCTTCCTTTGTCCCCACCTTCCTTCTTCCTGTGGGTGGGGCTTGCAAGGAGTCAGTGGGTGGGTCTTAGGGGTCAGGGGGTGGGGCTTGCAGTGGGGGGTAGGGTTGGGGAGTAGCCACCCCCCGAAACATTCCCAGCCATAAAATCTGGCCCTCCTTGCAAAAAGTTTGGACACCCTTGCTCTATGTGATCAGTCCATTAAGCCAATATGTCTCTTTCTGAATTTTCCCTTTTTTCTGCTATGTTCATTATCCTCATTTTGTTGTTTTTCCATCTTGTTTACCACATTGCCAATGGAAAGTTCCAGGGCCCCTCCCTCCTCTGCAACCACATCCAACAAAACAAATGTATTTATGTATCCTCGAAGGTTTTCAAGGCCAGGATCTGATCGCTCTTGTGAGTTTTCTGGGCTGTTTGGCCATGTTCTGGAAGTTTTTATTCCTGACATTTTGCCAGACTCTGTGGTCAGCATCTTCAGAGGGCAAGTTGCTCAGGGAGTTAAAATAACCAAACCAACTCCAAACTGACTGCTAGGCACCTCCTCTTTCATTGTAGCCAGAGAGGACGCTTTGAAATACCTTGGAGGTTTCTCAAATGAGTACTTCTGTTGCAATATGAGGCTGGCAATGGATGGGTTTGCTATGAGAACCATGGGCTCCTTGTCTAACATAGAAGCAGGAGGAGATGGCAACTCAGGGTCACCTTCAGGTTCACAGCTGGTGGAATTGGGCACCTTCTTGTCAAAGCTCGAAGATGACCTGGAAGTCAGTCCAATCTAAAATGTAAAACCCTCCAAAATTGCCTGTAATCCACAAAAAAGTCCCTTTACAAGTTGTTCTTGTGACCATGTTTTCCAGCTTGATTTCACACAATTATAGCTTCTACCACTCAGTTTCCAAGAGAGATGGTATAAAAGCAACAAAATTGTTAAAAATAGAAGAGCAAAGGGAGATGAGAGACAGAGAAAAAAAATTCCACTTTCACTTTGTCACAGGTTTTATTTGACATGTTATGTCCATTCCAAGGTCAAATAAATCCTTAGAAAAACAAGTTTCTAGACTCTTTGCCAGTAATCTGTCCTTAAACAAAGCAAACCGTCCTTAAACAAAGCAAAAAACGTTATTTTTTATTATTTTTTAAAAAAGCAACAAGGGAGAAAAATCCAATCACTTTTTCAAGTGCTCCACCTTTGACACGTCCATCCCGCTTCACTGAAAGCAGCTCCTTTTACATAAGGGGTTAGTTTTTATTTGAAGAGAGAGTTCCAAACATCGCCAAGACAAAACTTCACATAGAGAATTAAAGGGAAGAGAGCAGTTTTTACTCATGACATTTAAGCACCAAAATATGCAGCTATAAATTGCCCAGTTCTAACAGCTCAGCCATTGCCATCAACGTAGCTAATGATGTCTGGTTTCTTTAGGAGATAAGACCATTCCTGGACCAACGGAATCCACCGCTGCTTTTTCCATGGTCAAAACAGACACAGCCTCTCTTTGTCTCCTCTCCAAGGAAACTTGCCTCTTATCTAAGAGGCCCAATCTGGATAAATTCAACCTGATAAGCCACAGGACTTAAGTTGTCTCGCTGCAGTGTAACCGGAACCAGAAGACTTCCAGCAAGGGATCTTTTGAAGCACTCAGCTCCTTAGCAGATCAGATTGGTGATAAGCCCCATGCAATCTGATCTCCGCTCCATAGTCCAAAAGAAGTCAACAAAATGGCTGCTCTGTTTCCCAGCTCAGTGTGAGCTGCCAAGAATGACCACAAGGCAAAAGAGGACTGGCGCCACAGGGTGTCTCCTTAAATAACCTGAGCCTTGACTGGGTAAGCACGTGGCCTCCACAATTTGCAATGACATTCATGTGGGGTGAGCAGAGCAGCCATTTTACTAATACAAAAGGAAAGTTTTAAAGAAATTGGCCAAAAATAATCCTGATATTCATTTTAAACAATTAACATTTTTAATTAAACCTTCATACACAACCACTTTGGTGGAAGCTACATATGTACATGCTCCTGTACTAATCTCTGCAAAACATAAATAGTCAGGGACATTTCTCCTGTCAAGAAAAAGTGTGAGTGTATGTGTGTGTGTCGGGAGGGGGGCACTTCTAGAAAAGTAGTTATCTATATTTCATGTTTCACAGGGTACATGCGTATTTTGTGCATAAGAACAGGAGATCTATATAAAAGTTGGCCTTAGATGGAGTTTCAGATTCATCTTCTAATCCTGTAACTACTTCGGACTTCAGCATTTTCATTCTGCATCAATACAATAGCTGCTGTCAATAGCTTATTGTGGCAAAGTGGTTAAACGGCTGCACTGCAGCTATAACAGTGCTCACAACCTGGGGTTCAATTCTAGGTAGTCAGCTCATGGTTCACTCAGCCTGCTATCCTTCTGAGGTGAGCAATGTTATAGCCTGCATAAATAAATTGCAAACTGCCCAGTTTGCAATATAAACTTATTTTAAATTGATTTATTAATAACACATTTCCTGACTGTTTTAAAAAAAATGCAGCCCTGTACTAATTGCTTTTAAAAAATTAGGAAATTTTGCATTGGAGTAATTACTTCTGGAATTTGGCTTACTTCCCCTTAATTATCAACTCTTATTTTCCATTGGTTTCCAATGGTTAGAGAGTATTTAAATATTGGGAAACATTAGCTGTGGAATTCTGGGAATTGTCATTCAATAAGCCAACTTTTCCAAAAGGCGGATGCAAATAGTTATTTATGTAATTTCGAACCACATCTATGGTAGGATTGATGTTTAGCAATTTATAGGTGTTGTCAGAGCTGGTGTTAAAATGCATTCCTTTTACAACCTATGATCCTATTTTTCCAAGGAAACTATGTCCCACTGTATAATGTTTAGATCCAATTTATTTATTTTTAAATTACTACCATATATCATTTCCCTCCTGACTTCAGGAAGAAATGTGTACTAAGTCAGGCCATGTACATAGGCAGCAAAATAAGTGAGGAGAAGGCATTTCCCTATAGGCGTCAAGTTGCTTTAGATTGTAACAACACTTGAATTCAAAATGTGGGAGAGATGGTATTTTAAAAGTATAATTATGCACTGTCTGGATCCTGAAAATAAGTCTTAGTACTATGAATCCCAAAATATCACTACATGGCCTTAAATAGATAGCTTCTTTTTAGTAGTACTGACTGCAGGTACAGGGATAATACCTTTTGTATCGCTAGGGCCACAGAATGGTTTCACTATGTGATAAACATTTATGATGCTTACCTCTGCATAGATAAAGTACGGAAGGAGCAGCCACCAATATTCTCCTCTAGATTCCTTATGAATGGATTATTTCCTCCGTTCTGTTTGGAGCTGATACTGGTGCACTAGTATCTTCAGTTAATGAAGGAATCAAGTACGGAGTCAAATACACTTATTTCAGACACCGCCAAAAAAAATTAATGGCAGGGATTGCCATCACTTCATTTCTATTGTAAAAGGTATTTATTATTTATTTATTTATTTATTTATTTATTTATTATATTTATATCCCGCTTATCTTCAATTTTGAACTCTAAGGCTAACAACAAGCGGCTAACAACAATGGACTACATGTATTACAAATGCAGAACAAAATACAGTATGCATTAAGAGACAAATAATACAGCATTACATACAGAATATAACCTAGAGGCACCTCAGTGAGTCATTAAAACCTAACATTATAGGCAATACGCAATACGTAATACGATGGCGGAAAAAAAAAATTAATAACGATCGCCAAAGGCCTCCCGGAATAGATGGGTTTTTAAAGCCTTCCGGAAGGCCAGCAGGGACTCTGCAGAGCGCACTTCAGAGGGGATGGAGTTCCAGAGGCTAGGGGCCGCCACCGAGAAAGCCCGATTTCGAGTACTCGTTTTTCGGGCCTCTCGAGGGGTGGCGACCCGAAGCAAGTGCGCTCGCGCCTGCCGAACGGGCCGGGCCAAGGTGGATCGCTGAGCGATACGCTCTGCCAGGTAGTCCGGTCCCAAACCATGGAGGGTTTTATAAACTAAAACCAGGATCTTCTCCTGCGCCTGCAACGGGCAACCAGTGCAGGCGGGCCAGGACTGGTGTGATGTGCTCGTGACGACGCACCCCCCCCACCAACCTGGCCGCCGCATTCTGGACCCGCTGCAGGCGCAGGAGAAGATTCAAGGGCAACCCCATGTAGAGAGCGTTACAGTAGTCCAGCCTCGAGGTATTAATTTCTTCTATCTTAATGTTTGCCATTTTATTATATTTTAATCTGCTGTTGTTTTAAATTCCCATGTAAGCTGTCTCAGTCCTGTTTAGGAGGAAAAGGCAGTGTATAAAAGTAATAAATAAGTAAATATTTCTATTTAAACAGCAAACTCATAATTTGGCCTGGTATTGTCTTAATTTGCACATTTGAGAACTCACTGGTTAAAATCTTGTTTAGATAGCTACGCATTAGGGTGGCCTATTGAATCAGTGGAGATTTAATGAGTCATCTCCTCCATATGTTCCATTGATTCAAATGGACTTATGCTACTCGTGACTTACTGTACATGTCTTAGGGAGGACAAGCTTCCATTTGATGGGGTGTTGCAAAACAAGACTGTTTTGAAGGTTTCTTCCACCTGAAGGGCCATCCATGCCATCTCTGCATTAGAGTACATTAAGGAAAGAGATGAGGGCCCTTCATTCAGTAGTTCATTCATAGTATTATAAAATCAGATTAATTAACATCCTGTCATATTACAGCAAACACTGAATAGAAGAAAAAAACAGCTTGAAACATCCTAAAAGCAAATTAAAATAAGGTCAAAAAACAGTGCAATGTTCCCATTAAATTTCTTTTTCTTCGCAGGCAGTCACTTGTCAAAAGCCTGTCTGTACAGACAACCATTTTGCCTGCTGGTTGGGAATTCCACTGCTTAGCAGCAGCCACCAAGATGTCCTTCTCTCATGTCTTCACAGGTATGCCTGTTATTGTGATAGAATTGAGAGAAAACCCTGCTTTGAAGATAATAAAACTAGGATAAGTTGATGTGGGATGATACAATCCCTGTAGCCTGGCCATAAATCATTAAATCCTCATAGATCAAAACTAGTCCTTTGAACTGGGTCCACAAATGGATGGGAAATCAATAATAGGTCCTGCAAGGAACTAAAGTTCTCTCAGTATCCAGCTCTACAGGTACTTGACAACTGAAGTACAGTATCTTCGGCTTCTTGAAGCTTTTATCCACTTTGCAAAGAATGCCTGGGACAGAATGTGCTACAATGTGCTACAATAATTGAAACAGGATGTACCTAAGGCTTTTATCACCATAGCCAGAGAAAGTTTCTCAAGGAATAGCTAGTGTGCTAGCTTTAACTGTGCAACCACTCACAGCTAAGGCTTAGCCATTCAGGATTAGTACAGAACTCTGGACAAACTGAAGCTGTTAATCTATGTTTACACTCCAAACAGGTTGAATTCCTATTTCTTGATCTGCCTTTCAACTAACCAGGAGTATCTCTGTCTTGTCTGGATAATGCCTCAGTTTGTTCACTTTCATTCAGTTCATTACTGAGACTTGACACTGGCCTAGATCAGAATCGGCTTAACTGGAATTGGAAAGGGAAAAAAGACAGTTGGATATCTTCTGCATACTGGTGGACTAAATTCCAAAGTCCCAGATTGTGTCTCTTATTGTCCCTCTTATGTGTGAGTTATACACCATGGGGACAGGAGAGAACCCTGAGGGGCTCTGACAGCTAAAGGACAGAACAAAAGTCCCCACAAAGCCCTTTCTGAGCTTGGACCAGGCAAGAAGTACTGGTTTAACTGTAAAGCAGTTTCACACCCCCCCCAAGGTATTATATAGTTTCCTCTGTACAGTGCCTGATGTACATGGTTCGTCAAAACAACCAAAGCTTTCTCTTTCCCATTACCTTAAATACAAATTAAGATTCGAGATGGGCATGAAATGTGAAAATGGCATTTCATTTCATTTTTTGTTTCATTTTTTTCCAGTTTCATATCGTTTGAAATATTTTTTAAAAAAATATCATTTTGTTTTTTATTTTGTTTTGTTTTTCATTTTTCATTTATGTTTCTTTTTTTGACAACTAGTTGGGGCCCTGTTGGCCGATTGGCATTTTTAAATAGAAGTGCCAATCAGCTGGCACGTGGAGCCCTGCCAGCTGATCAGCACTTTTTTTACAAGCACTGATCAGCTGGCACGCGGTCCCGTGCACCAACTGATCAGCATTTATTTTTATTATTTATTTTGGCAAGAGCCAAAATCAGCACTTGTCAAAAATAAATAAATAAATAAATAAATAAATAAATAATAAACGAAGAACGAAATGAACATTTCCATTTCATTTTGTTTCATTTTTAGGGCACTTTATTTTTTATCTCATATTAGGAAATGAAACAAAAAATGAAAAACAAAACAAAAAGTTTTGTGCCCATCTCTAATTAAGATGCATCTAGTTAAGACATCTCATCCAAGAATTGTTGGAATAAATGGCTTATCTACATGTTCCAACGTTATACTCAAGAACGGAGTAGCTCTATCCCATAAAGTGGGATTCCGGGAGGACCTGGCTCCTTTAGGCATTATTCTGCTGGCCAATTCTGTATGAGCAGAAGTATTATCACCAGAGAAGACCAGTATCTTGCCACCACTCATATTCAAGATTCCATCCAAAAGGCCACTACCGGTGTTCAGTTGCTCCATGCTTTTAATGACATCATTCTAATTTCCACCCTCCATTAAAGTGGTGCTCTCACAATTAGCACTTTAGCAGTAGCCACCTAAGCCCCCTGTCTCTGCAATACAGGTATTGCATTACTGCATCACTGTAGTGTAATTCTGCTTAAAATTATAAACAAAATTTCTTGTGTTGCATCTCTCTTTATAAACTGACTCATGTCCTTTTATGCAAAACAGTTCCTTCTTACCATCCCATTTGGGGATACATAGCCTTTTTGGTAGGAGGGAGCCCTTCTCTGGGCTGCCTTCACAGCACTGCCTCTTTTCAGCTAGACGGTTGAATAATGCGTACCTGTACATCAAAGGATAGTGATTGTGGGAGATCTTCTCCATCCCTGTTGCAGTGGTGTGAATGTGTCATAGAGCTGATACAACTCAGCCAGCGCTCTGCTCCAATAACAGCTGTTCTACCTCCCCTCTACCTTCTTTAGGGGCATTTTCCCTACATTTTGCTGCCATACCTTCACCCATAGCTTTCACAAAGTGTCCAACTGGCCACTATTGGAAACAGAATGCTCCACCTGTCATCTGATCCAATGTAACCCTTATGATATTCTGGTGTGTTTTCAATTCCCCAGCCTGTACCCCAAACCATTTGACTCTTTTTAAATACATATTAGCTAAACATCTTAATTAATTCAAGGCAAATAGATATTACTTAGTGACAGCTTCTGAGCAGGTTACATGATTACTAAATGAGGAAATTACTCTAAAGTTGTTAACACTGGTACATATCTTCCCTTGGGCTGAGCCATGAATTTCTCCTCACAGGGAGAGATGTAAAGGCCAGATGGATCTCTTTGAAGGGGAATGTTTCCAAGCCTTCAGCTAAAAAGGAAAGTTGGTGCCTGTTTCATGTGAAAGTGTGTGCACCTGTGTCTATGTTACAGACACTTTGTTTATTTGGTAATAATTGAATTGTAGGCTAAAGATTCATTAATTAAGGTGAACTGCATTTAGGCTTTTGAGTACATACCTCTAAAGCTCATCATGGACATTTTGTTATGGAAATAAATTGGTGGGGAAGAATAAAGCATAAGCAGCTTCTTCCTTGGACTTATTTCTGAAGTTCTGTTTGGTTGATTGTTGTTTTTAACATAGCAGTTGCTTGTGGTCCTGTTTTCAGTGTGAGGAAACTGGGGCCTTCCTGTCACCTCTGAATGATAAGTCCTAACACCCTTGGTCACTCTGCACTCTATCAGATCCAGCTCAATTCAGAGGTCCACAGATTTCCCATGCCTGTCCTAAGAACAGGACCCAGAATTTGCTATTATGCTATAAATGACTAAAATAGGCATTACCTAATATACTAAATCAAGCTTTAGTTTCTTTAAAAAGTAATGATGTTGTTACAGCAGATCTATCAGAAAGTACCCCTGATATTTCTGACTTCTGCCCTGTTTTGAGCAAATGGAAGCTCACCTGCATAAAATGATTATTTCATTTCATTTTCATTTAATATGATGATGAGATATTATTACTGCTTTGTCTACTTCACCATTAGTCAGAAGCCTTTCTTTTTGTCTGCTCATAGACACAGAACAATCAGTAATATTCCCAATATTTTAGTGTTGAAACTGAGTCATTACTTATACAAAATGGACTTTTTAGTCAGAAAGATAAATTGCTCTATCATTAGACGTGCTAAATACATAAGGCAGAGATAATGTTCTGCGAATTTGTTAATAGGCAATGCTAGACTAAAATCTCTACGATTTAGCATCCACTCCTATACTCATTACCTTCCTGACAGATCCTTGTGGCTCAGCATACATATGATTGGGATGCTGTTGAATTCCTACTATTTACCTATGAATAAACACTATCTGTTATTTTCACACGGAAGTAAATGAGACACAAATCTTTTGAAAGCTTGTGAAACAGATTCATGTTTTGCTTAATTACAGAGAAGATGGTTAAGCATGTAACTGCTTTGGTATGAATATATGTTAAATTGGTTTCGATGTAGTTGATATTTATAGAGGCAGAGTACAGTGGCCTCACGCTGAAGTGAAGTAACTACTGTAGAGGGTAGTAAGCGAATGCTTATTATTTAAGGCATGCCTTTCATGGATAGTGGAGAAACTTCAGAAAAAGTACTCGCAATGTATTTAAGGAAGTCTTTAGAGCTGTCTCTCCTGGTAGCAGCTCCTGCCCAAGCAGCCCATTATGGAGAGGCATGCCGTGCTGCTTAGTGAAGAAGAATAAGAAGAAAGGGCATCACAAAAGGGAGGAGCGAGTCAAAGTGCAGCAATCAAGAGATGCCATTAGAAAATATGAGAAATGGGAACATACCTGGGCCAGGTAGGCTATCCATCATTCCTGTGATGTTCCCACTCCCCTTAATTCAGATCACTTACTATATGCATTGTTGCACTGTTCTAACAACCTAAAACCTGGCATTAATAGTAAAACATAATTTTTAAAAAATAAACACTGGAATGTGCATTTTCTGTTTAATTAATTTAAAGATGCTCTTTTAAAATCATGTCTCCATTGTGATATATAAAATATCATTGGATCCTGTGGTACCACACTGAATGACTAAGTAATAGACAGCTTCTGAGGGACCAGCTGCTCTATCATTCAGTTCTAGCCTTTTCATTCCTTTTATTTTATTTGTCTATTTATTTGTTTATTTATTTTAACTTATACCCTACCCATTTTTTAGTGGACAAGCCACTACTCATGGCGGCTTCCAGAAAATAATGAAAACATGAAACATTTTAAATAAAATCATATAAAAAAACTTTGGTGAACCATGGGGCTGGTGTAGGCCTTAAAATTAGTATTACAAAGGTGTGTAAAAAAATCCAAGTTTTGAATTGTTTTCAAAAGCTGAGGAGGATGGGGTGGCCAATCACTCCTGCACAGGAAGAGAGTTCCAGAGCAGCGCAGTCACTACCAAGAAGAACCAGGGTCTAGTTGATGACTTCCAGGCTTCTCTAAGAGTAGCCACCACCCGCGTCAAAGATTGGGGGATAGTGGTGGTAATGGAAGATGACCTGAGGGGAAGGTGCTGTGGCAGGTAGCAAAGTCCTAAACCATAAAGGGCATTACAGTGGTACCTTGTATAACGTAATTAATTCATTCCAAATCAAATTATGTTATACAAATTTTTCATTGTACAAACTGTAATTTCCCATAGGAATGCATTGAAAGTGGATTTAATCCATTCCAATGCATAGTCAAGAGTACAGTACTGTAATGAGGTTACCGGAGAGGATGAGCTGCAGCAGGAGCCGGTGCAGATCATTCTCTTTGTTGTCGCCAGGGCCGGCGCTAGGTTTTTTTGGGCGAGGGGGGGCGGGCGGGCAGGCGGCGGACCCCCATGCAGGTGCCAGGTAAGGGTGCCCCTCCCCGACTCACCCCCCCTCCGTGTCTGCCGCCCCTCCTCTCCCCTCCCTCCTTCCCTCTTTCCCCGGGCGGCCGCAGGTGGTCGGGCGGAGGTGGTCGCGGGGGTGGGGGGAGAGAGTGGGGTGCGCTGCTTGGCCTGGGTGGGACCATGGCCGGAATCCCCCCGCTTGCCTCCTGCCGGAGCTCTGGACGCAGCCAGCCAGCAGGAGGGCGCAGCGGTAGCCGGCTTTGTTCCGAGGGGCTCGGGCCGGAGGGGATGGCCGGACCCCGCCAGCCAGCCACCCCGGCGCCACTCTTACCCGGGCGGGCGGCGACATCCTGTGGAGGGGAGTTCCGCAGGTGGAGCGGGAGCTTCGCCCTCTGAATATGTGAAGAGCCTCCGCCTCGTTCCCAGCCAGGCCTCCGGTTCCGCGGCTCACTGGCGGCCGACTTTGTTCCGAGGGGCTCATGGGGGGGAGGGGGGCGGATTTTTTTTCATTGTACAGATTTTTCGTTAAACAAACCCTCCGTTATACGAGGTACCACTGTATAAGGTAACATCTGAACCTTGAATTTGGCCCAGAGGCATATTGACAGGTAGTGCAGGTGGACCAGTATGAGTTAGATATGGACAAATGTAGGCCAAATTCTTATTAGTGACCACCTTGGTTGCTGCACTTTGCAGTTTCCAAGCTGCCTTTAAGGGCAGACCCATGTAGATAGTGTTACAGTAACTGATCCTGAAGATTACTAATGCATGAACCAGTGTTATTAGGGACTTCCTGTCCTGAAGAAGGTGGAGAGGTACAATCTGACTCAGATAGGAAAAGGCAGATTTGGCCATGGCCAAAATCTCTTTCTCCATTGAGAGGGCCATGTCCAAAAGCACACCTGGGTTATTTATTTGTTTTATTATGTTATGTTATTTTGAATATGTTTATTCTACCTTTCTCCTTTGAAAGGGACCCAAAGTGGCTTACAATAATGAGGGAACAATATACCGACCAGAACATTCAAAACATATTCAAGTTAAGAACAGGGAATTAGAAAAGGCATCTTACAAGATTAAAAGGTAACATTAAAGCTACCAAGAACACTCAAAAAGAAAAAGAAAATCCATTATGAGGGATGGAAATTAGCATGGAAAACACTGGAGACCTTACGAGATCAGTCAAAGCAATCATGCATGACAATCAATCTAAAAGTCACATAATAGGTAATCCATCATTCCAGGAAAGCTTGCTTGAAAAAGAAGGTCTTTGTTTTTGGAAAGACAGCGGAGATAGGGCAGTCCTGGTCTCCAGTGGGAGGGAGTCCCAAAGTCTGGGAGCAGCAACAAATAAGGCCCTTTCATGTGTTCTTGTGAGAGGCACCTGTGAAGGTGGCGGGATGGAGAGAAAGGCCACTCCTGGTGACCTTAACACCTGAACCGGTTCATACGGCAAGATTTGATCTTTGAGGTAGCTTGGACCCAGGCCATTTTGTGCTTTGTAAGTCAAAACCAGCACTTTGAATTGTGCCTGATAGGTGATTGGCAACCAGTGGAGCTACTTTAATAGGGGTGTAATGTGATCTCTGTACCCTGCCCCAGTCAGCAATCTGGCTGCTGCATTTTAGACATGTTGAAGTTTCCTGAGACTTTCCATCAGCAGCCCCACATAGAGTGCATTACAGTAGTCCAGCCGTGATCCTTCATGAGGAATGTTAGCCTATCAAGACAAGATAGGAAGCCATCTAAATAATCAGAATCCCAACAGCAGGATCTCTGTTTTGTCAGGATTCAATTTCATCCTCATTGCCCTCATCAGATTCATAACTCCAGCCTGCTCTAGGGTTTGTTCTGCTTCCTCTGCTGAAGAGGAAAAGAAAAGATAGAATTGTGTGCCATCAGTGTACTGATGGCAATGCACTCCAAATCTCTGAATAACCTACCCCTGTGGATAGGAGTACACTACCACACCAATGTGCTACACCACATTGTAGCTTTCACAAGAATGAAACAGCTTCTCCAAGCTGGACTCTCTGGCACTGGCTGTCAAGGAAGAAATGAAGCCAGCATAATGCTAGGTCTCTAAACCCCAGTCTCAACAACTGGTCCAGAAGTGTACTGTGGCCGGTAATATCAAAGGTGGCTAAGAGATTCACGAGGATGAACAGGGTCACACTCCCCCAGTCAGCTTCCCATAACAGGTCATCTAGCAGGGTGATCAGAACGGTCTCAGTGCCATGATGTAAACCCTGATTGAAATGGAGCCAGATTATCCTCTAAGAACACCTGCAGCTGATTGGTCACCACCAATTGGTTAAGCAGTTTTCCCATGAATGGTATGTTAGCAACCGGACAATAGTTTTTGAGGTTGTCGATTGACAAGTTGACTTTTATCAAAATGGACCAGATCATAATTTCTTTCAGGAGGAAGATAAATATGTATGATCTGAGTGGCACATTCAACTGTCACTGCCCTGGGGGGAAAAAAACCCTCATTCCTGAGTCTGGAAGTTGATTCATGGCAACTGGACTTCTTTTCTTGAGATATCAAAACATTTTGCTACTCATCCAAGCAGCTTCATCATCACTGCTGAGCTGTTAAGCAGAGAGCATCCTTGCAACACCCCCCTGAGATGAGGTACTAGCTTTTTCTAGAAAAGCACATGTGCAGTGAGCCTGGGACCTAAATCCAAGTACTGAAGCATCTGTGCAGCTTGTATGAGTACCATCCTTTGGGGAGGCCAAACCAGCTCCTCATATGTATCTGGAGCTGATACATGCCAAGGCTTCCTGACACCATTTAGCTCACGAAGGACTTCAGCAGATCTTTATTTTCACCCCATTATACCCCTGTTATCCCCACACCTATTCTTGACATATACGTTCATAGATAAAATTGAATATTACGGCATGTGGACATACAAACTTTAAAGTATCTCTTGAATTATTTTTAAGATTAAACAAGGACCTTGTACTGTAGCATGGCATTATTATACAGCCAATTATATTTTATGATATTGACATTTCACAGGGTAAATTATTCCAACTGTGAGAGGAGAAAGGGATTGCTGGATGCAGTCATGTGCCACATACGTAGTCAGATTTGGTGATGTGATGATAATGCAAGGTTTATACATTATCAAAAATTTTGCTTGGAATACAATGAAATTCAGCTGAGAGTTCTCTTTCTAAGCATTACTTCTCTGTGCAGTTATAAGAATTTGAAACCACTTTAACAGGCACCCTACAAAGCCCCAATATCTTTAGTTTTATGAATCATTTGGAATTTCCTGCTGCAATTTGCTGGTTACTACAGACCTCTGGCAGTACTGCAAATCTCAGGAGCCCATGTGTCAGAGCCATGGGCTCCTGGGGTTTGCAGCACTATTAAAATGGCATAATGCTGCTATAATTTGGTAGTATAATTGCCTTCTCTATCTTTGCATCTGTCTCTCCCTCTCACATACACACACACATGCATACATATTCAAAATTGGTACCTATCCACAAAGCTGTTTAAAAAAAAACATATCTTGCTTTTTGAATCTGTATTTTAACTTTATATATATATATATATAAACTCTGCACAGTGCCCAGAGGTGGTAAATGAAGAGGTTATCAATGTAAATTGGATTACTGCAAAATTCTCTGTCTTTGAACAAAAAATGTCATAGAACTGTCAATACTCAGTATTAGAGATGGGCATGAAACGAGCGATTTTTCATTTTTGTTTTTGTTTTTTCATTTCGTTATGCAATGAAAACGAAACAAAAATTTTTATAAAACAAAATGAAAATGAAAACGAAACAATCAAATTTGCCGTGTTTTTCGTTTTCGTTGCAGCAGATGAATTGAACTAAGAAGAATGCTAACGAAACAGCAATTTTTCGTTTTCATTTTTGTTTTTTTGTTTCATTACCTAATGAAACGAAAACAAATTGTTTTGCAAAAAAAATTAAAACAAAAACGAACCGAAATGGACCCCTAAACGACCAAACGACAAACGAAACACCATTGTTTTGAGTCGTGCCCATCTCTACTCAGTGTCACTTGAATGAAAGTGAAACGGTTCCACTAAGCTACAAAGGCAGCACACACACAACATGTCTAACTATACCATGACTAATGCTTTTGTGACAAAACCCTGGAAACAGGAGTAATGAATATACAAATCATCAGCCAATCCCAGCAGGAGGGCGGGGAATGGTATGATATAAAAAGGGTGGAGCCTAGTCAGTTGAGTTCAGTGAGTTGAGTTCAGTGAAGTTAAGTTGAGAGTGAGTGCTGGGAGAGAGCACTGCTCTGTGAGAGTTCTGTCAGGCAGTGAGGGCTATACTCTTTACTAGTTATTAAAGACAGGGGGGGTGGAAGAGTTGATGAAATCTATTATATGTTAAAGCCAACGCAAACCATCCTCAGATATTGTTATATTTATTTAATTTCTCAATAAACTTTGTTATTATTTTTATATTATACATCTGAGTCTGTCCCAATTCATGAGGCGATGATTTTAAAAGGTGGCAGCATTACCATTTCCAACAACATTACACGTGTAAAAGGAAGGTGTTGTCACAATTTGGTGGCACAGCGGTGGGATGTTGAAATAAACCCAGTTGTGCCTTTGAAAACTCGGTCTCTGAAAGGGGTGACTGAGAAATGAACCCACTTATGAGCTGGTCTGTATTAAAAGACTAGTATTGAAAGCACTGTATCCTCGAATGTCTAAGGGATTCTGCTTAGCATAGTACCAGCCTAAATCTGCTATGTATCTCACAAAATGGCCTCATGTTCTAATCAAAGATGACTGAAATATCCTGACTGGAAGGCAGTGAAGCTTGCACACATGGAGATCCAGTATAACAAAAATGTTGAAAATGATTAGAGAAACTCAAGGCTTCTCAGCAATGAGATACAGAGCTGATGATCACAAAGTAATTCTGGGAAATTAGGAAACCATATCATTTAATAGTTAATAATGAGTTATTTACACTGGGGATGGAACTCTTGGAGTATCTTACTGTGGGAAAGAAACCAAGGGACAGAAAAATCAATCTTTTTTTCTTCACAATGATATTTCTCTGTGTGAGATTTTTTCCTTGAGGTAATCCACAGAAGTTTTGTAAACACTATTTCTAGGGCAAATGTCAAGCTGCACAGGATTAGTACAGTTCCTCCACAGAATGACAATAAAAAAATCAATCTAATGATACCAACTAAACAATAATATTATCATTTAACAGTCCTAGTGATTAATCAGGGGTGGCCCGATATAAAAGGGCCAGGCTCCCTGTGGGTTGGGGTCCAAATTGATAGGGAAAAAGTCAGAAAATAGTGATCTGATCATGACACAGCCCACAATAACAGATTCCTGACCCCCAGATCAAAGGCCACCAATGTGGAGGCAAGCACCAGGTCCAGGTTGTATTTACTCCTGTGAGTGGGACCTATGACAAATTGGAACAGGTTCATGGACTCCATGGACTCCAGAGCCACTCCTGACAGCCCATGCCCAGCATGCATGTTGAAATCCCCAACCACCAAAAGGCGGGGGGATCTCACCAATGCCGACGAGATGAACTCGAAGAGCTCTGGGAGGGAGAGGGCAGGGTTTCAAGGAGCATGGTAAATAAGCACAATCCCAAACCTTTTCCTCTGACCCAACATAAGATGCAGACACTCCAAACCTGGACACACTAGTACCGCAGATTTGCTGACACAAAGAGTTTCCCTATAAACAATGGCCACTCCACCCACCCCTGAACGGCCCAGATGCTGGACACTAAATCCATGGGAGTGGATCTGGGAATGAGAAGCTCCCTCTGCACCCATCCAGGTCTCCGTGAAGAAGGCTAGGTCAGCTCCCTCATCCATGATCAGATTGTGGATGACTGGGATCTTATTATGGATTGACCTGGCACTGACCAGCAAACAGGGCAGGTTGAAGTCACAGGTGGAGAGGTTACCTGGTATGTGGCAGTGGGCTGGAGGGTCAGAATAGGGGACAGATGTTTGTCCCGGGTTCTCCTTTCCCAATCAACACCCCCCCCCCGGCCCAAAGTGTACCTCTCATGGCCAGACACCACTTAAATAGAAGAACCCACAGGCACCAGCGCTCAAAAGTGAACATCACAAGGGGGATAAAAACATTATGCCAAGGCAAAGTACAACACAATAAAGACAATCCCCCCTGCCCCCCCCAACAAACCCAGACAAAAATACACAGACAGCACAAGGGAATAACAACAACAATAATGCAGATATAAATAAACAAAATAACAGGCAGTAGAGATGGGCACGACTTAGCGGTATTCCCGTTTCCGTTTCCGTTACTCGTTTCCGTTACTCTACGGAAACGGTAACGGGAATTACTCCACCAGACTTCGAGCTCGAACCAACGAACGAACAATTTGGTCTGATTTGTCGTGCTCGTTACTTGCATCGCGGCGACCGCGCAGTGCCAAGCGGCACAGAAAAAAAGGTTTTAAAAGTTAAAAAAAAACCGATTCCCGGCCCTAAAACTAGGCGAAAACTGTCTGAGGGCACCTACCAGGCCAGAAGGGTGTTTTATTTGGGGGGGGGGTTCCCCGCCCCCCCTCTCCTTGGCTATTGCTACTGCTGCGCTGCTGGTACCAGGCTGGGAGGGCGCATCCATTTGCCATGCAGTGCGGGGGATCCAAAATGGTGACCGCAATATTTTTTTTGAAATCGTTGCCCAAAACCCCACCAAAGCACCACAGAAACATGCGAAAATTAGCTATTTTAAATGCTTGAATTTTTACAGTAGCAGCAGTGGGTTTTTCTTGCAAAAAAAAGTCTCCGTTGATTTTATTTTATTTTATTTTATTTTATTTTATTACACCTGCGCATTCGCAATGATGGGCTCGCCCATGGGAGTGGACCATGCAAAGTTTTGGAGCCATTCCACCAATCGCATGGCCAGGTTTTGCTGACTGTACCAGGCTGGGAGGGCGCATCCATTTGCCATGCAGTGCGGGGGATCCAAAATGGCGACCGCAATTTTTTTTTTGAAATCGTTGCCCAAAACCCCACCAAAGCACCACAGAAACATGCGAAAATTAGCTATTTTAAATGCTTGAATTTTTACAGTAGCAGTAGTGGGTTTTTCTTGCAAAAAAAAGTCTCCGTTGATTTTATTTTATTTTATTTTATTTTATTACACCTGCGCATTCGCAATGATGGGCTCGCCCATGGGAGTGGACCATGCAAAGTTTTGGAGCCATTCCACCAATCGCATGGCCAGGTTTTGCTGACTGTACCAGGCTGGGAGGGCGCATCCATTTGCCATGCAGTGCGGGGGATCCAAAATGGCGACCGCAATATTTTTTTTGAAATCGTTGCCCAAAACCCCACCAAAGCACCACAGAAACATGCGAAAATTAGCTATTTTAAATGCTTGAATTTTTACAGTAGCAGCAGTGGGTTTTTCTTGCAAAAAAAAGTCTCCGTTGATTTTATTTTATTTTATTTTATTTTATTTTATTTTTTTACACCTGCACATTCGCAATGATGGGCTTGCCCATGGGAGTGGACCATGCAAATTTTCCACCAATCGCATGGCCACTTGGCCAGGTTGACCACAGAGACTTCTGGGATGTGCCAATCGGGCATAAACAGCCCACTAATCGTAGCCCAAACCCGAACCCTAAGCCTAACCCATACGCCAGTACACTGTCCTTCTAAGTGGGTCAGAGAGGCACCCAGATGCACCCCAATACTCACCCTAACCTCACCCGTAACTAGCCTAACCCTAGCGCTTGCGCTAACACGTCTTAACCCTAAGGCAGATCTACTTGCATTGCACTACATGCAAGTACGTGAGACACAGCGGGTGCAAAGAGTCTGCCAGTCCGTCACTTGTGGCTCTGGCTGACTCCTGCAGCTCCCTCCAGGAGCCCGCTACCCCCCCAAACCAGTACTAACGACAACGAAAAAACGAAAAAACGAACCGACTAATTTTTGCGAAATTTCGCGAAAAACGGAAACGAGCCGAAACGGACTGCCTCCGACACACGACAACTCGAAAACGTCATTTTCCCGAGTCGTGCCCATCTCTAACAGGCAGTATAAAACAATAATAGAACCAAAATAACAAAATAATAGACATAGTTTGCCAGTTCCACAGCCACTAGCCTCAGGACGGCCCAAAATTCATAGTGAAATAAAATCCTCCTTCCCGTGACTGGGAAACCCAGTCATGGCAGCCAGATGTCAGCTAGGCAGCATCCCAAGCCAAGGCAGCATCCCAAGCTGGCAGTGTCCCAAGCAAAAATTCATCCCCACGGCCTCTCCAGGCAATGCTAAGATGCCGCAGGATGCAAATGGGGGGCACTGCCAGAGTCCAGCAGGATAAGCACCAGGACCCTGTCCAGGAAATGACCTGCAGCAAGTCCAAGCAAACAACAAGCCAGAGAGTGAGGCAAAGAGTAGCCAAGCAGTCCCATGGAGCAGTACCTGGGAGCTGGACCCCAGGGGGTCTGGAGAGGCAGGTCCAGAACAGATTTTGAAGGTCAGATTTTGAAGCTGAGGCTCCAGTACTTTGGCCACCTCATGAGAAGAGAGGACTCCTTGGAAAAGTCCCTGATGCTGGGAAAAATTGAAGGCAAAAGGAAAAGAGGACGACAGAGAATATGGTTGGACGGTGTCATCGATGCAACCAAAATGAATTTGACAAAACTCCGGGAGGCAGTGGAGGATAGGAAGGCCTGGCGAGCTCTGGTCCATGGGGTCACGAAGAGTCGGACACGACTGAACGACTGAACAACAACAACAAAAGGCAAGGCAAGGCATGGCTAGGCACTAATCCTTATTTAGGCACTGAGCAGGCTAGGAAACAAAACCCTAGTTTACTCAATGATCAATCAATTATTTTCTAATTTTATAGTTTCCAAAGAGAAGATAGTTATTTGACTTACAAGGAATTTCCAGGTACATAGAACATAGTAGACATGAGTAGAGCTGGGCATGAAAAAGCAAAATGGTTGTTCTGAACTTTTCCCAAATGAACCATGAATTGGTTTGTTAGTTCATTTGGGAATTTTATTTTTGACAGCCCAGTGGGTGCCTTAAAAAATCCTGGCTGCCTCACCTGAGAGAGAAGGCCTCCTCCTCCTCCTCCTCCTCCTCCTCCTCCTCCTCCTCCTCCTCCTCCTCCTCCTCCTCCTCCTCCTCCTCTACTATCATTGTTAATATTACTATTATTTACTCAGCACAGTGGCTTTTAAAAAGAAACAAAAGAAACAAAGGTTACCTCAGCTGATGAAGCTGGAGTTTTTACATTTATTTCTTTAGAGGCAGCCAGTTTTTGGAGCTGGCGAGGCTGCCTCTCAAGATGGCAGTGGTGGTAAATGGGGCAGCAAAAGGTATGGAGATGATGGGACAGTGGGCAAGGGGAGATAAACCAGGAAGTTTGGGAAAATGCTAAATGGATAGTGTCAGTTTGAATTCTGCAGTTTGATTGAACCTAAACTGACTGAACCATTAACCAGCAATTTTCTAAGAACATCCAAGTTTGATTTTTGATTCGCGCCCATCACTATGCATGACCACAAGAGAGAAGCATAATAAATTTAGATTTTGTGAAATGCTGGTAAAAAGAAAGTGAACATAATCTCAATTTGTTTTAAAATAGATTAATTGAATTATTTTTCTAGTGCCCATAAAATAGAGAGTTACTACTACTCATAATTTTCTGGGAGTAATTCTTAGCAATCATTATTTGAAAGTAACTAACAGATACAGTGGTACCTTGTATAACGTACGTCTGTGAAGATTCTCAGTCATCCAGGTTCGTTTAACTGGGAGTTGAGTCATGGCTACTGGACTTCTTTTTGAGAGATAGAAACGTTTCGCTGTTCATCCAAACAGCTTCATCGGTCTGAACTTCATTGTTCCAAATGAAATTACGTTATACAAGTTTTCCATTGTACAAATTGCAATTTCCCATAGGAAGGCATTGAAAACAGATTTAATCCGTTCCAATGCATAATAGCCAAAGGAGAACTAACAGGAGACCCAGGGAAAGGATCTTTAATGATAGGCGTAGAATTAGATCTGAAAGCCCTGAGTTCTAGCAGGAGCCTGGCCAGAGATATGGGTGTGCTCCCTGTTTTAGGATAAAGATAGCAAGTTTACCCTGAACCCTCTGTGGGAGCAACGCGTCACTTACCTTGTCACCACGTTCCTGTGTATTCTCCTGACTCTGTTTCCTGACCTTGGACCGGCTTGCTGATTACGGCGTTCTCTGTTTCCCTGGAATTTGGCATTTGGCTCTGTAAGGTATTTTGGCTGTGATTTGGACTGTATTTGTTCTTTATTTGGATTACAACTAAAGTTCCTGGCAAAGAACTGAACTTGGCTTGCTGTGTGTTCTGTGTGCGGGGATTGACAGTTTGCTCCCACCCACCAAACTTATTCAAGCAGAATGGAGATGGAGGGGGCTGTTGGAATGATTTCACTGGAAGCTTTGCAAAACCAAGTACTGTTTTTGTCTCAGGCAATTGTTCAATTGCAGCAAGCTCCAGCATCATTACAGCCTCGTTGCCCTTTGCTGCCTCCTGACCTGTTTGAAGGCAAATCAGAGGAATTCCCTGCATTCTTGGCTCTATGCAAGCTGTTCATTGAGGTGCGGGCTCAAGAATTTCCCACTGAGAGGTCTAAGGTCTGTTTTATCATCAGTTTATTGAAGGGACAGGCAGCTAAATGGGCGACTCCTTTACTCCTCAGTGCTTCACCTTTGCTGGATAATTACCAGGCTTTCCTGAACCATATTTCTTCAGCCTTTCAGAACCCCGTGCAGGCTGCTCCTGCCAACAGGAGACTCAGAGCTTTGAAACAGGGCAAAGACTCAGTGTTTGATTACACTACTGCATTTCGTTTGATAGCTCAGGATTTGCAGTGGAACGAGCCGGCACTGATTTCTCAGTATATGGAAGGTTTGGCAGAGGAAGTGCTGGATGAACTCTGTAGGGTGGAACAACCAAACACATTGCAGGATCTCATTACCCTGTGCCGGAGAATAGATGGACGCCTGGAAAGCCGTCGTCTCTCCTGAGGCCAGAACTGCAACCAGCAACCTCTGCCAGCTGTGTCTCATCTGCAATCCCGGGAGGCCCGTGAAGTGGATCCAGAGCCTATGCAACTGGGAGCTGCTCGACCACGCCTCACCCCAGAGGAAAAGGCAAGATGACGCTTTCATCATCTCTGCCTGTACTGTGGGGGAGGAGGACATTTCGCTTCTAATTGCCCTTTGAAGCGTTCCTCATTAAGTGCTGCTATCTCTTCAGCAGTAAAAGGGCAGCTCCATCCTTGAAGGAACCCCGAAGAATGGAGCATACCGAAGGGTTCCCAGGAAATACTATCACACCTCAAGGACCTTTTCTGATACCTGTGACTCTAGGGCTCCCTGATGCTCGGGACATACCGGTGTATGCTATGGTAGACTCTGGGGCAGCTCACTGCTTTGTGGATACTGGGTTTGTGCGATACCATCGGATTCCAGTACAAAATAAGGACAACCCTTTGCTGGTGGAATCCATTGAGGGTCGGTTACTTCGTTCTGGGCCGGTAGCTCAGGAAACCTGTCCCCTTACTCTTCAGGTAATGGATCATAATGAGCAGATTAGCTTTAATGTAACTCAGATGCCCCGGTTTCCTCTTGTTTTGGGACTTTCCTGGTTGCGAGCTCATAATCCACTGGTGGATTGGGTGCAAGGGGAATTATATTTCAAGGTTCCTTGTTCAAAGCAACATTCCTCTACTGTCCTGGCATCTACTCATGATACATCGGACCCTGTCTTGCCCCAGGCATACCAAGACTTTGCAGATGTATTTGAGGAAAAGGGGGCTGACAAGTTACCCCCACATCGGCCCTATGACTGTGCCATTGATCTGATTCCTGGGGCACCTCTTCCTGTGGCACGAGTTTATCCCATGTCCAAACCTGAATTAGAAGCCTTGAGGGCTTTCCTGGACAAGAATCTTCGACGTGGGTTCATACGCCCTTCCAAATCACCATTGTCAGCACCAGTGATCTTTGTAAAGAGGAAGGGAGGGGAGCTTCGTCCTTGTAATGATTATAGAGCACCCAACAAGATCACTATTAGGGACCGGTACCCTTTACCTTCTCCGGGAAAACGGACTCTATGCTAAGCTGGAAAAATGTGAGTTTAACATTGAAGAAGGTGAATTCCTGGGGCATATCATTTCTCCTCAGGGAATTCGCATGGATCCTAAGAAAGTAGAGGCTGTGTTGTCATGGCAGCAACCACAAAATCGTAAGGACTTACAACGGTTCCTTGGCTTCGCTAACTACTATCGTCAGTTTATTCCTGCTTACGCCGACATTGATTGTTGACTACGGCGTTCTCTGTTTCCCTGGAATTTGGCATTTGGCTCTGTAAGGTATTTTGGCTGTGATTTGGACTGTATTTGTTCTTTATTTGGATTACAACTAAAGTTCCTGGCAAAGAACTGAACTTGGCTTGCTGTGTGCTCTGTGTGCGGGGCTTGACAATGGTGGACACCAGTGTGGCCACCAAGACGGCCCTGATAAGAAAGTGCCACCCCTCACACCCCTACCCTCCCTCACGACCTCCGCCACCACGATGGGCCTCCCTGGACTACCTGCCCCCACCCCACCCCGCCGTCGCCCCGGCCATCGGGCTCCTCGCCCCGACCAGCTTTGAAAGTTTGCTCAGGATCGACGGAGGAGAAGGTGGGCAGCAGCAGGTGGCGGCGGGCTCCGGGCGTGGCCGAGAAGGGGACCTCGGGAGGTGGCAGGACTGGCCCGGGGCTCCCCCTCTCCACAGGACCGCACTGCCCAGAGAGCTGCCGCCTGGCCCATCGGCTTTGAACTGGCAGGATGCCTCGTTGATGTGTGTTACGATGGAGCTGCAGGAGGGGTGCCACCATCCTGGGGGCGGGTGGGAAAGTTTTCAGGCAAACTTTTCTGTGCGGTAAGCCCGCTTGAGGGCGCGCCCGGAGGGATCGGCGGCCAGCAGGGATACGGCTCTTCCTCTGCCAGCTTCTCCCTTTCCCCTCTTCCTGGCCGTCAGCTGTCCTCCACCGAGCCATCTTCTCTCCTTCCCCTGTCCGTCGGTCTTCGCCTCACCGTCCTCCCTGAGCACCCCGTCGGCGGCTCCTGCTAACCATCTGTCTCTCTGTGTGTCTTGTTTTTCCAGGCTGCCGCCGCTGCCTTCACAACCACCTCCTCACACACACACACACACACACCTCTCTCGCTCAGGTGCGCCCTTAGCTCCCTCTGGTGAACGGAGGTGGCGCTAATTCCCTACCTCCGGATTTTTTACGTTGTAAGGATTTTACGTTGTACAAACCCTACGTTATATGAGGTACCACTGTAATTTTAGTTGTTCTTGAAAAATAATAATGCTAAGAGCTGATGCCATGTAGTATAATATAGTTACTCTTATAGTCAGTAAAACAAGTAAAGATACAATGCAAGAAGAGTTATGTTGCCTACTGTTACATATAAGCATAATGCAATTTGAAGCTTAGTGAAATTGACAATGGAAAAAAGTAATCAATCGTGTTATGCAGCAGTAGCAGGGGAAAAAAGAGGCTAGGTTTAATGCAATTCAAGACCACAGAACCATAAATATCCTGTCCACACTATCAATTAATTTTGGATTGATTGGACCTCACCTGAAGGATGGTATTGTGACTAGTTCTGGGTACCACAGTTTAGGAAGTATATTAATATAATGATATTTGTGGATCTAAAAATCCTGTCCTGTGATGACAGATGAGAATATACTTAAGAGAGAGAAATCGAAAAGTTACCTGATAGCTCCCCCCCCTAATATTTTAAGATTTGCCATGCAGAATACAGTATAGAGTGAATTTGTTTTCTGCTTCTCCATATGACAATGCCCACAAGAAAGCATTCAAGTCACAAAAAGGCGATTGTGGCTAAATATTAGGAAGAAAGTTTTGACAGTAAGAACTCTTTTGCAGTAAAATCAATCACTTTGGAATATATGGAGTTCTCCTTGATCGGAGTCTTTTAAACAGAGGTTGGATAGACAGGGATGTTCTGCCTATGATTTCCTGTACTGGTGGTGATTTGAATGAGCTTCAATAAACTTCTGTGTTTAAAAGTAGCTTGTTTATTGTTATGAATCACTTCCAAGTGCTTCTGGAATTAACATTTGAGGGTCCAAATTTGGCCTAAAGTTAACTGGTATCTGAGACTATCAAGGTCTTAAAATCACAGTTGACAACATCTCCATCAAAACATCAGCACCATCAATGAACTCAAAATTTTATATATGAAAATTACTCTGCCAGTCCCCAACTATGATAATTTCTTATTCATCACAGCAATGAAGGAAGCTTGAATCTTTACTGAGCACAAGAGGGAAGCATCAGATGAAAGCTAATTCACTCAACACATTTCCTAACGGGGTTCAGTCCAACACGGAAGCCAACTATCCTTGATCTCCTGACCTTTCCTTGCCAGATTTTCACACACTTATAACCTCCTCCCAAATACATTCATTAATGAAGCTGCACAGTACAGAAGTAGAGATGGGCATGACTTAGCGGTATTCCCGTTTCCGTTTCCGTTACTTGGTTCCGTTACTCTACGGAAACGGTAACGGGAATTACTCCGGCAGACTTTGAGCTCGAACCGACGAACGAACAATTTTGGTCTGATTTGTCGTGCTCGTTCCTTGCATCGTGCGATCGCGCGATGCCACGCGGCACAGAAAAAAAGTTTTTAAAAGTTAAAAAACCCGGTTCCCGGCCAAAAAGCAGGCGGAAAAATGCCTGCCATGCCTCAGGGCACCTACCAGAGGGGTTGTTTCTGGAGGTCCCCGGCCTCCCCCCCATCCCCCGTCCTAGTGGGCTGCTCTGTGGGACTCGCCGCAGGCTCGCAGCCAGCAAAAAGCCCAGTCTCGCCGCCGGCCGCCGCAATGAAAGCGCAAGCAAGCGGCACGGACGGCACAGGAACAAACTTTTAAACTCTCCCCCCACCCATTCCCGGGCCAAAAAAGCAGGCGGAAAAATGCCTGCTTGACTAAGGGCGCAGGGCACCTACCGGAGGGGTGGTTTCTGGAGGGGGGGTCCCGCCTCCCCCCCGTCCTGGGCAGCCGGACTCACCATGCCATGCGGTGCGGGCGGGGGATCCAACATGGGGTGGCGAACGCAATATTGTTTTTGAAATCGTGGTCCAAAAACACACAAGCACAACAGAAACACACGAAAATTTATAAACTGCCAGATTTTTCACAGTAGCAGTGGGTTTTTTCTTGCAACAAAATGTCTCTCCTCTCCTCCTCTGTCCTCCATTGAATTTATTTTATTTTATTTTATTTACACCTGCGCAATGATGGACTGGCCGAGTGGCCAGCCATGTGGGAGTGGACGACCATGCAAATTTTTGGAGCCATCCCACCAATCGCATGGCCACTTGGCCATGGAGACTTCTGGGATGTGCCAAAAAGCCCCCTAAAACCTGCCCTAGCCCCCTAACCCTAACCCTAATCCTTGACTCCTTACCCATACGTCACAGACTATCTTCTTAGTGGGTCAGAGAGGCACCCAGAGGTGCAACCCACTAGCCCACCGTAACCTTACCTGTCACTAGCCTAACCCTAGCCCTTGCACTAACCCACCTTAACCCTAAGCCAGATCTACTTGCATTGCACTACACGCAAGTACGATTCCCTTCTTTGTGAGACATGGCGGTGCGAGAGCCTTAGGCATCACCCTATGGCTCTGGGTTCACTCACTGGTCTCACTGTCTGCAACTGGTATGCATATCCATATGGGTATGCATGCCATTTTGCAGCAGCAGGTGAGGAGGGGAGACCCCCATGTTGAGGGGTCTCTTGGAGCCTGCTTCCCCTTCCTAGTGGGTGAGGATAGGAGGCACCCACGGGTGCCTCCAGGAGCCCGCTTTCCCTTTATAGCGGGCCAGAGGAGGCACCCACCCCACAGAGGTGCCTCCAGGAGCCCGCTACCCCCCCAAAAAAAACCAGTACTAATGAAAACGAAAAAATGAAAAAACGAACTGACTAATTTTTGTGAATTTTCGCGAAAAACGGAAACGACCCAAAATGGAACCGGCCCGACTAACGACAACTCGAAAAATTTTTTTTCAAGTCGTGCCCATCTCTATACAGAAGATTGCCACTTTCTTAGAAAAGATTTTTCTACTAGTAAGACTTGTTTAATTTGTACGTGATGGACAATTGCAGCATTCATTGTGTGTTTCCAATGTCTTGGTACCTAGGAGTGAATCTTCTTTCGATTATGCTCTCTGAAATGAACAGTGTTTAAAATATGCCATTGCTTTAGTAGAAGAATGGGAATAAATGTATTTCTATTTGTATTTTCCAAATCCTTCAACAGGTTTATTTTTTTTAAAAAAAAACCTATGTTTGCAAAGAAAACAATTTATTAAAGAGAAAGGAGCAATTTCACAGAGTCCTAGTTGACTTTTTCTTGTTTCCTGTTTTGCAAGAAGGAACATTTATTTTTAATCAGAAATGTCTTGACCCAGCTCTCTTTTAAAACTATTTTGTAAACCTTAAAGTTCTTAAAGGAAAAGATAAAAGCAAATGTGTGCTTGCTTTTCTAATGAGGGTAATGGAATTTGAAAGCTTATGAAGAGTAACTCGAGGAGATATAAACCATGGTTAACAGTAGGCATTCAACACAGAAAGGTTAGAATGAATGTATAATGGTTCTCTAATTATTTCTCCAGGAGGGTGCAATGATGATATTGTGTGGCAGAGCAAATCAGTCTAGAACTGGGATGGCAAATCTTTTTGACACTGAGTGCCCAAACTCAGTGATGGGGACAACAGCGGCGGCAGCGGGGGGGGGTGGGGGGGGATGGGATTGGTGGCAATGGGGGTGAAGGCAGCAGGGCGGCGGTGGGGGGCGGGATTGGTGGCAGTGTTGGGGGTGGGGTGAAGGCAGCAGGGCGGAGGTGGTGGCAGCAGTGGTGGGGGGTGGGATCGGTGGCAGTGGGGGGCGGGGGTGAAGGCAGCAGGGCGGTGGCAGCGGGGGGGATCAGGATCAGTGCCAGTGGGGGGCTTGGTGAAGGCAGAAGGGCAACGGGATGGCAAGGTCAGCATCATCGGCAGTGGGGGGGCATGGATGGAAGCGGTAATGGCAGTGGAGGCAGGACTGGTGGAGGCGGGACTGGCGGTGGCAGGGGGCGGGGGCAGGGTCAGCCTGGTGCACAACATGCTCCCTGCCCACCCCCTACTTCCCCCTCCGCAAATACCTCATGGCTGGTCCAGCGGAGGGGGAAGTGGCAGGGCAGGTAGCATGTTGTGGGCCAGTCAAAAGCTCTCCGCATGCCACCTTTGGCACACATGCCATAGGTTCGCCATCCCTGGTCTAGAAGGCAATTCTGAAAATGGAGGAGCCCAAACAAACAAAAATTGAATTGGTACAGTTGTAGTAGGCATCCTACTTTTGTTCTGTGCCAGATTTGGGAAGGTTTTGACAGAAGGTTTTCAATTATGATTTTTCCTAAGTGAAACATAAAAAAAAAAAGATTAGAAAAAGTTTGCCCAAAAAGTTAGCTTCCATAAATTAAAAGGCTAATCTTATTTATCTTAAAAAGAGAATTGTTGGACCTAGATGATTTTATTTATTTGGAAAGAATACAGGTCATAGGGGCTGAAATATTGGTCCTAAAAAAAAAAATTCAAATTGGGAAAAATAATACTTTCTGATCACACTTAGTATGTATGGTATAGGCTTGCCAGCAAGAGTTCTGATACACTGCAGCATTGTTGGGGAGAATTGGAAGGCAAACAGAGGTCACAGCAATTATTAAAAAGAGTGAAAAAGAGATTCGCTTTAAAGAAAGTAATAGAATGACTGTCCTCCAAAGCAGGGTGGACATTTTGTTGTGTATCTTCAAGGAATTAGCATACAATTTGATAAGGCATATTCAAAGTCTTTCCTCATAGCTTAAAAAGCAGATTGCAGCTGTGTTTTGTCCTAATGCTTTCAGTAAACATTCTCTCATGGTTTCTGAAACCAAACAGACATAGGTTTTCCAAGGGGAAATCAGCTCCAGGTTTAGATCAATACGAACCTCTGAACTTGTCAATAAGACCACAATTAATTGATTCTGACGAAAACCTTTTGGGGGGCCTATAACCTGTCATAGAGCGCAGTCCCATTACTAATACAAATGGGATTTGGATCTGATCTAGCATTTTAAATATGTGTGTATATTATTTTAAAAGAATATATTACAAGAAGCTTGGAGGTGTGGGTGGGTAGGTGGGTCCCATCCTGAATGCTTGTTTTTCCCTTTGGGACTATGTTATTTTAACTGCCAGGGTCCATTTATTTTAACTTGAGTTAAATCAGCTTGCCGGAAGTTGCCATTTTTATGTCATCATGCTAACTTTTCCATCTCACCTCCTCAAAAATGAAGAAGCTTCATGGTTAGGATAGCCAGCTAGAAAAGTAACTGTCAAAAATAATTCTTCTCCCCCACACAGTTGTTTTAAACTGCACTGATACACTGCATAGTTTAACTTGGATTACAGATTGTCCCATTTGGATGCACACACTGACACAAAGACCACAGGAGTGCCAAATGATTTTAAACTGACTTCAAATACCCCAATTCGCCTCTCAATTCATTTGAATAGTGTAACTATGTCAATGATCTCTGTTGGCAGTTGTGTACCTCAACCATTCCACTCATCTTGTCACTATACAATTGCTTGGTGAGTTATTTTTAAAAACTTCCAAAGCAGTTATGTGCCATCAAGTTACTTCCAATGTGCAATGACCTCCAAAAATTCCATCATTATCAGTAGAGATGGGCATGAAACGAGCAATTTTTCGTTTTCGTTTTTTCATTTTGTTACGTAACGAAACGAAAAACAAATTTTGTCTCCAAAATGAAATGAAACGAACCGAAACAACAGAAATTTTGTCATGTGTTTCGTTTTCGTTGCAGCAAATACATTGAACTGCAATGAATGCTAACGAAACAGCAATTTTTCGTTTTCGTTTTCATTTTTTGTTTTTTTGTTTCATTACGTAACAAAACGAAAATGAATTTTTTTGCAAAAAAATCACGAAAAATGAAAACAAACCGAAACGGACCCCCTAAACGACAAACGATAAACGAAACACCATTTTTTTGAGTCATGCCCATCTCTAATTATCAGATTTGCTCAGATCTTGCAAGCAAACAGTACAGTAGTGCTTTATTGAACCTCATAGTAAGTAATTCTCTCTTCCTACTGCCTCAACTGTTCCCAGCAATATTGTGTTTTCTAGTAAATTCTTCTTAGTCTTCACAAACTGTCTAAAGCTAGGGCTTCCTTTCTTCTTACTGCTCCCATTGTCAATTTTCTCAGCAGTAATGTATTTTCTGGTCAGTTTTGTATTCTCATTATACAGGTATGTGAATGGTAGACTAGCTGGAGAGTTCCTTGCTGTTTGGATGGTAAATGGCTAATTGTTGCTGTCTCTTTCTGAATGCTAATGCACTCAAGAGAGTATCCTGTAGACCTGGATAGACTCAAAATTTAGTCTGTACTTTACTGTGCAAAATTTGACATCCATTTTACTCATGGCAGTGTGAACACAACATTGTGAAGCAATATTGGGTGCTCTTTATTGGGCGTTTTAAATGTGGAAACAGAAGTGCAACACTGCCTAGATGCCCTGAGCACATCCAATCTTGCCGGATCTCAGAAGCTAAGCAGGGTCGGGCCTGGCTAGTACTTGAATGGGCGACCACCAAGGAATACCAGGTGCTGTAGGCGCCTGGAGTAGGAGCTGGCAAGCCAGTCCAGTATGCCTGCCAAGAAAACTCCATGGATATGGAATCATGAAGAGTTGGTCATGACTGTAATGACACAACAAAAACAACAAGACAAGAGAAGTGCAACATCCCGTATTCATAAACCAGAGGTGTTTTTTTTTCTTATAGTTGATTTATATATGGACATGGGCATGATCCATTAGAATGAGTATCCTGTATGGTAACAAATAAATAAATATTTTTTCCATTCTAATTCCAAATAAATATGCCATCATTTTAGAAGAGATTGCCCCCTCAAAATGTTTCACCTTACTATATAGAGGAGCACAATAACCCACATTCATAATGGCAGGCTTAAAAAAAAAGAACTCTGAAAAGAAAAGAGAACAATGGTGTTGAAAACAATGAGAGGTGTGTGCCCCTTGAGAGATGCATGGTAAATTAAAATTAAAATGTAGAAATGATCATATAGCAGAACATGCACAGCATATGCCTTGTTCAATGTTCTGCAGCAGTTTAGCCTGACTTGCAGAGCAGGCCTGCTTATACCTGACCAATGGCTGCTCATTTCCCCTTATTGTCACGTCATCTGAGATCATGTGACAATGAATACAGGTATATGATATATTATATATTTAAAAACATGCAGTCTTTACTGTGCTGCCCCAATAAATTAATTCATGGAACAGGGCTTATTTTAAAATTGCCCTGATAGGCAATCATGTTCTGTGTGGAATATTTGAGCTGAGGAATAACTTCACCAAATAAAATGATCTTTTAAACTGCCCTTACTATAATACAAACTATTAATTATGCAGTATCTTCCCTCTCCACTATCAAATGACATTTTATAGATACAGTAACATTATCTCTATTGTTCTTCCACAATGTGCACTGAACTTGATGAAGTAGCACATATTTTATAACCATGGTAACTGTCAGTAACAGCTGTAGTTCTTTTGATTTCATTCTCTAAGAAAGATGGAAAGGAATCACTTACTTTGAGGAGAAGGAAAGGGGAGATGAGCCAAGGAGCTAATTTCAAGTCCCTTTGGGTAGAATAATGGCTCTGCTGGAACAATAGAGAAATGTTGACATTTGGATAACGTAAGGGCATCTGTAGAACAATATAAATGGCTGGTAGGGATGGGAAAGAAATTTGTTTGCCTCATAATAGGAATGAACTTGACTTCCATTTCCCAATATAACACTGACAAGAAATATTAGTATATACATATGCAGTAATCTCTTTTTCCACTTCTCCAAATGTTCTGATGGAGTCCTCTGATTCCTCTGTTTCTTTATGAAATACAGAGCAGTGAAGTCTAGAGCAGTTAAGCTCAGAGGTAACTGACATTTAATCTTGGTATAAAAGGTTATTTTATATCCTTCCCCAACAGCAAATTTAACCTAATTTGCATTTTGAAACTTATATGCAAGGAGGAATTCAGATATCTTTTTGCAAATTCCCTGTTGCAACTTTGGCATTTTTTTAATCCAAAGTTTGGATTTTTCCAACCAAAAATATTTACCAAAATTGATATATTAAAGAAAATATATCATTAAGATGCATTATGTTAGGAAATTTGTTTGCATTATGTATGTATGTATGTATGTATGTATGTATGTATGTATGTATGTATGTATGTATGTATGTATGATTTGGTTTAGGTACAGTACAACACATCTATTAAATTATTGCTCTGGGAGGATACAAAGAAAAAAAGAAACACAAATTTAAAAATTGCTCTACAACTCAAAACTATCATAAAAAACAAACAAAAAGCACAAACAAATCAAGATGGTGACATATAAAAATTTAAGAAGACACAGTACAACATTCCTCTCCTCCCTCCAATGTTTCAAATTAGTATCTCAAAAGTTTCCCTAAATAACTGTTTTTAGGAGCTTAATAAAGATGCAGAGGGAGGGTGCCTCCAGGAGAACATTACACAAGAGCATGCCATTGCAGAAAAGGCCAGGTTATTCTACTGGATGTTTTCCAAGCTTCACTAGAAATCAGTACCCACGGCTGTGAAGTTTGTGAGGATCAGGTCAGGCAGGTAGCTGAACTAGGCAAAAGACAAGTAAATGTTTATATATATTTGACACAATCTTAAATCCTTCTCTGATCCCAAGTGACATGCGGAGGGCCTCGAGACGACATCACCAACGTCCAAGAGCCTAACTACCTCAAAGGTGTTTCTATATGCAATGGCCAACCCTCTCTGTCACTCCAGTTTATCCTGGTGCTGGATGAAATATCCATGTGGCCACATTGGATTTCTAGATCGTTCACTTTTTGACAATTTTTTAAAAAAAGCTCCAAATTCATATCATATCAGATTGCAGCTCTGTCCTTCCTGACCCATTAGGTATTTTCAGGCTAAGCTCCTTTGTTTAGCCATACATCGTTCATGTGCATATAGCTCTATGAAAGAGAATATGAGAAGGCTTTTTAGCTGTATTGTTTGGTTCACTGATCAGTTGCATTTTGACATTCTGCATTAGAGATGGGCACGACTTAGCGGTATTCCCGTTTCCGTTTCCGTTACTCGGTTCTGTTACTCTACGGAAATGGTAACGGGAATTACTCCGCCAGACTTCGAGCTCGAACCGACGAACGAACAATTTTGGTCTGATTTGTCGTGCTCGTTCCTTGCATTGCGCAATCACGCGATGCCACGCGGTACAGGAAAAAAGTTTTTAAAAGTTAAAAAAAAAACGGTTCCCTGCCGAAAAGCAGGCGGAAAAATGCCTGCCGTGCCTCAGGGCACCTACCAGAGGGGTTGTTTCTGGAGGTCCCCGGCCTCCCCCCCAATCCCCCGTCCTAGTGGGCTGCTCTGTGGGACTCGCCGCAGGCTCGTAGCCAGCAAAAAGCCCAGTCTCGCCGCCGGCCGCCGCAATTAAAGTGCAAGCAAGCGGCACGGACGGCACAGGAAAAAACTTTTAAACTCTCCCTCCACCCATTCCCGGGCCAAAAAAGCAGGCGGAAAAATGCCTGCTTGACTAAGGGCGCAGGGCACCTACCGGAGGGGTGGTTTCTGGAGGGGGGGTCCCGCCTCCCCCCCGTCCTGGGCAGCCGGACTCGCCATGCCATGCGGTGCAGGAGGGGGATCCAAAATGGGGCGGTGAATGCAATATTGTTTTTGAAATCGTGGTCCAAAAACACACAAGCACAACAGAAACACGCAAAAATTTATAAACTGCCAGATTTTTCACAGTAGCAGTGGGTTTTTTCTTGCAACAAAATGTCTCTCCTCTCCTCCTCTGTCCTCCATTGATTTTATTTTATTTTATTTTATTTTACACCTGCGCAATGATGGGCTGGCCGAGTGGCCAGCCATGTGGGAGTGGACGACCATGCAAATTTTTGGAGCCATCCCACCAATCGCATGGCCACTTGGCCATGGAGACTTCTGGGATGTGCCAAAAAGCCCCATAAAACCTGCCCTAGCCCCCTAACCCTAACCCTAACCCTTGACTCCAGTCCTTACCCATACGTCACAGTCTGTCTTCTTAGTGGGTCAGAGAGGCACCCAGAGGTGCAACCCACTAGCCCACCGTAACCTTACCCGTCACTAGCCTAACCCTAGCCCTTGCACTAACCCACTTTAACCCTAAGCCAGATCTACTTGCTTTGCACTACACGCAAGTACAATTCCCTTCTGTGTGAGACATGGTGGTGCGAGAGCCTTAGTTAGGCATCAGCTATGGCTCTGGGTTCACTGCCATCACTAGTCTCACTGTCTGCAACTGGTATGCATATCCATATGGCTATTGCATACCATTTTGCAGCAGCAGCAGGTGAGGAGGGGAGACCCCATGTTGAGGGGTCTCTTGGAGCCTGCTTCCCTTTCCTAGTGGGTGAGGATAGGAGGCACCCACGGGTGCCTCCAGGAGCCCGCTTTCCCTTTATAGCGGGCCAGAGGAGGCACCCACCCCACAGAGGTGCCTCCAGGAGCCCGCTACCCCCCAAAAAACCAGTACTAACGAAAATGAAAAAAACGAAAAAACAAAAAAACAAACCAACTAATTTTTGCGAATTTTTGCAAAAAATGGAAACGACCCGAAACGGAACCGGCCCGACTAACGACAACTCGAAAATTTTTTTTTCAAGTCGTGCCCATCTCTATTCTGCATTAAACATTTGGGCCAGTTCTGCCACCAGCTCATCCGGCGCCGGGACCACTTTGCCCTCATGGGTGAAGTAGCGTAATTGAAAACTGTAAGAGATGCGGAACCAACTTCCATGTTGCATCTTTGACACATGATTGGATACTAAAATTTTTGGAATTAGCAGGAATTAATGGAAGTATCCAAGAATTTATCAAGGCAACAAAAAGTGGAATATCAAGCTAACCATCGATGGTGAACAAATTGGTTGTATCAACACCAGGAGAAGAATATTTCAAGGTGATTCATTATCACCCCTGCTGTTTGTAATTGCTCTCATTCCACTCAGAAAAATATTGAACAAGACAAATATGGGCTATAAAATATCGAAAACATCAAGCCGAATAAACCATTTGCTATATATGGATGATTAGAAGCTGTATGGAAATTCACAAGAAATAGAGTCAATACTCAGTGCCAATTTTCAGCAATGACATTGCAATGGAATTTGGATTAAATAAGTGTGCAACCCTCAGCATCATCAGAGGAAAGATAGTAAAGACTGAAGGAATTGATATGCCTAATAATTTTATAAAAACATTGGACAAAGAAGAATCATATAAGCATCTTGGAATACTACAAGCAGATAATATCAAGCATAAAGAAGTAAAGAATAAAGAGAGCCAAGAATATATTAGAAGAGTTAAAAATACTAAAATCAAAATTAAATGGAAAGAATACCATCCAAGTTATAAACACATGGGCTATTCCAGTCGTGCGATACACAGCAGGTGTTATAAACTGGACCCAGGCAGAATCAGAAGCATTAGATTGAAAGACAAGAAAAGTGATGACATTAAACCATGCACTACATCCACAAAGTGATGTGAGTAGGCGCTACTTGCCAATGAAAATAGGAGGAAGAAGCCTCTTGCAAGTTCATCAAACTGTCGTAGAAGAAAAACTAGGAATATTTTACTATCTCCACCATAGTGAAAATGATGTGCTTAAGTCAACAGTTACTGAAGGCATAATAAAGGGATATCAAGAAACTAAGCAAGAATTTAAAAGTCAATAAATGGAAAGCCAAATAGAGAACTGGCAAGGTAAAGCACTGTGTGGTCAGTTTAAAAGAGACACCAATGACAAGACCAACCAAGAACAAACATGGCTTTGGCTAAGAAAAACAACATTGATGAAAGAAACTGAAGAACTAATCATGGCAGTTCAAGATCAAGCTTCGAGAACAAATGTCATAAAGGCGAAAATTGATATATCATTGAAAGATAGAAAATGCTGATTGTGCAAAGAAAAGGATGAAACTGTAGATCTCTCCATCATTTTTACTGTCAACCACGTGGCCCACGCTACAGCTTTTTTTTATAAGTACCGACCGTGCAGCCCCTGGGGCCAGGTTGGTGCTGGTTTTATATATATATATAATTTTATATAATATATAATTATATATATATATATAATTTTAGAGTGCCAACCTGGCCACCTCTGGTTCCAGGTCAGAACTCCTTTCTTTCTTTCTTTCTTTCTTTCTTTCTTTCTTTCTTTCTTTCTTTCTTTCTTTCTTTCTTTCTTTCTTTATTTATTTATTTATTTATTTTTGGTTTTAAAGCACTAACAGCATGGCTCCTGGGGTTGGGTCAGCCATTTTAGAGCACTGACCTGGCTACCCCTGGGGCTGGGTCAGTGCTCCTTTTAAAAAAAAATTATTATTTATTTTATTTTATTTTATTTTTACTGCCGACCACTTGGCTCGTGCTACAGCTGTAGCGTGGGCTGGCCAGTTGTCCCCCCCGGCACCGACCATACAGACCCAGGGGCCGGGTCGGTGCCAGTTTTATTTTTTTATATATAATTTTTTTCATTTTAGAGCGCTGACCTGGCCACTCCTGGGGCCAGGTCAACGCTGCTTTTATTAATCATTATTTTTTTTTTCAAGCACCAACCACGTGGCCGGGTTTGCACTGGTTTTATTTTATTTTATTTTATTTTCATTTTAGAGCACCAACACCCCTGGGGCCAGGTTGGTGCTCCTTTTTCTTTTCTTTCTTTTCTTTTCTTTTCTTTTCTTTTCTTTTCTTTTGGTCATTTTTTTTTACTGCCAACCATGTGGTCTGTGCTACAGCTGTAGTGCGGGCCAGTCAGCTTTTTTTCCCTGGAGCCCAGTGAGGAGGACTGGAGGGACCACTGACTCCACCACCAGGTAGGAGACACAGGCGGTACGAAAACTCAACCTAAACCGCTCTAAGCATTCTATGACCGCATTGTAGGTAGTCCAGTTGGGATTGCAATAAGGACTCAAAACGCTAAGATTATAATCTGAACAGGTTTTCTACTGACAATATTACTATATACAAAGGTACAAGGCAAGGCTGCCCTCTTTCACCTTGGCTTTTTATCTTATCTTTAGAGATTTTATTACATGTGATTAGAAAATCAGGATTGAATAATTGGGGGGAAATGTATAAAACATAAGCTTTTGCCAATGATTTACAACTAATTTTGGAAGAACCCTCATGGTGTCTGCCAGAGCATTTAAAGACTCTAAATGAATATTCAGAAATATCTGGCTTCTTGATTAATACAACAAGAACTGTAATGTTGACCAAAAATATTTCTGTGTCTGTTTCTTGAACGCCAGGTCGGTGCATAATAAAATTCCCATCATTTATGATACCATCGTTGATGGGAAGGCCGACCTGGCGTGCATCACCGAGACCTGGGTGGGTGAAGAGGGGGGGCTTCGCTCTCCCAGCTTTGCCCTCCTGGGTTTCTGGTGCAGGGGGCAGGAAGATCGGAGGGACGTAAGGGGGGTGGGGTGGCCATTGTGTACAGAGATACCATTCATGTCAGCAGGGCCTCAACGTTGGTGATTCCAGGGTTGGAATGTGTCCACCTGTTGGTTGGGCAGCGGGACAGGTTTGGCATTGTGCTCGGTTACCGTGCTCCCCGCAACCCAGCACAATCCCTACCAGAGCTCGCCGAGTTCATCGCCGCTGCTTTGTTGAGAACCCCATGCCTTTTGGTGGTGGGCGACCTCAACATGCATGTCGGCGGTGAACTGTCTGGTGCTGCTCTGGAATTCATGCAGTCCATGGCCTTCATGAACCTGTCCCAGCATGTTTTATGCCCAACACACAGATCTGGACACACCCTGGATCTGGTATTTTCCTCCGCGTCTGAGGACTCGTGTCTGAGGGTGTGGGACCTTGTTCCCACCCCCGTGTCATGGTCAGACCACCACCTGCTGTCTTTCTCTGTATCAATCGCCGCCCCACCCCGCGGGGACCCTCAGCCCGCTGTTTGGGCTCGCCCCCGTAGACTCCTCAACCCTGATCGGTTTCGGGAAGTCCTCGGGGAGCCTCCTGGCGGACTGGCTGACGATCTGGTTGACTCTATGGTAGATCAATGGTTCGACGAAACATCACGAGCTGTCGACCAGATCGCCCCTAGGCGCCTCATCCGCTGCAGAGCTCGTTCCTCTCCGTGGTTCACGGAAGAGCTCCGAGCGATGAAGCATGAACGGAAGAGGCTGGAGCGCAGCTGGAGGAAGAACCGGACGGCTATCAAGAAGGCTGCAGTCATCGCTCAGTCCAGGCGCTATGTTCATGCGCTCAGGGTGGCTAGAAGATCTTATTACACCCTGAGAATTAGTGAGGCCTCGAACCGCCAAGCGGAATTGTTCCGTGTGGTTCGCGACCTCACTAATCCTGGACTGACTAGGCCTCCTCCTACTGATTTCAGTAGTGAGAACTTTGCAGCCTTTTTTCGATCGAAAATAGAGGCCATCCGTTCCGGTTTCGAATCCTGTTGCCATAGCCCACTCTCGGCATCCCCGGCGGCTGTGCCCCCTCGGTCTCCTCGCATGGTTGAGTTTGGGCCTGTCACCTCTCTTGAGGCCTCCAGGGCTATTGCCCATTGCCGGCCCGCGTCCACCCCCTTCGACCCTTGCCCTTCATGGCTTATGAAAGCAGTTGCCACGAACATCTCAGGGTGGGCTTCGATCATCGCCACGGCCTCCTTCAGGGAAGGGATTTTCCCTTCCCGTTTGAAGGAGACCGTGGTAAAGCCCATCCTGAAGAAACCGAGCTTAGCGCCGGGCGAATTATCCAACTTTCGCCCGATCGCCAACGTTCCTTTTATGGGCAAGGTGATCGAGAGGGTGGCCGCGATCCGGCTTCAATCCTATCTGGAGGCCGAGCATGCCCTGGATCCGTTCCAGTCTGGGTTCAGGCCTGGTCGGGGGACCGAGACAGTCTTGGTCGCTCTGCAAGATGACCTCATCCGGAGGGCCGACAGGGGGTGCTCCTCCCTGTTGGTCCTCCTGGATTTGTCAGCGGCCTTTGATACCGTCGACCACGGTATCCTGCTGGATCGGCTCTCCGAGGTTGGGATCGGGGGCACTGTTCACAGTTGGTTCCGGTCCTTCCTCGGGGACCGTCCCCAGCAGGTTCAGCATGGGGGCGAGATGTCGGCCCCTTGGATACTCCCCTGCGGGGTTCCACAGGGGTCGTCTCCCATGCTGTTCAACATTTACATCAGGCCGCTGGCTGAGGTCATTAGGAGGCATGGAGTCTGCTGCCATCAGTACGCTGATGACACGCAGCTCTATGTCTCCTTTTCTACCGCTGCAGATGAGGCTGTCCGGACCCTCGATCAGTGTCTGGGCACAGTCATGGAATGGACCAGGGCTAACAGGCTCAAACTCAACCCCGATAAGACCGAGGTCATGTTCTTTGGGGCTTCCTCATCCAGCTACGGTGGCCCGTATCCCACCTTGGAGGGTGTTTCCCTCAGGCCATCGGACTGTGTCCGAAATCTGGGCGTAGTCCTGGACCCGGCGCTCACCCTGGTAGCCCAGGTGTCCGCCGTGTCCAGGGCTGCCTTTTTCCATCTTCGGCGTATTGCCCAGATTCGTCCGTACCTGGATGAGGACTCCCTCAGAACTGTGGTCCAGGCGCTGGTGATCTCTAGACTGGACTATTGCAACGCGCTCTACATGGGGTTGCCCTTGACTCTCATTCGGCGCTTGCAGCGGGTCCAAAATGCAGCAGCCAGACTGGTGGCTGGTGTGCGTCGATTCGAGCACATCACCCCAGTCTTGGCTCGTCTGCACTGGTTGCCCATTGCAGCCCGAATTAGATTCAAGGTCCTGGTTTTGGTTTACAAAACCCTCCATGGCCTAGGACCTGGCTACCTGACGGAGCGGATCGACCAGCGGTCAACTTTGGCCCGTCCGACTAGGTCGTCGCGGGCGCACATGCTGCGTGTGGCCACGCCTAGGGAGGCTCGGAGAACTTCCACCCGTACCCGAGCCTTCTCTGTGGCTGGCCCAACCCTATGGAATCACCTACCAGCAGAAGTGCGCCTTGCAGAGTCCCTGCCTGCTTTCCGGAAGGTGCTGAAAACCCTTCTCTTCCGGGAGGCGTTTGGGTGACACAATTTTTTTCTTTTTCTTTTTTTTTTAGTCCCACCTTCTGCTGCAGCCGTTTTGTTTTATTGCTTATTTCAGTTGTTGTTTTAATTTGTTGTCTGTACATTTATTGTAAACCGCCCGGAGTTCCTTTCAGGAAGACGGGCGGTATATAAGCTGTATAAATAAATAAATAAATAAATAATATTCAAGGATTAGTGGACCTGTCAGGATTTACGCATGTGAATAAAGCGAAATATTTAGGCATTATGGTTTCTAACAAATGTTCCACCCTTATTGATAACAATTATATTCCCCTGGTCAAATCCATAAAGGCAGACTTAATTGCTTGGGCTAGACTCCAGTTGTCATTAATGGGTAGGATATCTGTTATTAAGGTGTCTGTTTTACCAAGGCTGCTCTTTTTATTTCAATGCCTACCTGTGTTATCTAATTTCAAAATTTTGTCCGACCTAGAGAAACATATCCACATATTTATTTGGCAAAAGAAAAAAGCTAGAATTAAAAATGTTTATTATAAGATAGGATTAATTTAGCGGGCATTGCACTACCTAATCTGTTTTTGTATTATAGAGCAGCAGCATTGACATGGATACGGGATTGGATTTCTATGACGAATGAAAGAGTTTTATGCTTAGAAGGCCATGAATTAGACAAAGGGTGGCACTACTATTTATGGTACAGAGGAAGTATTCCAACCTTGTTCAAAAGACATTGGATAAGGAATGCCCTAATTAAAACTTGGTTGTCTGTTAAAGATTTATTTTATCCTAAAGCTCCCAAATGGTTGTCCCCAATGGAAGCAATTAGAAGACCTTATCCGAAGACTTTATCCGGAGCTGGAACTCCTAATACAGCAAAATAAATATGACATAATTGGCATCACTGAAACATGGTGGGATGAAATGTATGATTGGAATGTAGTCATTGGAGGGTATAACCTGTTTCAAAGGAATAGGATAAGTAAGAAAGGAGGAGGTGTAGCTTTATATATTAAGGACATTTATACTGCTGAAGAAATACAACATAAGCAGCAGAGGAATCATGTTGAGAGTATTTGGGTGAAAATCAGGGGTGACAAAACCAGGAGGGATGTCACTGTGGGGGTATATTATAGACCCCCAAGCCAGTCAGAGGAGTGGGATGATGCCTTCTTTGAGCAGATGGCCACACAGTCAAAAGGGAGAGATGTAGTACTAATGGGAGATTTTAACTATCCTGATATATGCTGGCAATCCAACTCAGCTAAGAATGCAAGGTCTAACCAATTCCTTACTGCCCTTGCAGACAATTTCATGGCCCAGAAGGTAGAGGAGGCACCAAGAGGCAAAACCATTTTAGATCTGGTCATAACCAATAAGGAGGACCTCGTAAATGGGGTCGAAGTGGTGGGATCATTAGGTAAAAGTGACCATGCCCTCTTGGAATTTGTTATACCGTTGGAAGGTGAAGTTAAGCATAGTCAGACAAGAATCCTGGACTTTAAGAAAGCCAATTTTTGTAAACTTAGGGAATTATTGGCTGTGATTCCATGGACCGACACACCAAAAGAGAAGGGAATCCAAGATGGATGGGAGTTCCTTAAAAGCGAGATATTAAAGGCACAATTTAAAACTGTTCCAACAAGAAGAAAATATAGGAGAGGTCTAAAGAAACCGCAATGATTTACTAAAGAACTTTCAACTCAGCTAACTATAAAGAAAAACAAGTACAAGGAATGGAAAAATGGGAAATGCACCAAAGAGGAATATAAGCAAACAGCTAATATATGCAGGGGGATGGTAAAAAAAGCTAAAGCGCAAAACGAACTTAGACTTGCCAGAGACATTAAAGATAATAAAAAGGGTTTCTTTAGTTATGTCCGCAGCAAAAGGAAAAATAAGGAAATGATAGGCTCTCTGCGTGGCGATAATAACCAGTTACTAACAGGAGACAAGGAAAAGGCAGAACTATTCAACACCTTTGCCTCTGTTTTCTCCAAAAAGGAAGAAAGAGATCCACTGGGACAAAGACTAGATGAGGTAGGATGGGAATTACAACATAGAATAGGTAGAGAGCTGGTACAGGAGCACCTGGAAACATTAAATGAATTTTAGTCACCGGGGCCAGATGAATTACACCCAAGGATATTAAAAGAACTGGCGGAAGTAATTTCAGAACCATTGGCAATAATCTTTGGGAAGTCCTGGAGAACAGGGGAAGTCCCCATTGACTGGAGGAGGGCTAATGTTGTCCCCATCTTCAAAAAGGGGAAAAATGAGGACCCAAATAATTACCGCCCAGTCAGCTTGACTTCAATTCCTGGAAAGATCCTAGAGAAGATTATTAAACAGGCAGTCTGCAAATATTTAACAAACAATGCTGTCATTACAAGAAGTCAACACGGGTTTCTTAAAAACAAGTCATGCCAGACTAATTTGATCTCTTTCTTTGATAGAATTACAGGCCTAGTGGATGAGGGGAATGCTGTGGATATTGTTTATTTGGACTTTAGTAAGGCCTTTGATAAGGTTCCCCATGGTATTCTTGCTAAGAAGTTAGTAGAAAGTGGGATAGATAGTGCTACTGTTAGGTGGATTTGTAATTGGTTGACTAATCGCACCCAAAGGGTGACCATAAATGGCCTCTCTTCAGCTTGGAGAGACGTGACCAGTGGGGTGCCCCAGGGTTCTGTTCTGGGTCCAGTGCTGTTCAATATCTTTATTAATGACTTGGAGGAAGGAATAGAGAGTATGCTAATTAAATTTGCAGATGATACCAAATTGGGAGGGGCTGCAAATTCCCTAGAGGATAGGATGAAAATCCAAAAAGACCTTGACAGACTAGAGTGCTGGGCCAAAGCTAATGAAATGGATTTCAACAGAGGGAAATGTAGGGGACTACATTTAGGTAAAAAAAAATGAATTCCACAAATATAAGATGGGGGATACTTGGCTTGAGGATAGTACCTGTGAAAGGAATCTGGGAGTCTTGGTGGACCACAAATTGTTTTTTTTAATTTAAGTAATTTTATTGGGTTTTTAGGGGGTGCAGAGGAGGGAGGGTGTGTGTGGGGGAAGGAAATACACTATAAAATTACATTTAGTATATCAAGCCAAAAATAACGGTTTAACATGTTCACAAATCACCAAATAATATCACAATACTAATAAGTTTGTTACTTCTTGCCATCTTTTCCGGGAAATCTCATCGTAGTCTCCCTTTAGAAAACCGGAGAGTCTGTCGATTTCAATACATTCTCTTATCTTTCCGTGGAAGTTTCTCTCTGTTGGCACTTCTGGTTGTTTCCAAAATTTTGCATACAGTATCCTTGCAGCAACTATTACATGATGAAGTACATATTTCTGGTCATATGAGATATTAACATCTACTATATTTAATAGAAAAAAATCTGATCTAAGCTCCAACTTAATCTTCAAATATCTTTCTAAAAATATTTTTACCATTATCCAATATGCCTTTGCCTCTTTACATGTCCACCACATATGATAAAGGGTACCACTGTCATATTTACATTTCCAACATTTGGGTGAGCAATTTTACATCTTAGATAAACGGGGTGTGTGGGGGGGGGAATGACATCTATAAAACATCTTGTAACAATTTTCCTTAAAGGCTATAGATTTAAAGAGTTTAACTGTATTCCACAAAGAGTCCCATTTGTTTAAATGAATAGAATAACCAAAATTTTCTGCCCACCTTATCATAGTATCTTTGACCAGTGTATCAATCATTTTTCATTTAACAAATTACTATAGAATTTACTGAGAAGCTTTGAATCACCAGAAGATAGTATTTTGTCAAGTGGAGTGTCATTAGTCATAAATCCCCCTCTTTAGTGAGATTTTTAAAGTGTGAGTATATTTGTTGGTATTTCCACCAGTCTAAATTGTAACCTTCTGATACTAATTTTTCTAGTGACTTCAAGGAGAAATCAGCATTCAGAAGTTGTCTGTAGGTTAGAGATTTAAGGCTTGCACTTGTATGAGGATTGGTAATCGCTCCTAACGGAGACAACCACGTTGGTGCTTTAGGGTAAAACTGTTTTTTATGGATAGCCATATTTTAACTAAGGCATTCCTTATCCAATGCTTTTTGAAAAGGGTAGGTATATTACCCTTATACCATACGTAATGATGCCAACCTCTGTCCAAATCGTGACTCTCAAGCTGCAGTATTCTATTATTTGTCATCAAAATCCAGTCTTTGATCCAAATCATAGCAGCAGGTTTATAGTACCGCACCAAGTTGGGCAGGGCAAAACCACAAGTTTTAGTTCTGTCTTGTAGATAGACATTTCTAATCCTTGCTTTTTTCTTTGGCCATATAAACACACGTATACTTTTTTCCAAGTCTGAAATAATCTTAAAGTTAGGTAGTATAGGTAAACATTGAAATAAAAAGAGCAATTTAGGTAAAACAGTCATTTTGACTGCTGCAATTCTGCCCATTAAAGATAACTGAAGTCTTGACCAGGTTTCCAGGTCAGCTTTGATTGCTTTTATACCATTAATATAGTTATCTTTAAGTAAAGTGTTACAACGGTTGGACACAATAATACCCAGATATTTTGCCTTACTAGCATGTTGGAAACCCGACTGGTTAACCAATTTTCCAATCACAAGTGGGGTCGTATTTTTTGTGAGCAACAATGTTTTTTCTCTATTAACCTTTAATCCTGAAATTTTAGAGTAGGCCTCCAAGATCTTTAGTAGTTCTGGAAGGGAGGTCTGTGGGTCCTCCAAGGCTAAAACAATTGGGCCTCTTTAGTCTGGAAAAAAGGCGCTTGAGGGGGGATATGATTGAGACATACAAAATAATGCAGGGTATGAGTAAAGTGGATAGAGGGAAGCTCTTCTCCCTCTCTCAAAATACCAGAACTAGGGGACATACACTCAAATTGAGTGCTGGGAGAGTAAGAACTGACAAAAGAAAATATTTTTTCACCCAGCGTGTTGTAAGTCTATGGAACTCCCTGCCACAGGATGTGGTGATGGCATCTGGCCTGGATGCCTTCAAAAGGGGATTGGACAGATTCCTAGAGGAAAAGTCCATCACGGGTTACAAACCATGATGGAGATGTGTAATCTCTAGGCTTTAAACCAGGGTACTTCAAGGGCCAGATGCAGGGGAGTGGTATCAGGAGACAGATATCTAGTCTCATGCGCTCCCAAACGCATCTGGTGGGGCCGCTGTGAGATACAGGAAGCTGGACTAGATGGGCCTTTGGCCTGATCCAGCATGGCTCTTCTTATGTTCTTATGTTCTTATGACCACAAATTGAACATGAGTCAGCAGTGTGATGCGGCGGCCAGGAAAGCCAATTTGATTCTTGGTTGTATCAACAGAACCACAGTGCCTAGATCAAGGGAAGTGATAGTACCACTCTATTCTGCTCTTGTCAGGCCCCACCTGGAGTACTGTGTCCAGTTCTGTGCGCCTCCATTTAAAAAGGATGTTGACAACTTTGAGCGGATGCAGAGGAGGGCTACCAGGATGGTTGCGGGTCTGGAGGAAATGTCTTATGAGGAACGGCTTAGGGAACTGGGAATGTTTAGCCTCTCTAAAAGAAGACTGAGAGGGGACATGATAGCTATGTTTGAATATTTGAAAGGATGTCATATTGAAGAGGGAACAGATTTGTTTTCCATGGCTTCAGAGACTAGGACTCGGGGCAATGGTTTCAAACTACAGGAAAAGAGATTCCATTTGAACATTAGGAAGAACTTCATGACAGTTAGAGCTATTCGGCAGTGGAATATGATGCTGCGGAGGGTGGTTGAGTCTCCTTCTTTGGAGGTTTTTAAGCAGAGGCTGGATGTCCATCTGTCGGAAATATTGTGATGGGGGTTCCTGCATGGCAGGGGGTTGGACTAGATGGCCCTTGAGGTCTCTTCCAACTCTATGATTCTATGATTCTAAGACATTCAGTAATATTTTAACTAGAGATGGGCACGAAACAAAAAAAATGTTGTTTCGGTTTTTCGTTTGTCGTTGAGAGGTCTTTTTCGGTTCATTTCCATTTGTTGTGAATTTTTTGAAAAGTTTCGTTACCATTTTTCATTTTTTCGTTTGTCGTTTCTACCCGCTTTTTGCATGATTTTTAAAGCATTTCCGAGCGCAGGCATCCCCCCAACGCCTCAGGCCAGAGGGAAAACACTAAAAAATGGATGCTGGTAGAGACACAGTATAGACTAGGTGCGCAGGGAGGCTGCAAAAGCAGCGGCGGGTGTTGCCCAGGGTGCAAGGCAGCCGCAGAGTGACTGCACTGCGGGGCAAGGGAGGGTACTCACCGAGAGGTATGCAGCACACACGCACACAGGGAGGCTGCAGGACTGAAGCTAGAGTCGCAGAGACAGCAATCCCACCCTAACTCCCACCAGAGACTGCAAGGAGGCCGGGGGCTGCCAGACCTTTTTATGCCCTCTGTGGCTGCCAGACCTGCCCGCCCAGTCTGCAACCTGCGCATGCTATTGGTTGAACATGATCCCATCACATAGCTTGCCTCCATTTTGTGGCTGGTGGCGACATCCATTCTAAAGGGAAAAGAAAAATACATTGTGATGGAAGAAGACCAAAAACAAATGTTTTAAGGACCCCAACCTCCCGGTAGGTATTATCAGACAATATAAATAATTATCGCTACATTTTTACGGATGTCCAGGGTGTTTTTTAACATTTAAAACAGCTCATTTCATTGAGCGTCGCCATTAACGGAAACAAAACGTAACGACCACAATTTTCGTGGTTCTGTTCGTTTCGTTGCGTTTTCATCACAATTTTTGTTTGTCGTTTCATTACGTAACGGAACGACAAACTAATAACGGAAACAAAAAAATGTTCGTTCCGTGCCCATCTCTAATTTTAACATATAAACAACTTCTGCATGAGGACCAGTCTTTAAAACCACCAAATAAGTTGTTCCTCGAAGGGTTAAAAATAGACTGGTGGGCTTATCAAGAAATATATATTAGCATTATAAATCTGTGCAGAAGGAAAGCGGCTTTATGGTAAATGACAATGTTTTTGATAAAATATTGACTGCAGGCGAGAAAAAAACTGTCAAGTAAATTTTACACTGTGTTGTTAGCTGAAAGATCAAGTGACTCACAGGTTAAAGAATGTATGGTACAATGGGTGGAAAATTGGGGGCATTCTATTCACTTAGATAAATTGAATATGCTATGGCAAATTATCAAGATGTTCCGAACCACCTCTTATAAAGAAAACTGCTACAAAATGGTTTATAGATGGCATCTTAGCCCGCATAGACTAAAATGTACAATTGCTCTGCTAAATGCTGGAAGTGTGAGCAAGAAAACGGCACTTTCTATCATTTGTGGTGGACTTGTAAAAAAGCTAAATTATTCTGGAATATGGTAATGAACTTACTAGACACTGTGATGAAGGTCAAGTTAACATACACACCAGAATTATTTTTGTTAAATATTATGGATACTGAGGTAACATATGACCAAAAATATGTAATTAACCACATTATTGTAACTGCCAGAATTTTGTATGGTCAACTTTGGAAGAATTCTGAAATACCCTCAAAAGATGCCCTGAAAGGAAAACTATATTCGTCTATTGAAATGGACAGACTTTCTGGCCACCTGAAAGGAAAAGATGAAGATAGTTTGACAAGAAGATGGCAAGAGTTAATAACTGTCTTAAAAACTTTATAAATGATGTTTGCATTCTGTGATGTTATCTATCCATAAAGACGTCATTTTCTTTATAAATCAATAAAATTAAAAAGTATATATATATAAAAAGAAAACTCAGCCTAAACGAAATGGAAATTTCCATTTCATTTTATTTTGTTTTTCTTAGAGGGGGCAGTTTGTTATTTGTTTTGTAACAAAATGAATAACGAATCACAAACCAAACCAAAAGTTTGTCTCATGCCCATCTCTAATCACAGCAACCTCTGATACTGTATATTGGTTGCCAGATTGGCATGGGGAACTCAGTTTATTTGGACAAAAGTAAGAGCTATCTCCTCCACCAGTTTTTGAAGATAGAACTTTTTCAAATAAGTGCAGCCTCTTTAAATTCAGCCAGTACAACAGAGATGTGTATTGTGTAGTTTTCCAGATGTTTTTAACCTGTTGTTCCCTTTACAGGTGTCTGTGTTTCTGTGTTTATACGGCCATACTATCTTCCACATTCAGATGCAGAAACTCTATTCATTTGAGAGAGAGAAAGTTCTGTGTAGGGGAATTCTGAAGAGTTGCTGTAGGAGATTTGTCTCATGTGGAGAACTCACATGGCCTCTGCCTATTCAAACAGTCATGATGAAGGAGACAATGAAAGGAACACAACCAGACAATTATCCATAATATGTGTGTGCTCTATACACTCTAAAGCACAATTGAACTGGCCTACAAATAGACACCTTTGTTTGAATGTATGGGGAAAGGTTAAAAACGTTAAGTGTGAGCTTGTGATCTAAGTTCTTCCTATTCTAAACCTCATTTATTTTGGACTCACATTTTGACAAAAATATGCTTAAGCTATTACTGAAATAGCTGTTTCAATATCAAATAGTTTTCTACAAAACTGATTTAGTCAGCATGGCTTTGACAACTATGAAGCATGTAACAGAGGGAAGAAAAGAACAAACTCAGGCACAAGCTTTTAGTTGCTAAAATAGGATTGTATTCTACTATGCCTAAAATATATCAAAAAATATGTTTTGATACAAAGCAAAATAGGATTCTGAAATTTAAATAAATTTGAAAATCAAATAAATTTTTTTCTGCTTACCATTCATAATTAATTACACTTTTGTTTCTGCTGATCATGAGGGGTTGGAAGAAGCTGCATGAGATATGGAGTCTTTTTTCTTACCCAGTGAAAGCTAGCTTAACCCATATCACTTCATTTCAAAGACTTTGTGTTTATGACTGCTTATAACCATGTTGCTTTAATGTAATGTTGTCTATTAATGCTAAAAGATGTCCCTCAATTCCTTGTTCTCAAATACTTGAACATGTCTTAATTGTACTGGACTGTATATTATCCCTCATTACTGTAAGCCGCCTTGGATCCTTTTCCAAGGAGAAAGGCGGGGTAAAAATACTCTAAAATAAAAATAAATAAATAAAGACAACTGTGTCCAACAGCTGTAGCAGTGTCTTTGATACATTGATACTTTGATACATTGCAATGTAAGGCTGCTACCAGCTCACTGATTCTGAAAGCCCCCCAAACGGAACAAGCATTGGTGCAGAGACTCATGACACAGTGGTTAAAGTGCTGTACTGCAGCCAACACTATAGTAACATCCTAGGTTCAATTCCAGGTACCTGGCTCAAAGTTCAGTCAGCTTTCCATCCTTCCAAGGTTGGGAAAATGCCTACCCAGCTCACTAGGGAGGCAATGTATAGTTTGTATAATTTAATTGTAAACTGCCCAGAGAGTGCATTAAGCACTGTGGATGGTATATAAACAGCACACTTTCCTTTTTTGCTTTTGCCATGAACAAGGAAGCTTCATGTAATGCCTGCAGACTAAGGGTAATATTGATGATAATCACTGTAGCAAGGATGAATTTTGTGTAAAATGCAAGTGTAACCATTTTACCCCTAATGGAATGAGGGTCCAACCCCTTGTGGTGCAAATGAACACCCGATTGCAAAAAAATGGTCGAGTGGTGTGGGCCAAACCTGCACTAATCCCTCCTCATGCTACCATATAGCTAATCTGAGTACTGGGATCCACAGCCACCGCCAAAGGCTCACAGCCTTGACTAATAATATGTCTGGATGTACCTGAGCTCCTAGAGCGAATAACATGAACCATGTGATCTGTTGATGGGACAGGATGTCAACTAGAACATTATCCACTTTGGGGACATGACAAGCCTGGAACATGATGTTGTACCATGGGGAACACAATGTAAACTAAACCCATGACTTTCTGAGACATTTTTTATTTATTTATACACTTGTATGCCACCAGTCTTCTGTGAGGAACTCTGGGCAGTGTACAGTTACCCAAAAAGAAAAGAAAATACTAATAAAAGGAAGTAAGTAAAACATAAAATATAAAAATAGTCAATAGAGATGGGCACGAAACAAACTTTGGTTTGTTTCATTATTCATTATTTTTATTACATAACAAAATAAATAATGAACTGCCCCCTTTAACAGAAACAAAACAAAACAAAACGGAAATTTCCATTTTGTTTCGGTTCATTTTGTTTGCTAGTGTCTCCTACCTAGTGGAGGAGTCAGTGGTCCCTCCATTCCTCCATCCTGGCTGCAGAGAGGGTCCGGAAGCCTCCCGGGGGGGGGGGATGGGGAAGCCAACCGGCCATGCCAGAGCTGGTAGGCGGCCACATGGTCGGTGATAAAAAAAATACAATAAAGATACAATAATTTTTTAAAAAAAGATCTGGTGCTTGGGCCCCGGTACTGGCCCACAAACACCAGACCCAGCCTGCGGGCCATGGAACCGGCCCCTGTGCCGGCCAAAAAACCCCGATCCAGCACGCAGGCCTGGTACTGGCCTGCAAACTGACAAAATTAAAAAAAATAAGCCGACCATCCCGCGCTACAAATAAAAATAAAATGAAATGAAAATAATCTGGACTGGCAGGATTAATAATAATAATAATAATAATAATAATAATAATAATAATAATAATAATAATAATAATAATAATAATAATAATAATCACCATCACCATCACCATCACCATCATCATCCCAATGGTGGGGTTAAAAAAACCAGGGGGGGGAACCTGAACCCGAACCAAAACGAATTAATAAATGATTTTTTTCCTAAAAATTCATTTCATAATTAACTACCTGAACCAGACCGGAAAACGAAATGAAACGAAATGAATCACCATTTTTTTGCTTTGTGCCCATCTCTAATAGTCAATAAACAAGCACTAAACCAATCTAGTGCTAACCGGCAATGGTACCTAAAAACACACACTAACCCCAGGGTAAAGAGCACAATAAATCATGTAAAACAAACACATTAGTGGTCTCCATATGCCTCTTTGAAGAGCAAGGTCTAAGTGCTCTCTTGAAAGAGACATTGAGGTGAACAAATTAACCATGTGGACCACAGCTTGGTTATTGCACCAGAAAGTATCTGCAGAGTTAGCTCCAATTTCTGCCCACAACCACAAGGCCTCAACCATCAGAAGGAATTCCAGAAAAGTCAGATCTCACATAATTCCTTTATCAGCCCATTCTTCTAGCCAAACTCCAGCATATCACCTACCCTGAAAATATGGCCCATAACCAAGGGAACCTGCCGCATCTGCCTGAACTTGAAACTTTCCCCCTAAATATAACTCAATCCTCCAAAAAGAAATTCCATTAGAATCTTCCAAAGAGTGTAGCCACATCTTCAGGTCCTCTTTCATTCCTGCAGAGAGTTGCATCTATGGTGCAGTTTGGAAAGACCCCTCATATCCTCACATAGCCTCTTCAGGAATGCCCTGCCTTGTGCTACCCACATGACAAACAAAATTGAGATGGCCCCTTACTGCAGCTCCTTTAAGGACACTTTGTTCTTCAACAAGAGATCTCTCCGCCTGCACTTCAGAGCTGTTAAATTAGCATCAAGCAACCAGCTAGATTGCCACAGGACAGCAGACGCAGTACCCAGGTAAGTCAGTACCATTGTTTTTTCTTCAGCCAAGGGAATACCTAGCTTCCTTGTTAAGCTGCCAACATTGTGTCGTCCCCATTTTCCATGAAACAAAAAGTTGTTCAAATAATGCACTACCTGCATTAGCATGGTTTTATGCATCAGAGCCCACTACATAAAGGATCTGAAATGCTCAAAAGCTGCACATAAAATTGAACAGTCATTAGGAAATGCTCTATTCCAATACAAGAAACCTTCAAAATCAAAACCAAACAAACCAATATCCTCAGAATCTACTGGGAGAAGGTGAAAGATATGTCAAATGTTGATATTTCTGCCCTGATTGTTGCAAACCATGCCCAGCTGTGCACCATGTGGACTGCAGCATCAAAGGAAGTGTAGCACACACTACATAGGTTCTGGGGCATACCATCGTTCACTGTGTTTCCTTCAGGAAAAGACAGGTGATGAATTAAATGAAATTCTCCAAGTGTCTTTTTGGATATTGTCTCTAGTTGGAAAGCCTCATAGATTGGGTAGAAGCAGTTCAATAAATGGGCCCAAAATCCTCTCCTCTCTAACCTCCTTGAATATCTTGGCATGCACAAATTCTTCTAACCTCTCAACCCATTTTAGGTTTCTAGATAACCCTAACCCTAACCCTAACCCTAACCCTAACCCTGCTACACAGATGCAAAAAACAAACAAAAAACACCACTTAGACTCTTCTAACAAATAACTAGAGGCATCCATGTCCAGGTATGCACTCAGCCACTGTTTGAAAGATGATAACCTAATTTGGCTAGGGCCCTTTTGGAAGGTTTGCAGGTCTAGCAGGTGGCTTCTCTCTCCCTCAGGTTCATTTCCTCCTCCAGACCCCACCTTTACCCACAAACAGGTAGCAGATGTATGAGGTCCAGTGCAGGTGGTGCATTGGTGCCAAAATTTACATGACCTTCAGTTGCAGGACCTCCAGGAATTAAAGTCACAGAAGATCAGGCAGGATTGAACCACCTGGCCCACTCGATCATGGGAAACTACAGCTTGATCAACCCTTTGAATTAGGTGGCCACTAGGGATGAGCACAAAACAAAAAACGAAATGCTGTTTTGTCATGTTGTTAACTAACGAAATAAAATAAAATGAAACAACACAAGGAAGCAGCTGGGCTTTTTGAAAAACCATTTCACTCCCCCCCAGCCCCACATGCCAGCTGATCAGCACTAGGGTGGGAAAGAAAAGGTTTTGTCCCCACCCCAGTACCGATCAGCTGGCAGGCGGGGCTTGGGGGAAGGAAAAATTTTTCTAAAGCCCAGGGCTTTTAAACAAAAAACTTTTCCCCTCCCCAAGCCTTGCCAGCCAGCTGATGGATGCTGGGCTGGGGTGGAGCAACCTTTCCCCCCCCTACCCCAGCATCCATCAGATGGCAGGGAGGGCTTGAGGGAGGGGGAAAGTTTTTTTTTAAAGCCCGGAGCTTTTAAAAATATTGTCTCTGTCCCACAAGCCGTGCCTGCCAGCTGACTGGCTCTGCGGTGGGGAAAAAGCCTTAGAACCAACTTGTCATAGAGCAAATGAGTTATTTGCATCTGTCTTCATGGCAAAAAAAACTTGGGCAGATTCCACAGGCCCTTACAGCCCCTCTTGACAAAAGAATTAAATCAAATACAGGTTAAAAGAGAGGATGTTCCATGTTTAATTGACCAATTGAAGATCAACAAGTCACCAGGCCCAGATGGCATCCACCCAAGGGTTACTAAGGAACTGTGAAATGAAATTGCAAATCTCTTAATGGTAATATGCAACTTGTCTCTTAAAACTGCCACAGTGCCAGAGGACTGGAGGATAGTGGATGTCACATGATTTTTTAAAAAAGGAAGAGGGGGACCCAGGAACTACAGGCCAGTTAGCCTTACATCTGTGCCAGGGAAGATAGTGGAAAGCCTCATCCAAGAGAAAATCTTAAAACACATAGAAGAACAAACCTTGCTGAGAGAAAATCAGCATGGCTTCTGTAAGGGTAAGTCTTGCCTGACAAACCTTTTAGAATTCTTTGAAAAGGTCAACAGGTATGTGGATTTGGGTGAACCGGTGGATATCGTCTATCTGGATTTTCAGAAGGCTTTTGACACAGTCCCTCACCAAAGGCTGCTGAGAAAATTGCACAGTCAGGGGATAAGAGGGCAGGTCCTCTTATGGATTGAGAACTGGTTGAGATCCAGGAAACAAAGAGTAGGTGTCAATGGGCAATTTTCACAATGGAGAGAGGTGAAAAGAGGTGTGCCCCAGGGATCTGTCCTGGGACTGCTGCTTTTCAATCTGTTCATCAATGACCTGGAGACACGGATAAGCAGTAAGGTGGCCAAGTTCGCAGATGACAAAAAAACTTTTCTGTGTGGTAAAAACCAGAGAAGATTGTGAAGAGATCCAGAAGGATCTCTCCAAACTGGGGGAATGGGCTGCAAAATGGCAAATGCTTTTCAATGTAGCAAAATGGAAAGTAGTGCACATTGCGGGGGGGGGATCAAAACTTTATCTATCAACTCATGGGCTCTGAACTATCCATGACAGATCAGGAAAGAGATCTTGATGTGTTGGTGGACAGCTCAATCAAGGTGTCTACCCAGTATGTGGCAGAGGAGAAGAAAGCCAATTCCATGCTAGGGATTATCAAAAAGGGGATTGAAAATAAAACAGCCAACATTATAATGCCATTATACAAAGCAATAGTAAGGCCCCACCTGGAGTATTGTGTACAATTCTGGTCACCGCATCTCAAGAAAGACATAGTGGAACTGGAAAAGGTGCAGAAGAGAGCGACTAAAATGATTACTGGGCTGGGGCACCTCTCTTATGAGGAAAGGCTAAAACATTTGGGGCTTTTTAGTCTGAAAAAGGCGCTTGAGGAGGGATATGATTGAGACGTACAAAATAATGCAGGGCATGAGTAAAGTGGATAGAGGGACACTCTTCTCCATCTCACAAAATACCAGAACTAGGGGACATCCACTCAAATTGAGGGTTGGGAGAATGACAACAGACAAAATATTTTCCCCCAGCATGTTAGCCTGTGGAACTCCCTGCCACAGAATGTGGTGATGGCATCTGGACTGGATACCTTCAAACCATGATGGAGATGTGTAATCTCCAGGCTTAAAACCAGGGTACTTCAAGGGCCAGATGCAGGGGAGTAGTATCAGGAGACAGATATCTAGTCTCATGCACTCCCAGACTCATTTGGTGGGGCCACTGTGAGATAGAAGAAGCTGGACTAGATGGGCCTTTGGCCTGATCCAGCATGGCTCTTCTTATGTTCTTATGTTCTTATATGTTCCCCTACCTCAGCGCCCATCAGCTGGCAGGCAGGGCTTGGGGAATGGAGGAAATGCTTTTTAAAAAACAGCTCCAGGCTTTTTTTTTAAAAAAAAAAAAAACTTTCCCTCTCCCCAAGCCTCGGCTGCCAGCTGATCGGTGGTAGGGTGGGGAAAATACCTTCCCCCTCCCAGTGCCCATCAGCTGGCAGGTGGTGCTAGGGGGAGGGGAAAAGTTTTTTAAAAAGTCACAGGGCTTTTTTTAAAAAAATCCCTCTGACACTTTCCAGTTCCTCCACATGAATCATTTTTTTAGTGGTTCGTTTCATGTGATTTTTTTTGAAAACAATCATATGAAATGAAATGAAAAAATGTGGGGGGATGACGAATGGAAACATAATTTCTTCGTTTTGTGCCCATCCCTAGTTGCCATTATCAAAGCGATCACCCAGCACTGGTTGAGCAGAAATCAACACCCTCAACTTTAGGGCATTGTGCTGGGCATACCAATGCATGTCTGTATGAATTTCTGCTCATATATGGAACATCTTGTCATACAGAAGCAATGCATCCTCTGGGGAATCTGTACAGGCCCTATAAGTGAAGTCCAAATATTGAAATAGGGGAAAGGCCCTATTCATCTGTGCCCTAATGATTGTCCCTGCAAAAATAAATAAGGCTGGCAGTCAACTGCCCTAGCATCTATCTGACTTTTGTCAACATATCTGTTCACGTTCCCTCTCATCTTTTTCTGGCTCCTTTTCTATGTCCCTATTTAAAAGTGTAAAGACATGCATGAACTCACCCTCCTAGATCTTTCAATCATTGGTGGAAGATTCTATTTAAGGTTCTATTGTTTCTATTTATCATTGTAAGCTGCCCAGAGTTCCCACGGGAAGGTGGGTGGGGTATAAATATAAATAAATAAATAAATAAATAAATAAATAAATAAGATGATCATCCAATGGCAAGAACTGATTCCCAAAAGGAAGAACCAAATTGTATAGTGCTTGGTGAAGGGACACACCAGTTTCCCTTCTGCAATGTGAATTCAAGGACAACTGAGGGTATGATTCAACCCGTGGTATTGGAATGAGAACTGGCCTTCTCAGTTGGGCTCCACGGCTCTCCAAATCCAAGGGATCAGAACCCCAGGCCAGTGAGTCAAAAGCCTTGTAGGTGCAATGCCACACTGACTTTTTCTTTCCCACTTGCGTTTCTGCTCCCTTCTTTTTGGAATAAAGAGAGGGGGAATCACACATTTAATTTCCCCCTCTCCCTCTCTCTCTGTTGTAGGGTTGAGCATACTGCCTCACCTGGGTGGTGGGCAAAGAACTGCTGCAGCTATAACTGTGAGAGGAAACTTCTCATGCCTACATCTTATGCCTACATTTTTAAAAGCTAACAATCTTTCCTTTTAAAAACCAAAACCAATGAAAGCTGGAATATTTTGTTCCTCTGAAAAATCAGTAGCTGAATCCAGTAGTACATTGCAAACAGAGTATTTATTTTATTTTATTTAAATGTTTGCCCTGCCTATCTAGTAGTAAAGCTACTACTCCTGGCAGCTTACAATCAAGAAATCAACACAGAAAGAAAATTTGATTCAATAATTAGCATAAATTAAAAATCAAATAGGAAAACCCTCCCAAATCATATATGAGAAAATCTGGATTAAGATGGTGGCAAAGCTATGACAATCAACCTATAAACAGAAGGTTGTCAAAAAAAATTCAGAGAACAAGATTAAGCAGGGGTAAGAATAAGTTTTTGAAAAATCACAGGGCTTTACTTGTTTCTTAAAAGCCAATGAGAGAAGAGAGCTCCACCAGGACTTAGTTCCCTAACAAAGCGGCCACCAAAGGCCTGGTTCCTGGTTGTAGATTTCTGGGCCTCCTTTGGGGTGACCACTTGTAACATCATGGATTGAGAGATGTGGGATGGGCAGTCATTCTGAGGAAGAGACACCCTGCCAAATTGTAAGGTCCTAAACTGTAAGCCTATTGAATCAGTGGGGGTAAGGTTAGTCAACTCCTCCATTCAGTGGGCCTAGTCTAGTTGTAACTTTCTTTTTCTGTTCTTTAAAAATGTTATTAAAGTAAACACAAAAAATACAAAGTAACCAAAACACACCCACCGATAAAGACCAAATCTGAAAAAAAGAAAATAGCTTTGTTACGTGTATTCACACAACCCAATGTATTCCCCCTCCACACTAGGACCACTGGAGACATTTTTGTCCATGTACAAATACCAATTCCCTTTCAGAAATATATGGACTTTTGTAGAGGTACACAAGCCTTCACAATAAAAAAAATCCTCCACATATGTCTCTAAAATATTTTTATTTGTCAGACCTTTTCTTAATTTAATATTACTGGTTAACTTATATTCCACACTTATTTCTACAAGTCATTTAATTAGAGATTGCATTTACTTTTCCAATTCTTTGTTGCAACTTTCTATTGGATTTCAGCCAATGTATACCGTGTAGTTGGTACACCCATTGGTTTCAAACTCTATTTGAGTGTTAAGATGTTCTTCCTCCTGTTCTGGCTTTCTAGCTCATAACAAAGCAATGTGGAGACATATTACATTTAATTTTCTGTTCATGTCACTAGCTGTAGCCAGCAGTAAAAGAGACGTTTCTGCTGCCTGGCTTGTAACAAGACAATTGGGTCTCTCTTCTGCAATGCCCAAGAGATTTAGGATGTCGTATCAGTACTTTTGTGTTTCCTGCATCTAGTATGGGGCTTGGAAATTACTGCAATATTTCTGTTTTATTTTGGGGAAGAAGGGAGAAACACGTTCTGTGAAAGAGTGAGCTGGTCAATAACTGTTATGTGCAATATGCCATCAAGTCACGTCTGACTTATAGCAGCCCTCATAGGGCTTTCAAGGAAAGTGAAATATCTAAGGAGTGAATTTACCAATATCTTCTGAGATTCTACTGCAGAGCAGGTGTCTGGAGTGCTAGTGCGTCACTATGCACTACATCATATTGGATACCTAACATTAATAACTTTGTTGTTACATGCCATCATGTAACATCATGTAACATCATGTAACGTGCCCAGGTCATGGCTGTGGCCAGGAGCGCATTTGCACAATTAAGGCTAGTACACAAGTTATGCCAATTTCTTGAGAAACCAGCTCTGGCCGCAGTGAGACGTGCCCTAGTGACATCCTGGCTGGACTACTGTAATGCACTCTATGTGGGGCTACCGATGAAAAGTCTCAGAATACTTCAATGGGTCCAAAATGCAGCAGTCAGACTGCTGACTGGGGCAGGGTACAGAGATCACATTACACCCCTATTAAAACAGCTGACCTTGACCTACAAAGCACTATATGACCTGGGTCCTAGCTATCTCAAAGATCGAATCTCACAGTATGAGGTCATCAGGAGAGGCACTTCTTTCCATCCTGCCACTCTCACAGGTACGTCTCGTGGGAACCCATGAAGGGGCCTTCTCAACTGCTGTGCCCAGACTCTGGAACTCCCTCCCACTAGAGGCCAAGACTGCCTCATCTCTGTTGTCCTTCCAGAAAGAGGCAAAGGTCTTTTCTTCAGGCAAGCTTTCCCTGAATGATGGTCTGCCATGTGTATTTTATATGAATCTATGGGTTCACATAGACTTTGTGTTTATGACTACTTATAACCATGTTGCTTTAATGTCATGTTGTCTATTAATGCTGCAAGATGTCCCTCTATTCCTTTTTCCCAAATACTTGAACATGTCTTATTTGTACTGGACTGTATATTATCCCTCATTACTGTAAGCCACCTTGGGTCCTTTTCGAAGGAGAAAGGTGGGGTAAAAATACTCTAAAATAAATAAATAAATAAATAAATAAATAAATAAATAAATAACTTCTCTCCAACCTATTGTGATCACATGAATGAGTGACCTCCTAAATATCATTAGCAGCCCTACTTAGCAGTTGCAAATTCAAACTTATTACTTCCTTTATGGGATCAATCTACCTCATATTTGGTCTTCTTTTCCTAATGCCTTCAACTTTTCCTAGCATTATTGCCTTTTCCAGAGACCCTTGGCTTCTCATGATGTGCCCAAAGTCAGACACCCTAATTTGTACCATTTTCGACTCTAGGGAGATTTCATTCTCCAGTTCTTTTTAAGGACCACTTGCCTTTCTGATGGTCAATGATATCTATACTATTTTCATCCAGCAATTTATTTTAGCAGAATCTCTCTTTGTTTATGCATCAATTTTCTTCACAGTCCAATTTTCAGATTAGTACATGATAACTAGGAATACCATGATATCAATGATCATTGCTTTGACCTACAGTGATGTGTACTTACATTTGAAAAGGACCCTTCAAAGTCCTTTTCTGGTTTCTCTGCAGTCCCCACTTGGTTTGATGACTGAACAGAGACATGCAAAATCTGTAAAAAAAATCCATTTATTCAAAGTAAATATTAAAGCTGTGCAGTTCTTTTCTAGTCATTGGTATGATAAGAATAAATTTAATCTAAAAATTGGTATTGGTGGTTTTCTTTGTAAGTTGCCAATGCACCATTATAAATTATCAATGCACGATTGGTGGTTCATTAAAATTGCCACGCTGAGTTAGTTATATAGCAAAAGGTTTATTAAAGACAGATAGAAATAAAGCACACAACACATACAGTACAGGGAATAGGTTAGTAGGCATCTTAGCTTAAGGGTCCAAGAGCCCCTTAAGGTTCCAAGACATGGCACAGGCACATCTGCCCTGCAGTCCCTGGACCAAGGAGTAATGGCTTCTCCATGGTTTTTATACTCTTTTGCATGGTGTACTGACGTATTTCATACGCAGCATATTCTTGGTGTATGGCCTTCTGGCTACAGACACTAGAATGACTTAACTCTATTTTGTTTGATTTCAAGTTGGTTCCTTATTACTGGCTAACTGCCATATGTTATTCTTAGCTAACTGACTCTTTTGGTGCCATGAGATAATGTAAACAATCCCAGATGATGGGCCATCTTGTCTCCTGCCTTACGTACTATAAGAGATTGTCGCCCACGGGTGTGAGATATTGTGCCAAGTTCCCAGCTGTGATGCCAAGTTTGCTGGGTCAATTTGACCTTATACCCTGTGAGCTCATTTGGGTCTACTTATAATATATTTTGATTTTGAGGCATGTTAACCCGTTTCTATCAGGTATTTAACTTAATATTAACCAGAAGGTTCTGAACTTTTTTCTTTCTTTTTCATCAGGACAGGAGTCATTTTAAGTTATTGCTGCTTTTTTCTAGTAATATGGTATCATCTGAACATCTTAAATTATCAATTTTTCTACCATCATTTTCATAGACTCATAGAATTGAATTGGAAGGGGCCTAAAAGGCCATGAAATCAAACTTTGATTTGGATTCTGCAAGGTAGGAATCCAAATCAAAGTAGATATGACAGATGTCCAATTTTCTCTTGAATGTCTCCAGCGTTGCAGTGCACACTGCTCCCAAGGGAAAACAGATGAACAAATAATAAAAATCATAGCAGCAGCAGCAGCAGCAGCAGCAACAACAACAACAACACAGAAGGAGATATGTCCTCCTTGAGAGGTGTAGACAAATATGACATACTGCATCTTTTACCCTAAAAAAGGCAGGATGACTAAAAAGGTCTAACCACTAACACAGTATATATGCCACTTGACTTAAAGCAAGACAATATACTTACATAGTAAGTTGAATTCTGAATCTTGTAATTGCCAAATATATCTAGAATTTTCTATAATGCCAAGTGTGCACTACTTCAGATTTCTTTGGAAGTTATAAACACAAAGCTCTGCTGTTGGTTTTCTTAGTGCCTTGACTCATGACGTTTCAAGAAAAAGTTCTACAGTCTTACATTTTGTATGTGTATGTGTACACACACCACACACACACACACACACACACACACACACACACACACACACACACAAGCAGCTATATCCAATTATTCTATTAGGCTGCCTCCATGTTACAAATCATTTACCACCATGAAGGTAACTATTTTTTTGGTACTGGGTGGGTTGACACTAGCCTGTAAGGCACTTGAAGATAATTTGTGAGTGTGCGTGTGCATAGGAACCTATGAATAACAAAGCAAACTTTAAATCAATACTAATTAAATCCCACACTACATCCTATATATATATTCCTTTCTAAAATTCCACCCACTATTGCCATGTTCACAGTCCCTCTCAGCTCCCACATTTATACAGCTTAGATAGGAAAGGAAAGGCACTTTGCACAAACACTCGGGAATCTTTTAAAAAGTTTCCAGTGGATAAGGCCATTAACCAGAAGTAATCACCTTTCCCAGATAATTATAGGAGAGGTTTATAGATTGTACCAATTTCAGACCCCTTTATAATCACAAAGAGAGAGCAATAAGAACATAACATATGTAATGCACATACCCAGTGGGTGATTTTCGTAAAGGGTTATATTGGTTAGCAGTGAGTCTGCTGAGCTCTACAGGCATGTGCATGGTAATTAAAAGTTTCCTCTTAGGCTGCAGTTGGAAAACTACTTAAACAAGCATGATATGTGCCTTTGAATACCTGAGTGTGTGCACATGTGTCTAAGGGTTCCTCGGTATTTCTAGTTAGGCCGAGAGGCTATTTAGTTTTCACAGTTGGACTGAGTCATGTTGTTGTTGTTGCTTCTGCTGCTACTGGTGGTGCTACATTGGTCTGCTGTGACAAAATGTGCCTATTCTGCATCCAACAACAACAACAACAACAACAACAACAACAGCAACAACTTTATTGTCAAAGTACAACATGTGTACAATTAGATTAGCTAAGCCTCCCTCATACACCCCCCCAACACAAAGAATCCCACTAACCACCATACAGCCTTGTTGCACCTTGTGGACTCATCACACAGCACACTGGCCCCACAAGTCTGACGTAGTATGTTGACATGGAATTATTTTCCATTTAGAAGTCTGACAACCCATGGATAGAAAATATTTTTCAGCCTGTTAGTACAACAGGCTCTACTTCTATAACTTTTGTCTGATGTAGGAGAGTAAGGAAGTGCTAACTGGGGTGTGCGTCATCCCTGAGAATTTTCCTGACTCTCCTAAGGCAGCGATCCATAGCAATGTCATCTAGGGGACTCAAAGGACTGCCCATGATGTTTTGTGCTGTACTCACCACCCTCTGTAATATATTTCTACCCATGGCTGTCAAACTGGCATATCACACTGAGATGCAATTTGAATGACGCAGGTTCCTCTCTCTTCTTGCAGAAGGCTAACACCATCTCTTTTGTCTTGCTAATATTCAGGTGCAAGTGGTTTTCTAAGCATCATGATGATAATTTTAATAAAAGAAATCATTGCAAAGTTTCATGGGCAAATTCCATTTCTTCAGGGCAAATACTGAAAGTCCAAATATGGCAAGATGTGGTTTCCAGGAGGTTAAGCAGCAGGGCTGTTGTAATGCTGCATCTGAACCTGAAGATTGGGTTTCATGCCCAAGTCCTTCAAATAAAAGGGCATAGGTCATGGATGTGTGCATGCTTCAGATGCAACTTGACAACAGCCTTTCTGCTTCTTGCCTCATCTAAGACAGACATGCCTGCCAAAATCATCTTGCCAAAAACTTTGCATCTAAGATTAACCTCCTGGAAACCACATTTTGTCATGTTTGGACATTTGATACTAAAGATATTTCCTATAGCCTAGCCTTGCATTAGTATTTTGTAATGGCCACACCTCTCCCCATTTTTATAAAAACCTAGACTAACCATTCCTTCACCAAGATGCTTCCTGGATTGCAAACTGCCAGATTCAACAACCTACCCAAATATATTGAGCCATTTAGAGTCCACAAGGAATATTGCACCAATGTATTGTTTTGTTATTTTGTTTTGCCCATTCATTTGTAAGTAGACATGGGCACGACTTGGCAAAATTCTCATTTCCGTTTCCGTTTCTTGTTTCCGTTACGGAACTGAAACGGTAATGACAATTACTCTGCCAGAACTTGAACTCGAACCGACTAAAGAAAAATTGGGTCTGATTTTTCATTGTCGTTCCTGGCATCGCAGCGATCGCGCGATGCCAAGCGGCACAGGAAATAAGTTTTTAAAAAAAAACCCGATTCCCGCCCAAAAAAAGCAGGCGAAAATATGCCTGCCTGAGTGAGGGCACCTACCAGAGGGGTGGTTTCTGGGGGGGGGGTCCCCGGCCTCCCTCCCCTCCTCTCCTGGGCTGCGCAAAGTGCGCGTCCTCGTCATCGAGTCACACTCGCCCACACCAACTCGCCAAGCGGCGCGGCACAGGAAAAAAGTTTTTTTTTTAAAAAAACCAATTCCCGGCCAAAAAAGCAGGTGAAAATATGCCTGCCTGAGTGAGGGTACCTACCAGAAGGGTGGTTTCTGGGGGACGGGGTGTCCCCGGCCTCCCCCCCTCTCCTCTCCTGGGCTGCTCTGGTGGGGGGCATCCTCGTCGTCTTGCCAACTCGCCATGCCATGCGGTGTGGGCGGGGGATCCAAAATGGGGCGACCGCAATATTTATTTTGAAATCGTGGTCCAAAAACACACCAAAGCACCACAGAAACTGTCAAGATATGTAAAAGTTGATAAAATATATGTTATGTATATTTAACAGATAGTGGAAAGAGAGTTGTAAAATGGAGGCAGTTAGATTCTGCAGTCTCATGATGTTAATCCACAAGTGTAAGAGATAAGTAATCACAGGCATGTTACCTGATGAAGCACAGGTGGAAGAATTTATAACATCATGATTGCATCAGATTGCATCAGATTGTAATTAGTGATGACTCATATCTGATGGGTGCTGAACTGTATAAAAGCACTAGCTTGCCACATGTTAGGTGGGTCTGTCTATGGTGAGAGACAGAACCCCATACTCTGTTGCTTGTATATATTGCTTGGATGTTATGCTGTGTATATATTTTTGATGTATATATGAATATATGAGTTTTGACTCTACCCATTGTCATTGTCTTCCGTTAACCTAACTCTGCAATACTTTATATCAATACTGACATTTTATCTGCACGCTACTGCTGCACTGCTCTATGCCAAACACATTTAAATATTATATTTTTTGCTTAATTCCTGATAGAAACATGCGAAAATAGCTATTTTAAAACTGCCTGAATTTTTACAGTAGCAGCAGTGGGTTTTTCTTGCAACAAAACGTCTCCATTGATTTTATTTTATTTTATTTTTATTTTTTTACACCTGCGCAATGGGCTGTCCATGGGAGTGGACCATGCAATTTTTTGGAGCCATATCCACCAATTGCATGGCCACTTGGCCAAGTTTTGACCGAGACTTCTGGGATGTGCCAGTCGGGCATAAAAAGCCACTAACCCGAACCCGAACCCGAACCCGAACCCTAACCCATACGCCAGTACACTGTCCTTCTTAGTGGGTCAGAGAGGCACCCAGAGGTGCACCCCAGTAACTCACCCTAACCTTACCAGTAACCCTAATCCTAGCCCTTGCGCTAACCCCTAACCCCAAGCCAGATCTGTGTACTCGCATTGCACTACAGCAAGTACACTTCCCTTCTTAGTGAGTCACAGCGGGCGCCCTTAGGGGTCCAGCAGTGACTCCAGTCCTCTGTCACTTCGCTCTCCAGCAGGCAGTGAGGCAACCGAAAGAGGTGCCTCTGCCTGCTACTGCTGCAACTTAATGGTATGCATATCCAATTGGCTATGCATGCCATTTTGTAGCAGGTGAGGAGAGGAGGCACCCACGAGGTGCCTCCAGGAGCCCGCTTTCCCTTCATGGCGGGCCAGAGGAGGCACCCACCCCATAGAGGTGCCTCCAGGAGCCCCCCCCCAAACCAGTACTAATGACAGACGAAAATCCGACAAACGAAATGACAAATTTTTGAAAAATTTTGCAAAAAACGGAAACGAGCCGAAACGGGCGGGCTCCGACACACGACAACTCCTGGTCGTGCCCATCTCTATTTGTAAGCTGATGAGACTGGTGGCCACAATTCTGTGAGGCAGGAAATTGCTTTCATGTATTGGTCTAGCCGTGCAAGGTGCTGATCCTTCTTCCCAAATCGGAATTAGAAATTTGGATGTCTCCTTTAAAGTCCAGACTTCACACCAAAACCCAAAGCAGATTTTTTGCCTCAGTAAAACCAGCTTCACCAGCCTCTACTGCTTGTGGAGCTTCTGAGAAACACATTCCTCAGACAAGGAATAAAACCTGATAGTATAAATTATTTTGAAATGGAAATGAATACAATAAATCACAAACAAAATAAAAGCCCTTGAACACAAACTGATAAAATAAAACTTGCTGCAAAACAAACTTAAGACATTTTAAATTATGGCAACAGTATAACAGTAAAGCACCATAAATGTTTTTTAATAACTAAAAACAGAGCCGAACAATCAAGGATTTGGGTCAAGGAGGAAGCTACATTCACATCCCCGGCAAGAGCATTCCACAAAAATAGCATAAACCAGAATTATCTGAAAGACTGCCTGTGCCCACAATAAACTTCTTTGACCTTAAGATCACCCAAAAGGGATAGGCTTTCATGCTTACTGGTGGGACCTGTTAGGTTGACAGGTATGAAAGAGAGAGCTTATCTAGAAGGATCCCATTGCTATTCTGTTTCTTAAAACTAAATTTTGCTTTAGGATTAGCTAAAGAGGCCAAGCTCTTGTGCTTCCAGCTAGGTTCTGGTAGGCTGGCAGACATGAAAGACAGATCTTACGAATGGAGGTCCTATTGCTATTCTGTCACTATATATCCCCAGTAGCTTCTCCTGAGATGTGTTGATGGCTCTCTCCCTGACTCTTATGGTGAGGTGCGAACAAAAAATGACCAGCATGGCCATGTCTCAATGGGCAAAACACATTCTTTCAATGGTCCAAGATTCAGTCCCTTGCATTTGCCCATAAGACTAAAATATACCCTTCTTTGAAACTATGGAGATTGGAGAACCCATGTCTAGGAACAGATGCAGACTGATTGGGTAACACATAGAACGGTTTTTTGATACTCACATCTGAGATCTGAAAAAATAATGGACAGTATATATGGAGGCACAAAGTCTGGTAACAGATACCAAGCTGGGTGCTGTTTCCTTCCAAGGTAGGTTCCCCATGCTAATGGAGCTAGTAGACCCATGAGCTTTGTAGGGGATGTTCTTCTTTAGGTGAAATGTGAGTTTCAGTAATTGTAACAAAACTTCCCAAGAGTAATAGAAGAACACCTGTTCACCTGTTATTCACTAGTGGTTATATTTGAGCCAGAGCTGTGATCCACTTTTGCCATCCTGAAAACATTTTGCTTATTGCTGCATAATCCATATCTTTTCTGAGTTGGTTGTATAGAACTGATCTCTGTCAAACACTGAGGATGGAAGCTGGAAAAGGAAAAACTAATCTCCAGAAAAGCAATCCAAATTCAATTAGAAAAGCTTGGTGAGAGAGTAATTAGCATTGAACTAAAGAATAGATCCTAAGCCTTGACAGATTGGACGTTTCAGTGCCAAATGCAAAGCAATAATGTGTACCAATGTTGATTTCTCATAGGAAGTGGTGGCCAAAAAGATGGTGAGCTTAGCACAATATTGAGTGAAATGTGAGAGATGGTTAAATATATCAAACTGTGTAGGCCCAAGGGGAAGAAACTTAAGAGGAATTCAGGACATGTGACACTAGTAGAATACAGGCAAGGTTTGAGAGAAAGGGATGCTAGTAGTACTGTGAGATTTATAAACAGAAGGAGATGAAGAGGAAAGTGGAGATGCATCACTCAAAGACAGATGCCAAAGACGGGAAAAATTGAAAAATAAATCAATATTTAAGGAAATATTAAAGCTGAAAAGAGTAAAAAGAGGTACACTTCTGGTAAAAGATATTGAGTAATATTCCAAGAAAATAGGGGTGTGGTCCTCTTTTGGAAACAGATAGGAAGGAAGGAAGGATCACAAAGAATTCTAAAAAATGTTTTTTCAAAAAAATGGAATAGTGGACTACTGTATCACTTGTAAAAGCCCCTCTATTCGTATGTGTATTTAAAGCTTACATTTTGGACTGAGAAGGGAAATGCAATGAAATGAAACCAAAAGACCCACAGAATCAGTCAAAACAAAACAAAGGCACAATACAACAGGAACTTCCAAAGGAAGGTACATTTTGAGGAACTACTGTAATGCCCTGACTGGAGGACTCCTGAACTTGATAAGAGATATTTTAAAGATGGTAAGCCCTGTTAAAAGGATGACAGTACACCAGCAAACTTGTAAGACTGATGTAGATTTCATGTTAAGTATATTGTAACCACAATGCCTTACAGTAATTATTGCATTTCTAAATTAATTTAAGATAGAGCAAATATTGAGGAAAACAGACATTTCATCAAACATTTATTGCAGAAATATTGGTTCATGTACCTTGGCAGGACAGACCTAATGACCTACAACATGAGAAAGAGAACACCAACAGTGAAATAATTTCTATAAAATTTATTCTGCAGAAAAACGAGTGTACACGGGACTAATGTCCAAAGCCATGTGTCTCAAAATAGGTGAGCATGCTATGTTCCTTGCTAGTCATGTCACTGACCTTATCTGCACTCCTCACCATATTTGTATGTTGCAGTTTTTCTTTAATCTGTTTCACAATTTATTGTTTCATTTATCTCACAATGTGCAATGTGTAATTTCATACATCTCTGGGATGTATGTCCTTGCCTTTTGGCAGCCTATTCATGTATTTCCCATTGCCAGTAAATATCAATTTTGTTTAAAAGTCTCAGGACATTCTCCTTAATATTTAACATGCAGAACTAATACAAAATGGGTTGCTTATGCTAGGCATACAACATTTGAAAATACTGTATATACTTGAATATAAGTCTAGTTTTTCAGCCCTAATTTTGGGCTGAAAAAAGGGGCCCTCAACTTATATTTGGGTCAATACTTTTAGCCACTGAGGCAAGTGCTTGGGTCGGTGGCTAAAAGTCATTTTAAACATCACGCACCACTCCCCCAGCTCACAAAGGAGGAGCTGCCAGGCCCAGCTGCATTTCCCACCCTAGACTTATACTTGAGTCAATAAGTTTCCTCAGTTTTGGGGGGTTAAATTAGGGGCCTCAACTTATACATGGGTCAACTTATACTTGTGTATATATGGAATATAATGCAAAAGTTAATACAAAATGAAAATGCTAACAGAATCTATAACACATCCTCACCTTGTTTTCTTCACTCACAATTGTCATCTTACCAATATACTTTTGCAAGATGGGGGAACAAACTGCCAAAGGAGTGGTGGTGGAACAAGATTGTTTTCTCTTAGGTTATTACTTAAAATTGTGAGGAATATTTTAAATTGTATTTGGGTTATGATTAAGGGTAAAAAACAGAGGGCAGAACTCAAGCAGAAATGCTGGAAAATGAAATGCTATTGTCTGCCCATGTGTGGAAATATGCAAATATATCAATCCATGAATCATTGTGCATGTGCTTGGCATGTGTTTGTACCCAATGGTCATTTCTAGAATGCTAATCCTGATAGCTTTCAGTGGAATTTATCTTGACAATGGACATTTCCATATCAATGGATACGGAAAGGCAGATGACACATTAGGGCCAAAATAGGTCTCAAATGGGTCATATGGATGATGTTTGAGTTACAGTTGCCTCCTCTTCCTCCAGAGATAAATTTCCAAGCCAGGCTAGATATACACCTTTATTCTTACAATGCAGTATTGTTTGTTTTTAATACCCATAGATAACACTAGCTGATTGGGGGAAGATCAAACAGCAATTAAGACTACCACAGGCATTGAGGAGACATTGAAAACATTCCTCTCTACCTCTGGTATTGAGGATAATTCCTTTTCTGAAAGGGATACCTGATTTCATTTCCCTCTCAGGGCAAATGTCATCTTCAAACAAGGGATTTTCCTTTGAGCCACAGCAGAAAAATCTGTCTCACATGTACACAACCCTGCTGCAATCTGCAAAGTGAATACCCCCTCCAGCTGATGCTATTTTCAAAAGTGCATTGAATGTTACACCTACTTTGCCCCACAGGGAAGTGTTGATATAGCGTGGGCAAAGAAGAAATCTGAGCTGAGGAGTGGAAACCGTGGGTAAAAGGACTTTTGTCTGGATAGTCCTTCATTTTCAAAGTTTGAGGTATAAATTGTTCCCACAGTGATATTACTTTCTGCTGCCTATGTAATTCAAATGGACCCCCTTTTTCTTCTCTTTAGGTGAAGATTATCATTTTACAGCTATTACCTTAACCAGGCCTAATTCCTTTGCAATAATAATGTGTATTATGCCAAATGCTGTTCAGATAGCTTGAAAGCCTAGAAACGTAGTCCATAGTTTTAAACAACTCCAATTTCTTAGGGCTCTCTCCAGAATTGATCAGGGAGATTAACTCCATTGCAAACGGTCCAGTATTATTGCCTGATTGCTTTCCTCTCACACCACTCCTAGACAGATAGTGTAGATTACATTTCAGCAAAGCATTAGGGAGTTATACCAGTGAGATTATGGGCTGAGGCAAGCAGCAAAATCCCTATGTCAAGGACTTTTGTAGGCCAGTTGTTGGCACAAATTGCCATATCACTGAATCCACCAAATAATAGCTCAGAAAAGCAAACTATATTATATTGTGGGTGGTTTTGTGTGTGTGTTTGTGTATGCATCTGTGTTTTGTTTGAGGTTGAGCAGAAATCTTTTAGCTGCACTGGGTTCTTTTTAAGGCAGAACAAAATATTTTAAAGAAATTAAAGAAATAACTTTTTGGTACACAAGAAGTCCAGGTTGAGGGGAAATTCATGTAATACCCCCTGGCTACTATGCAACATTCCCACCCTTGTGATCCCTGTTTGCACCAAAATATTATTGATGCACCAAATGCAGGTAATTTGCTCTATTTTTAAAATTACCCTTCTGATTGTTACCTTCTGACTGGATAAAAAAACTTCCCAAGTCTCCAAACTGTCTCCTTAGTTTATCCCCCCCCCCCCAGGTATCATCCTCTGCTACTGCTATTGTTTGTTTGGAAGGATGAATAAGTAATAGAAGTTCATATTTGTTACTAAAGTCACTGGCTTAACCTTCACCATGATTGGCATACATAACATATTTTTTATCTATGAGACACCCCATGTATAAGATGACTGTTTGCTGAGACAAGGTATGGGCAGCTTTTCAAGTGCAAGGTTCTCTCTTCAACTTGCTTCCGCATTTAAGACAATCCTCAATTTTTAGTATAACAATTTTAGGCAAAAATATTGTCTTATACATGGAAAAATACAAGTGACATCCATATGCAGTGGACCCTCATATAACAAAGGGTTTGTATAACATAAAATCGGTACAACATAAAAAATTCCTGAGATAGGGGAAATTTGCTTAACAGAATTGCCTATGGGGCAAATCTCTACAACATATAAAAATGGTTGTGATTAGGGTTTACTCTGTTTTCAATGCATTCCTATGGGCAATTTGTATAAAGGAAAATTTGCTTAACATAATTTCATTTGGAACGAATTAATTCCTTTATACAAGGTACCACTGTAAGTGGTTAATATATACAGAGCTCTACATACTTTTTGCAGTATAAACAGCAACCCCAAACACTTGCATAAGTAGATGCAAGCAGGTCTATCATATTCTGCAATATCTATCAAACAAAGATGTGGAGCAGATTTGTATGAGCACTATTTATTCATTATTTTCCACAAATAATTTTGCTTCTGCTAGTCATGCAAGGAAAGAAGACAATATGCAGGGACTGGAGATAGTCCCCCATTTTAGGCAATCACTCCTTGAAGATAACTCTGGATTTCTTATTCAGATCAACTTCTACCTTTGGCAGTTTCATCAGGCACTGCTCAATGACTTGTCAGCACTTACGTGTTCTCTCCCTCCCTCCCTTCCTTCCTCCCTCTCTTCCCATTTCCCTCTCACTCTCTTTCTCTCTTTCCTACTTTAATGATGAATCGCTATTCCATAATACAGAAGTATCATTAAAATGAACCAATCATAACAATGCACATACACTGTGAAATTTGTGTTATATACACAACCAGCCCACCTCTAAATATTGGATATAGATGTGATAAGATGTGACCATCTTTGTTTTATGCTTGTCAATTTCCAGATGACCAAAGCACATTGCCACCATTGGAAAGAGTTTGCTGGAACAGATGCACCTTGATCTGACCCAGGAAGACTATTTATTCTTCTGAAATATGTTAACACTAGTGTTACTATCAAGAGAAGCTGGCTAGTTTTGAAGTGTCATATCACTAGGAACTGGGAAGTAGATACTAACCTACCTATGCCGCAGGAGAAGGAGACGAATAGTGTCTCTGCACTGTAGTGAAGCCAAACTGTGTTCACATCCCAGGGTTTAATTTCAGGTAGACGGCTCAAGGTTGACTCAGCCCTCCATCCTTCCAAGGCTGGTAAAATGAGTACCCAGCTCACCAGGGGTGTGGGGGGAAGCAATGTGTACCCTGCATATTTAACTTGCAAATTGCCCAGAGACTGCTTTAAGCACTTCTTTTTCTTACCATCTGTCCCACTTTTTATTTATTTATTTATTTATTTGTTTATTTATTTATTTATTTATTGTATTTATATCCCACCCATCTTCCCATAGGAACTCTGGGTGGTTAACAGTTGGCTGATAAATTCAGCCGGATAATACAAATAGCATAACACAGACCACAGACAATTTAAAAACATAGTGTGCACCCTTGGCATAAACTTCAGATTAACTAAACTAACTGAACAGATGGCGGGAGAAAAAAAAACCAAGCTAGGTCACCAAAGGCCTCGCGAAAGAGCAAGGTTTTTACCACTCTGCGGAAGGCTATCAGGGACTCTGCAGAGCGCACTTCGCTAGGTAGGTGGTTCCAGAGAGATGGGCCAGCCACCGAGAAGGCCCGGTTCCAGGTGGAAGTTTTCTGGGCCTCTCTAGGGGTGGCCACCCGAAGCGAGCGTGCCCGCGACTGCCAGATTGGACGGGCCGAGGTTGATCGCTGGGCGATCCGCTCTGACAGGTAGTCTGGTCCCAAGCCATGGAGGGTTTTATAAACTAAATCCAGGATCTTGAATCTGATCTGGGATGCAACGGGTAGCCAATGCAAGCAAGCCAGGACTGGGGTGATGTGGTCATGATGGCGCACACCTACCACCAGCCTGGCTGCCGCATTTTGCACCCGCTGCAGACGCCGGAGGAGAGTCAAGGGCAACCTCATGTAGAGAGCATTGCTGATTGGGTTGATGATTGGGCCTGCTGTTCTCTTCCACTTGGCACAGTAGGGTGTTTTAAGTACTATTAGGCAGGATAGAAGCAGCATCCATTGCTCTTTGTTCTCATCTGGACAAAATAACATGCAGGCTGGCCTTACATTTCTGAACGTTTCCACTCACATTCACTTTCCTTTAACAACTCTCTTGTTAAAGACTTTGTCTGATTTCTCACCTTCCTGACATTTTGGCTCTTAAAAGTTATGGTGGCCAAGAATGAGAGGGGCTGATGGATCAGAAGCTATGCAAGAATTATCGTTCAAGCTATCCTCTTAAGGAGCATAGGTAAAGGGTTCCTGGTACCCTATTTGTGTGAGACAGGAGCTTTGCAGAACAGCATTAGAGAGTGACAACCATCTGTCAGATATACTTTGATTTTGATTCTTGCCTTTAGCAGGAGGTTGGACTCAATGGCCTTACAGGTCCCTTCCAATTCTATTATTCCATGATTCTACGAGCTGTCTACATTATTGTCACAAGCCGGTGATCACAAATGGTGCAGGTCAAGTAGACCCTGGTCTCCATATTGAAGACTATGATTGGATGTGGACATGGTAACATGCAGCTACAAATATTTAGGATGTGACAGGTCTAAAGGAACATAGTGAATTATACTCAGGAACTCACAAGTAGTTATAGAGGTATGTTGAAGATGCAATAAAACATAATGTCACAGCTTTAAATATTGCCAGCTTTAAGAAGTACAGACTGCTCGGATAGAATTAAACACTTAGTGGATCCAAATATATGTGATGAATACTGATACGTGATAGACAATGTGTCATGTCCAACATGCCCCATTATCCAACTACTTATACTAAAGAGGTCTCATTGAAACGCCACTGAGGCTTCATTTGCAGGATTCTTCACTCCCCAATCCCAGTTAGTGACATGAACTATGCAATTCATTTCATGTTCCATGCTTAACACTCAGGTGTATACTGCTATTTATGGAATATAATTTGTTTACATAAAGTTGTTGTACTGAAGTTTACCACAGGTTTAGCAGGCCAGCTTCATCTCTTTTCCTTGTCTAGCAGGTCTACTTAAGTGGGTTCTCTGTGGCTGAGAAGTGCTTATTCTGCCACCCAATGGCAGGGATGTTCTATTCCCTACTCACCATGATTAGTTCTCCTCATTCATGACCAGAGGATGCTTGGAGTTGTAGCCCAAAGAGGTCCAGGGTTTGGATGCAATGCCACAGCACCTGGAGGATCATCGTTGCCTTCCTATAAGAGTCCTGGTGCTACTTTACAGTGTTAATCGTTTGTCAGATTTCATAGCTTCTCTTCTGACTGGCAAGAGATCAGTTTTTCCAGCCCTGATCTCTGAGCTCCTTTCACAGGACATTGACTCTCAGGAATTATACATGCATAGCATGTCTTTTGTTGCTACAGAGCTATTGCCCCTCCCCAATTTGCCATGCTGTTTAAAACATTATTGATTAAAGCAACAAACAAAGAAGATTGCATTGTCTGATGGGGTATGCCAGTCCTAAATCAGATGTTGGCTCCAGTGACCACTGTTTATCAGCCGCAGGTCATGTCCTTACTGCTCAATGAAAGGGAAACCTGTTATTCATTCTGTGATTGCTCAGCTATGATAAACTGCAAGCACTTTTTAATTTGATACTTCACATATTCATTAACTCCTGGAATCTTATAACAGGGTAGAAGGTATGGCTTTCTTTATTCTCCTTCCCAGGAGCAATTTTCTCTTGAAGCCCGAACAATTTGACTCTACTGTAATTTCATACTGTAAAATGAATTACACTTACCAAAATATCTTAAAATGCCTGTTGCTTGGAATAAGCACAGATAGTAAATAATAGAGTTAGGAAAATTCAGACAGGCACTCAATTATGAATAACTAATAAAGTTTGGATCTCTACAGAGTTCCACCCTTACTATTAGACAACTGTAAGCAACTAGCCACAGCAGCAAATAAGAGAAATGGGCAATAATGGGATGGGGAGTGCTGTCACGCATCTAGTTCTTCCATCTACCCAGTTGGTTACTTTTGTTGTACACATACAGACATGAAAAGGGTAGAGAGACAGGGAGATAAACTGACTCAAGCTATGTCTTCCAAAATTCTCTCCTCTACACAACTATTAAAGGTACCATATATTTCATTCTAGAGGGGGCGTAGTGGCTTGAGAGGGGGCATGGTGGCTCAGTGGACTAGAGCACCGAAATAGTTGGCTGCAAAGTTGGCAGCTAGGTAGTTCAAATCCTGGGTGCCACACAGTGGAATGTGGCAGCTCCTGCCAACCTCGCAGTTCGAAAACATGTAGATGCAAGTAGATACCACCATAAAAAGTGGGAAGGTAAACAGTGTTCCATGCAGCCATGCTGGCCACATGGCCACAGACATGCAGAATACTGGCTCTTTGGCTTGAAAACAAAGATGAGCACCACCCCTAGAGTCGAACATGATTAGCACGCCTGTGTGTGTGTGGGGGGGACCTTTACCTTTTTAACTTTATTTTTCAGTATATAAAATGTTCCAAAGTATAAGATGAATGAGAGCCATCCCAGATGGGTTCTCCCTGTCTTCTTACCCATAGCAGTCAACACAGAATTCTGATAGCACATTGCCCTCTGTCTCTTCCTGCCGCCACTCTCTCCATTTTTAACACTTACTGGCAGCTAACACAACCTTTCCTTTTCTCTTGAAAATACTCTGTTGCATTTATTTATTTATTTATTTATTTATTTATTTATTTATTTATTTATTTATTTATTTATTTAACGTTTGCCTGGGAGGCAGTGGCAACAATGTCTCCTTTTTCTCAGTGCTGTTGCCAGCGGGACAAGAAGGAGTGTGTTTCTCCATCAGCTGCTCCATGCACACAGACAGACACACAGACACAGACACACAGACACACACACACACACACACATACACACACATATAATCTCCACCCCCCCACACACACACCTTGGGGGCCTGCACTTAATTTCTCCATTGTCCCAATCCAGGCTTTGCTGGCAAGCAGCACTCCAGTTCAAAAAAGCAACCAGCCAATCCCATTCCAAAATGGTGGTGGTGGTGTCCATTTTATTTTTGTTATGTTTTGCTCTGCTTCCTCTTTGTCAGCACTCCCACTGCCCGTGAGGTCTAAGGCAAGAAGATGGGGGGGGGTGAATTCATCAGGGCAGTGGCTCTGAGAAAGAGGAGCCACCGCTGCTGCCTACTGCAAGGTGAATGTTAAATAAATAAATAAAAGAAAGCAAAAGGACAGTTTTTTTTCCAAGAGAAAAGGAAAGGTTGTGTGAGCTGCCAGTTAGTGTTAGAAAGGGAGAGAGTGATGGCAGGAAGAGACAGAGAGAGATTTGCTAACTGGATTCTCTATTGAATTCTATGGGCAAGTGTTGTGTAGAAGAATTGAATTGGCTCAGCATGGAAATAAGAGCTATGACCAGCTCCTCTTTCTCAGCTGAGAAAAAGGAGTCCACACCACCACCCACCTACTCACCCACCATGTGCCTAAAGTGACGGATGAGATCGATCGAAATTGATGGTGGGTCTGATTCCACCATAGAATCTCTGTGGGTTAAACTACCAGGTCCAAGGAGTGATGAGATAGTGTGTGGGTGGGGGTGGGGGTGGGTGGGGGGTGCTATCAACCCTGAGATCAAAAATCTGAGGGGGACCATGAAATGAGACAACAAATCATAGAGGTGTCTAAGAGTGACAGGATAGTAATCATGGGGGACTTAAATTATCCCCACATTGACTGGGACAATGTACACTTGGGGCAAGGGAAAAAAACTGGGTTTCTTGACATGCTGAATGGCTGTGCCTTAGAGGAACTTGTCATGGAGCCCACCCGAGAACAGGAAACTCTGAACCTAAACAGGGAAGCAGCATTTCATTACAAATGAAGCAGAACGACATTTTTCCCCTCTAGAACCAAATGATTTGTTCTAGAGAAAATGGCAGGGGAGCTTCCTCAAGCTCTTCCCTGAAAGCACCCCCCCCCAAATTTGGAAAGATTTGGGGATCAGGGCCTGCATTATGAAGCCCCAAAGGGGGTGCCCTTTTTGGGTGAGCGATCATGCTGCCATTGCTTCCCATATGGTTCCAATGAGAAGGTTTTTTTCCCTAGGGGCCTCCTCTTTAGAGCTTCATAACTCAGCCCCCTTACACCAAAATGTTTCCACATTTCAAGGGTGGTTCTCTACAATTGCCCAAGGTAAGTAATTTTTAATTTAATCAGTGCACTCAAAAATTATTTAAAAAAATAAAATTTACTTACCTTGGGGCTCCAAAGTAGCAGGGGAACCTCCTCAAAGTGACCCTAGGGAACCCCTTGAAATCTGGAAAGATTTGGGGGGTAAGGGTGCTTAGTTACAAAGCTCTAAACGGGCTGAGGGTGGTTAATTGGCAAAGTGTGTGGAGGCAATCAGAAAGTTTACTCAATGGTGTGTGTGTGTGTTGTGTCATTACAGTTGTGACCGACCCTTCGTGACCCCATGTCCATGGAGTTTTCTTGGCAGGAATACTGGAGTGGCTTGTCAGTTCCTACTCCAGGTGCCTACAACACCTGGTATTCCCTGGTGGTCTTCCATCCAAGTACTAACCAGGGCCGACCCTGCTTAGCTTCTGAAATCGTGCGAGATCGGATGTGCTTAGGGCATTAACTCCCTAATTGACTCCATACTTCCAGCACAGGAGCAGGAAGGGGGGGAACCACTCCCTTCTGCATTTCTCCCCTCCCCCACCTCCCAGCTAGGGCTTTTTAACAGGTCAGGGTTTGGAAAGGGAAGGAACCGCTTTCCCCACACACTGATCTGTCAGAAAGCCTCAGCTGGTAGACGGGGAGGGGCAAAAGGCAGAAAGTAGCAGGTTTTTCCCCCCTCGCTGCTTCTTTCTGCATTTTCCGTCCCCCTGCTTCCCAGGTGGGGCTTTTAGATAGGTTGGTGGGGGGGTGCCCACTCTCCAAACCCCAACCTGTCAACAAGCCCCAGCTGGTAGGTGAAGGAGGGGCAAAATGTAGAACAGAAACTTAGTTTAAAAACTTCTCAGTACTGGCCTGCAAGACCACTTTACTTGTAAGGCAAACAGCAAATATAGATATTTGAAGGTCAAATATTGCAGCAGTCTGATGTAACTTTCATTTGAGGGTCAAATATTGCAGCAGTCTGATGTAACTTTCAAGGCTTAAAGAAGAAACAAAGAGCAGTGCAAATGTCTTTGCTCACAGCTTGTGCCTGGACCTTCAGCTTGATCTCTTCCAAAACAGCATTACTACTGTTTCCATCCTGCACTGCTAGGTGGCCTTGATTTTGACTTTGCATCAGACACATACTTTAAGAGATCATTGACAATGTCATCCACTCATTGTGTGACCAAAAGAGTGTGCACATATCCTATGTGCCAATCAGTCTGCTTGTCTTTTCATTGATAGACAAATAGGGTGATATTGGTTTTGATATTGCATTATATTTGCCACTGTGCAACTGCTTAGCAGAAAGAATATGGTAAACTCACAAGTTTAAGAAAATCTCCCTACTTTGCAAGCAGTAATTTTCTGTGTTGCTGAGCCCTATTGTGTATGCATGGCACAGTACATGGATTATATACCGTAGTATTATTTAAATATGCAAAATCTCATTGACATAATAGGCAGGAGAGAGAACAGTTTAATGTGGCCATAATCCACATATTAAAAGCTTCCTAAGTATGATATGACATGACAGACCATAAAGCCTCTGAGCTTTAACAACCCATTGTGTCAATGACACACACTCCACAAATTATAGCAGAGGAGTGTCACTTGCAATTCTATTATAATCCTCTGGATATCTCCCCCCACCCGCTGCCCTGCTCCTTACTTTAAAAATGTAACTGCTGCTTTAAAACCATATTCCAAAATGCTGCCATGAAAAGCTGTAGGGAAATGAGTGAATCTGGGAGGAAACAGGAAGAAGATAACAAAATCAAATGGAATTAGTTTAGCAAATGGCACATTTTATCAAAGAACTTTAGAGATAAATTAACTCAATGGAGCCAATGGCTGTTGCTGTGCTGTCATGCTTGGTGGATCAAAAGTCATTTTGTACCTCTTTGTTGTACAAAACCAAGACAACTCAGTGTTGCATGCAATGCAGCAGTCCCAAGGTTGTGGAGCAATGATGGAACGAAGGGCAGCAGATAAATTTCAATAAACTAAGCCAGTCAGTTACTACTCTATATATCACACAATCAGGCAGAACCCCTCCCAAATCTAAGTGTAAAAAGTGGTTGTTGTGCTCCAGCATCCCACTGCAAGAATGAGAATGAATGGAATCTTTTTGTAGTGTTAACGTGCTTGCCCCTGGCCCTTTCACAGGCTATTGACAAACTTCTATTTTTTCTCTTTTGCTGCCACCAACTAGCTTTGATAGTAAATTAAAGCCTTCAGATAGTTTTAAACTGAATAAAAAGAAAAGCAGTTAATAGATTACAAGGTGGAATCATAATAATTAAGGGTATTTTGTTGAAGTACAAAAAAAAAGAATATTGCTCAAACCCACTTAAGTGTCGTTACTAATGAAGCAGAACATATGCACACCCGGTTCATAAGTTTACAAACTCTAAACACTTAGTTTTCTTCACAGACACTCTAAAATATTGTCTATTCTTTAGCCCTGTCTGTCTTTCTTTTAGATGGTGCCAGACCATATCTGATTTTCTCAGACTCTGTCAGATTCCATGTCTGCAAGTGTAGGTTTTTCTGTTGGCCCCTGTCTGGACTTTTCTTCAGAAAGTGTAGGTCCCTATCTAACCCTATCCGATCTTTAGCCCTATCTGGCTCAAACAGTGCTGGGCAGTACCTTAAATCCTCTCAAGCTACTCCCCAGATTCTCTCATTAGTCTATAAACCCACTGATCAGCTCAGACACCTCTGATACATTATTCGTCGCACAAGTAAAAAGCACAGTCCTTAGAAATGTTTGTACCAGGAGAGAAAACTCAGCAGGTTTGCACTCCTGATCAAACAGCTCTGCAACACCCATGAAACAGTACTTACCCAATTATGCTGCATTCTAAAGTTTTTATAGACCCAGCATAAATATTTACATATACTTATTACTATATGCATCACAAATACATTTTTTATTTCATAAGCACAAAAACATACATGTACATTTACAGTTAATGTTTATACAGGCAAAAGCATACTCCATCTTTCAACCTTCTTCCCTGTGTTTTCTGGACAAAGCATTCACAATAATGTTCTGGGACCCTTCCACACTTTTAACAACAAAGTCAAAGTCCTTTAGCAATAGGGCCCATCTCAACAGCTTGCTGTTGGCCATCATAAATCTCATCAACAGCAAGATAGAATGATCTGTGCACACCATGAATTTCCAGCCCCAGATGTATGGTTTTAGTCTCTGCAATGTCCATACTATGGTCAAACACTCCTTCTTGATGGTGAACAGATGATTTTTCTAGGCTGCTGCTTCTTACTGATAAACATCACTGGATGTAGGACTCTCTCTCCATCTGGCTGGCACAACATAGCTCCAGTCCGGCATTTGCTGCATCTGTGGAGACTGAGAATTCTTTGGTGTGGTCCAGTGTGATGAGGACTGGACTGGTCATCAGATCATTGAACAACTGCTGGCACTCTGGCGTCCATCTGCTCTGCTCGGGCTCCTTCTTCTTGGTTTGATTGGTCAAAGGAGCAGCAATTTCACTGAACTGATGGATGAATCAGCTATAATAACCTGCCCAAACCATGAAGGATCTGACCTTTTTCTTTGAAGTGGGGGTAGGCTAGTTAATAATTGCCTCTACTTTGGCCTCTAAAGGTTTTGTCATCCCTCCTCCCACGAGATGTCCAAGGTACTTCAATTCAGAGTCCCTTATATATTTGCTGACCTTTCCTGTTACTCTAGCTGTTTGGATCCTCTCTAGCACTAGATCTAAGTGCTTCTTGTGCTTGGACCATGTATGGTTGAAAATGCCAATATTGTCCATGTACGCCACTGTAAAATCTCCCAGCCCATGCAGGGTCTTGTCCACCAGCTGTTGAAAAGTCGCTGGGACATTTTTAAATCTGAAGGCCATTACTTGAACTTGAACAAGCCCAAGGGGTGTCGAAATGCTGTTTTCTCCTGGTCCTTAGGATGCATTTGAATATGGCAAAATCCTTTTGTAAGATCAGACTACTGATGAACCTGCAAAGACCTATTGCCTCAATCAGGTCATCCAGGCATGGCATGGGATACATGTCCTCCTTGGTGACATGATTCAGCTTGTGATAGTCCACGCAGAATTGGACACTACCATCAAGCTTATTCACCAGCACTATCAGAGACACCATGGGACTCACCAAGGGTGTTAATTTCCCCATCTTGAGCATTTCCTGAATTTCCTGGCAGATCCTCTCTTCATAGGATACGGTGATCCTATAGGGAGTAACTATGATGGGCTTAGCATCCCCAGTATCTATACTGTGTACTACTCTCTTTTCTCTACCTGACATGTTGGTAAAGACTGACTTGTATTTCATTAGAATAGTTCCCAGTAGAGATGGGCACGACTTGAAAAATTTTTTTTTCGAGTTGTCGTTAGTCGGGCCGGTTCCGTTTCGGGTTGTCTCCGTTTTTCGTGAAAATTCGCAAAAATTAGTCGGTTCGTTTTTTGTTTTTTCGTTTTCGTTAGTACTGGTTTTTTTGGGGGGGTAGCGGGCTCCTGGAGGCACCTCTGTGGGGTGGGTGCCTCCTCTGGCCCGCTATAAAGGGAAAGCGGGCTCCTGGAGGCACCCGTGGGTGCCTCCTATCCTCACCCACTAGGAAAGGGAAGCAGGCTCCAAGAGACCCCTCAACATGGGGGTCTCCCCTCCTCACCTGCTACTGCTGCAAAATGGTATGCAATAGCCATATGGATATGCATACCAGTTGCAGACAGTGAGACTAGTGATGGCAGTGAACCCAGAGCCATAGGTGATGCCTAAGGCTCTCGCACCACCATGTCTCACACAGAAGGGAATTGTACATGCGTGTAGTGCAATGCAAGTAGATTTGGCTTAGGGTTAAGGTGGGTTAGTGCAAGGGCTAGGGTTAGGCTAGTGACGGGTAAGGTTACGGTGGGCTAGTGGGTTGCACCTCTGGGTGCCTCTCTGACCCACTAAGAGGACAGTCTGTGACGTATGGGTAAGGACTGGAGTCAAGGATTAGGGTTAGGGTTAGGGGGCTAGGGCAGGTTTTAGGGGGCTTTTTGGCACATCCCAGAAGTCTCCATGGCCAAGTGGCCATGCGATTGGTGGGATGGCTCCAAAAATTTGCATGGTCGTCCACTCCCACATGGCTGGCCACTCGACCAGCCCATCATTGCGCAGGTGTAAAAAAAATAAAAAAAAATAAAATCAATGGAGGACAGAGGAGGAGAGGAGAGACATTTTGTTGCAAGAAAAAATTTCCGTTTCCGTTACTCGTTTCCGTTACTCTACGGAAACGGTAACGGGAATTACTCTGCCAGACTTCGAGCTCGAACCGACGAACGAACAATTTTGCTCTGATTTGTTGTGCTCGTTCCTTGCATCGCGCGATTGCGCGATGCCACGCGGCAGAGAAAAAAAGTTTTTAAAAGTTAAAAAACCCGGTTTCCGGCCGAAAAGCAGGTGGAAAAATGCCTGCCGTGCCTCAGGGCACATACCAGAGGGGTTGTTTCTGGAGGTCCCCGGCCTCCCCCCCATCCCCCGTCCTTGTGGGCTGCTCTGGTGGGACTCGCCGCAGGCTTGCAGCCAGCCAGCAAAAAGCCCAGTCTCGCCGGCCGCCGGCCGCCGCAATTAAAGCGCAAGCAAGCAGCACGGACGGCACAGGAAAAAACTTTTAAACTCTCCCCCCACCCATTCCCAGGCCAAAAAAGCAGGCGGAAAAATGCCTGCTTGACTAAGGGCGCAGTGCACCTACCGGAGAGGTGGTTTCTGGAGGGGGGGTCCCGCCTCCTCCCGTCCTGGGCACCCGGACTCGCGAGTCGCCATCGCCATGCCATGCGGTGCAGGCGGGGGATCCAAAATGGGGCGGCGAACGCAATATTGTTTTTGAAATCGTGGTCCAAAAACACACAAGCACAACAAACACGCGAAAATTTATAAACTGCCAGATTTTTCACAGTAGCAGTGGGTTTTTTTTGCAACAAAATGTCTCTCCTCTCCTCCTCTGTCCTCCATTGATTTTATTTTTTTTTATTTTTTTTACACCTGCGCAATGATGGGCTGGTCGAGTGGCCAGCCATGTGGGAGTGGACGACCATGCAAATTTTTGGAGCCATCCCACCAATCGCATGGCCACTTGGCCATGGAGACTTCTGGGATGTGCCAAAAAGCCCCCTAAAACCTGCCCTAGCCCCCTAACCCTAACCGTAACCCTTGACTCCGTACCCATACGTCACAGACTGTCTTCTTAGTGGGTCAGAGAGGCACCCAGAGGTGCAACCCACTAGCCCACCGTAACCTTACCCGTCACTAGCCTAACCCTAGCCCTTGCACTAACCCACCTTAACCCTAAGCCAGATCTACTTGCTTGCATTGCACTACACGCAGCAAGTACAATTCCCTTCTGTGTGAGACATGGTGGTGCGAGAGCCTTAGTTAGGCATCTCACTATGGCTCTGGGTTCAGTGCCATCCACTAGTCTTCACAGTCACTGTCTGCACATTATGTTATGCAATATCCATATGGCTATTGCATAGCATTTTGCAGCAGCAGCAGGTGAGGAGGGGAGACCCCCATGTTGAGGGGTCTCTTGGAGCCTGCTTCCCCTTCCTAGTGGGTGAGGATAGGAGGCACCCACGGGTGCCTCCAGGAGCCCACTTTCCCTTATAGCGGGCCAGAGGAGGCACCCACCCCACAGAGGTGCCTCCAGGAGCCCGCTCCCCCCCCCAAAAAAACAGTAGTAACGGAAACAAAAAAATGAAAAAACGAACCGACTAATTTTTGCAAATTTTCGCGAAAAACGGAGACAACCCGAAACGGAACCGGTCCGACTAACAACAACTCGAAATTTTTTTTTCAAGTCGTGCCCATCTCTAATGTCTAGTCTCAATTAACAATTAAGCTCTTCTTTGAAAGATCTTTTTTTTCATTTTGTAAAAGACTGTACTTCCCGAACAACAACAAAAAGGGCTCACCCATTGCAGTGAGTGACCTTTGGTAAAAAGGGATGAAATTAGGATTTAAGTGGATTGGGCTACCACTCCCAGAATATTATTTCCCTGTGGAGACTCCTCAGTCCCAGACACTCTAGATGGCATTGTTGGTCCACCTTGGAAAGCACTTGTTGTCAGAAGCACAGCACCTGAAAGCTACACTCAAATGAGTCAGCTTCAGAAGGAGACAAATAGGATTTACCCAGTGTGGTTGTGATTTAAATGTATGCATGTCTTTCAGCCACAGTTAGTGGCTACTAGACCCAGTGTATAACAACAACAGAAGAGATTGGTTTTGTGTTGTATTCATGTGAAATGAATATACTGTCCCCTAAAGTGCAACCCAATCTTCCAGCCTTCCCTCTTTCCTTGATCTAGCAAAAACCTTATGGTCGACCTGTGTTAAAAAATCCTACCTGAGCCCCAAAAATAAGCAAATTAAATTCCTGATGCATGAACTGAAATCCTATTGCTCACAGCAGTAAGATGCAACTAAAACGGGCCAATTGAATCAGTGTAGATTAGGTAATTTAAATCCTTCACATTTCATTTTGTTACATTTTACTACATTTATAATTAGATGTGGTCAGGACACTCTGCAACAAACCAGGAAAGGGACCTTGGTGTCCTGGTGGACAGCTCAATAAAGACCCTAAACCCACTAGCCCACCGTAACCTTACCCGTCACTAGCCTAACCCTAGCCCTTGCACTAACCCACCTTAACCCTAAGCCAGATCTACTTGCTTGCATTGCACTACACGCAGCAAGTACAATTCCCTTCTGTGTGAGACATGGTGGTGCGAGAGCCTTAGTTAGGCATCTCACTATGGCTCTGGGTTCAGTGCCATCCACTAGTCTTCACAGTCACTGTGGCTACTGATGCTATCTAACACAACACCTCCATCCCTTAGAACAAGCATGTCCAAACTCAGGCCCTCCAGATGTTTTGGATCACAACTCCCAGCATTCTAAGCTTAGATTGCCAATGGCAAATGACTGTGGGAGTTGTGGTCCAAAACATCTGGAGGGCTGAAGTTTGGACATGCCTGCATTAAAAGGCAATCAACTTTAAAAAGGTAGTGGCAGAATTGCAAGTCAAACTAAGTATTACCTATACAAAAGGACCGTCATAATCAAATATTTAGACTTTAATCTCAGAGCGGTCATGGAAATTTGAGCAATGAAGACATTGAGATTGAGACAGCATAGTGCCAGGGATGGGCAACCTCTAACCCAAATCTGTTTTATTTGGTGTCCAACCTAGAGATATAAAATTTCTGGAAACTTAGGGAAAAACCTCCCAGAAACCCTGATCAGCACAGGTACAGCTGAAGGCATCTGGGAACTGGATTTCCAAAGTTTCCAGAAATTTTACATCTACAGTCTAACCCAGTACAATTAAAAACTGGACAGTGCTGGATTTGAACTAACCACAGCAGGTGCCAATACTAGAAACATAAGTGGGAGCTGGCCAATAACTTTAATTGTCCATTGTGATGGAATGCCCCCTTAGAAGGTTCCCTGGCTCCCTGCAAGAATTACATCATCTTGTGGGCACTGCTGAATAGAGATGGGCACGACTTGGGAAAAAAAAATTCGAGTTGTCGTTAGTCGGGCCGGTTCTGTTTCGGGTCGTCTCCGTTTTTCGTGAAAATTCGCAAAAATTAGTCGGTTCATTTTTTCATTTTTTTGTTTCCGTTTCTGCCGCGATTTCACGCATTTTGACGTCCGACCGAGACTTGCGGCTTGCGGGCGCAGCGCGGGCGGTGGTGGCGCGGGGGTACATGCGTGGGCGGCGGCAGCGGCAGCGGCAGGGGGAGTGGCTAGGGCGCGGGTGGGCGCGCGGGCACGCGCGCGGGCGTGCAGGCGGGTGGGCGCGGGTCCCGCAAATGAGCAGGCGAACCTGCCTGGGTGATGGACTTGCTGCTGCACAACAAGGCTAGTGCATCCTAAGCAAACAAAGTGGGGCAGAAACAAATTTGCATTTCTTTTTTTCTCTTGGTCTGCTGTGCTGAATCTGCTGATGCTGAACCAGCCAGCCACCCTACTTGGTCTGGCTGACGTGCCTGTTGTTGTACTTTTTTGTTGTTTGGTTTTGAATCCATCCCATCTCCCCTCCACCTCTCTCAGAGGCAGCAGGAGAAACAGACATTCCGTTCCTCCCCAAATCTGGATGAGGGGTCTACTCCTCTACTCCTCTCAAATTGTCCCCCCCCATCACCAAGGTCCTTCTGCCTTCACTTCACATTCACAGTCAAAGTCACACACACACTTAAAGGACAAGCAATAAAGCCAAAGCCAATGCAACCCTGCTTTTGGTCATGGTCAACAAAAACATTAGCAGTTAGAGCCTGAGGTGGTTAAGCTACGTACCTAGCTAGTAGCTGCTACAGCCAGGAATAGTTTTGGTAGGGATGGGAATGGGATGGGGCTCTGGGTTGCTCTGACTTAAGTTTTACAGCCCACAGCCCAGCCCACTAGGCTATACAAGGAGGAGGACTATCTCTGGGCGACGCATCCATAAGGCCAGAGTAAGGGCGGCCACTCCGGCCAGGCCACAAGGCAGAGTATGAGAGCACCACAGCACAGAGCCAGAGTGCGGCAGCGGCAGGCTCCTTGCCAGCTCCAGTATAAAAAGGATGGAGCTGAATGGCATGACAGGAATTTTGGGTCACAGTGTCTTGCAGCTCAGAGGACTGAGTTGCGGAGGAGGCCAATCACCTTGAGTCTGGTCTGGCACCACACTGCCTGCGATGCACCACATGGCACTTTCTGACAAACTCTTGGGTGGTGCTGTACGTAGTACGAACACTGTTCAAATCAGTACCCCCCTTCTGTGTGAAACACGGCGTCTTGCAGCCCAGAGGAAAGACTGGAGGAGGAGGCCAATCACCTTGAGTTTGGTCTGCCTGCGATGCACCACCGTCCACCACATGTCACTTTTTGACTAAGTCTTGGTGTGGTGCTGTACGTACGAACGCTGTTCAAATCAGTACCCCCCTTCTGTGTGAAACACGGTGTCTTGCAGCCCAGAGGAAAGACTGGAGGAGGAGGCCAATCACCAAGAGTTTGGTCTGGCACCACACTGCCTGCGATGCACCACCGTCCACCACATTTCACTTTTTGACTAAGTCTTGGTGTGGTGCTGTACGTACGAACGCTGTTCAAATCAGTACCCCCCTTCTGTGTGAAACACGGCGTCTTGCAGCCCAGAGGAAAGACTGGAGGAGGAGGCCAATCACCTTGAGTTTGGTCTGGCACCACACTGCCTGCGATTCACCACCGTCCACCATGTCACTTTTTGACTAAGTCTTGGTGGTGCTGTACGTAAGAACGCTGTTCAAATCAGTACCCCCCTTCAGTGTGAAACACGGCGTCTTGCAGCCCAGAGGAAAGGCTGGAGAAGGAGGCCAATCACCTTGAGTTTGGTCTGGCACCACACTGCCTGCAAAAAGGACAGCAAGCCACATTCTGAGTCTGACTCTTCCTCCCCAAGTCCCCAGCTGTGTGCTGGTAGACTTGCTAACTGCCGGCCCGGCAGTCTACTACCATGCCCTTCTTTGTGAATCACAGTTGGTTCCCACACAACTCCAAGAGCCAAGCCTGCAACTTTGCAATAAACTAATGGAGGGCTGGCACCCAAGTCCTCTTCTCTTCGTTGTGAGGCACAGTGTCTTGCATCCCAGAGGAAAGAGTGGCGGAGGCCACAAGCTGGAATAATTGAATGCTGCGCCAGCAATCCACGACCATGGCCTTCGTTGTGAATCCCAGCTCCTACAACTCCAACAGCCAAGCCTGGAACTGTCAGAGAAACTACTGGAGTGCTGGCACCCAACTCCTCTTCCCTTCTTAGTGAGCCACAGTGTCTTGCATCCCAGAGGAAAGAGTGGCGGAGGCCACAAGCTGGAGTAATTGAATGCTGGGCCAGCAATCCACGACCATGGCCTTCGTTGTGAATCCCAGCTCCTACAACTCCAACAGCCAAGCCTTGAACTTTCGGAAAACTGTTCTATTTATAAATGGTGGTGTCACCACCACGCAACTGGTACATTTTCCCCTTCTTTATGAGCCACAGCTGGCAGCCCAGTGGAAAGAGTGGCGAAGACAGAGCTAGGTCTGTGTGAATTACAAACTCCCTGCAAACTACTACCATGCCCTTCGTAGTGAATCCCAGCTCCAACACCACTCCAAGAACCAAGCCTGGAACTGTCCGAGAAACTACTGGAGTGCGTGCTGCACACAACTTCTCTTTCCTTCTTAGTGAGCCACAGTGCTTTGCATTCAAGAGGAAAGAGTGGCTGGAGGAGCCCACATAGCCTGAGTGTGAGGCCACAGGGCCTCCGTAGGGGAGGATCATTGCCAGGAAGCTCCAGCTCCCCAGCGTGAATGAATGGCCTGAGGAGGACGCCAGGAAAATGCCCTTCTTCGTGAGCCACAGTTGGCAGCCCAGTGGAAAAGCAGAGTCCACATGGTGTCTGACTCTGAGGCCTGAGACCACTCTGACAAAAGGACTGCAAGCCAGAGGGTCCTCCTACACAGCTGTGTGCTGCTTTCCCCGTAAACTCCTAGCAGGCCAGCACAGCCATGTTCCCTTCTCAGTGAGACATAGCTTTGCAGTCCACGGAAGACAGTAGGCCTGAGAACCACAGGCTCACTGTCTGTGTGAGTCAGAGTACCCACAAAGAACCAAGCCTGGAGTGGAGGCTTCCTTGCTCCCTCCCTTCATAGAGAGCCACAGTCAGTGCATTGCATCCCAGTGGCATGCCCTTCGTAGTGAATCACATTCCCCACAACTCTAAGAGCCAAGCCTTGAACTTTCTGATAAACTGTCCTATTTGTAACGGTGACAGAGGGCCACCAGCACGGCAGTAAATTGTCCTTCTTTGTGAGCCACAGTGTATGGCAATGGCAGCCCACTGAAGACTAATTGGCGGTCCGGAGGCTGACAACACTCCCACACTGCGGCACTCCTTCCTACAGAGTCCTGTCACTGTCCCAGGCAGAGTCCAAGGGTGCTTTCACATGAGTTCTGCCTAATCACGGGCCCACCCCACGGCTGTTTTCTAGCACACAAGCACAATGCCCTTCTCTGTGAGGCACAGTGTGTGCAAACAAAATAGTTGATGAGTGAATGCACTGTTACAGTTGGTCTTCAAGAGGTTTTCCGCCAAGAGGCGGGCGCAGCCGTGGTTGCTGCATGGGCAAGTTGAGGGCAGTGGTGACAGGGCTGAACTTGAAGCACTAACTGGACCATGATGTTAGGGTGAAGGAGAAGCAGCTGGAAGGCCTCCTCTAAGCCGGAAGTGGGGGGAGCCTGACAGGCAGGCAGGGAGAAGACACAGAGCTAGAGTGAGTCTGAGTCTTTGACCACACAGGCTTCCAAAAGGAGAGCAAGCCAAGCTTTCTGAATTTCTTTCCCAGCTGTGTGCTGGTAGACTGCTCCTAACTGCCGTGCCGGCATTCCATCTCCATGCCCTTCGTAGTGAATCACAGCAGTTCCACAACTCCAAGAGCCAAGCCTGGAACTTCCTCCTGAAAGGCTCTTCTATTTCTAAGAAACAAACGATTATTGTGCAGAACTGTGGTACGCGCAAGTACATTCCACTCCAGCCCTTCTTAGTGAGACAGTGTGGTGCAGCCCAGAGGACAGAGTAGCGGAGGCCTAAACATCCCCCTTAACCCTAACCCTAAGCCAACCACCAGCTGTTCCTGAAGAGTGTTCCCATAACTCAATCATCATCATCAATCACAACCTAGATTTGCAACCAGTAACTTTTCTTGTCCGGCTGCCTTTGTTCCGGGGTTAGGGCAGAAATGATTATAAAATGTTTAAGCACTGAGTGTGCGCACAATGAGTCACACAGCACAGTACCAAGATCCACACAGGGGACTTTCGGACACACAACAAGGACGTTTCCCTTCTTTGTGAGCCACAGCTGGCAGCCCAGTGGAAAGAGTGGCGGAGGAAACAGAGCTAGGTCTGTGTGAATTACAGACTCACACAGTCAGTGTGCGTCAGAGTATCCACCAAGAACCAAACATGGAGGCTTCCTTGGCAGGCAGAGTTTCTCTCGCCACCCCAGGAGACCGGGTTTTGGCAACCAAGGAGACAGAGTGGAAGCAGGAGAACTGGGTGGGTCTATTTCTTTAAGGCTGTAAGGAGGGGAGCTTGCCCCCTGATACTCCGTCTTTGAGGTAGGTTGTTGTAAAGTGCTTCCTCACCACTTTGTGTGTGAGAGAATACAGGTAGGCAGGCAGGCAGGCAGGCAGGCAGGCTCGTAAACCCCAGGGAACGGTGTGAAGCACGAAGGAAGGCAGGTATTAGGGTCTCTCTCAGACCAGCCATGGCAAAAAGGGAAACATTGGGCCAATACAGACAGACCCTTTCCAATGACACTTTGAGTGGCCCTGCCTGGTTTGGAGACAGGCCAGGGCTAGAAAAATTGGGCCACTAATAGTACCCTTCAATTGTGTGTGAGAGAGAATACAGGTAGGCAGGCAGGCAGGCAGGCAGTCAAGCAGGCAGTTCTGCAGGCATTAGGCACTGGAGTCGGCAGGTAGTCACAGGGCCAGGCAGGCAGGCAGGCAGGCAGGCAGGCTTGTAGGGCCAAGGGGAGTCAGGCAGGCTTGCAGGCGGGCATGGAGGATTGCAGGCAGGAGGTTAGGTTACAGGCAGCAACTTAGTTCTTGGAGTGTTGGGGTAATCCCAAGGTGGAAAGGTTGAAGCGGATGAAAGTCAACCTTTCCACCGTCTCCGGGTCCAGGCGACAGCGGCGCGGCCTCAGGACATCTCCCATGTGGGAGAAGACATGCTCACTCTGGACACTGGTGGGTGGGATAGACAAGAGGTCCAACGCCAGAGTTGAAAGAGCAGGCCAGAGGTCTGCCTTTCTGGCCCAGTAGTGCAGTGGGTCCGAGCTGAGGGGTTGGAGGGGCTCGGCCATGTACTCCTTCACCATGGTCTGAGCGGGGTCTGCTACTTCTTCCTCCCTGGCCTCCACTGAGGAGGAAACTGCCATGGCTAGGGAAGAAGCCAGGTAGTTGGCTGCTGGAACGGAACCTGGTCTCTGGGTGAATGCTCCTGGAGCAGAGAGGGATGTGGATCCTTGCGAGGGCTCCTCCTCAGCATCGCTCTGGCTTCCGTGCGCTCTCTGAAACGCCTGGCCCTCATCGGAGACAGCCCTGACTTGACGGCATAGCTCCGTCTTCCAGGATTTCAGTTCGGCAGTGCTGGCCGCCAGGGAACCCTTGACGTGAGGGTCACACAGGCAGGCCGTCTGGTACACCTTTTCCCTTCTAAGTGGGCCAAGGCGGGTATCCACGCCGGTCAACAGCCTGTCTGCCAATGCCCTGCTCTTTGGGAGAAGATTGCCTTCTTCCCGGATACTGGTCTCTAGGCGTTGGCGAAGGGCATTGACCAGGGGGAGAACGTGGCCCAGGCTGGCGTTGTAGCTGCTGAGGACATGGGTGGTCTCCTCAAAAGGCTGCAGGATACCCGCCATCTGGGAGAGGGCGAGCCACTCGGTAGCACCAAGGTCCAATTCCCTCCCCTCATGCAGGACTGGGGTGGTTGACATGATGTATTCCACCACTTCCTTCTGCTCCACCAGACGCTTGACCATTTCGTGGGTGGAGTTCCACCGGGTGGTCATGTCCTGGATCAGGACGTGCTCCGGTCGGCCCATCTCCACCTGCTTCTCACGCATCATCCTGGCTTCCTTGACGCTGCGAGCGAAGTGCCCCACGAACTTCCGACACTTGTCCAGCAAGGCCCTGGTCTCCCTGGTCCCCTCACTCCAGGAGTCCTTTGGTGCACCCAGGCCAATGGCATCGCCCACCACTAGATGCAGTTTGTGTGCTACACACACGATGCCCTGGAACCCTGCCCCAAGAACCGCGTTGGTCATGTTACGGCCCGAGTCTGTAACCATGACTCCACGATTGACATGTCCCTCTGTCCCCAATCCCCACTCTCGCATTGCTGTCTTGAGAACGTCAGCAATATTGATCCCTGTGGCGTTGTCCTCCATGCTTTGTGCCTGGAGAAGCACCACCCTATACCCTCTTGGGGTGCTGCCTTTTGCTTCCCCCTGCAGCTGCTCATGGGCTGACCGGGGCTCCAGGACCTCCTTGGGTTGCCACCAATGAGCCGTCAGTGAGAGGTATCCGTGGTGCCCACCGGTCCAGAGGTCGGAAGTGAAGTGGATCTTCCTCCCTCTGGCCGCCTGCAGCAGGGCCCGGATCCTGTCCCTAACAGACTCATAAAGGGAGGGAAGCACCCGCCTGCTGAAGGTACGCCGGGATGGAGTCTCGTACCATGGTGCCACGTGCTTCATCAGGTGCCTGAAGCCTGATGACTCCACAAAGGAGAGGGGCAACCCGTTCATGGCCACCATTTCACCCACCACTCGAGTGGTGGTCTCCTGTGCTTTGGCCCTATTTTGCGGGCTGACAAAAGTCCCACCCAACAGCCCCACTTCCTGCAGAGTGGCCTGCCTCTTCCCACTCTCACTAGCGGAGCTGTGTTTTTCTTTCTCTAACCCTTCTTCCCCTCTCTTCCTCCCTGAAGAGCAAGGGCCTGACAGGGTTCCAGTCAGAGTCCCAGGGTGCTTCCTCATCAGATGGCTGCACAACCCACTTGAGGAGAGGTGTTTGGGGTCATTCCCCCTGCGCAAGACCACCCCGCATATCTTGCACACCGCCATCCTTGCGTCTTGGGGGCTGTTCTCAAAATGCTCCCAGAGACACCCTCGTGGCTTACAGAAAGTAACGCCCCCTCTGTTATTGCCTGCCGCTGCCGCTGCTGTGGTGTTGGTGTGGCCTCTGCCCTGCCGGGAAAGTAGACTAGTACTACTGCTCTCACTGGTGGTACTCTGGGTGGAAAGAGGGCTGCTCCTTCCGTCACTGCCTGGAGCCTGCCTTAAGTCTGTCCCTGCCAACAGGTCCTCAGAATCTGGCATGTTTAGATACAAGGAGCCCGATTCTGATTCTGATGCCATTTCAGAATCAGAGCCCTTGTCTTCTTGCTGATCAAGGGTGGGGCTGTCAGGTAACGGAGATGGGATTTGGTACGCCTCATCCATGCTTCCCTCGGTGACAGACGATGGCACAGTGCTGCTTGTGCCACTGGCACTGCTACTCGGGGAGGGAGTTGCACCAGTATTACTTTCTGCACTACTTCCTTTCCCTTCCCTCAGAAACATGCCCCTATTTATCTTAGTAGGGGTCCCCCTCCCCTGCCCTCTAGCTGTGCGACCCCCTCCTCCGCCTGGATTAGGTCGTCTTGCAGCGCGACCAAAGCTGTTTCGGTCCCTCGACGAGGCCTGAACCCGGACTGGCAAGGATCGAGGCACTGCCGATCCTCCAGGTATGACTGCAACCGAACCGCCGCCACCCTCTCGATTACCTTGCCCATAAACGGGACATTGGCAATTGGAAGAAAGTTGGTTAGATCGTCCGAAGGGAGGCCAGATTTTTTAAGAATGGGCTTTACCACCGTCTCCTTCAGACGGGAGGGAAAAAACCCCTCGCTGAAGGAGGCGGTAGCAATAGCCGAGGCCCATTCGGCCATAGTCCCGCTGGCAGATTTAATAAGCCAGGCTGGGCAGGGATCGAAAGGGGTGGACGCCGGTCGGCAGTGAGCCATAGCCTTGGAGGCCTCGACAACAGAAACAGGCCCAAGCACATCCAGCCGAGGCGACGAAGGCGGCCCAGCAACCGGAGATGCCGGGGCAGTGCTACTGCAACCGGAGTCGAAGCCGGCCCGGATGGCCTCTATTTTAGAACAAAAAAAGGCTGCGAAATTCTCACTACTGAACTCAGTAGGAGGAGGCCTAGCCAGACTAGGATTGGTGAGGTCCCGAAACACACGGAAGAGCTCCGCTTGGCGGTTCGAAGCCGCACCAATTCTCAGGGAGACAAAAGATCTTTGGGCCTCCCTGATGGCGTTGGAATAGCGCCTAGTCTGGGATACAACAGCAGCCTTACTAATAACCGTCCGGGTTCTGTAACTTCTTCCCAGTTGTAATTGGATTGTGTATGTAGACTGTGGTGGCAAGTAAATGAGTGAGATGGACTCACAACAGCAGCACAAAAAACAAGGTAGTAGGAGCAAGGGGTTTGCCAATCCTGGCACCCAACTAAGTTTCTCTATGCCCTACACAGGGCAAGTGTAATTAGGAGGAGAACTGTAACTTCTTCCCAGTTGTAATTGGATTGTGTATGTAGACTGTGGTGGCAAGTAAATGAGTGAGATGGACTCACAAGAGCAGCACAAAAAACAAGGTAATAGGAGCAAGGGGTTTGCCAATCCTGGCACCCAACTAAGTCTCTCAATGCCCTGCACAGGGCAAGTGTAATTAGGAGGAGAACTGTAACTTCTTCCCAGTTGTAATTGGATTGTGTATGTAGACTGTGGTGGCAAGTAAATGAGTGAGATGGACTCACAAGAGCAGCACAAAAAACAAGGTAATAGGAGCAAGGGGTTTGCCAATCCTGGCAAACAAGTTTCACAATGCACAGGGCAAGTGTAATTAGGAGAACTGTAACTTAACTTCTTCACAGATGTAAGTTAACAACTGCACAAAAACCAAGCTAATAGAAGCAAGGGGTTTGCAAAATCTGGCAGCACCCAACTTTCACAATCACAAATAATGCACAGTAACTAAGATGAATGGAACTTCTTCTATAGAGGTGGCTGGGTGCCTGCCCTTCAACAAATGTTTGTTTGAGTTCCTGACTGCAAAAAAATGAATGAGGTGTTGGACAAGTGAAAGAATATCTATAAGTGTTAAGTAAAATGAAATTGTAAAATGTTCTATAGAGGAAGGTGCCCTAGCCTTGTTGCCAGCCAACAAATGTGTTTGAGAAATTTGAGTGTACTGGTTGGCTAGGGAGACTCTGCCTACTCAGTCTGTACTCTGTAAGTCTGTATAATATTTTTAAAATAATTTAATCCACAGCCTCCAACCTCCCCTTCTAAGCACTAGTACTGGACGTTGGCTGTTGCTTGCCACTTGCTAATAAACTGTAGAATAGAAAATAAATGGAATAAAACTATAAGCTGCTACTAGGGTAGGATAGGGTTGCTGGATTCCCTTCCAAAACCCCAATCGCAACAGCAGCAAAAAAGCTGTAGGCGCAGGGTAAAAGGACCTTGGCCAAGTAAATGAACTTGGTGGGAAATTGGGATACAAAAGAAATGGTATGGTAGTGTAAAATAATATATTTTCAAAATAAATCCGCAGCACCTCCCCTCCCCTACCGCTCCCACTCAAATCTTTTCTCCCCCTTGAAGCAAATATAAGCAAATAAAAAACAGAACTCTTCCTCAAAAATGCAGCAGAAAACAAAAAAGAATAAACACTGCGTTGCTATTCCCCACAGGGAATAGAAGAAATTATTATGTTTTGCGAATTAATATCAATTCAATTCCCTCCCTGCCTAGTAGCGAGACCGCGACCGCGACCGCGAAATCGAAACTAGACTGAGCGCAGCAATCCAGCCCTGACCGATCACCCTCCACAAGATCCAAGCCCAGACTGTGACAGACTGGAACTGCCTCGGCTTTTTATGCCCTCTGGCACATCCAGAAGTGTCAGTCAAAACCTGTCCATGCGATTGGTGCAATGGCTCCGAAAATTTGCATGGTCCCGTCCCATGGCCAGCCCATCGTTGTGCAGGTGTAAAAAAATAAATTAAGAAAAAAATAAAATAAAATCAACGGAGATGTATTTTGGCAAGACAAACCCACTGCTGCTACTATAAAAAATCAAGCATTTAAAATAGGTTACTTTCGCATGTTTCTGTGGTGCTTTGGTGGGGTTTGGGGCAAGGATTTCCAAAAAAATATTGCGGTCGCCATTTTGGACCGGGAATCGGTATTTTTTTATTTTTAAAAACTTTTTTTCTGTGCCGCTTGGCATTGCGCGATCGCCGCGTGCAAGTAACGACCACGACAAATCAGACCAAATTGTTCGTTCGTCGGTTCGAGCTTGAAGTCTGGCGGAGTAATTCCCGTTACCGTTTCCGTAGAGTAACGGATACGAGTAACGGAAATGGAAACGGGAATACCGCTAAGTCGTGCCCATCTCTACTGCTGAATAGTGGTCAAACGATTTAGATATCTGGCCTTAGGCTCAGTAGTAGAATTTATTCTTTTAAGGTTTACATTTTATACGTATTTTATATTGTCCTTGCAAAGTCTTATGCAATAATGCTGCATTCTGCTGTGCCATACAAAATAAATAAAACTGGGCAAAAATGTAAATGATGCATCAACTAATTAATACCTACCTATCAATGCAAGTATTTCCTGAAGTTAAGAGATAAAGAGCTAGAATTCAAAGGCAGCAAAAAGGGAAGGGAAAAATCTGGTCATAAATATAGACAGTCTATATTGGATGTCCCTGTTGTAGCATTTTGGTGCTAAAAGCAAACCTTTGCTGCATTGTTCTCTTTGGAGCCCTTTGTGTAAATGTTACTCTTTTTAAACACTCTAATGTAAGAATTTTGTAAAGAACTTCAAATGCCATTCCTCCGTTTAAGATAGGGTAGTCTTGTGAGAGCACTGATCTAATCAGTCTTTCAGTGGATATTTTTTTTAAAAGTCCTACATAAAGAAATCAGTGATATACTCAAGAGAATGGCATTATTTTAATATGCTCAGATTGATTGTGAATTTGCATCAAGGAGCTCTTTTTGGGCTTGCATTGTCACAGTATCTCTGGATCGATCTTACACACTTAATTTCCTGTGCTTTGTCTTCTCTGATAAAAAGAGAGAGCCTGTCTAAAAGATTAAATCACAACAAAGGAAAGAGAAAGTCTCTTTCTATTTGGCACATCATGTGCCACAATATGATGCTCAATTATTCAGCACTCCTTTCTCTGGTTTAGAGCCAGTTTCTATAAACAGGAAATGTTCCCATTACAAATCTTTACTGATGTCCTGCTGGTGCAGTCCCATGGTTTAGGTGAGGAGGGAGCCCAGCCAGCCTTGACCCAGCAGGGTACTGCTGCTTGCTGCCACCCCAGAAAATGACTGAACATAAAAAGCAGAAGCTACTCAGTCTGATCGATTCAGAGTGTTAGTGTGCAGAGCTGAAGTTCTTCCTGTTCCAGAAACCTATAGTAACAATTCATAAATGTGGTTACATAACCAAGGCTGTAATCCTATAAGCACTTATGTCCATTGAACTCAACATAACTCCTTTTAAAGAAGCCATGATTATGATTACATAGGTACTCCTTATGTAATCATCCTGGGAAATATTTATTTATTTATTTATTTATTTATTTATTTATTTATTTATTTATTTATTTATTTATTAGATTTTTATGCCATCCATCTCACTTGGAGCCACTCTGGGCAGTGAACAATAAAATGATCCAAGTATAAACATAACACAAAAGTAACTTCAAAGAATATCAGACATTTTTTAAAAAACCAATAATAAGAAAGATAAGAGTCTACATGCTTAACCAGTAGAAAAACAATTGTTTCTAAAGAAGAGATTCTTTTCAAAATAGAAAGGGGTGAGTAAGAACTTTTTCCCTTTAAGAAGAAAAGAATGAAAGTAAAGAATGCAGAGAAGAAAAGGAAAGGGAGAAGGGAAGTAAGACAGCTAGGAAGGATGAGGAATAAGGAAAAAGGAGAAAAAGGAAAGAAGGAAGAAAAGGAGACAATACAGAAAGGAAAGAGGGAACATATAAAAAGAAGTGAAAAGAACAACATTCTCTATTTCCTTATAATAAAGAGACCCTTAGCAATAAGATCTCAATAAGATAAGGCTTCCTGAACAATTATAATTGATTGAGAGCAGGAAAAATGCACATTTAGATTATGCATTTGTATATTTGTGCCCAGAACCGAAAGTTGTATTCTGCATGGGAAATTTACCTTGTTTGCTCTTTCTCTTTTAAAAATATATATTTGTTATTTTCAAACCAGCTTGAGTTACTGATATATAGAAGGGATGGCATCAACTGATTGGCAAGGCTCTTGCCTGCAAGAAGTTTGGTGATCAGACATGGGCAGGACCAGAAAAAATGACGTTTCGAGTTTCGTTTGTCGGAACGGGTCCGTTTCGGGTCATTTCCGTTTGTCGTGAAATTTTTCAAAAATTTGTCATTTCGTTGTTTCGTTTGTCATTTCCACCGCAATTTAGCGCGATTTGACTTCCCCCAGAGTATAGGGGCGTCCCACAATCAGGGCCGGTGCTAGGTGTTTTTGTGCCCTAGGTGGTGGGCGGGGCAGGGGGCGGGCGGAGGGGGGGAGGTGCGGGTGGGCGGTGTTGGCGGGGGGGCATGGGCGGGTGGCAACAGCGGCAGGGGGGAGGTACGGGCGGGCGAGCGGTTGGGCGGTGGCCGCGGGCGGGCGAGTGGGTGGGCGGCGGCGTGGGCCGCAGGCGGGTGGCGGCATGGGCAGACGGGCGAGTGGGCATTTAGGATATCACTTAGGATAGAGGTTCTGTTCTTGGCTTGTAGCCCAAATGTGTGTGTGTGTGCAAGCAAATTGAAGTTGGGAAAATAGAAAATAAATGGTAGTATATATTTTTAAAATAAATCCACACCTCCCACTCCCAGTCGAACCTCCCCCTTTATCCAATATCAGAAAAAAATCCTCACAAACTGCCAGAGAAGAAATAAAGAATATACTGCTATTCCCTTCAGCAAACAAAGCTGCAGGGAATCAAAGAAATTATTTTCTAAATTCAATTCCCTCCCTGCCTGCCTAACTTAAATCCTAAAGCCTCCAGCCTCCCTCCTCAATCTCGATTGGATCACACCAGCACCAGCAGCCAGTCCTCCTCCCTCAACCACATCCATACACCCGACTGCGATTTCTGGAAGGTGCCTCGGCTTTTTATGCCCTCCGAGACATCCAGAAGTGTCAGTCAAAAACCTGGTGATGCCATTGGTGGAATGGTTCAAAAAATTTGCATGGTCCCATCCCATGCCCAGCCCAAATGGGCAGTTCTAAAAATAAAATAAAATAAAATAAAATAAAATCAATATGACGTTTTATTGCTATTAAAAAAAACCCACTGCTGCTACTATTAAAATTCAGGCATTTAAAATAAATAAATTTCACATGTTTCTGTGGTGATTTCGTGTGTTTTTTTGACCACAATTTCAAAAGAAAAATTGCGGTCACCATTTTGGATCCCCCCACCGCATGGCATGGCGAGACGACGAGGATGACCCCCCCCCCAGCCTGGTGAAAGCAGCCCAGGACAGGAGAAGGGGGGGGAAACCATCCCTCTGTTAGGTAGCAAAGCCTCAGGCTGGCATGTTTTCACCTGCTTTTTTGGCCGGGAGTCGGGTTTAAAAAAAAAACTTTTAAAAACCTTTTCTGTGCTTCGCATTGTGCGATCGCCGTGATGCCACAAACGAAAATGAAAAACCTGACCAAATTTTCCTTTTTTCGCTTCGAGTTCGAGTTCTGACAGCTTAATTATCGTTACCGTTTCCGTTACGTAATGGAAACGAAAAATGGAAACGAAAATGAAAATTTCGCCAAGTCGTGCCCATGTCTATTGGTGATAAGCTTCTTAAGCAGTGAACTTCAGTGAGCAGGAAAGACTGGAACTAGTTCAAGGAAGCTTGAAATAGTGGCACTTAGGCCTTAACCTCAGCCAGCTAATTAGAAGCTGTTAAAAGAAAGGATCTCTAGAGTGAGTCTTTCTGTAGACAAGACTCAGGAAGTATGTCACTTGGACAGGAATAAACAGGGCGATAGAGGTGCTTTTGAAAGTTAATGCATGTGGTTATATTGAGCCAAGTGGAGAGATGACCTGCACTCGAGGTTTTTGGTATAGCTGGATAGCCAAGGGAGCTGACTTAATTGGCATGGATGGTCCGCTGATGTTCCTAGAGGCAAGAATGCAGGTCACAACCTTTGCCTGGTGGTATGGGGATCTCCCCCTCCCTTTGCCCTTGCCCTTGTCATGGGGGGAAATAAGAGGACAGCTTTCCCCACCACCACTTCGAAGGCGAATACTGAAATGTGGGTGTGCTTTCAGTTCAAAGACAGAGCGCTAAATCATTCTTAACTTTGATTGTATTTCAGAGAATCTGACATGAAAAGAATGTTTCTGTTGGGGAGTGGGGCTGGGGGGAAGAAAGAAAAAAAGTCCCCAGCGTAAAAGCAGGAAAAATCTCATTTTGGACTCTGCTCCTTTATGTTCTCCTGGCTGACTGCCTGTGCCTTGGGGCTATTTCACACCATGCATCTTGAGCTCTATTTTAGTTCCTTCTCTGTTGATGATTTTTGTCCCACAGAGCCAATATCTGTAACGTAATTGCCTGGGCACAGACTGCTCACAGGCAGGATTCTTTGCTAATGTACATTTTGAGTTGACACACCCCTGGTGGTCTGTGTCATTTTCCAAGACAGATGTTCCATTACAACCTCTTTACTTGTCAGTGGCATTATGCCCTTCATGGTGGCTGCTGCTACTGCTATTCCTATGAATACTACCGGTAACAGTGTCATTCAGTAATTCTTCGCATACCAAGGCATGGCTTCACACAGAAATAGAAAAACAAAATAATTGCACAGTGATGTGACAGGGTGGCAGATGGGACATCTTGATGATAAGGCATTGCTTGCTTTTCTGTCTCAGGCAGCAAAATGTCTTGGGATGGCTTCAGATGGACGTGACCATGTGGCCAGGGAGAAATACAAGAACGAGGCAGAAACTGTCCTTCAGCAGCTGTTAGATTGTGCTGAATGACACTGCTGAGATGTGTGTGCTGGGCCATTTTGTCTACCTTTCTGATGTTTGTTTCTCTTCAATGTTAACTTGGGGTACTATAAAGCAGGGGCCAGGAAGCTTCTGAGGGTCTAAGGGAGCTTCGCACAGTTTTTCAGACCTCAACAGTCCATTTACATCAATGTTTCTGAAGCTGGGACGACAATAAATTCACTTTCAGTCATTAAAAAAAAGTACTGTTTTGGTCCTAAAATAGGTTCTCAGGAAGAATCTGAAATAACTTCCTCATTAGGAGAAAGGCAGCCCACAAGTGACACTAAACAAACAAAAACTTTGTTAAGGTATTGATGGCCACTTATACCCAGGAAAATTAGGAATGTTGTAGGAATCGGATTATGATGGGTTACAACACTGTTAGGCCCTCTGGATGGTGAGGGAGGAAAAGAGGAGGTTAAGGAAGACTTGGACATTGCAGAGAAATTGAATGAGTTCTTTGCGTCTGTCTTCACGACAGAGGACCTTGAGCGGATTCCGCTGCCTCAGCCGCCCCTCCTGACTAAAGAATTAAATCAAATACAGGTTAAAAGAGAGGAGGTTTTAGGACTAATTGATAAATTGAGGATTAACAAGTCACCGGGCCCAGATGGCATCCACCCAAGGGTTATTAGGGAACTGAGAAATGAAATTGCAGATCTCCTAACGGTTATATGCAACTTGTCTCTTAGAACGGCCACAGTGCCGGAGGACTGGAGGATAGCAGATGTCACACCAATCTTTAAAAAAGGAAGGAGGGGGGACCCGGGAAACTACAGGCCGGTTAGCCTTACATCTGTCCCAGGGAAGATGGTGGAAAGCCTCATCCAAGAGAAAATCTTAAAACACATAAAAGAACAAACCTTGCTGAGAGAAAATCAGCATGGCTTCTGTAAGGGTAAATCTTGTCTGACAAACCTCTTAGAATTTTTTGAAAAGGTCAACAGGCACGTGGATTTGGGTGAACCGGTTGATATAGTCTATCTGGATTTTCAAAAGGCTTTTGACACAGTCCCTCACCAAAGGCTGCTGAGAAAATTGCACAGTCAGGGGATAAGAGGGCAGGTCCTATGGATTGAGAACTGGTTGAGATCCCGGAAACAAAGAGTAGGTGTCAATGGGAAATTTTCACATTGGAGAGAAGTGAAAAGCGGTGTGCCCCAGGGCTCGGTCCTGGGACCGGTGCTTTTCAATCTGTTCATAAATGACCTGGAGACAGGGATAAACAGTGAGGTGGCCAAGTTTGCAGATGACACAAAACTTTTCCGTGTAGAAAAAACCCAGAGAAGATTGTGAAGAGCTCCAGAAGGATCTCTCCAAACTGGGGGAATGGGCTGAGAAATGGCAAATGCATTTTAATGTAACCAAATGTAAAGTAATGCATATTGGGGCAAAAAATCCAAACTTCATCTATCAACTCATGGGCTCTGAGTTATCCGTGACGGATCAGGAAAGAGATCTTGGTGTGTTGGTGGACAGCTCCATGAAGGTGTCTCCCCAATGTGCGGCAGCGGTGAAGAAGGCCAATTCCATGCTAGGGATTATCAAAAAGGGGATTGAAAATAAAACAGCCAACATTATAATGCCATTATACAAAGCAATAGTAAGGCCCCACCTGGAGTATTGTGTACAATTCTGGTCACCGCATCTCAAGAAAGACATAGTGGAACTGGAAAAGGTGCAGAAGAGAGCGACTAAAATGATCACTGGGCTGGTGCACCTCCCTTATGAAGAAAGGCTAAAACATTTGGGCCTCTTTAGTCTGGAAAAAAGGCGCTTGAGGGGGGATATGATTGAGACATACAAAATAATGCAGGGTATGAGTAAAGTGGAGAGAGGGAAGCTCTTCTCCCTCTCCCAAAATACCAGAACTAGGGGACATACACTCAAATTGAGGGCTGAGAGAGTAAAAACTGACAAAAGAAAATATTTTTTCACCCAGCGCGTTGTAAGTCTATGGAATTCCCTGCCACACGATGTGGTGATGGCATCTGACCTGGTTGCCTTCAAAAGGGGATTGGACAGATTCCTGGAGGAAAAGTCCATCACAGGTTACAAACCATGATGGAGATGTGTAATCTCCAGGCTTTAAACCAGGGTACTTCAAGGGCCAGATGCAGGGGAGTGGTATCAGGAGACAGATATCTAGTCTCATGCGCTCCCAAACGCATCTGGTGGAGCCGCTGTGAGATACAGGAAGCTGGACTAGATGGGCCTTTGGCCTGATCCAGCATGGCTCTTCTTATGTTCTTATGTTCTTATGTTATTATTCCATCCTTCCTTGCTTCTTTCTAGCTTAGTTTCTTTTATGAGGTACAAAGCCAGATGGTATTCTCATCACATTTAAGATTATATCCAAGTGTATTTTTAAAAATTAAACACCAGGCATATTGAAAGTGATATTTATTGTTACCTCTACAAACAAGATTGGAAGATCTTAACTTTTCCACACTAGCCAAAACCCTGACCAAAGAAAAGGAAAGAAACCAAAACCAAAACCTAATATTCCTTTTGACAAGTCTCTGAGACAGGAAGGGCTGTTATTGTAGGACTTGATTTGGACTCATCCTAATATTCTTGTTTCTGAAGATTAAGAAATAAAGCGAGATACAAAAACAAGCTTCCAGCAGATTCCAGGAAGTGTGACATCTGTGTGGGTAAATTAGAGCAGTCTGGCAAGGTGTGATTCTTCCTGGGATTAGCACAGAGCTTTCATATCAATTGCTAATCTTTTCAGTGGCATATTCAGAAATGAAATTGGAGAAAAGTGAAATACACAGAAGAGGGCAGAAGTTAGTAGATGCCATACTAATTCCATTCAAGTCGAAGCTAGTACAAAATACAAGTCAAGAAATAAAGCAAAGAATCAGTAATATATCTTTATTCAAATTCTGTAACTTCTCAAAATATTGTTCTAGTAGTCTTGGTGTCTATTTGCTAGCACGCATGTGCACACACACTTGTGGGCACACCTACTGATTTGGATTTTCCACTGTTCTTAGGTACTGCCAAGTTCCTTGTAACATGACAGTCTGAGCTGTCAAAACCAGCTGGATGGCGGTGGTGATCTCACTGCAGCCCACCAGCTTTCCCCTTCCCATTCAAAACACAAACTGCTCCAGATTTTGGGAGATTCCAGGGAAGAGTCCAAGGAAGCTCCTCCTCAAAGAGTTCCAAATTGTTTCATTTTGTTTCATTTCCTTTTGAAAAAACATCATTACTAACAAAACAAAATGAAACTACTAAAGAAAGGAAACAAAACAAAATGATATGCTATATTTTCATTTCATGCCTATCTCTAGCTATGGCACATTGAAAAAGGGCTTGCCCATGGTCCATAATCCCTTGGGATTTGAGATAGAGCTTGCCCTGTCCCTTTCAATAAGGTGTTTTGCACAGATGTGGTCTTGGGAGTGTCTGAAGGCATTTTCAAGTTTCATTCTACCATTGGTAGCAAAGTGGCAGGAATCAGTCACATGAAAATATGAAACGGGAAAGAATGTGATTCATGCAATCCAATTACCAGTGTGAATCCACTGGGTTGTTAAGGTCAAATAGCGTTTTTTCCCAGGCACAAAATATTTGACATTGAGTAGTTTGGGTTGCTCCAGTCACAAAGACGTTCAGCACCAAAAAGGCCAGTTAGAGGCTTGGAGTTCAGGTTGATGCTTGAGAGGGCTAGAATCAACCATAGAGTTGGAAGAGGCCTATAAGACCATTGAATCCAACCATCTATGGAGGAACACAAATCAAATTATACCTGTCATATGGTTGTCTATTTTTCTCTTAAATGCTTCCATTACTGTCTTCTGAAATCATTGGTTGCATTGCTGTTTTGTTCTAATAGTTAAGAGCTTGAATTTCCTAACTTGAGTCCATTGCTCTGCATCCTGCCCGCTGGGAGATTCCATTTGAACATTAGGAAGAACTTCATGACAGTTAGAGCTGTTCGGCAGTGGAATATGCTGCCGTGGAGGGTGGTGGAGTCTCCTTCTTTGGAGGTTTTTAAGCAGAGGCTGGATGGCCATCTGTGATGGGGTTCCTGCATGGCAGGGGGTTGGCCTAGATGGCCCTTGAGGTCTCTTCTAACTCTATGATTCTAAGATTCTATAATTCTATGAACAGATTCTGCCTCTCGTCTACATGCAAGCCCTTCAAATAATTTGTCAGCATCATTCTTAAAGTGCAGTGTCCAGAACTGGGCAAAATAATGAAGGTGAGGCCTAATCAGTGCTGATTTGTGCAGGATTTGGAAATTATACTTTTGTTAAAGCAGCCTAAAATAGCATTTGCCTTTTTGTGACAACATCACACTGTGGGCAAATATTCAACGTACGATCTACAATAATTCCAAGATCCTTCTTGATCATAATATTGCTGAGCCAGGTGTCTTCCAATCTTGTAATTCTGCCACCAAGAGACCTCTTGGTATTGGGGTGGCTAATTTTTTGTAAATAAATAAATAAATAAATAAATAAATAAATAAATAAATAAATAAATAAATAAATGGTTTCTTTTTCCTAGGTGTAGTATTTGCACTTATCCCTGCTAAATTTCATTCTGTTGGTTTCATCCCAGTGCTCTAGTCCAGGGGTCCTCAACCTAAGGCCCCGGGGCCAGATGTGGCCCCCCAAGGTCCTGAATCCGGCCCCTGGGACCAATTGTAACCCCACACCGAACCCCTGTTTTATGAGCAAGCCAGCCTCCGCAGCTACTTTTGGACTGTGATCCGGCCCCCAGTGGTGTCTGGGTGGTGGTGGACCGGCCCGTTGTTTGAAAACTTTGAGAACCCCAGCTCTAGTCTATCAAGATCAGTTTGAATTTTGTTTCCATTTTCCAGGGTATTAGCTCCCCCCCCCCAATTTTGTGTCATCTGTGAAACTTACAAGAATTCCATGTCAAAATCATTAATAAAAATTTGAAGAGCACCGGACCCATGACTGAGCCTTGGCATACCCCACTTGTTGCCTCCTCCCACATATAGAACAAGCCATTAATCATCACTAGTAGTCAATTCTGTAGCCACCTTACACTTGATTTATCCAGCCTACACCTTGTTAGCTTGCTAATCAGGATGTCATGAGGAACTTTGTCAAAGAATTTGCTGGAGTTGAGCCATATTACACCTACAGCATTCCCTTTACCAGAGAGGTTACCTCATCAAAACATGATAAAAAGGAATGAGCATGGAGGATATTATGTGATTCAAACCTGGTGATCACCATAGGTTAAATCCACCTGGTTTTCCAGTCTATCAGGAGAATGTGACCCAATTCCTCCTGCCTCTCACACAATCAGCAGACACTTTCAGGCTGCATGAGAAATGATCCACCAGTTGGTGACATTGCTCCAGAAGTGCCCACATTTCCAGGTGCCTGCACCCCCCCCGGTAGCCTTAATATGGTTGCCCAGAGCAGTGGCATCATGCAGAATGAGGTATAACTTATGTGCCATGTGCAGAATGCCCTCAAAGCCCACCACATTTAGATGCCCAGCATCCATGAATATGTGACCACAGATTATCTCCTCCAGAGCCCACTGCTGAAGCTTGGCCAGGACCTCATCAGTGATGTTCCTGTTTGTTACCCAAGCCATCATGTGCTTCACCTGCAGAAGAACTGACCTGTAGCCAGGTGGCAAGATTAGGGCCACTAATGAGCTGTGAGTGAGATATACCCATGCTAAACTTCACTGCTCCTATGACAGCAAAAGCTGGCCATGGACCTCCTCCCACACAATGGTAGAATGATGGCAAGACTATATTGGTGATGGTTCTCCATGAATAATAGAATCCTAGAGTTGGAAGAGACCTCAAGGGCCATCTAGGCCAACCCCCTGCCATGCAGGAACCCCATCACAATATTTTCGACAGATGGCCATCCAGCCTCTTCTTAAAAACCTCCAAAGAAGGAGACTCCACCACCCTCCACGGCAGCATATTCCACTGCCGAATAGCTCTAACTGTCATGAAGTTCTTCCTAATGTTCAAATGGAATCTCTTCTGCTGTAGTTTGAAACCATTGCCCTGAGTCCTAGTCTCTAAAGTCATGGAAAACAAACCTGTTCCCTCTTCAATATGACTTCCTTTCAAATATTTAAACATAGCTATCATATCCCGCCTCAGCCTTCTTTTAGAGAGGCTAAACATTCCCAGTTCCCTAACCCGTTCCTCATAAGACATTTCCTCCAGACCCTCAACCATCCTGGTCACCCTCCTCTGCACCCGCTCGAGGTTGTCAACATCCTTTTTAAACTGAAGTGCACAGAAGTGGACACAGTACTCCAGGTGAGTTCATACCAAGAGGAAAAAATGCAGTAATGAGTGGAAGTCACAGGATTCCACAGTGGGCAGTGGATACCTGATCAGTGTAATTATCTTGGTGACATGAGTCCACCTCTCACGTCTTATCCTTCAACCTTCAGCTGAGGATCAGTGTGGACCCATTTGGCATCACTTTGTGAAGCATGGGCTGCCTCATTCGCCCAGACCCAGCAATCTTCATGGCTGCCCTTTTGCTTGCCTATTCCTTCCCTTGGGGCTGATCTCTTCCTCCCCCAGGTGACAGGGACAAACAGCCTCTCTCTGGGCAGGGGCTTTGGGTGGTGCCTCTCTAGATCTTGGTTGAAGACAAATGCCTGGGGTCTCACCCTCTCCTGACCACCACGATGCATGCAGGCCTTGTAGCATACCAGACATGGATCATCATCAATTATCATGGTGAAATGCTTCCAGAGGGACCCTCTGCCAAGTTGGTCGCTGCCTGCCCCAGCCTGCTGCTGGCCTGAGAACACTGCATGCCAGTGGTGTTGGCCTGGAGAACAGAAGAGACAGGACTGGGAAACAGGGGTGGTGTGGGTGTTGAGAAAGCCTGTCATACCACTACTTGTTTAGAGGAGGGAGAGGGAGAGGGAGAGGGAGAGTCTGGCTGGAATAAACTAGGGAGAAAGGGGTAAAGTAATCCAAACACACAGCCCCTCCTGAGATCACTCATTCTGCCCTAAATCTCAAAATTTATTTAGCCTCTACAAGAACTGAAATGTACCTGCCTAAAATAAGACCTCCCTCTTCACTTCCCCACTGATTCAAGTAATTAATATAATAATGAATTAATGAAATGTAAAATAAAGTGGTTCACATTGCTGCCACAAAGGTGAAACTATGGAACAGCACAGCATGGCGCAGTAACTGCCAGAGCCAAAACTCTGAGCACAAATGCAAAAAGGCGCAGGGGAAATGCTTTATGAAGCCTATTAAATGGGATCACTCCCACAACCCTTTCAGCATTGCTGTTGGCTATACTCCATTCCAATCCAGCCATATCTACATTCCTCCCGGGTTTGCCCAGAGCTTCTGAATGGCTACAGCAGGCCACAGATGGCGCAGAAAGCCTCAAAGGATTCTTTTTTTAAAAAAGGATGGATATGATGAACTGATGAATCTATGAATAAATCTGGATAAAAATTGTTAAGACATCTTGTCATAGCCAAAATCCTTTTAGGCATGTGTTTTGTTTTGTTTTGTTTGGCACAGCAGGAATTATATAATCAATGGCATTTTCATATTATTAAAAAAAAATCCTTAAGGCACATGATTTAATTGTATTGCATACAACCCATGCACACTCTGAAACTGAAAAATGAAGTCTTTAATCATAACATCTTTGCTGCTATAGCACAGAATTTTGGCCATATGATTGTAAATTCCTTCTCTATCACAGACCCTCAAAAGTTTTAATAATGTCACACCTTTCACCATAAATGTTCAGGCCTAGAGATGGGCATGAAATGAGCAATTTTTCATTTTTGTTTTTGTTTTTTCGTTTCGTTACGAACTGAAACAACAGAATTTTGTCGTGCATTTCGTTTTCGTTGCGGCAAATACATTGAACTGTAATGAATGCTAAAGAAACAGCAATTTTTTTTATTTTTGTTTTTTTGTTTCATTACGTAATGAAACGAAAATGAATTTTTTTGCAAACAATTCACGAAAAATGAAAACGAACCGAAACGGACCCCCTAAATGACAAACAATAAACGAAACACCATTTTTTTTGAGTCGTGCCCATCTCTATTCAGGCCTTTTGTGGGTGAACAAAAGTTCTGATAAAGATGAGGCAGGGTTGAGTTGGGTGTCTTTATCTAAGCCACATCAAGCTAAAGTAATTTGTTCAAGAATAAAATGTTGTCCTTCATATTCTTATGCCCCCAGTTTCCCCATTTCCTGTCCAATACAAAATATCAAAGCCAAGTACATCCTGCTAAGTGCATAGGGTCATGTTTCAGGTGAGACAGGTCACTGGTTGTCCCAGAGGCCTTAAAATCCAGAACCTAAGCAGCTCTCACATGAATATTAAAATCCTGTAGAACTACTAATTTAGAGGATTCCAATGTGATTTTTACCCATTATGGTTCATCATCTCTCTGGAAATACTCCAGGCTCAGATTGTTTTTCCCCCCAGGCTACTTCAATTTCACTTTGTCAGAACTTTGGCCCAAGTACTGTATATTCTTCGTGTAACCTGTATTTTCCATCTATTAAAATAAATAGGAAATCACAGTTATGGTTTTAAAAGGAGATTAAAAAGGATTTAAGCATCCGGTTTAATGCTACAATTTTAATGGAATAATATAGAAATTCTGATTAGCTGTCACCATGCTGGGCAACATTTTCTCCTACTGCATTTGGGCAAAACATGAGATGTAATGAATGCCAAAGAGATGCTTGCCCTAGCCCCTATACTGCTACTCTCCAGCCACTTACCAGCAATAATAGCAACTCTCGAAATACAGGTGCAAGCTTAGAATGCAGATAGGCAGAAATTGGAATAAGAGTATTTTCAGCATTCTGAAAACAACAAAAAATGCTTTCTCTGATAATAACATTATCAAAAAGTGATTTATTTCATGATACAGATGACACTGCTTGGCGTTTTAAGAAATAATTCCTAGCTAGAGATTGAGAAGATATTTTTATAACTGGGTATCATGTTGATTGATCAGAAATAAGATTCTTGTTTTAATTCATTAGATTATGGCTGTAGGTGCATAGCCACTTAGTATAAGGAAGCAAACAGCTCCATATATGTATCATGACTTCTGATGGATGTTCTGGTACATTTCTTTATCTGTATGTTGGTATTTTTAAATATTAACTTTAAATATTAACTTTAAATACTTGTGAATCGACTATTAGGCAACATCAGCTATAGTTGTAACCTGGGTGATGCACAGACAAAAATCAGTCAATTGTTTTTAAAAAAACATCCATAATTAAAATATTTTCAGTGTCAACCCTCCCCCCGTCTTAAAAATTCAGGACAGAATAAATGAACATGCCTAATGAATGATTATTGAAAAGTAGAGAGCAATTGGCTCAAATGGGGAGTGGGAGACCAGGGAGAGTATATTAGCACTACAGTCATATTGCTAACTGCTGGCACACCCTCGTTCTTCAGGATTGCATGTAGTCAAGGAGTAAGAACTACATGACCCATAGAACACACGACTTCAGACCCTCCCCCCTTGAAATCCTCTTACAAGAAAATAGTGATGAAAATGCTGGCTCCGTGGGCGGTATATCTGCCCGACGAAGCCAATTTGCCCTCTCGCGAGAAGGTGCGAGAAGGGCAGGACGCTACCAAGCGTCCAGAAAGGAGGGGGAGGAGCGCCCTTTAAAAGGGCGACTCCGACCCCCTCCACCAGGCATTCCAACTCGGCGTTTGGCAGGGACTGACCTGCCGGCCAAGAGGGAGGAGCCGCCATTTTGTTCCGTGCGCCATTTTGCGAGCCGCGTTTTGCGGCTGCACGGGCAAACACGGGTGCATCACGAGCCCCAGCTGGGCCGGTATAGCCAGCCGATAGCCGCGCAGAGAGAGAAAAAGCAGCCTGGGAGCCCAGCAAGCAGCAGCAGGCCCACGAGCCGCAGGAGCACAGCGAGCTCGGGGGAGCGGCATTGGCCCTCCCCCTATGTGAGGAGTGGGCCCATCCGGGCCACAGGAGGCTGCCGGGCCGTGAAGCGATCACCCTGCTGGCTGGGGGATGGGTGCATGGGAAGAAAGAGAGGGTGCTGTGAGGGGTGGGGGTTTTCCTCCAGACGTTGTCTGGCTGTGGGTGGAAGCAGGGAGGGTAACAGAGCTTGTTCCCCTCCCCTTTTCAAGCCCACGCCAGTCACCCCCCCCACTTGCATACTCCAGCCCATGACTGGCCATCCCTAAGGCAGAGGACACCCGGCAGGTGGGCTGCTCCCTGGGCCCTCTCTGGACCCATTATCCCCCCCCATCTGGTTCATCAACAAACCCTGTGGGGGTTGGGCTTGAGGCCCAGTGCGAGAGGGACTATAACATGGCTCCCAAGAAGGGTGCGGGGCCTAGCAAGGGCAAGCAGCCTGCCAGGAGGCCTAGGCCAGCAAGCCAACCAGTGACACCCCCCTCGGATGAGGAGGGCTGGCCTATTTGGCTTGAGCTGGAGTCGTGCTTGCTGGCCTTGGAGGCTGCCAAGGGGGTAAGTTTTCAACAGGACCAACCTGGACTGCAGCCTAGGTCAGGTTCCCGGCCATCAAAGTCCCGAAAGCGCACGCAACTGAGAGGGGTCACTGATAGCCTGTCCGCTCGCTTTACAGCTCTGGAGAGGTCGGAGACGGGCCTGGCGGCGACCAGCTGCATTCCTGCCACCACCAAGCATCCTCCCCCCCCCCCGCAAGGACAGGCCGGGCCGCCGGACAATGCTGATGCAACCGAGGGTGAGGATGAGGCCGCTACCACGGCAACCACAGCGGAGACCCCATCAACAAGTGAGTTGGCCTGCGCACCTGACACAGCGCCCACCATCACATGGCCTTGGCCTAACAGTACCCCAGGGGCTGGCTGGGCTGCGCCGGCCTACTGGCCTCCGTAGCCTCCCTCTGGCCTCCCTGCCACACCAGAACACCAGCATCCTGGGTTGGAGTCCCTGCCCCTTTGCCAGGGGCCCAGTTGCCACATGGTGTCCCCATGCTGGGCCAGCAGCCGCTACCGTCGGGGAGTGGTGGTCTCTTACCCGCCCAGGTAACACCTGCCCTGCAGGGATGGCCCCATAATCAGCTGTCCGCTTGGCCTGCGCCTGGACAGCAGGCCATGGGCGTGCCACCGTGGCCCTATCCTGGCCTGGTATCAGGCTACGCTGGGGTGCCGGTGGGGGCGATCCCTTATGGAGACTATACGTCGCCCTTTGGGCACCATCTGGCCCAAGCGACCAAGCAAAAAATTTGGAGGGGGGAGTTCTTAGACATATTTCGTCTCCTGAATAGGGAGTTGGACACCAAGGAGCTCGACAAGCAGGACCCTCAAGATAAGGAACACAGACTTAGGAAGAAGCCCGAACGCTCATGGGTGACGTGGCTTCCGGCCTATCTGATCTATCTGATCCCTGTCACTGCAAGCCCACCCCTGGAGGGCTCAGTCCATGTTAAAATACCTGGACATCATATATTGTGCCTTCGTGGACTTCCCGGCCCATTCCTGGCTGCAGTACGACGAAGAATTTCACCATAGAGCAGCCCTGGATCCCCTTATTAGATGGGACGAATCACTCCCACCCATTTGGCTACAATTTATTACCCCTGTCAGGCCGGTGCTGGGGGAGAGGTATGACAGTGGGCACTTATTTAGGAAGGGAACAGCTAATGCACCTGCCCGCGTCTCGGCGGGCCAGTCAGTTTAATTCTGGCTTTTCTGTTGGGACTACAATGGGCAGGGTGCCTATTACAGAAAACCATGTGGCTTCAAGCATGAATGCTCGGTGTGCGGGGCCCAGCACCCGGCCACCAACTGTAGCAGAGCCCGTCCCCCACAGGGAAGGGCTAGGGACCCGGCAGGTAATAGAAAGCCCAGACCTAATGACCCTTCCCCTGCAAAAGGGGCCCAGCCCAATTAAGTTGGCTATCTTGTGACAGTGGGCGTCCGTATACCCGGACGCGGTTACGGCTAAGTTCTTAGTTGATGGTTTTGAGTTGGGTTTTCATATACCGTTTGAGGGCACGAGGCAGCCAGTGTCAGCCCGGAACCTATGGTCCCTGGTAGGTGCCGACGGGATTTCGGAGGAAAAGATCTCTAAGGAAGTGCGGGAGGACAGGGTGCTGGGGCCATTTCCGGTGCCCCCAGTGCCAACTTGCGGGTGTCACCACTGGGCCTGGTCCCCAAGAAAGCACCTGGGGAATTTAGGCTTTACGTCCCACCCTAGTAGCACCTCAGTCAACGATGGCATCCTGCACAAGCTGTGCATGGTCAAGTATACATCCTTTGTTGCAGCGGTACGCATGGTGCGCACCTGTGGGGTGGCCGCAGAGATGGCGAAATGCAACATGAAGTCGGCCTTCCGCCTTCTCCTGGTCCACCCTGCTGACTTTGAGCTGCTCGGTTTACAGTTCAGGAACCAGTTCTACATGGACCGTGCTTTGCCGTTCGGTTCTTCGGTGTCCTGTGCCGTATTCGAAAGGTTCAGTTCATTTGTAGAATGGCGCCTTTGCCATGTCACGGACCTCTCCAGTACAGCACACTACCTAGATGACTACCTGTTCTGTGGACCCGTTGGCACGGGCCGGTGTCAGTTCCTCCTGGACAGCTTTAGAATGCTGGCCGGGGAACTCGGCCTCCCACTGGCCGAGGAGAAAACTGAGGGCCCACTCCAGATGATCACTTTCCTGGGCATCGAGATAGACACCTGTGTCCAGGCATGCCACCTTCCGCAGGATAAGCTGTTGTCCCTCAGGGCACGGGTTCGGGAGGTGCAGGCCCACAGTAAGATATCCCTTTGGGAGCTTCAAGAGCTGGTTGGCCACCTTAACTTCACGTTTAAAGTGGTCGCCCCGGGGTGGGCCTTCCTTCGTCACCTCTATGCAGCCATGGCGGGCCTACATCAGCCCACGCACAGAACCACAGACATGAAGGAAGATCCGGCAGTTTGGCTGATCTTCCTTTGAGGGATTTAATGGGGTTTCGTTTTGGAGGGAAGAGCTCCGCTGCGGAGCTCAATTCCAGATGCAGACCGATGGGGCGGTGGACATGGACTTTGGCATCTTCTGGAAAGGCTCTTGGTGTAGCAGCTCCTGGCCCCCGGCATGGCACTTAGATGGCATCACCCGCGATCTCACCTTCCTGGAGTTGTTCCCCATATGGGTCGTACTTTATATCTGGTCCAAGCCTTGGGCCAACTCCGTTGCCCGCTTTTGGTGTTACAACATGGCAGTGGTCCACGTAATTAACAACCTCACATCCCGCTCCCCCAGGGTGATGCACCTAGTCAGGTCCTTTACTCTGAGGGCCTTGCAATATAACATACTGGCGCACGCCCGGCATGTCCCGGGGGTGAATAACGAAATTGCTGATGCTTTGTCCTGCCGACAGGCCGAGCGTTTCCGGGTCCTGGCCCCAGGAGTGGCCGCTCAACCTGTGGAGATCCCGAACGAGGTATGGCGGGTTGGCGAGCTGAGGCCGACCGAGCTCTCTGCCTCTCTGTTGCTCCCAGGACCAAGAGGGGCTGCGCATCAGTGATGGAGGAGTTCACCTCCTTTAGGGCAGGGCAGGGACTTGAACAGCAGTGGCTGCTGCCCATAGAACATCTACAGAGATTCCTGGTCCTCCTACATAGGAAGGGGTTGGCCCCCAGCTCCATGAAGGGAAAGCTGGTGGCCCTGGCCTTTTACTCCAAGCTCAAGGGCTGTAAGGACCCAACCGGGGACTTCAGGGTGATGGGCATGATCGCGGGTTGGGCTAGGGAGCGTGGCAGAACCCGGGACTCACATTTTCCCATCACACCCCAGATCGTAGACGAAATGAGCAATCACTGGCACGCTATATGCCGTGATGCACTTGAGGCCGCCTTATTTAGGGCGGCCTCCCTCCTAGCCTTCTTTGCGGCTCTTAGGATTAGCGAGCTGGTGGAAGCAGGCCAGCAGAATGCCTCCTTTGCGGCACTCCAGGTATCTGACATTTCCCTGGAACAGAGCCACCTGACGATACACATTAGGAGATCTAAGATGGACCAGAGAGGGAGAGGAGCAGTTATTAGCCTGGGCCCCTGTTCCAGGGCTGACATTTGCCCGCTGAGGGTGCTTAAATTGTACTTGGAATTGAGGGGGCACAAGAATGGTAAGCCTCTGACGAAATTTCAGTTTGGGCAGGTTACGGGACGGGTCCTCAGGGACATGGGGCTGGGGTCGCTGAAATTTGGTACCCACTCCTTTCAGATTGGCGCTGCCTTAACAGCGGCGGCGCTGGGCTACGATCCAGGCGCCATCTGCCGGCTGGGCAGGTGGGCCTCCCATTGCTATAAGCGGTATGTGCGACCGCTTCTGGCACTCTAACCTCTTGCTTGTATCTCCTCAGGAACGTGTTGCCAGGCCTCCCGTGCGAGTGTGGTGTTTGTGAGCCACAGCTACGTTTACTGCGCCGAGAAGTTTGCTCGCAGGTCCGGCTGGGGCCCCAATCTGGGGCTGGGCAATGTGGCCAAAGTTGAATGGCGGGGTAGGCGGGTATGTGGTGGCAGGACTTTTTCAGCATGGCTGCGGCCGCAGCGGTGGGTAAGTCCCCGGATGTCCTGCTGGTCCACCTGGGGGGTAACGATTTGACTAAACAAACGGGTAAGTCTCTGGTTCTTGATATTTTGTGAGACTTGGACACTTGGAAGGCCATGCATCCGGCCTGTAGAGTTGTTTGGTCAAATATGATACCCCGAAAATTAAATCGCTCCCGGAGGGGGGTGAGTAAGGAAGTCTGTCGGGCCGTTTCTCAGGACTTTGGGTCTGTTGTGGGCCACCCTGACTTCAATGTAAGCAGGACAGAGTTGTACAGGCCGGATGGCATCCATTTGTCAGACGAGGGCATGGAGCTGTTCCTGCGGAATGTTCGGAGGGGCCTGGAGGCTGAGCTAGCTTCGCTTGATGGGTGTCCGGGGCCATAGCAAGGTTAGGCCCGTGGCTGTTGCGGCTGAAGCTGAAGAGGGCAGTGGTGAGTATGTAATATCTGTCCCCAAGTACCCACCAACCAGGGCACTGCCAATCAGGAGGTCACAGTGTCCTGGTGGATGCAAGGGGACGCCTCCCTGCGCTGGGGGATAACCTAGCTTTATGCTAGTAAATGCAGGGAGGGGAACAGCACAGCGACTGGCCTGGGGGGTGCTGTCGGTTGACCGCACCCTCTTGGGGTTGTTCTCACCCTACGCTGCCTGGTTGGAGGGGTCTTGGGTGACCCCGGGGTTCCAACCATCACTGCTAATGCCAGGCCCCTCCTGTTGATGTTGTTGAATTTGTTCCTGTTTAATAAAGTGTGGCCCAGTTTACCCCCACTTACTGCCTCGTCTCGTCATTCCGAGTTGGGGGGGGCAATGTTTCATTCATTAAAATCTTTCTCCTTTTGTCCCATAGCTCTCATGGCTTTCAAACAATGGCATGGATTATTTTTTAGTTGGGTCAGAAGAAGGAAGGTTTTAATTATCAAATATCTCCTCCTGTTTTAGACATAATCACTAGAGATGGGCACGACTTAGCGGTATTCCCGTTTCCGTTTCTGTTACTCGTTTCCGTTACTCTACGGAAACGGTAACGGGAATCACTGCCCCAGACTTCGAGCTCGAACTGACGAACGAACAATTTGGTCTGATTTGTCGTGCTCGTTACTTGCATCGCGCAATGCCAAGCGGCACAGAAAAAAAGTTTTTAAAAGTTAAAAAAAAAACCGATTCCCGGCCCTAAAAGTAGGCGAAAACTGTCTGAGGGCACCTACCAGGCCAGAAGGGTGTTTTATTTGGGGGGGGTTCCCCGCCCCCCTCTCCTTGGCTATTGCTACTGCTGCGCTGCTGGTACCAGGCTGGGAGGGCGCATCCATTTGCCATGCAGTGCGGGGGATCCAAAATGGCGACCGCAATATTTTTTTTGAAATCGTTGCCCAAAACCCCACCAAAGCACCACAGAAACATGCGAAAATTAGCTATTTTAAATGCTTGAATTTTTACAGTAGCAGCAGTGGGTTTTTCTTGCAAAAAAGTCTCCGTTGATTTTATTTTATTTTATTTTTTTTTATTTTTTTACACCTGCGCATTCGCAATGATGGGCTCGCCCATGGGAGTGGACCATGCAAAGTTTTGGAGCCATTCCACCAATCGCATGGCTAGGTTTTGCTGACTGTACCAGGCTGGGAGGGCGCATCCATTTGCCATGCGGTGGGGGGGGAATCCAAAATGGCGACCGCAATATTTTTTTTGAAATTGTTGCCCAAAACCCCACCAAAGCACCACAGAAACATGCGAAAATTAGCTATTTTAAATGCTTGAATTTTTACAGTGGCAGCAGTGGGTTTTTCTTGCAAAAAAGTCTCCGTTGATTTTATTTTATTTTATTTTATTTTATTTTTTTACACCTGCACATTCGCAATGATGGGCTCGCCCATGGGAGTGGACCATGCAAAGTTTTGGAGCCATTCCACCAATCGCATGGCCAGGTTTTGCTGACTGTACCAGGCTGGGAGGGCGCATCCATTTGCCATGTGGTGGTGGGGGGATCCAAAATGGCGACCGCAATATTTTTTTTGAAATTGTTGCCCAAAACCCCACCAAAGCACCACAGAAACATGCGAAAATTAGCTATTTTAAATGCTTGAATTTTTACAGTAGCAGCAGTGGGGTTTTCTTGCAAAAAAAAGTCTCCGTTGATTTTATTTTATTTTATTTTATTTTATTTTTTTACACCTGCACATTTGCAATGATGGGCTCTCCCATGGGAGTAGACCATGCAAATTTTCCACCAATCGCATGGCCACTTGGCCAGGTTGACCACAGAGACTTCTGGGATGTGCCAATCGGGCATAAACAGCCCACTAATCGTAGCCCAAACCCGAACCCTAAGCCTAACCCATACGCCAGTACACTGTCCTTCTAAGTGGGTCAGAGAGGCACCCAGATGCACCCCAATACCCACCGTAACCTCACCCGTAACTAGCCTAACCCTTGGCGTTGCGCTAAGCTGTCTTAACCCTAAGCCAGATCTACTTGCATTGCACTACATGCAAGTACGTGAGACACAGCGGGTGCAATGAGTCTGCCAGTCCGTCACTTGTGGCTCTGGCTGACTCCTGCAGCTCCCTCCAGGAGCCCGCTACCCCCTCCCCAAACCAGTACTAACGACAACGAAAAAACGAAAAAACGAACCGACTAATTTTTGCAAATTTTCGCGAAAAACGGAAACGAGCCGAAACGGAACCGGCCCGACTAACGACAACTCAAAAAATTTTTTTTTCAAGTCGTGCCCATCTCTAATAATTACATCTCCACAAATGTAACTTATGGCACAGTGTGTGGACGATAGTCCTCAATGTGTCAATCAATTATTCTCATTTCATTTTTCATTTTTTGTTAAAAATGCTTTTGAGGGGGAAAAGAGAACAATCCAAAGGAGACAGGAGTACCATAGAAATGCTTATAGATCAGTAAGGGGTGTTCTAGATCTTATCTTGGGAAGTATCTCATTGTCTTGTTTTTCACTGTTCACATTTCCAGTTGGCTGGACATTGCATCCAGCTTTCTGGGTGTCTTTTAAAGCAGGTAGTAACATGCCATGGCATGGCACTTCTCATTAGGCTTTTTCCAATATGAAAAGAGATGGAGAAACTGAAAGAAGAAAGACCCCCCCCCCAAAAGGGGGGGATACAGTACCTGTGGCCACCTCATAACAGTAAGATTGGCTCAGAACGGACACTGTTATGCACACGTGCTCACGCACATACCTACTGACACTAGAGTGCCAGAAGAATGAAGCCGATAAACTGAAGGGGCCTCATGGCAATCAAACCTTTCAGGAAAAGCATAGGGCAGATTTTAGTGTAGTCTTTTTCAAAGTAGGAAAAAAAACCATAACGTATGTGAATAGTGACAGATATTTATTGTTTTTGTTCTTTATGTGTGAAATGTTGAACGAAGCTTTTTTGACATGGCTGAAATATTCTGGACAAGGCAGATCATGTGGGTCCATTTGTGCTCAATGTAATATGCTTTATGCTTATGGAGAGACCCACTACTCCGTTGGCTACTTTTGTCCCATCAGAAATGGAATTCCAATGCACTCAGTATACTTGCTGTGGCATTCTCCAGTAGTGCATCAGAATGTTTATGCTGTATATTTTGTAAATTTCTTTCTACATGTTAAACCTAGTTATTAAAAGCTCTAGGGAAGTAGTCTGTACACCACTTTATTATCAAGACCAGAGGAAGCCTATGAAAATGCCTGCATAATCAGCAGTGCATTTATTCTAGGTGTATGGAAATTTCTCTAACCCTCATATAAAATATTAAGTAATATCCTCAGGATTTCTTCTCTCTCTTTTTTATTATGCTAATGGTCAAGACTCATTGCAATGTGTAAAATGTATGTAAATTTATTAGCTTTTGCTTAATGTAATTGCCATATTTGCAAGGCCAAAAATATGAGATTCTGTACAGATCTGAATATAATCTGCAGGAAGGAAGCATAGATTAGGTTTCATAGTATCATAAAGAGTTATGAAATGGTGTGTTCTATTTCTGAAACTTTTCCCTGTTGACTGTATAATTAAGAATCAAAGCTGGTAACTTTGGTACACATTTTAGTAAAATATAATAGTGGGTGAAATATACAGTGGGAAGTTAGCCAAGCTCTACCTTATATTTTTCTGAGCAATTCTAGATATATGTTTTCCGATTTTTCACAATGTTATACAAGAAAAAATGTGTTTCAAACAACTCTGCTCTTTAATGGAAGTTATTGCAATGAGGGTGCTAAAGTGCATTCATTCATTGTCAGCTGATTAAAATATGTTATTATGTGCTATCAAATTGCTTCCAACCTATGGCGACTCTATGAATGAGAGATCTCCATTATGTCCTATCCCATGCTCAGCTCTTATGGAGTCAAGCCTGTGGTTCCAATAGGGAGTCAGTACATATTGTTGTAACTGGTCTTCCTCTTTTCCTGCTGCCTTCCACCTTTCCAAGCATTATTGTCATTTCCAGATAATGTATTTATTCATTATACCTTATTTATTTATTTATTTATTTATTTATTTATTTATTTATTTATTTATTTATTGGATTTTTATACTGCCCATCTGGCAGTGAGGCCGCTCTGGGCAGTTAACAACAATTAATGAGTGCAATACAGTGCAAAATAAACACATATAATTCATACAATACAATGAATATAAAATACAGTAATATAATACAATTAAAATTAAAGTGATGTAAAATAGTGCATATGTACTATTATCGGAGGGCAAATCAGTTAAAATCATGTTTTAATGGCTGAATACTGGAATTACATGATATTTCAGGGATTCAACAGTTTGGGCTCAAGCTATAGTTCAGACTGGATTTCCTCTAAGACACCCCCCCCCCCGTTGTTTGTTTTTCGGGCAGTCCAGGGGGTCCTGCAAGCTTTCCTCAAGCAATACATTTCAAAGGAACCAATGGATGATCTTGGTCTTAGTCTTAGTATTCATTTCCACTGACACAGCTTTATACTTAATAATATTAACCATATTAACCATATTAACTTGTAGCAAGTAGATATATTGCATACCTCATAGGTATCTATAATCTGTTTAATTTATTAGATAATATTCTGACTATAGGTCTTTTCAGGTACTATAAAAAAGGTCTTTAAAAAGCTTGTTGCGAGTCCTGCATTTTATAGTTCACTTTGACCTCATGTCACCCTGGTGTGAAGTAGGCTCATAAAATGGCCTGAAGAAGCTCATTAGGTGGACAATAGTTTCAATAGGCTCATTAGGTGGACAATGGCCTAAGGTGCATGGAAGTCCCACCTTTACAACCTTCCCAACACTCATAAAGTATGAGTCATTAGCCATGGTTTTGCTATGGAGACATGGAGATGTGAAGTATTTTTGATTTGGCTGGGGATTGTCCAAATCACTGCCTGATCAGTAGCAGATAGACTGTGCCTGAGCCCCCGACCTCTGTTGAGAGATGTATTTTCAATACTCACATTAATGGCTTCCCTGACTCCTCTCTCATCTGGGAGATGAGTGGAGAGTACCAGGGTGGCTAATAGAATAAAGAGACCATAGCATTTGCTTGTTAAACAGTGGACAAAGGAAGAACTAAGATCCTTTTGGGCTGGGAATACCACCTGCACTATGAGGAAGAGTGGGGCTTATGAACAGTGAGGAGGGAGAAGTTATTTAATTTAATTTGGTTGTGTCTTATTGGCATGATAAAGAAGTCCCTGTTTTTGATGCACACGTTAATGTGGTGGTGGGGTTTGAGAGTGCCAATGAAGCTAAGTCTCTCTAATACTGGGGCAGGATTTCTTGGCAAATAGTTGATATTTTGCACTTAAAATATCTTGCTATGAAGAAAAACTTCAGAGACCTATAGAATTGTATTAGTTTTAAGCCTCCTCTGAGTAGACCAACCCTATTTGGTTCTCATCAACTGGTACTTACAGTCTCAATAACTTAAATTGTAAGTACCAGTCTGAGACATTTGTAAGAGACAGAATGAAGAGTTATATTTTTTCTGATAGTTCTGAGCAGATCAAAAACAAAAACCATGTTGTAGAAAAGTAATGAGTGATTACTCTTAAAACTGATAGAGATTAATTAGGTTCAGAGGAATGTTGCACAAACTGGCAGAGTGAACAGCGGTGTGGAAAGATAAATGCACTTAGAATTATGGAGCTAGGAGGCAATAAAGAAGGCAATAGAACTTAGTACAAAATGTATATTACATAAGTACACGTGGCAAGATAAGTAAATAACAACAACATATACAAAGCAAAGCATATAACAGAGAAAACAACAGACCGTGGGGAAGCTGCCTCTCACCTAGGCAGTCCCAACTATACATTGATTTTCCTGCTACATTTGTACATGAAACTACATGCTGTAGTCCAATCACATCCTAAATGAGGTGGGATGATCATGCCATACCACCTGGCATAATCATCTTGACCTTCCAGTGCTAATTATTCCCTGCACCTGTGTCCTACACCTAATACACATCTTTGTCTAGCACATGACATGGCATTTTACACAGCATCCATTTTGAAATATGTTAGACACTTTGTGATAAGTGCATAAGGGATAACAATTGCAGTGATACTTCTTAATCCTTCCATCACAATACAATGTCCAACACCTATTCTCCTACATAGGACAAGTTTCCCCTTTCCCACAACTTTAAAACCCCACAGTCTCACTCACTCGATACCCCAGAGCACAGAGAGAACTCCTAGTCCTTGTCCTCTGAAGATGCTCCTTGTCCTCTGAAGATGCCGGTCACATTGTCTGGTGAAATGTCAGGAAGAAAAACTTCCCAAACATGGCCAAAAAGCCTGAAAAACTCACAACAGCTATCAGATCCCAGCCATGAAAGCCTTCAAGAATACACTGAAAAACAATTCTTAATGAGAGAGAAATGACTGTGTTTAAAATCTGAGGCAGGGAGGGAGTAATTGGTTGCTGCTGGATTGGTTGACAGTTACTTACAACAGTCCAGGAAGGTCACTCCCAGCCAAAACATCTTAAAGTCATCAAATGTGTTAGCAATAAGTTCAGCAAGAGGCAGTTAGGGACTATGACTCAAGGTCTGACTGAATGATATCAATCACACTCTGAAGAAAATCTATCAACATGATCATCATTCATGTCTATGTTTCAACTACCAGTGCTGAAGAAGATGAAGTTGAAAGCTTCTATGAAAGCTTCCAAGAGGAAATTGATCAAATCCAAACAATACATGTTTATAATTATATGTGACTTGAACACAAAAGTATGGAACAAAGAAGAACCAAATATTGTTGGAAAATTTGGTCTTGGGGATAGGAGTGGCAGGAGAAAGACTCATAGAGTTCTCTGAAGGCAGCAATCTTACTGGAAATACACACTTCAAGCAATCAAACAGAACATATGAACTGTTCTAGATGGTCAATATAGAAATTAAATAGTTACTTAAAACAGGGAAGACATGAAAAAGCTATATTCTCTCTGGCAAAATCAGACCAGGAGCAGATTGTGGTACTTTTCATGAACTGCTAATATCCAAATTTAGAGTGAAACTGAGGAAGGACACTAAAAATGTAGTGCCAAAAATATAATTTAAACAACACTTTTGATGAATTTGAAGTTCATATGGGGACAGATTTGCATTACTACAATTATATGACTATGAACCAGAAGAACTGCAGATTGAAACCACATATATTGTTAGGGTTGAATCCAAAAAGACCAATCCTGTAGTTGAAGATGACAGAAGTAACACTTAAAATTAGAGTGGCATTAGCAGTTGCAGTAGAAAAGAAATGTCAAATGCATCACTTTGATATGGTGACAGCCTATTTAAATGCAAACCTAAAGAAGGACATCTACATGAGGCAAGTATTCCTGCAATGAGCAGAGGGTTGGAGTTGATGGCTTTTCAGGCCCCTTCCAACAATGATTCTGTGATTCCAAAAGCAAAGTGGCACTTGAGATAATGCTTAAACCATCCACTGACTACTGAAGCACACAGGACAGTGTAGTATTTCAGAAGAATAGCAGTATATGTTTAATGGAATACAGCAAAGCCTTGGACTGTGTGGATCATGAGAAACAATGGATTCTGAGAGAAATGGGTGTGAATCAGAACTCAATTGTTCTGATGTGTAATCTTTATCACGTACAAAATGCTACCATTGGGACAAAACTGCTGAAATAGAATGGATTCCTATAGACAATGATGTGTTATATCCCCTTCATCTGTACATGTATGCAGAATATATCATATGGAAAGCTAGACTAGATTGAAAGACAACTGGTGGAAGAAACGTCCATACTTTGAGGTATGCAGATTATACTATTTTACTTGCAGAAAGCAGCAAATACTTTGAACAACTTTAAATTGAAAGAAGCAAGTGTCAAGCCAGGAAAACTATAAGCCAGGAAAGACAAAAATCATGCCTACTGAGGAATGACACAGTTTTAAAGTTGACAATGAAGACTCTTGTGAAGAAATCAAAAGAAGACTGAGATTTGCAAGATCATCAAGGGTAAGAACATGTCACTGGAGACTATAGCCAAGATCATGCACCCTTTTGTATTCCTATTCATGTATGGATGGATGTGAAAGATGGTCATTACAGAAAGCTCACCGGGGTGGGGGGAGGGATATCAATTTGAAATGTCATGCTGGAGGCGAGCTGTGTGCATACTCTAGAGCGGTGCTGGTGAATATTTGGCACACGTGCCAAAGGTGGCATGCAGACCACCTTCTGTGGGCAAAGCAACTTGGCCTCCTCACAGTCACGGCACTTCCTTCTCCTCTTGGAGCATGCGACTGGGCCCTGTGCAGAGAGCCAGGCGAAGGGGAGGCAGCAGCTTGTGGGCTCCTTTGTAGCCCCAGTTTACTCTCCAGCCATGCCACTCTGAGCATCCCAAATGTGACGTGGCTGAAGAGTAAACTGGGGCTGTGAATGAGCCCACAAACCACTGCCTCCCTCTTGACTGGCTCTCTGCAAGTAGCCATTTCGGCAGTCTCAAGATGGTTCCATGCAGAGAATCAGGTGAAGGGGAGGCAGTGGTTTCTGGGCTCATTCACAGCCCCAGTTTACTCTCCACCACTTTCTGGATGCCCAGAGCAGTGTGGTTGAAGAGTAAACTGAGGCTATGAACAAGCCCAGAAGCCACCACCACTCCCCCTGCCTTTCCCAACAGTGTAGCACCCCATCCGCCTCTCTGCCCAGGGCAGAGAAGTGGATGGGTGCTATTATTTGGGAAAGTGCTAATCAATGAGCTATTTTTTGAATTTCCTGCAGCCACCATGAGGGTACTGTGGTCGTGGGAAATTCAAAAGCTTCTTCTTCAATCCTTGCTTTCCCATAGGGTAGCACCTGAAGCATTTGTAACCCTGGATACCACTGTATTCATGTTAAATTGCTGTATTGGCACTTTGCAAATAATAAGTGGGTTTTGAATCACAGTTTGGGCACTCAGTCTCTGAAAGGTTTGCTATCACTGCTCTAGAAGTGGCTCCTAGGTGACATCACAAATAGAGATGGGCACAAAACAGAAAAACTGTGCCCCCCCCCCCAAAAAAAAATTCATTTCGTGCCCATTTCTAATCACAAATGAACTATCTCTGGAGGCAAAATGATGAAATTGTGGTTGTCCTATTTTGGGCTCATCATGAGAAGGCAAGATTCTCCTGAAGAAACAATAATGGTCTTACTGTTGTTCCCTTGAACAATAATAAGACCAAATATGAGATGGACTGACTCACTAAAGGATACCTCCGCCTTTAGTTCAAAAGAGCTGATGAGCACAGGGCAGGGCATTCTGGAGAATTATCTCATCCATAGAGTCGTCTTGACTCAGAGGCAATGTAAAGACATGGCAAACAACAACAAAGAGATACAGTATATTCTCGCGGGAATTTCCTGCCTCATGTGTCAATATAGTTTGGCCCAGCAACATGTGGCAGCAGCATCTTGATATGGGCCTGTGGGATGAAGCAAAGGAATGGAACTTGATGAAGCAAGGGTGTGTGTGTGTGGGGGGGGAGTATGCAGGAATTAGGCATTTAAATTACATGTGCGGATGGGAAGCAAACAGTTGATCGGCAAGAGAGTATGTGTATGCAGTGCAGAAATGGTTTGTGGGCACAGGATGATACATGGTTGATTCTGACATGCTGGTTTGAAATGCAGTATCTTTGGCAAATTACACAAATGATTTCTTTCTGACATAATTTGCCTAATATGTGGGCCACATAGATGCCCTATGCACATCCAATCTTGCCTGATTTCGGAAGCTAAGCAGGGTCAGCTCTGGTTAGTACTTGGATGGGAGACTACCAGGGAAGATCAGGTGCTGTAGGTGCCTGGAGTAGGAACTGGCAAGCCACACCAATATTCCTGCCAAGAAAACTCCATGGACATGGAGTCACAAAGAGTCGGTCACGACTGTAATGACACAACACACGCACACTCTCCCTCTCTCTCACACACAAACAAACAATGTGAGTATTATAGCATTTTACACACACACACACACACACACACACACACACACACACACACACACACACACACACACACACACACACACACACACACACACACACACACCACTGGCAGTTCAATCTTATGTGTGCCGAACCCATCATACGTTGTACTGCACACCATGAAGATTACCCTCAAGGTTTGTAGCCTACATAAGAGCAGCTCAACTTTCCTGAATCACATTTTCTTTATTAATAAAGAGGTTTTCTTGCTTCATGAGCAACCTGTGAGCATTAATTAAGGCTTATAACATCTTGTCATTTTCTTCAATGGGAACTATCTATAAAATATTGCATTACAAGGATGCATTGTTATTTCTAAACCCAATGAATCTTGGAGTGCTTGAAATCACACAAGAACACCTGTTCTTAGTAGATTTGTTTCAACTGATATCTTGACCTAAGTTGCTAGGATAAGTAATAGATAAGCATCTGCACTTTTTGGATGCTTATCTGAACTGGAAAAGCTCAGAGAAGCAAAGCAGACAGTTCTTCCTGTTAATCACAGAAGGAGACAGTGGAATCGCATGAAAGCCACTTCTTTGCAAAATGTCACATTCTTAGCCTGTTCTCACAAAATAAGCAGAACCATAAAAGCACTCTTGTAAGGCTGGATCCACAGAGCGCTGGTGCCATTTTGTAAGTAGAGAAAAACAGTTAAATTGAAAGAGGAAGAAATGACCCAAGTCAGCTGCCAGATAAGACATGTGACAGACTAGTAGCAGACTAGTTTTATCAAAAGTCTTCATCTTGCTTTAAAATCTGCAGTAGTTTTAAGGGGAGAATCCAAAGGCAGAACTTTTGAAGTTCCCAAAATGCATAATTAGAAAGTGAATACACAAGATTTATTTCTTCTGAACCCCCACAGTGTTACCAGTTCACATTTTTAATACAAAAGACATTAAACATCGACCAAGTAGGACAGTGAACTGAGGTTACTCATCCAGATGTGTTCATCTGGAAGTTGAGTCATGGCAACTGGTCTTCTTTTCTTGGGAGATTTTGAGCCTAGGTGTGTTCCCAAGCAGAGCTGCTGCAGAGAGAGACAAACAATCATAAAGAAGTTAGTGCTGGTAAGTTTCTGGAGTGGTTTCAGTTGGAGTAGATCTGCTTTAGAGGCCTCTGCTGTTTTAAACTGCAAAGAGCCACCTCTATTGCTGGGACAAAGAGTAGATGAGGTAGGATGGGAATTGCAACATAGAATAGGTAGAGAGGTAGTACAGAAAGACCTGGAAACATTAACTGAATTTAAGTCTCCTAGGCCAGATGAATTACAACCAAGAATATTAAAAGAACTGGCAGAAGTAATTTCAGAACCATTGGCAATAATCTTTGAGAAGTCCTGGAGAACAGGGGAAGTCCCCATGAATTGGAGGAGGGCTAATGTTGTCCCCAACTTCAAAAAGGGGAAAAATAGGACCCAAATTGTTACTGCCCAGTCAGCTTGACTTCAATTCCTGGAAAGATCCTAGAGCAGATTATTAAACAGGCAGTCTGTAATTATTTAACGAACAATGCTGTCATTACAAGAAGTCAACATGGGTTTCATAAAAACAAGTCATGCCGGGGGTCACTTCCGGCTGCTTAGATGAGCGGCTGAAAAAAGCAGAGCTCCATACGATCAAAATGTAAACAGCTTTAAAAGTCTTGTTCTCCCTTCAAAAACTTGTGAGTAACTTTCCTATGTAGTTTTAAAGTGATTAATTGCAGCCTGGAGCAGCCTGGAATGTTAATTATCTGATAATTCACCGGTAGAAAGTACTTTCGTTTTTGACTTGTCATGTGCAACTGGCTTTCAGTTTTAAGCTACTGAGAGTTAACAAGATGGTTTTCTTGTCTTATAACCTGGGTCTGTATTTTAAAAAAATCTGCTTAATGAGAAGGAAAAATCTAAGCCTTCGCAAGAAGCTAACTGGGTCTGTCCAGTACCATCTGATCGTAGCCTTGAAAGATTAAGACGTATTGAAGCATCATCCGCCCTTCAGGAGGAGGAGGGGGTGAGGAACCAAGCTGTACTATGGGAAAAAAATGAAAAACAACTCTCCGTTCTCACGGAAGGATTGGAAGCATTGGGGGGTTACCCAAGGAAATCAAACAGATCAGTGAGGACTAGAGATGGGCACGACCAGGAAAAATTACGTTTCGAGTTGTCGTGTGTTGGAGCCAGCCCGTTTCGGCTCGTTTCCGTTTTTCGCGAAATTTTCCAAAAATTTGTTGTTTCGTTTGTCGGTTTTTCGCCTGTTGTTAGTACTGGTTTTTTGGGGGGGGCTCCTGGAGGCACCTCTCTGGGGTGGGTGCGTCCTCTGGCCCGCCATGAAGGGAAAGCAGGCTCCTGGAGGCACATCTCTGGGGTGGGTGCCTCCTCTGGCCCGCTACAAAATGGCATGCATAGCCAATTGGATATGCATACCATTAAGTTGCAGTTGCAGCAGGCAGAGGCACCTCTCTTTCGGGTGCCTCTGTGACTCACTGCCTGCAGTGCACTTGGGCTGGGGAATGAAGTGAGAGAGGACCCCTACGGGCGCCCACTGTGACTCACTAAGAAGGGAAGAGTACTTGCTGTAGTGCAATGCGAGTATACAGATCTGGCTTGGGGTTAGGGGTTAGTGCAAGGGCTAGGCTTAGGGTTACGGGTAAGGTTAGGGTGAGTTACTGGGGTGCACCTCTGGGTGCCTCTCTGACCCACTAAGAAGGACAGTGTACTGGCGTATGGGTTAGGGTTAGGGTTTGGGTTTGGGCTAGGGTTAGTGGCTTTTTATGCCCGACTGGCACATCCCAGAAGTCTCGGTCAAAACCTGGCCAAGTGGCCATGCAATTGGTGGAATGGCTCCAAAAATTTGCATGGTCCACTCCCATGGCCAGCCCATCATTGCGCAGGTGTAAAAAAATAAAAATAAAAATAAAATAAAATAAAATCAATGGAGATATTTTGTTGCAAGAAAAACCCACTGCTGCTACTGAAAAAATTCAGGCAGTTTTAAAATAGCTATTTTCGCATGTTTCTGTGGTGCTTTGGTGTGGTTTTGGACCACGCAATTTCAAAATAAATATTGCGGTTGCCCCATTTTGGATCCCCCGCCTGCACCGCATGGCATGGCGAGTTGGCAAGATGATGAGGATGCGCAGCCCAGGAGAGGAGAGGGGGGGAGGCCGGGGTCCCCCCCCCAGAAACGACCCTTCTGGTAGGTGCCCTCACTGAGGCAGGCATATTTTTGCCTGCTTTTTTGCCCGGGAATCGGTTTTTTAATTTTTAAAACTTTTTTTCTCTGCCGCACCGCTTGGCGAGTTGGCGACTCTACGAGGATGCGCACTTTGCGCAGCCCAGGAGAGGAGGGGGGGAGGCCGGGGACCCCCCCCCCAGAAACCACCCCTCTGGTAGGTGCCCTCACTGAGGCAGGCATATTTTCGCCTGCTTTTCTGGCCGGGAATTGGGTTTTTTTTATTTTTAAAACTTTTTTTCTGTGCTGCGCCGCTTGGCGAGTTGCCGTGGCGAGTGTGACTCGATGAGGATGCGCACTTTGCGCAGCCCAGGAGAGGAGGGGGGGGAGGCCGGGGACCCCCCCCAGAAACCACCCGTCTGGTAGGTGCCCTCAGGGAGGCATATTTTCGCCTCATTTTTGGCCGGGAATCGGGTTTTATTTATTTTTAAAACTTTTTCCTGTGCCGCTTGGCATCGCGCGATCGCTGCGATGCCAGGAACGACAACGACAAATCAAACCCAATTTTTCTTTAGTCGGTTCGAGTTCGAGTTCTGGCGGAGTAATTGTCGTTACCGTTTCCGTTAAGTAACGAAAACGAGAAACGGAAATGGAAACGAGGATTTCGCCAAGTCATGCCCATGTCTAGTGAGGACAGTAAATTTTTTAAAAACGAATTTCAAGCTCTTAATACTAAAGTTGAGAAGATACAAGCAGATTTTAAGAACTTTGATCAGATAGTGACTCAGGTTGAAAAGCTGGGTGAGCAAAATGAGGATGGAATACAAAAACAAAAGAAATGTTTGGAGGAAATAAATAAGGAAGTAATCTACCTTGAAGATAGTTCCAGACACTCCAATATCAAGATTATGAACTTTGCATTAAAGAAAAGAGACAATCTTAAAGAAGAGGTGATTTCCTGGATAAATACAATTATGAAGTCACTGTTTGTAAGAGAGGAAGATGTTGAGAGAATTCACTTTCTGGGCAGCCCCCAAATTCAACATAGGCACATAATACTGAAATTTTTTAACTATTCAAAAAAAGAAGAATTTTTGAGGATGATAAGATCTAAGCCAGAACTTCTCTCTTATAATATCACTTCTGTTCAAGTGTATCAAGATCTTTCTTATGCAACATCTCAGTGGAGAAAAAATATGTGGCCCGTGACTGCAGTTCTTATAAAAAAACAACTTGAAGTACAGCTGGGGCTATCCAGTATTCATCAAGATTTGGAAGGGTGGGATCCTTCATAAAATTTATTCTCCAGAAGAAGGAAAACAGTTACTAGCTCCATGGGGCCTCTCACAGGAAGATCCGGGAGCAGCAACATCGAGTGGTTAAGGGAAGAAACCACATGGGAAGAAAGTGGATGCCTGTATTAATTTTTTACATATTTCTCCTTTTGTCTTTTTGGGTTTTTTGGGGGGGTTGTTCCTTTTTTCTTTTTCTTTTTTCTATTTTTTTCCTTTTCTATTTTTTTCTTCTTCATTTTTTGATTTCTCTATTTTTTTCCGACATGGGAAGAAAGTAGATTCTATTATTAATTCTTATCTATTTTTCCCTTTTGTTGGTTTTTTTTTTTTTGGTTTTTGGATTTTTGGGGGGTTTTTTCTTCCTTTTTCATTTTTTTCATTTTTCATTTTTTCATTTTTTTTCCATTTTCCATTTTCCATTTTTTATTTTTTTATTTTCCCTCTGTTTGCTTTTGAAATTTTAGTCATTGTTCTTTCCCCCCTTCATTTCCCCTCTCCCTCATCCCTTCCCCCCTTTCCAACCTCCCTTGTTTCCACCTTTTTTTTCTTTTTTTTCTTTTTTTTTCTTCCTTCCTTTTGACAGTAGGGGAAATGGGTAGCGGGAGAGTGAAGTGAACATTGCAGAATCTAGTAGAATTGATAAATGTTTAAGGGGGGAAACAAGAGGGTAAATTACTTAGATTGTGCGGATGTGGGAGACCTGGCTGTGACTCAAGTTACTGGGAATGGTGCCCCCCTCCCCCTTAGAGTCGTGCTGGAGTACAATGCAGCATGGATAAAGGAGGGGGAGGTAAGATTGCTAATTGTAGGGTGGTTGGGTATGGTTGGGGATAGGTTTGGGTTACTTTATATTATTGTTTTTTCATTGTGTTTTTCATCAAGCTTTTTTGTTACACAACAGGATCAAAACAAACATGTGATTTAAAGGGGGCATGGGGACTAACATAAAAGTAGCTACTTTAAATGTGAAAGGCCTAGGATCTGTTATAAAGAGAAGAAGAATAGAAGCTCTACTGAAGAAGAGTAAAGTGGACATTCTTTTCCTACAAGAGACTCATCAATCAAGAGATGGGACCAACGAACTCAAGCTACAGAATATCAACATTTACGAGAAAGGGTATGGGACTTCAAAATCTAAAGGAGTTGCAATTTTAATTTCTAAATATTGTGAATTTGTAGTACAAGACGTAATAAAGGATGACAATGGTAGATATTTAATAATCCAGGGTTTATTGGGAGAAGAAGACTATAGTAAATGTTTATGCACCTAATGTACAGCAAGGAGTTTTTTATGAATCTGTTCTAAAAGAATTGGAGAAGGTGAAAAAAGGGCATGTTATTATGGCAGGAGACTTTAATATGGTACTGGACAAAGTAAAGGATAAATCTGATATTAAAAGGGATGATATGACTAATAGAACTACTATTTTGAATAAAGTATTGAAAACTGCAGGTCAAAAGGATATTTGGAGAGAATTAAAGAGTGATGAGAGAAGATATACATATTATTCTTCGGTCTATAAAAGTTATTCTAGAATAGACTTTATATTTGTATCCCATAATTTGCTTTCTAAAATAATTGAAACAGAAATTAATATTATAAAAGTAACAGACCATGCTCTAATGGAAATGGAAATGAAGGTTAAAAAAGATTATAAAGAGGCAAGAAGATGGAGAATGAACTCTAGTATTTTTTAAAATGTAGATGTAATTGAAAGGGTAAAAAATGAATGGCTAGAAATATGGTCTATAAATGAAGCAGCTGGAAGTGAAATGGGAATGATATGGGACACTATGAAGTCAGTTATGAGGGGATTAATTATAAAGGAAATGTGTAAATTTAAAAGATCGAAAGAGGAGAATATTAAGAAATTTGAAGATGTAATTAAAAACCTGGAGCATAAGTGTCTTGTAAATAGAATGTTTTTAGAACTTCAAGCTAAAAGAAAAGAATTAGATAGCATAGAATTAGACAAAGTTCAGAGAGATTTAATGTATATGAAGAGAAATTATTTTGAATTTAGTAATAAAAACTCTAGATTTTTGGCACGGTTATGTCAAGCTAGAAGAGAAAAAAATGCAATAGGTGTGATTAGAGATAAATCAGGAAAGAAGTGTAGCCTGATGAAAGAAAAATTGCAAATATTTCAAGAATTTTATGAAGATTTATATAAGGGAAGTAATGTCTCAAAAGCAGACATAAAAGAGTATGTTAAAGAAATTGTTAAAGAAAAGATACTAGAGACAGACATGAGGGAACTAGAAAAACCAATTCAAGAGGAAGAGATTGGAGCAATTATCGATAAGCTAAAAAATGGTAAAACCCCGGGTTGTGATGGACTAGATTCAGATTTTTATACATTGTTTAAATCAGTTTTAGTTCCAAGATTAAAAATACTCTTCAATAGAATCTTACAAGGAGATAAAATAATATTATCTTGGAAACATTCATTAACAATTCTCATTCCAAAACCTAACAAGGATGTGATGGACCCTAGTTCATATAGACCTATCTCATTAATAAACTGATAAGAACAGATACTACACTTGATCTTTGCCAAAAGGCCGACTTATAAAGCTAATACCCCGTGGGCTTATAGTAAGTCCCTGCCTGAATCGGTTGGAAAGGACCTTTTACTGCAATCAGACATGGATGGTAACGAGGTTACCATGGAAGGAGCTGTGGCAGCTTCTAATGATCTTCTATGGGACAAACAAACAAAGATCATCTCAAGCATGGTCAATGCGAACGTCAAGCAAACATACAATTTGGAAGATCAGATTCACCAGACCCACTCACCTCCTCCTCTTTCGGAGGTTGTAGCCTTGCAGTCTGCTTTGTCTTTTCCTAAGGAGTCCTCTTCCTCCCTTGCTGAGGCCTGCTCTTTAATATCGCCAACCTCCCTCCCTGTGGCTAACGAAGTGGTCAACAATAGAGATGGGCACGACTAGAAAAAATTATGTTTCGAGTTGTCGTTTTTTGGGACGGGTCCGTTTCGGGTCGTTTCCGTTTTTCGCGAAATTTTTCAAAAATTTGTCGTTTCGTTTTTCGTTTGACATTTCTACCCACTTTTTGCGCTATTTTAAAGCATTTCCAGGGGCTGCCAGAGCTTTTTATGCCCTCTGTGGCTGCCAGACCTGCCCAGTCTGCAACCTGGGTATGCTATTGGTTGAAGTTTTCCAAGAATTTACATGATCCCATCACATGGCTTGCCTCCATGTCGTGGATGGAGTGGCTGGGGACATCCATTTTGTCATCCTTAAAGTGAAAAGAAAAATACATCGCGATGGGAGAAGACAAAACCAAACGTTTTAAGGACCCCAACCCCCTGGTAGGTAATAATTTCAAATAATTCTCGCATTATCGCTGCATTTTAATGGATGTCCAGGGCGTTTTAATACCCAAGAAATCAATATTAGGCATCTGGGAGCCATTTTGGGTCAATGTCCCCATTCCCCAACTCCCCTTAATGGAAAAAAAATATACAGCAATCTGAGAAAAGACATAAATGCACGTTTTAAGGACCCCCCACCCCCCTGGTAGGTATTATCAGACAGTATAAATAATTATTGCTGCATTTTTATGGATGTCCAGGGAGTTTTTTAACATTTAAAAAACAGCTCATTTCATTGCGCGCCGCCAGTAATGGAAACGAAACTAACGACCACAATTTTCATGGGTCATTTCGTTTCGTTCAATTTCCAGCTCAATTTTCGTTTGTTGTTTCGTTATGTAACGGAAACGACAAACGAAAACGGAAATGAAAATTTCGCCGAGTCGTGCCCATGTCTTAGTCAACAACCTCACCGATACATCTGATCATCCCATGAAAGTCTGTTTTCCCCAGTCTCTAACCTCCCTTGTTCAAGCGGTGATCCAGCAGCCCATCCTGGAAACAACTCACACTAAGACTCCCATTATTGCACCTGATCCAAGGGACATCACATCACCTAGAGCTATGGACCAGGTCCCTATTGGAAGAGTATAGTCTGTTCCCTCGACATCTGTGAGCCTGTCACCCAATGATATCTGACATTTAGCTGGCTCTCCTGGCCCATCTTTCCTGCTATGTCCACCTACGCCATCCTATTTAAAACTGCTCTCCTGGAATATTGCAGGCTGGGCAAAACAAACAAACAAACAAACAAAGACCCTGTTTTTCTAAGTTTTCTTAGGTCTTTTGATATTATCTTGTTGCAGGAAACATGGGTATTAGGCGAGGATGAAATTAATATCAATGGGTACAAAGCGTTTGCACTACCAGCTGTTAAATCTAACCCCAAGGGTAGGCCCTCTGCTGGCTTAGTTGTACTGGTCTCTGTTCTGTCTAAAGCACGCTGTTTAACTATTTCTCCGGGGATTTGTAAAATGCAAGCTGTCAAGGTCTGCACCTATGGTGCTGAGCTTATTTTAGTTAATGTTTATTTCCCCCCCTCTCTCGACACCCCTAGGAGAACTGCACTTTGGAGTGACTTCCTAGCCTGTATTGACAATTTAAAACAATCCCACCCTCTCGCTGAACTTATTCTGGCAGGGGATTTTAACTCCAGAGTTGGAACCACCAATCAAATTTTCTATAAAATAGGGGTAGCTGAGGATGACTATCCACTGCCTCCCCTATGTAGTCTGCCCAGGAGGTCTAAAGATTTGTACTACAATGCTGCTGGGTTAGAGCTTGCTAGATTTTCCATTTGTACCAATTTGCTCTGGCTCAATATTCTATTCGAATTCCCTAATGCTGGAGAACATACTTTTGTATCTCCTCGCGGATCCAGTGTCGTCGGTTACTTCTTAGTTTTGACAACAATGAAGCAGCATGTAGTACACTTTGCAGTCGGTGACTATATTCTTAGTGACCATCTCCCTCTTACCTTATATCTCAATCTGCATGTGTATAGAGATCCACACACTGGGGATGCTGATAACTCACTGTGGAGGTCAAAACTTCTGGTCAACAATGATCTTCCCATCCAATTTCAACAGTTAACATTAGCTCAAGGAAGTAGAAAACTTTTATTAGCTGTTCAAGAGAACCCTGATTCTCTCACTCAAATCAAATCCTTTGAATCCTTTATCAATCTCATCTTTCAGTCTCTGAGTCTTAAGTCCACTCCAACTAGTCATAGGCAAGCTCACAATAACCAAAATTGGTTTGATAAATAATGTAGAGAGCTCAAGGCACTAATACGTGCATCCTATATGCACTTTAGAAAGTCCAACATTCATAGCCATTTAGTGAAATATTTTCAGTATAAAAATCAACTCAAGGTCCTTCTCTTGAAGAAAAAGCAATTTTTTCACCATGAGCAATGGAACAGGCTACACCAAGTCATATTGCAGAATATCACCAGGCAATTTTGGTCAATGGTTATAGGATCCCTCAGATCAGATGTGCACGATCCAGCTGCAGTTTCACCATCTAGGTGGATCCAATATTTCTCAGACATCCTTTTTGATAGGAACAAACTTGCAGCCAGTGGTCCCGACTTCTCTGCATCTAACCTCCCTGAATGGCCTCCAGTACATCCAGAGGAGATTCATAAGATTATTGTACAGTGGTACCTTGTATAATGTAATTAATTCGTTCCAAATGAAATTACATTATACAAATTTTCCGTTGTACAAATTGCAATTTCCCATAGGAATGCATTGAAAACATATTTAATCTGTTAGCTGCTTTTCCTCCCCTACGTGAGAAGATCAAAGCGCGTCGCACCCTGGAGTTCTGCCCAGGGCCTCCCCAGCACAAGTGATTCACGTGCCGAAGTGAGGAGGGAGGGGGGAATGGGGAGGGGAGGACGGAAGGAGAAACCATTGCCAAAGAGGGGATTACCAAAAGGGGACAGGGAGAGGAGCGGAGAGGATTCCTGTTGCTCTCCGATTGGCTCTTTCCCACAGCTGCCTGCCACCCCTCCCTGCCCAAGGGCCTCGGATCTCGGTGGCCAATGGCCCCCTCTGCATCAGGAGCCACGGTGGCTGTAGGGAGATAAATGGAATCAGCCAACGGCAAGCGGGCAAAATCACTGGGCGGAAGAGGAATCCCCTCCTCCCTCCCTACCCCCCAATCTTTTTCCTCTGCTGCCTCCCTGGCGCACACTTCGGTCTGGCGCCGGGCTTTCCAAAAGGCACCCATTAATTATGGCCCAGCTGGGAGGCAGCAAAGCCGATTGCGCTTTGCATCTTGTGGCTCTCCTCCCCGACTCAGTGAGAGGACTGACTGGCGAGGTGGGATTCAGGCTGGGTGGAGGGGTGGAGGGTCGTGTCAGCCGGGACTCCAGCAACAAGAATTGCTCGCTGCTCGCCGCCCGCCCACCGACAAGGTTGGCAGATGCACCCGAGTGCTGGGGTGGGTGGCGTGCCTGGCTTCATTTGCACGCACTCCATGCTCGTCTCAGCTCATGCACAAAGGGCTCTGCTTTTGTTTTGGTGCTTACGCGGGGGAGGGGGACTCAAGAGTTCCCCCTCTTGATTCCACGGCGGTGGCAGTACAGCTAGCGACGTGAAAGCAGGGGCAGCAAAGCAAGTTGTGGGGACTGGGAACAGAGGTGGCACTGACGTGTGCATGCTTTGAATTCTCCAAACTTTTTAAGTTGTACGGATTTTACGTTATACAAACCCTATGTTATACAAGGTACCACTGTACAATTAAAATCAGGCAAAGCTGCTGGCCCTGACAGTATTCCTCTGAATCTTTTAAAATACGATCCAGACTGGTGGGCCACTTTACTTGCCCCTCTCTTTTCAACAATCAATAGAACTGGCCTCATACCTAAAGACTGGACAACTGCTATTATTGTTCCCATTCACAAAAAGGGGGATCCTAACTCACCAGGGAATTATCGACCCATCAGCCTGTTATCTGTAATTGGCAAAGTTTACGCCAAATATCTAAGCAACAAGCTCTCTTCTTGGATTGCTACCAAGAACATCCTAGGCCCCGAGCAATCTGGATTTTGCCAGGGTAAATCTACCTTAGACAACTGTGTAATTCTCTCACATTTGGTGCATAAACAGGTCAAGAAGTACAAGGGTAGGCTTTATGTGGCTCTTCTTGACCTGAAGAGCGCTTTCGACTCAGTTGACAGAGAGTTACTCTGGGAAAAATTATCCAGATGGGACATTGACAAAGGACTCCTTTTGCTAATTAGAGCTTTACACACTAATACATCATGCAAAGTCAGATGCTCTCAGAATGGCAAACCGTTATAACCAACAAAGATCATGGTTTTTGCAAGTAAATTTAAAGCATTCAAATGGGTCTGTAAGGGAAATGTCATCAAGCAGGTTAAGTCATTCAAGTATCTGGGTATCCACTACAATTATAGACATACATGGACTTCTCATCGTAAGTCTGTTTTAAATTCATGTATCATTTCTTCCAGCGCAATTTCTTCTTTAACTATAGTAATAGGTATGTCCCTGCCTCTTTGACAATATTTAAGGCCAAGACGCTTGCCCAGGTGTTATATGGGTCTCCAATCTGGTACAAAGCCATAGATCGCTCAGTTGAGCATATACAAGCCTCATTTCTGAGGAGTATCATGGGCCTGCCCAGATGTGTACCCTATGCTGTTCTCTGTTTAGAAACAGGTATGACATGGCTGAAGACTTTGGCTTGGCTAAGATCAATAAAATTTTGGCTTGGAATCTTTTACAACCCAGTCCAATCTCGCCTACTGAATCAACTCTTGCTAGACCCTGATCTCCCGGTAGAGATTTCCGATGTACTTACTACACTTAAAAAAGTGGGATTGGACATTGAACAGCTCGGTATGCTTAGACAATCTGAAGCCTATAAGACTATTAAAGATAGGCTACTGAACATTGAATGGCAAGAATTGTGCAGTGCAGCCAACACCACATGCTCCCCCCTTCAATTTAACATCCCGGTTTGCCCTGGGAAGCCAGCCTTTTTTCTCACCCATCTGACATGCCCAGAGGCTCGTAGAGCTTACTCACTTGCTAGATGCAACTCTTTTCCATCTGCTTTGTTGGTGGGCAGGTTTGGTGGAATCCCCTATTCTCAGAGGTTCTGTCCATGTCAAACCAACTGTGTAGAAACACTTGAACGTATTTTTTTCTACTGCCCACTTCATGATACACTCCATAAGAAACATCTGTCCTCAGTCCTTGGCAGGATGTAGGGGTGGGAAGACTCAACTAGGCTTAAGTTTCTTGTCTCCACACATGTCACCTTCTTTCTGGAGGAGGTGGCAACATTTGCTTCCAGAATTTTAGCAACTCGGTGCCCTGGGTTCTCCTTATATAATCAACTAATAGTGAAAACAGAAGAGGGAAGAGAGGTTTGTTCCTGGTTTTTCTTTTGAACTGTACTATTAACTTGTCTGTTGTTTTAATGCCAATAAAGGTCTCTTAACTATTAATAAATCAAGATGCTAAGATTTTTACCGCAATATTAGCGAATAGAATGAATGGGTTTATTACAAAATATATCAAGGAAGATCAAAATGGGTTTCTAAAGGGAAGACAAATGCCTAATTTAACTAGAAGAGTGCTGAATATTATATATGATACAGAAATGAATAAACAGAAGGCTGGTATTCTATCATTGGATATATTTAAGGCTTTTGATTGTGTGGAATGGCCAACACTAAAAATAGTGATTGAAAATTGGGGGTTTGGAATGAAATTTAGAGGGGTGATACATCAATTATATTCTGAAAATACATCTGAGATAATAATTAATGATGGGATTTCAGATCGGATATCTCTAGGCCAAGGGACTAGACAAGGTTGCCCCCTCTCCCCAGCTCTATTTTGTTTAATGATTGAAATGTTTGCAGATAAAATAACGAATGATGAGTTAATTAGTGGATTAGGTACTGATAATAAAGTAAAGATTAATTTATTTGCATATGATTCCTTATTGACAATTAAAAACTCACTAGAGAGTATGGATAGAGTTAAATATTTGGAGAAATTTGGGTCAATATCTGGATTGAGGGTTAACTGGCAGAAATCTCAGGTTATGTTGTTTAATCATAACAAGGAAGAACAAGAAGTGTTTACCCATAGCTACGGATGTAAGATAAGTAACTCAATTAAGTATTTAAGTATAGAATTAGTAAAGAACACACGGAAACTAAAGGAATTAAATTATAATAATTATAATAATAAATAATTATAATAAACTGAAGAAAGAAATTAAGAATAAAATGTTAGAATATTCAAGTCTAAAACTTTCTTGGTTTGGGAAGATTGCATTCATGAAAATGAAAATTTTACCAAAGTTAATTTTTTTCTTTATGATGCTTCCAATACAGCTAAGTAAGGATGACCTTAAATTTTGGCAAGATTTATTGCTTTATTGCTCGGAGGTCTCTCTATTTATTTTATGTGTTTTTAGCATTGTTAGCCGCCCAGAGTTCCCGCCAGGGAAGATGGGCGGGATATAAGCTTACAAATACTGTAATAATAATAATAATAATAATAATAATAATAATAATAATAATAATAATAATAATAATAATAATAATAATAATAATAATAATAATCCGTTGCCTTCCGGATCAGGTTCAAGGTCTTGGTCTTGATTTTCAGGACCCTCCATGGCTTGGGACCAGAGTATCTGGCGGAGCGTATCTCCCTGAGGGCATCCGGATCCAGACCCACGAGATCATCGCAGGCGCGCTCGCTGAGAGTGGCCACACCCAGAGAGGCGCGGAAATCGTGTACGCATGACCGCGCCTTCTCTGTGGTGGGGCCTTCCCTTTGGAACCATCTTCCCAGCGAGCTGCGCCTGCTGGAGTCCCTGCCTGCCTTTAAGAAAGCTTTGAAGACCTTCCTCTTTAAAGAGGCCTTTGGTGACCTTATCAGTTAGTTTTTTCTTTCTTTCTCTTCTTCCTTTTGTTTACCTCTTACTTCCTCCACTCCCTCCACTGCCGCCATCTTACCCTCTGTTGGTTCTGTTCGGAGTTTTTTTTTCTCTTTTCTCTTATTTTATGTGCTTTTTAACATTGTTAGCCGCCCAGAGTTCCCGCTGGGAAGATGGGCGGGATATAAGTTGATAAATAAATAAATAAATAAATAAATAAATAAATAAATAAATAAATAAATAAATAAATAATAATAATAATAATAATAATAATAATAATAATAATAATAATAATAATAATAATAATAATAATAATAATAATAAATAAATAAATAACTATTGCAACAGTGGTAAAAAAGCTAGAATAAACAAAAATATTGGTATATGGCCCAAAATAAAGGTGGTATAGGTTTACCGAATGTTAAAAATTATTATTTAGCAAATCAAATAAAGTTTATTGGGGATATTGTGTTTAGTCCAGAAAGATTAATATGGTGGAAAATGGAATCATTGGAAATAAAGGAGGATATTGAAAAATACTTATTCGGCACTATTAAGAAATCAAAGTTAAATGAGATTAATAACCCCTTTCGTAGATCTATGTTAAATGCATGGTACTTACATAAGAAAAAATTATGTCCCTCGGACTCACCATTGAGATCTATAACTGAAATGGAGAATTTCCCTATAAATTTGAAACTTTTCCAAAAAAAGTATTTAGGGATAAACAAGTAATTAGATTGAAAGACTGGATAGGCAAGATGAGAGAGAAAGTACAAATGAAGGAAATTCTCCAAGGTAGGGATATATCTTGGTTTAATTTTATACAATTAAAGAAATGGACTGATACTTGGATAAAGAAAAATAATAAATGCAGAGAGTACACAAAATATGAACAACTCTTATTGTTGTATGAGGATACTCAGAAGGAAATAGTAGTAAAAGGTATTGTGAGCAAACTATATAAAATTATTTCGGATTTAGATGAAAATAGGGGAGGATCTGGATCGAAATTATTGTGGGAACAAGATTTTAAAAAAGAAATAAGAAAAGAAGACTGGGCTAAAATATGGAGAATGAGAATACTTAGATCTATGTCTGTTAGAATAAAGGATAATTTCTTTAAAATAAGTTTAAGATGGTATTTGACGCCAGTGAAACCGAATAAAATGAATGCAAATTTTTCTAAGCTTTGCTGGAAATGTGATAATGAGATTGGTACCTTTTATCATTTGTGGTGGGAATGTAAAAAAATACAGAAATTTTGGAAATGTATTTTTAAAGAACTAAATTACATACTAGAAATGACTATAGAGCCCAAATCTGAAATTGCTTTGTGATCAATATTTGTAGATCACAGTTATGATGTTAAAACTAAAGAGTTGATTACAAATTTGTTGACAGCAGATAGATTAATAATTGCTAGAAATTGGAAATCTAAATATGAACTATGTTTAGAAGAATGGTATAATGAAGCATGGAATATTGCTTTAGATGATAAATTGACTTGTTCTCTCAAGGTTAAAAAATGAGAGTTAAAAAGAGATATTTTCTATGATATATGGGGTAGATTCATTGAATATGTGCTTGTACGGGATAAGGGTAAGGTTTCCGCGCAACAATCGATTTTGTTCTAGAGGGGAGGATGACAAATGTAAATATGAAGAGTGATCCTGTTGGTGAAGGGGTGCACTGTTATTGATGTTTGTCTTTTTTATGTAATTTGTATATGTTTTTTAAATAAAAAATATCAAAAAAAAAAACAAGTCATGCCAGACTAATTTGATCTCTTTCTTTGATAGAATTACAGACCTAGTGGATGAGGGAAATGCAGTTGATATTGCTTATCTGTGGTCTTGGTGGACCACAAATTAACCATGAGTCAGCAGTGTGATGCAGTGGCCAGGAAAGCCAATGCAATTCTTGGTTGCATCAACAGAAACATAGCATTTAGATCAAGGGAAGTGATAGTACCACTCTATTCTGCTCTGGTCAGACCCCACCTGGAGTGCTGTGTCCAGTTCTGTGCACCTCAATTTAAAAAGGATGTTGACAACCTCGAGCGGGTGCAGAGGAGCGCAACCAGGAAGGTTGAAGGTCTGGAAGAAATGTCATATGAGGAATGGCTTAGGGAGCTGGGGATGTTTAGACTTTCAAAAAGAAGGCTGAGGGGGGATATGATAGTTATGTTTAAATATTTGAAAGGATGTCATATTGAAGAGGGAACAGGTTTGTTTTCCATGGCTTCAGAGACTAGGACTCGGGGCAGAGGCTTAAAACTACAGGGAAAGAGATTCCATTTGAATATTAGGAAGAACTTCATGGAGGTTAGAGCTGTACGGCGGTGGAATATGCTGCCCCAGAGGGTGGTGGAGTTTCCTTCTTTGAAGGTTTTTATGGCCATCTGTCGGAAATACTGTGATGGGGTTCCTGCATGGCAGGGGGTTGGACTGGATGGACCTTGAGGTCTCTTCTAACTCTATAATTCTATGATTCTATGATTCTATGATTCTGTGCACTCTATGACTGCACAGACGAATAATTGGTTCCACCTGAAGATCTCTCCCTCATAACACTTGATGAGATACAGGAAGAGAAACAACAGAAACAAACTGAAGACTTCTCCCTTAATATAGTTGATGAAGTGCATGTAGATGAGGAGTCTTCAGGAGACAGGCTCCTTGTACTAGGTAATTCAGTTATTTGAAATACAGTAGGATGGATTTGTGATGTACATGATAACCGTATGGTGACTTGCCTGCCAGGTGCAAAGGTTGCAGACATCATGAAAAATCTAGATATTTTGTTAGAGACAACTGGGAAGGAGCCAGTGGTCAGGGTACACGTTGGTACCAATGATATTGGGAAGGTCAAGTGTTCAGTCATGGAAGAAGGTTGAAGTCCCAGACTTCCAAGATTGCACTTTCAGAAGTGCTGCCTGTTCCTCATGCAGGACCCACCAGGCAGAAAGAACTCAGAAGCCTCAATGTGTGGAAGAGGGCTTCAGATTTTTCAGGAACTGGAAACATTTGGGGACAAGCCAAACCTGTTTGGGAGGTATGGGTTGCACTTCAACCATGATGGGACCAGATTGCTGGCACTCATAAGGACATAAGAACATAAGAAGAGCCATGCTGGATCAGGCCAAAGGCCTGATCCATCTAGTCCAGCTTCCTGTATCTCACAGCGGCCCCACCAGATGTGTTTGGGAGCGCATGAGACTAGATATCTGTCTCCTGATACCACTCCCCTGCATCTGGCCCTTGAAGTACCCCGGTTTTAAGCCTGGAGATTACACATCTCCATCATGGTTTGTAACCTGTAATGGATTTTTCCTCCAGGAATCTGTCCAATCCCCTTTTGAAGGCATCCAGGCCAGATGCCATCACCACATCCTGTGGCAGGGAGTTCCGCAGACTAACAACATGCTGGGTGAAAAAAAATTCTTTCTCGCAACCCTCAATTTGAGTGGATGTCCACTAGTTCTGGTATTTTGGGAGAGGGAGAAGAGCTTCCCTCTATCCACTTTACTCATGGCCTGCATTATTTTATATGTCTCAATCATATTCCCCCTCAGGCACCTTTTTCCAGACTAAAGAGGCCCAAATGTTTTAGCCTTTCCTCATAATGGAGGTGCCCCAGCCCAGTAATCATTTTAGTCGCTCTCTTCTGGAACTTTTCCAATTCCACTATGTCTTTCTCGAGATGTGGTGACCAGAATTGTACACAATACTCCAGGTGGGGCCTTACTATTGCTTTGTATAATGCCATTATAATGTTGGCTGTTTTATTTTCAATCCCCTTTTTGATAATCCCTAGTAGAGACGGGCACGACTTGAAAAAAATTTTTTTTGAGTTGTCGTTAGTCGGGCCAGTTCCGTTTCGGCTCGTTTCCGTTTTTCGCGAAAATTTGCAAAAATTAGTCGGTTCGTTTTTTCGTTTTTTCGTTGTTGTTAGTACTGCTTTGGGGAGGGGGTAGCGGGCTCCTGGAGGGAGCTGCAGGAGTCAGCCAGAGCCACAAGTGACGGACTGGCAGACTCTTTGCACCCGCTGTGTCTCACGTACTTGCATGTAGTGCAATGCAAGTAGATCTGGCTTAGGGTTAAGACGGGTTAGCACAAGGGCTAGGGTTAGGCTAGTTACGGGTGAGGTTAGGGTGAGTATTGGGGTGCACCTCTGGGTGCCTCTCTGACCCACTTAGAAGGACAGTGTACTGGCGTATGGGTTAGGCTTAGGGTTCGGGTTTGGGCTACGATTAGTGGGCTGTTTATGCCCAATTGGCACATCCCAGAAGTCTCTGTGGTCAACCTGGCCAAGTGGCCATGCGATTGGTGGAAAATTTGCATGGTCTACTCCCATGGGCGAGCCCATCATTGCGAATGGGCAGGTGTAAAAAAATAAAATAAAATAAAATCAACGGAGACTTTTTTTGCAAGAAAAACCCACTGCTGCTACTGTAAAAATTTAAGCATTTAAAATAGCCAATTTTCGCATGCTTCTGTGGTGCTTTGGTGGGGTTTTGGGCAACGATTTCAAAAAAAATATTGCGGTCGCCATTTTGGATCCCCCCCCCACCGCATGGCAAATGGATGCGCCCTCCCAGCCTGGTACAGTCAGCAAAACCTGGCCATGCGATTGGTGGAATGGCTCCAAAACTTTGCATGGTCCACTCCCATGGGCGAGCCCATCATTGCGAATGCGCAGGTGTAAAAAAATAAAATAAAATAAAATAAAATAAAATCAACGGAGACTTTTTTTGCAAGAAAAACCCACTGCTGCTACTGTAAAAATTCAAGCATTTGAAATAGCTAATTTTCGCATGTTTCTGTGGTGCTTTGGTGGGGTTTTGGGCAACGATTTAAAAAAAAAATATTGTGGTCGCCATTTTGGATCCCCCGCACTGCATGGCAAATGGATGTGCCCTCCCAGCCTGGTACCAGCAGCGCAGCAGTAGCAATAGCCAAGGAGAGGGGGGCGGGGAAACCCCCCCAAATAAAACACCCTTCTTGCCTGGTAGGTGCCCTCAGACATTTTTCGCCTACTTTTAGGGCCAGGAATCGGGTTTTTTTTTAACTGTTAAAAACTTTTTTCTGTGTCGCTTGGCATTGCGCGATGCAAGTAACGAGCACGACAAATCAGACCAAATTGTTCGTTCGTCGGTTCGAGCTCGAATTCTGGTGGAGTAATTCCCGTTTCTGTTTCCATAGAGTAACGGATACGAGTAACGGAAACGGAAACGGGAATACCGCTAAGTCGTGCCCATCTCTAATCCCTAGCATGGAATTGGCCTTTTTCACTGCTGCCACACATTGGGGAGACACCTTCATGGAGTTGTCCACCAACACACCAAGATCTCTTTCCTGATCTGTCACGGATAACTCAGAGCTAGAGATGGGCACGACTTGAAATATTTTTTTTCGAGTTGTCGTTAGTCGGGCCAGTTCCGTTTCGGGTCGTTTCCGTTTTTCGTGAAAATTCGCAAAAATTAGTCGGTTCGTTTTTTCGTTTTCATTAGTACTGGGTTTTTTTTGGGGGGGTAGCGGGCTCCTGGAGGCATCTCTCTGGGGTGGGTGCCTCCTCTGGCCCGCTATAAAGGGAAAGCGGGCTCCTGGAGGCACCCCTGGGTGCCTCCTATCCTCACCCACTAGGAAAGGGAAGCAGGCTCCAAGAGACCCCTCAACATGGGGGTCTCCCCTCCTCACCTGCTGCTGCTGCAAAATGGTATGCAATAGTCATAAGGATATGCATACCAGTTGCAGACAGTGAGACTAGTGATGGCAGTGAACCCAGAGCCATAGGTGATGCCTAACTAAGGCTCTCGCACCACCATGTCTCACACAGAAGGGAATTGTACTTGCGTGTAGTGCAATGCAAGTAGATCTGGCTTAGGGTTAAGGTGGGTTAGTGCAAGGGCTAGGGTTAGGCTAGTGACGGGTAAGGTTACGGTGGGCTAGTGGGTTGCACCTCTGGGTGCCTCTCTGACCCACTAAGAAGACAGTCTGTGACGTATGGGTAAGGACTGGAGTCAAGGATTAGGGTTAGGGTTAGGGGGCTAGGGCAGGTTTTAGGGGGCTTTTTGGCACATCCCAGAAGTCTCCATGGCCAAGTGGCCATGCGATTGGTGGGATGGCTCCAAAAATTTGCATGGTCGTCCACTCCCACATGGCTGGCCACTTGGCCAGCCCATCATTGCATAGGTGTAAATAAAATAAAATAAAATAAAATCAATGGAGGACAGAGGAGGAGAGGAGAGACATTTTGTTGCAAGAAATAACCCACTGCTACTGTTAAAAATCTGGCAGTTTATAAATTTTCACGTGTTTCTGGTGTGCTTGTGTGTTTTTGGACCACGATTTCAAAAACAATATTGCGTTCGCCGCCCCATTTTGGATCCCCCGCCCGCACCACATGGCATGGCGAGTCCGGCTGCCCAGGACGGGGGGGAGGTGGGACCCCCCCTCCAGAAACCACCCCTCCGGTAGGTGCCCTGCGCCCTTAGTCAAGCAGGCATTTTTCCGCCTGCTTTTTTGGCCCGGGAATGGGTGGGGGGAGAGTTTAAAAGTTTTTTCCTGTGCCGTCCGTGCCGCTTGCTTGCGCTTTAATTGCGGCGGCCGGCGGCTGGCAAGACTGGGCTTTTTGCTTGCTGGCTGCGAGCCTGTGGCGAGTGGCGCGAGTCCCACCAGAGCAGCCCAGGATGGGGGATGGGGGGGAGGCCGGGGACCTCCAGAAACAACCCCTCTGGTAGGTGACCTGAGGCACGGCAGGCATTTTTCCGCCTGCTTTTCGGCCGGGAACCGGGTTTTTTTTACTTTTAAAAAAAAAAATTCTGTGCCGTGTGGCATCGCGTGATCGCGCGATGCAAGGAACGAGCACGACAAATCAGACCAAAATTGTTCGTTCGTCGGTTCGAGCTCGAAGTCTGGCGGAGTAATTCCCGTTACCGTTTCCGTAGAGTAACGGAACCGAGTAACGGAAACAGAAACGGGAATACCGCTAAATCGTGCCCATCTCTACTCAGAGCCCATGAGTTAACATTTGGCTACATTAAAACGCATTTGCCATTTCTCAGCCCATTCCCCCAGTTTGGAGAGATCCTTCTGGAGCTCTTCACAATCTTCTCTGGTTTTTACCACACGGAAAAGTTTTGTGTCATCTGCAAACTTTTTGACTCAACATCAAAAGGGCTGCAGAACAGCTTTTAAACTAATTACTGGGGGGAAGCCAACAGGAACTGGGAAGCATCCAGTTCAGGAACGTGTCTACCTGAGTAGTGAGAAGGATGTAATAATTACTAAGCAGAGTGAGGAGCTGGTCATCAGAACTCCATCAGAAAGATGCAAGAGGCTGTCTAATGTTGTAGCTGGACTTAAAAGACTGCATCAGAAAATCATTTATAAATGCTTGTATGCAAATACCAGCAGCCTACAGGACAAATTAGGGGACCTGGAATACTTAGTAATAGATAAAAATATTGATATTATTGGCATCACTGAAACCTGACAGATGGATGATAACCAATGGGATACAGTTAACCCAGGCTATAAACTGTACAGGAAGGGCTGTTGTTCAGTCGTTCAGTCGTGTCCGACTCTTTGTGACCCCATGGACCAGAGCTCGCCAGGCCTTCCTATCCTCCACTGCCTCCCGGAGTTTGGTTAAACCCATATTGGTTGCATTGATAACACCGTCCAACCATTTCATTCTCTGCCGTCCCCTTTTCCTTTTGCCTTCAATCTTTCCCAACATCACAGACTTTTCCAAGGACTCCTCTCTCCTCATGAGGTGGCCAAAGTATTGGAGCCTCAGCTTCAAAATCTGTCCTTCCAGTGAACATTTGGGCTTGATTTCTTTCAGGATGGATAGGTTTGATCTCCTTGCAGTCCAGGGGACTCTAATGACTCTCCTCCAGCACCAATTCTCAAAAGCATCAATTCTGCGACGATCAGCCTTCTTTATAGTCCAGCTCTCACTTCCATACATCACTACTGGAAAAACCATAGCTTTGACTATCCTGACCTTAGTTGGCAAAGTGATGTTTCTGCTCTTTAGGATGCTACCTAGGTTTGCCATTGCTTTCCTCCCAAGAAGCAGGCGTCTTTTAATTTCGTTGCTGCAGTCGCCATCTGCAGTGATCAAGGAGCCCAAGAAAATAAACTCTGTCATTGCCTCCATGTCTTCCCCTTCTATTTGCCAGGAGGTGATGGGACCAGTGGCCATGATCTTAGTTTTTTTTTATGTTGAGCTTCAGCCCATTTTTTTCACTCTCCTCTTTCACTCTTATTAAGAGGTTCTTTAATTCCTCCTCACTTTCTGCTATCAGTAGTATCATCTGCGTATCTGAGGTTGTTGATATTTCTTCCGGCAATCTTAATTCCGGCCTGTGATTCATCCAGACCTGCCTTTATTATTTATTTATTTATTCATTTATTTATTTATTGAATTTGTACCCCACCCACCTCCCCGAGGGAACTCTGGGCGGCTTACAGAGGGCTGATCAAGTCAGCAACATGACAACAAAATTCAACAAAGCCAATAAGGCAACATCTCAATAAAAACATTAAAACTATAGCACCCTTATCATAAAAACATATGTGGCTCAGAGAGCAGCTTTTAATACAACTAACAAGTAGCAGCAGATGGCGGGGGAGGGGAACTAAACCGGGTTGCCAAAGGCCTCGCAGAACAAGATGGTTTTCAGGGCTCTGCGAAAGGCCAGCAGGGACTCTGCAGAGCGCACTTCACTGGGGAGGCTGTTCCACAATGAAGGGGCAGCCACCGAGAAGGCCCGATTGCGAGTGGAAGTTCTACGGGCCTCTCGGGGGGCGACAACCTGAACCGAGTACACTCGTGACTGCCGAACTGGTCGGGCCGAAGTTGGTCGCTGGGCGATCCGCTCTGCCAGGTAGTCCGGGCCCAAGCCATGGAGGGTTTTATAAACTAAAACCAAGACCTTGAATCTGATCCGGGATGCAACAGGCAACCAGTGCAGACGAGCCAGAACTGGGGTGATGTGGTCGTAGCAACGAGCACCCACCACCAGTCTGGCCACCGCATTTTGTACCTCCTGCAGACACCGGAGGAGATTCAAGGGCAGCCCCATGTAGAGGGCATTGTAATAGTCCAACCTTGAGATCACCAGCGCTTGCCCCACTGTTCTCAGAGAGTTACCGTCTAGATACGGGCGGATCTGGGCAATTTGGCGCAGATCGAAAAAAGCGGTACGGGTCACGGCAGCCACCTGGGCATCCAAGGATAGCACCGGATCCAGAACCACGCCCAGATTCCGAACCCTGACCGCCAGCTGGAGGGAAACACCCTCCATACTGGGGAGAGGGCCTCCGTATCCCGACGGAGAACTCCCGAAGAACATCACCTCGGTCTTCTCGGGATTGAGTTTGAGCCTGGACCATGACCGCCTCTAGGCACAGGTCGAGAGTCCGGACAGCTTCTACTGCAGAGGTGGGAAAGGAGAGATAGAGCTGCGTGTCATCAGCGTACTGATGACTGCACACTCCACATCTCTGGATGACCCCCGCCAGCGGCCTTACATAGATGTTAAACAGCATGGGGGGGAGAGACGAGCCCTGAACCCCACATGGGAGTGTCCACGGGGCCGACAACTCCCCACCGTGCTGCACATACTGGAGCCAGCCCTCCAGGAAGGACCGGAGCCAACTGTGAATAGTGCCTCCGATACCCACCTCAGAGACCCGGTCCAGTAAGATACCGTGGTCAATGGTATCGAAGGCTGCTGACAAATCCAGGAGAACCAACAGGGTAGAGCAACCCCTGTCAGCTGCCCGGATTAGGTCATCTTGCAGCGCGACCAGAGCTGTCTCGGTCCCCCGGCCAGGCCTGAAACAGGACTGGTAAGGATCAAGGCACTGCTGTTCCTCCAAGAATGACTGGATCTGAATCGCGGCCACCCTCTCGATAACCTTGCCCATGAAGGGAACATTGGCGATCGGACGATAATTTGCCAATTGGTCCGATGCCAGGCCCGGCTTTTTCAAAATAGGCTTTATCACCATCTCCTTCAGATGGGAGGGAAAAAACCCCTCGCTGAAGGAGGCGGTGGCGATGGTAGAAGCCCACTCAGGCATGCTCCCTCCGACAGTTTTTATGAGCCATGATGGGCAAGGGGCGAAGGGGGTGGTCGCGGGATGGCAGTGGGCAATAGCCCTGGAGGACTCAGATGAGGAGACAGGCCCAAACTCAACCAGTCGAGGAGAGCGAGGGGGTGAATCAACTGGGGGTGGCGAGGAAGGGCTACTGCAACCGGATTCGAAGCCGGCCTGGATGGCCTCAATTTTTGATCTAAAAAAGACTGCAAAATTCTCACTACTGAAATCAGTAGGAGGAGACCTGGTCAGACTAGGATTGGTGAGGTCTCCTCCCTTCCAGAACTACTAAAGATTTTGGAGGCCTACTCTCAAATTTCAGGATTAAAGGTTAATAGAGAAAAAACATTGTTGCTCACAAAAAATACGACCCCACTTGTGATTGGAAAATTGGTTAACCAGTCGGGTTTCCAACATGCTAGTAAGGCAAAATATCTGGGTATTATTGTGTCCAACCGTTGTAACACTTTACTTAAAGATAACTATGTTAATGGTATAAAAGCAATCAAAGCTGACCTGGAAACCTGGTCAAGACTTCAGTTATCTTTAATGGGCAGAATTGCAGCAGTCAAAATGACTGTTTTACCTAAATTGCTCTTTTTATTTCAATGTTTACCTATACTACCTAACTTTAAGATTATTTCAGACTTGGAAAAAAGTATACGTGTGTTTATATGGCCAAAGAAAAAAGCAAGGATTAGAAATGTCTATCTACAAGACAGAACTAAAACTTGTGGTTTTGCCCTGCCCAACTTGGTGCGGTACTATAAACCTGCTGCTATGATTTGGATCAAAGACTGGATTTTGATGACAAATAATAGAATACTGCAGCTTGAGAGTCACGATTTGGACAGAGGTTGGCATCATTACGTATGGTATAAGGGTAATATACCTACCCTTTTCAAAAAGCATTGGATAAGGAATGCCTTAGTTAAAATATGGCTATCCATAAAAAACAGTTTTTACCCTAAAGCACCAACGTGGTTGTCTCCGTTAGGAGCGATTACCAATCCTCATACAAGTGCAAGCCTTAAATCTCTAACCTACAGACAACTTCTGAATGCTGATTTCTCCTTGAAGTCACTAGAAAAATTAGTATCAGAAGGTTACAATTTAGACTGGTGGAAATACCAACAAATATACTCACACTTTAAAAATCTCACTAAAGAGGGGGATTTATGACTAATGACACTCCACTTGACAAAATACTATCTTCTGGTGATTCAAAGCTTCTCAGTAAATTCTATAGTAATTTGTTAAATGAAAAATGATTGATACACTGGTCAAAGATAATATGATAAGGTGGGCAGAAAATTTTGGTTATTCTATTCATTTAAACAAATGGGACTCTTTGTGGAATACAGTTAAACTCTTTAAATCTATAGCCTTTAAGGAAAATTGTTACAAGATGTTTTATAGATGGCATTCCCCCACCACCACCGTTTATCTAAGATGTATAATTGCTCACCCAAATGTTGAAAATGTAAACATGACAGTGGTACCTTTTATCATATGTGGTGGACATGTAAAGAGGCAAAGGCATATTGGATAATGGTAAAATTATTTTTAGAAAGATATTGAAGATTAAGTTAGAGCTTAGACCAGAATTTTTTCTATTAAATATAGTAGATGTTAATATCTCATATGACCAGAAATATGTACTTCATCATGTAATAGTTGCTGCAAGGATACTGTATGCAAATTTTTGGGAACAACCAGAAGTGCCAACAGAGAGAAACTTCCACAAAAAGATAAGAGAATGTATTGAAATCGACAGACTCTCCGGTTTTCTAAAGGGAGACTACAATGAGATTTCCCGGAAAAGATGGCAAGAAGTAACAAACTTATTAGTATTGTGATATTATTTGGTGTTTTGTGAACATGTTAAACCATTATTTTTGGCTTGATATACTAAATGTAATTTTTACAGTGTATTTCCTCCCCCTCCCCCACACCCTCCCTCCTCTGCCGCTCCCCCCAAACCCAATAAAATTACTTAAATGAGATAGGATTGGTGAGGTCTCGAACCACCTGGAAAAGTTCCGCCTGGCGATTCGAGGCCTCATCAATTCTCAGGGAGTAAAATGATGTTTTGGCCTCCCTGATCGCTCGCAAGTAGCACCTAGTCTGAATAACAACAGCAGTCTTGTTTGTAACCGTCCGGCATCATCTCCAGCTGCTCTCCAGCCTCCTCCGCTCCTGCTTCATAGCTCGTAACTGCGCCGTGAACCACGGTAAAGGTCGAGCTCTGCTCCGGAGGAGGCACTTAGGGGCGATTCGGTCAACGGGATGGGAAGCTGACTCAAACCATAGGTTGGCCGTAGCCTCAGCCGAATCGTCAGCCAAGCCACCAGCTCCCCGAAGGCTTCACGGAACCGGGACGGGTCCAGAAGCCTCCGGGGGCGGGCCCAAACAAGGGGCCGGTGGTCCCCGCGGGGGGGACGTGATTGACAGGGAAAAGGACAACAGGTGATGATCTGACCATGACACAGGTAAGGAGACAATGTCCCTCACCTCCGGATTAGAAGCCCCCGACATGGAGGAAAATACCAGGTCCAGGGTATGCCCACATCTGTGGGTAGGGCAAGAAACATGCTGGGATAGACTCATGGAGGTCATGGACTCCATGAGTTCCAGAGCAGCACCAGATAGCTCACCACTGGCATGCACGTTGAAGTCCCCAACGACCAAAAGCCGCGGGGACTTCAACAGAGCAGCAGCGATGAACTCCGAGAGCTCTGGTAGGGATTGTGCAGGGTTGCGGGGAGCGCGGTAACCCAGCACAATACCAAATCTATCCCGCTGACCTACCAACAGGTGGAGGCATTCTAACCCCGGACTCACCAATGTCGAGGCCCTGGTCACATGAAGAGAATCTCTGTGGACAATGACATGATGTACTCTGCGTATAAGTTAAATAGGCAAGGTGACAGTATACAGCCTTGTCATACTCCTTTCCCAATTTTAAACCAGTCAATTGTTCCATATCCAGTTCTGACGGTTGCTGCTTGTCCCACATATAGATTTCTTAGGAGACAGATAAGGTGGTCAGGCACTCCCATTCCTTTAAGAACTTGCCATAGTTTCTTGTGGTCCACACAGTCAAAGGCTTTGGCATAGTCGATGAAGCAGAAGTAGATGTTTTTCTGGAACTCTCTGGCTTTCTCCATAATCCAGCGCATGTTTTTATGTAATTATGGCTAATTACAGGAAGGGCAGGAAGAGGCAAACAAGAGGTGGTGTCGCCTTGTATTTCAAAGAAATGATAAAATTGTATGAATTGGAATATCCAGGAGATTTGGACTCACCATTAGAAATTCTGTGGGTAAGAGTAGCAGGCCACAAGGATGATCTAACAGTAGACATATACTATCGGCCTCCGACCCATGCCCCTGGGGGAGACTAGCAGTTGGAGAATGTTGTAAAGGATGCATCCAAGAATTAAAGTATGGATATAATGGGGGACTTACCCTCACATAGACTGGGAGAACTGTTGTTCAGCACATGATAAAGAGATAAAGTCCCTAGATAAGCTAAATGATTATTCCCTGGAACAGATGGCTGAAGACCCAACTAGAGGTACAAGACTCCTTGACTTGATCCCGAGTCCAGGATTTGGTGCAAAATGTTAATGTGACTCATCCAATAGGGAAGAGTGACCACAACACAATTACTTTTAACTTAATCATAGACTGCCAATCACTGATAAAATCTAACACAGAGACCTTAAATTTTCAAAAAGGAAATTCCAGCCTCAGAATGTAAGGAAGGTGTTCAAGTCTCCTAATCATTCTGGTTTCTTTTCTCTACACTTTTCCCATTTCCATAATATCCTTCTGGAGGTATGGTGACCAGAACTGTATACAATACTCCAGATGGGTCCTCACCATAGATTTATAAAATTCTGAACCCATCAGTTTATAAAAAGGATTTTTTTGCCCCAATGTGCATCACTCTGCACTAGAGATGGGCACGACTTAGCGGTATTCCCGTTTCCGTTTCCGTTACTAGTTTCCGTTACTCTACGGAAACGGTAACGGGAATCACTCCGCCAGACTTCGAGCTCGAACCGACGAACGAACAATTTGGTCTGATTTGTCGTGCTCGTTACTTGCACGCGGCGATCGCGCAATGCCAAGCGGCACAGAAAAAAAGTTTTTAAAAGTTTAAAAAAAAAACCGATTCCCGGTCCAAAATGGCGACCGCAATATTTTTTTGGAAATCCTTGCCCAAAACCCCACCAAAGCACCACAGAAACATGCGAAAGTAACCTATTTTAAATGCTTGATTTTTTACAGTAGCAGCAGTGGGTTTGTCTTGCCAAAATACGTCTCCGTTGATTTTTATTTTTTTTTTTTCTTAATTTATTTTTTTTACACCTGCGCAACGATGGGCTGGCCATGGGACGGGACCATGCACATTTTTGGAGCCATTCCACCAATCGCATGGACAGGTTTTGACTGACACTTCTGGATGTGCCAGAGGGCATAAAAAGCCGAGGCAGTTCCAGTCCGTCACAGTCTGGGCTTGGATCTTGTGGAGGGTGGTCAGGGCTGGATTGCTGCGCTCAGTCTAGTTTCGATTTCGCGGTCGCGGTCTCAGTCTCGCTAGGCAGGGAGGGAATTGAATTGATATTAATTCGAATCGCAAAACATAATAATTTCTTCTATTCCCTGTGGGGAATAGCAACACAGTGTTTATTCTCTTTTTTTGTTTTCTCCATTTTTGAGGAAGAGTTCCGTACGTTTTATATTTGCTTCAAGGGGGAGGGAAGATTTGAGTGGGAGCGGTAGGGGAGGGGAGGTGCTGCGGATTTATTTTGAAAATATATTATTTTATATTACACTACCATACCATTTCTTTTGTATCCCAATTTCCCACCAAGTTCATTTACTTGGCCAAGGTCCTTTTACCCTGCGCCTACAGCTTTTTTGCTGCTGTTGCGATTGGGGTTTTGGAAGGGAATCCAGCAACCCCTATCCTACCCTAGTAGCAGCTTATAGTTTTATTCCATTTATTTTCTATTTTACAGTTTATTAGCAAGTGGCAAGCAACAGCCAAGGTCCAGTAGTACTAGTGCTTAGAAGGGGAGGTTGGAGGCTGTGGATTAAATTATTTTAAAAATATTATACAGTACAGACTGAGTACTAGGCAGAGTCTCCCTCGCCAACCAGTGAGTGCACTCAAATTTCTCAAACACATTTGTTTTGGCAACAAGGCTAGGGCACCTTCCTCTATAGAACATTTTACAATTTCATTTTACTTAACACTATAGATATTCTTTGAATTTCTTTCACTTGTCCAACACCTCATTCATTTTTTTTTGCAGTCAGGCACTCAAACAAACATTTGTTGAAGGGCAGGCACCCACCACCTCTATAGAACTTTTTCTTCAATTACATCTTTGAAGAAGTTCCATTCATCTTAGTTACTGTGCATTATTTGTGAAAGTTGGGTGCTGCCAGATTTTGCAAACCCCTTGCTTCTATTAGCTTGGTTTTTGTGCAGTTGTTGTATAACTTACATCTGTGAAGAAGTTAAGTTACAGTTCTCCTAATTACACTTGCCCTGTGCATTAATTTGTGAAACTTGTTTGCCAGGATTGGCAAACCCCTTGCTCCTAATACCTTGTTTGTTGTGCTGCTGTTGTGAGTCCATCTCACTCATTTACTTGTTGCCACCACAGTCTACATACACAATCCAATTACAACTGGGAAGAAGTTACAGTTCTCCTCCTAATTACACTTGCCCTGTGCAGGGCATAGAGAGACTTAGTTGGGTGCCAGGATTGGCAAACCCCTAGCTCCTATTTCCTTGTTTGTTGTGCTGCTGTTGTGAGTCCATCTCACTCATTTACTTGTTGCCACCACAGTCTACATACACAATCCAATTACAACTGGGAAGAAATTACAGTTCTCCTCCTAATTACACTTGCCCTGTGCAGGGCATAGAGAGACTTAGTTGGGTGCCAGGATTGGCAAACCCCTAGCTCCTATTTCCTTGTTTGTTGTGCTGCTGTTGTGAGTCCATCTCACTCATTTACTTGTTGCCACCACAGTCTACATACACAATCCAATTACAACTGGGAAGAAGTTACAGTTCTCCTCCTAATTACACTTGCCCTGTGCAGGGCATAGAGAGACTTAGTTGGGTGCCAGGATTGGCAAACCCCTAGCTCCTATTTCCTTGTTTGTTGTGCTGCTGTTGTGAGTCCATCTCACTCATTTACTTGTTGCCACCACAGTCTACATACACAATCCAATTACAACTGGGAAGAAGTTACAGTTCTCCTCCTAATTACACTTGCCCTGTGCAGGGCATAGAGAGACTTAGTTGGGTGCCAGGATTGGCAAACCCCTAGCTCCTATTTCCTTGTTTGTTGTGCTGCTGTTGTGAGTCCATCTCACTCATTTACTTGTTGCCACCACAGTCTACATACACAATCCAATTACAACTGGGAAGAAGTTACAGTTCTCCTCCTAATTACACTTGCCCTGTGCAGGGCATAGAGAGACTTAGTTGGGTGCCAAGATTGGCAAACCCCTAGCTCCTATTTCCTTGTTTGTTGTGCTGCTGTTGTGAGTCCATCTCACTCATTTACTTGTTGCCACCACAGTCTACATACACAATCCAATTACAACTGGGAAGAAGTTACAGTTCTCCTCCTAATTACACTTGCCCTGTGCAGGGCATAGAGAGACTTAGTTGGGTGCCAGGATTGGCAAACCCCTAGCTCCTATTTCCTTGTTTGTTGTGCTGCTGTTGTGAGTCCATCTCACTCATTTACTTGTTGCCACCACAGTCTACATACACAATCCAATTACAACTGGGAAGAAGTTACAGTTCTCCTCCTAATTACACTTGCCCTGTGCAGGGCATAGAGAGACTTAGTTGGGTGCCAGGATTGGCAAACCCCTAGCTCCTATTTCCTTGTTTGTTGTGCTGCTGTTGTGAGTCCATCTCACTCATTTACTTGTTGCCACCACAGTCTACATACACAATCCAATTACAACTGGGAAGAAATTACAGTTCTCCTCCTAATTACACTTGCCCTGTGCAGGGCATAGAGAGACTTAGTTGGGTGCCAGGATTGGCAAACCCCTAGCTCCTATTTCCTTGTTTGTTGTGCTGCTGTTGTGAGTCCATCTCACTCATTTACTTGTTGCCACCACAGTCTACATACACAATCCAATTACAACTGGGAAGAAGTTACAGTTCTCCTCCTAATTACACTTGCCCTGTGCAGGGCATAGAGAGACTTAGTTGGGTGCCAGGATTGGCAAACCCCTAGCTCCTATTTCCTTGTTTGTTGTGCTGCTGTTGTGAGTCCATCTCACTCATTTACTTGTTGCCACCACAGTCTACATACACAATCCAATTACAACTGGGAAGAAGTTACAGTTCTCCTCCTAATTACACTTGCCCTGTGCAGGGCATAGAGAGACTTAGTTGGGTGCCAGGATTGGCAAACCCCTAGCTCCTATTTCCTTGTTTGTTGTGCTGCTGTTGTGAGTCCATCTCACTCATTTACTTGTTGCCACCACAGTCTACATACACAATCCAATTACAACTGGGAAGATATTACAGTTCTCCTCCTAATTACACTTGCCCTGTGCAGGGCATAGAGAGACTTAGTTGGGTGCCAGGATTGGCAAACCCCTAGCTCCTATTTCCTTGTTTGTTGTGCTGCTGTTGTGAGTCCATCTCACTCATTTACTTGTTGCCACCACAGTCTACATACACAATCCAATTACAACTGGGAAGAAGTTACAGTTCTCCTCCTAATTACACTTGCCCTGTGCAGGGCATAGAGAGACTTAGTTGGGTGCCAGGATTGGCAAACCCCTAGCTCCTATTTCCTTCTTTGTTGTGCTGCTGTTGTGAGTCCATCTCACTCATTTACTTGTTGCCACCACAGTCTACATACACAATCCAATTACAACTGGGAAGAAATTACAGTTCTCCTCCTAATTACACTTGCCCTGTGCAGGGCATAGAGAGACTTAGTTGGGTGCCAGGATTGGCAAACCCCTAGCTCCTATTTCCTTGTTTGTTGTGCTGCTGTTGTGAGTCCATCTCACTCATTTATTTGTTGCCACCACAGTCTACATACACAATCCAATTACAACTGGGAAGAAGTTACAGTTCTCCTCCTAATTACACTTGCCCTGTGCAGGGCATAGAGAGACTTAGTTGGGTGCCAGGATTGGCAAACACCTAGCTCCTATTTCCTTCTTTGTTGTGCTGCTGTTGTGAGTCCATTCTCACTCATTTACTTGTTGCCACCACAGTCTACATACACAATCCAATTACAACTGGGAAGAAATTACAGTTCTCCTCCAAATTACACTTGCCCTGTGCAGGGCATAGAGAGACTTAGTTGGGTGCCAGGATTGGCAAACCCCTAGCTCCTATTTCCTTGTTTGTTGTGCTGCTGTTGTGAGTCCATCTCACTCATTTACTTGTTGCCACCACAGTCTACATACACAATCCAATTACAACTGGGAAGAAATTACAGTTCTCCTCCTAATTACACTTGCCCTGTGCAGAGCATAGAGAGACTTAGTTGGGTGCCAGGATTGGCAACCCCCTAGCTCCTATTTCCTTCTTTGTTGTGCTGCTGTTGTGAGTCACTCATTTACTTGCACAGTTCCTTGGTGCTTTTCTTTACTATCACATTATACATTCCCTGGCCTGAGCCACAAGAAGTGAGAAAAATGAGGAGGGGTCGCACAGCTAGAGGGCAGGGGAGGGGGACCCCTACTAAGATAAATAGGGGTACGTTTCTGAGGGAAGGGACAGGAAGTAGTGCAGAAATTGATACTGGTGCAACTCCCTCCTCGAGTAGCAGTGCAAGTGGCACAAGCAGCAATGTGCCATCGTCTGTCACCGAGGGAAGCATGGATGAGGCGTACCAAATCCCATCTTCGTTACCTGACAGCCCCACCCTTGATCAGCAAGAAGACAAGGGCTCTGATTCTGAAATGGCATCAGAATCAGAATCGGGCTCCTTGTATCTAAACCTGCCAGATTCTGAGGACCTGTTGGCAGGGACAGACTTAAGGCAGGCTCCAGGCAGTGACGGAAGGAGCAGCCCTCTTTCCACCCAGAGTACCACCAATGAGAGCAGTAGTACTAGTCTACTTTCCCGGCAGGGCAGAGGCCACACCAGCACCACAGCAGCGGCAGCGGCAGGCAATAACAGAGGGGGCGTTACTTTCTGTAAGCCACGAGGGTGTCTCTGGGACCATTTTGAGAACAGCCCCCAAGACGCAAGGATGGCGGTGTGCAAGATATGCGGGGTGGTCTTGCGCAGGGAGAATGACCCCAAACACCTCTCCTCAAGTGGGTTGCGCAGCCATCTGATGAGGAAGCACCCTGGGACTCTGCCTGGAACCCTGTCAGGCCCTTGCTCTTCAGGGAGGAAGAGAGGGGAAGAAGGGTTAGAGATAGAGAAAGAAAAACACAGCTCCGCTAGTGAGAGTGGGAAGAGGCAGGCCACTCTGCAGGAAGTGGGGCTGTTGGGTGGGACTTTTGTCAGCCCGCGAAATAGGGCCAAAGCACAGGAGACCACCACTCGCGTGGTGGGTGAAATGGTGGCCATGAACGGGTTGCCCCTCTCCTTTGTGGAGTCATCAGGCTTCAGGCACCTGATGAAGCACGTGGCACCATGGTACGAGACTCCATCCCGGCGTACCTTCAGCAGGCGGGTGCTTCCCTCCCTTTATGAGTCTGTCAGGGACAGGATCCGGGAGGGACAGGTCAATCGTGGAGTCATGGTTACAGACGCGGGCCGTAACATGACCAACGCGGTTCTTGGGGCAGGGTTCCAGGGCATCGTGTGCGTAGCACACAAACTGCATCTAGTGGTGGGCGATGCCATTGGCCTGGGTGCACCAAAGGACTCCTGGAGTGAGGGGCCACGGAGACCAGGGCCTTGCTGGACAAGTGCCGGAAGATCGTGGGGCACTTCGCTCGCAGTGTCAAGGCAGCCAGGATGATGCGTGAGAGGCAGGCGGAGACGGGCCGACCGGAGCACGTCCTGATCCAGGACGTGATCACCCGGTGGAACTCCACCCACGAAATGGTCAAGCGTCTAGTGGAGCAGAAGGAAGTGGTGGAATACATCATGTCAACCACCCCAGTCCTGCATGAGGGGAGGGAATTGGATCTTGGTGCTACCGAGTGGCTCGCCCTCTCCCAGATGGCGGGTATCCTGCAGCCTTTTGAGGAGACCACCCACGTCCTCAGCAGCTACAACGCCAGCCTGGGCCATGTTCTCCCCCTGGTCAATGCCCTTCGCCAACGCCTAGAGACCAGTACCCGGGAAGAAGGCAATCTTCTCCCTAAGAGCAGGGCATTGGCAGACAGGCTGGTGACCGGCGTGGATACCCGCCTTGGCCCACTCAGAAGGGAAAAGGTGTACCAGATGGCCTGCCTGTGCGACCCTCGCGTCAAGGGTTCCCTGGCGGCCAGCACTGCCGAACTGAAATCCTGGAAGACGGAGCTATGCCGTCAAGTCAGGGGTGTCTCCGATGAGGGCCAGGCGTTTCAGAGGGCGCACGGAAGCCAGAGCGATGCTGAGGAGGAGTCCTCGCAAGGATCCACATCCCTCTGTACTCCAGGAGCGTTCACCCAGAGACCAGGTTCCGTTCCAGCAGCCAACTACCTGGCCTCTGCCCTAGCCATGGCAGTTTCCTCCTCAGTGGAGGCAAGGGAGGAAGAAGTAGCAGACCCCGCTCAGACCATGGTGAAGGAGTACATGGCCGAGCCCCTCCAACCCCTCAGCTCGGACCCACTGCACTACTGGGCCAGAAAGGCAGACCTCTGGCCCGCTCTTTCAACTCTGGCGTTGGAACTCTTGTCTATCCCACCCACCAGTGTCCAGAGTGAGCGTGTCTTCTCCCACATGGGAGATGTCCTGAGGCTGCGCCGCTGTCGCCTGGACCCGGAGACGGTGGAAAGGTTGACTTTCATCCGCTTCAACCTTTCCACCTTGGGATTACCCCAACACTCCAAGAACTAAGTTGCTGCCTGTAACCTAACCTCCTGCCTGCAATCCTCCATGCCCGCCTGCAAGCCTGCCTGCCTCCCCTTGGCCCTACGAGCGTGCCTGCCTGCCAGCCTGCCTGCCTGCCTGGCCTGTGAGTACCTGCCGACTCCAGTGCCTAATGCCTGCAGAACTGCCTGCCTGCCTGCCTGTATTCTCTCTCACACACAATTGAAGGGTACTATTAGTGGCCCAATTTTTCTAGCCCTGGCCTGTCTCCAAACCAGGCAGGGCCACTCAAAGTGTCATTGGAAAGGGTCTGTCTGTATTGGCCCAATGTTTCTCCTTTTGCCATGGCTGGTCTGAGAGAGACTCTAATACCTGCCTTCCTTGGTGCTTCACACCGTTCCCTGGGGTTTACGAGCCTGCCTGCCTGCCTGCCTGTATTCTCTCTCACACACAATTGAAGGGTACTATTAGTGGCCCAATTTTTCTAGCCCTGGCCTGTCTCCAAACCAGGCAGGGCCACTCAAAGTGTCATTGGAAAGGGTCTGTCTGTATTGGCCCAATGTTTCTCCTTTTGCCATGGCTGGTCTGAGAGAGACCCTAATACCTGCCTTCCTTGGTGCTTCACACCATTCCCTTGGCCCTAAGAGCCTGCCTGCCTGCCTGCCTGCCTGCCTGCCTACCTGTATTCTCTCACACACAAAGTGGTGAGGAAGCACTTTACAACAACCTACCTCAAAGACTGAGTATCAGGGGGCAAGCTCCCCTCCTTACAGCCTTAAAGAAATAGACCCACCCAGTTCTCCTGCTTCCACTCTGTCTTCTTGGTTGCCAAAACCCGGTCTCCTGGGGTGGCGAGAGAAACTCTGCCTGCCAAGGAAGCCTCCATGTTTGGTTCTTGGTGGATACTCTGTCCCACACTGACTGTGTGAGTCTGTAATTTACACAGACCTAGCTCTGTCTCCTCCGCCACTCTTTCTACTGGGCTGCCAGCCGTGGCTCACAAAGAAGGGAAACGTCCTTGTTGTGTGTGCGTACTCCTGGCTGAAAGTCCCCTGTGTGGATCTTGGTGCTGTGCTGTGTGACTCATTGTGCGCACACTTGGTGCTTAAACATTTTATAATCATTTCTGCCCTAACCCCGGAACAAAGGCTGCCGGACCAGAAAAGTTACTGGTTGCAAATCTAGGTTGTGATTGATGATGATGATTGAGTTATGGGAACACTCTTCAGGAACAGCTGGTGGTTGGCTTAGGGTTAGGGTTAAGGGGGATGTTTAGGCCTCCGCTACTCTGTCCTCTGGGCTGCACCACACTGTGTCTCACTAAGAAGGGCTGGAGTGGAATGTACTTGCGCGTACCACAGTTCAGCACAATAATCGTTTGTTTCTTAGAAATAGAAGAGCCTTTCAGGAGGAAGTTCCAGGCTTGGCTCTTGGAGTTGTGGAACTGCTGTGATTCACTACGAAGGGCATGGAGATGGAATGCCGGCACGGCAGTTAGGAGCAGTCTACCAGCACACAGCTGGGAAAGAAAGTCAGAAAGCTTGGCTTGCTGTCCTTTTGGAAGCCTGTGTGGTCAAAGACTCAGACTCACTCTAGCTCTGTGTCTTCTCCCTGCCTGCCTGTCAGGCTCCCCCCACTTCCGGCTTAGAGGAGGCCTTCCAGCCGCTTCTCCTTCACCCTAACATCATGGTCCAGTTAGTGCTTCAAGTTCAGCCCTGTCGCCACTGCCCTCAACTTGCCCATGCAGCAACCACGGCTGTGCCCGCTTCTTGGCGGAAAACCTCTTGAAGACCAACTGTAACAGTGCATTCACTCAACAACTATTTTGTTTGCACACACTGTGCCTCACAGAGAAGGGAATTGTGCTTGTGTGCTAGAAAACAGCCGTGGGGTGGGCCCGTGATTAGGCAGAACTCATGCGAAAGCACCCTTGGACTCTGCCTGGGACAGTGACAGGACTCTGCAGGAAGGAGTGCCGCAGTGTGGGAGTGTTGTCAGCCTCCGGACCGCCAATTAGTCTTCAGTGGGCTGCCATTGCCACACACTGTGGCTCACAAAGAAGGGCAACTTACTGCCGTGCTGGTGGCCCTCTGTCACCGTTACAAATAGGACAGTTTATCAGAAAGTTCAAGGCTTGGCTCTTAGAGTTGTGGGGAATGTGATTCACTACGAAGGGCATGCCACTGGGATGCAATGCACTGACTGTGGCTCTCTGTGAAGGGAGGGAGCAAGGAAGCCTCCACTCCAGGCTTGGTTCTTTGTGGGTACTCTGACTCACACAGACAGTGAGCCTGTGTTTCTCAGGCCTACTGTCTTCCGTGGAGTGCAAAGCTATGTCTCACTGAGAAGGGAACATGGCTGTGCTGGCCTGCTAGGAGTTTATGGCCGGGGAAAGCAGCACACAGCTGTGTAGGAAGACCCTCTGGCTTGCAGTCCTTTTGTCAGAGTGGTCTCAGGCCTCAGAGTCAGACACCATGTGGACTCTGCTTTTCCATTGGGCTGCCAACGGTGGCTCACGAAGAAGGGCAATTTCCTGGCGTCCTCCTCAGGCCATTCAGTCACGCTGGGGAGCTGGAGCTTCCTGGCAATGTTCCTCCCCTATGGAGGCCCTGTGGCCTCAGACTCAGGCTATGTGGGCTCCTCCAGCCACTCTTTCCTCTTGGATGCAAAACACTGTGGCTCACTAAGAAGGAAAGAGAAGTTGTGTGTGCAGCACGCACTCCAGTAGTTTCTCTGACAGTTCCATCCAGGCTTGGCTGTTGGAGTTGTAGGAGCTGGGATTCACAACGAAGGCCATGGTCGTGGTCGGGATTGCTGGCCCAGCATTCAATTACTCCAGCTTGTGGCCTCCGCCACTCTTTCCTCTGGGATGCAAAACACTGTGCCTCACTAAGAAGGGAAGAGTAGTTGGGTGCCAGCACTCCAGTAGTTTCTCTGACAGTTCCAGGCTTGGCTGTTGGAGTTGTAGGAGCTGGGATTCACAACGAAGGCCATGGTCGTGGTCGGGATTGCTGGCCCAGCATTCAATTACTCCAGCTTGTGGCCTCCGCCACTCTTTCCTCTGGGATGGAAAACACTGTGCCTCACTAAGAAGGGAAGAGTAGTTGGGTGCCAGCACTCCAGTAGTTTCTCTGACAGTTCCAGGCTTGGCTGTTGGAGTTGTAGGAGCTGGGATTCACAACGAAGGCCATGGCCGTGGTCGGGATTGCTGGCCCAGCATTCAATTACTCCAGCTTGTGGCCTCCGCCACTCTTTCCTCTGGGATGCAAAACACTGTGCCTCACTAAGAAGGGAAGAGTACTTGGGTGCCAGCACTCCAGTAGTTCTCTGACAGTTCCAGGCTTGGCTGTTGGAGTTGTAGGAGCTGGGATTCACAACGAAGGCCATGGTCGTGGATTGCTGGCCCAGCATTCAATTACTCCAGCTTGTGGCCTCCGCCACTCTTTCCCCTGGGGTGCAAGACACTGTGTCTCACAACGAAGATAAGAGGACTTGGGTGCCAGCCCTCCATTAGTTTATTGCAAAGTTGCAGGCTTGGCTCTTGGAGTTGTGTGGGAACCAACTGTGATTCACAAAGAAGGGCATGGTAGTAGACTGCCGGGCCGGCAGGTAGCAAGTCTACCAGCACACAGCTGGGGACTTGGGGAGGAAGAGTCAGACTCAGAATGTGGCTTGCTGTCCTTTTTGCAGCCAGTGTGGTGCCAGACCAAACTCAAGGTGTTTGGCCTCCTCCTCTAGTCTTTCCTCTGGGCTGCAAGACGCCGTGTTTCACATGGAAGGGGGTCCCTGATACAGCACCGCCAAGACTTAGTCAAAAAGTGACATGTGGCGGACGGTGGTGCATCGCAGGCAGTGTGGTGCCAGACCAAACTCAAGGTGATTGGCCTCCTCCTCCAGTCTTTCCTCTGGGCTGCAAGACGCCGTGTTTCACACGGAAGGGGGGTACTGATTTGAACAGCGTTCGTACTACGTACAGCACCACCCAAGAGTTTGTCAGAAAGTGCCATGTGGTGCATCGCAGGCAGTGTGTTGCCAGACCAGACTCAAGGTGATTGGCCTCCTCCGCAACTCAGTCCTCTGGGCTGCAAGACACTGTGACCCAAGGCCAGTGCCATTTAAATTCCTGTCATGCCATTCAGCTCCATCCTTTTTATACTGGAGCTGGCAAGGAGCCTGCCGCACTCTGGCTCTGTGCTGTGGTGCTCTCATACTCTGCTTTGTGGCCTGACCGGAGTGGCCGCCCTTACTCTGGCCTTATGGACGCGTCGACCAGAGATAGTCCTCCTCCTTGTATAGCCTAGTGGGCTGGGCTGTGGGCTGTAAAACTTAAGCCAGAGCAACCCAGAGCCCTATCCCATTCCCATCCCTACCAAAACTATTCCTGGCTGTAGCTACTAGCTAGGTACGTAGCTTAACCACCTCAGGCTCTAACTGCTAATGTTTTTTTTTTACCATGACCAAAAGCAGGGTTGCATTGGCTTTGGCTTTATTGCTTGTCCTTTAAGTGTGTGTGACTTTGACTGTGAATGTGAAGTGAAGGCAGAAGGACCTTGGTGATGGGGGGGGACAATTTGAGAGGAGTAGAGGAGTAGACCCCTCATTCAGATTTGCGGAGGAACGGAATGTCTGTTTCTCCTGCTGCCTCTGAGAGAGGTGGAGGGGAGATGGGATGGATTCAAAACCAAACAACAAAAAAGTACAACAAACAGGCACGTCAGCCAGACCAAGTAGGGTGGCTGGCTGGTTCAGCATCAGCAGATTCAGCAGCACAGCAGACCAAGAGAAAAAAAGAAATGCAAATTTGTTTCTGCCCCACTTTGTTGCTTAGGATGCACTAGCCTTGTTGTGCAGCAGCAAGTCCATCACCCAGGCAGGTTTAAACTGTATTTCGCCTGCTCATTTGCGGGACCCGCGCCCACCCGCCCACGCGCCCATCCGCCCGCGCGCGTGCCCGACCAACCGCCCGACCGCCCACGCGCCCGACCGCGCGCTAGCCACTCCCCCTGCCACTGCCGCTGCCGCCGCCCACGCATGTACCCCCGCGCCACCGCCGCCGGCGCTGCGCCCGCAAGCCGCAAGTCTCGGTCGGACGTCAAAATGCGCGAAATCGCGACAGAAATGGAAACGAAAAAACGAAAAAACGAACCGACTAATTTTTGCGAATTTTCACGAAAAACGGAGATGACCCGAAACGGAACTGGCCCGACTAATGACAACTTGAAAAATTTTTTCCCAAGTCGTGCCCATCTCTACTCTGCACTTATTAATATTGAAACTCATTTGCCACTGGTTTGCCCACTTCCCCAGTGTCAAGAGATCCCTTTGGAGCTCCTCACAATCTCTCTCAGGTTTTACTACCCTAGATAATATAGTCTTGTTGGCAAATTTGGCTACCTTTCTATTTGTTCCTACTTCTACCTTTATGAACCATTGTTCCCAACATCCTTCATGACAGAGCATGCTGGTAATGGCTGATGGGAAGTAGAGTCCAAGAAGATCTAGAAGGCCTTAGGTTCCCCCCAAACCACCAACAGAATATGCATATTAGAGATGGGTGTGAACTGAAAAATGATTCCCATTTTCTGATGTATTTGGCCAATTTGCCTAAATGTGTCAATTTGTATTTGTCATAAATGCAGTGTCCTGATGACTATGAAATGATAAACCTTTGGGAAATTTTGATTTGTTAGCTTGTCAGGCTATAAAATGGTCCCAAAAGCACCTAGAGATTTTGATGTCTGAGTTATGCAATCCCAACTAGGAACCTCCGCCAGGAAGATTATTCCCAGGCACCTCGAGACTCCGAGCTTGAAAAGAAGCTTCCTGTGACTCTCCTCTACAATCCCTCAGAGTTTGATGAAGGATGGGTTTCCCCAACCCAGTTGGCAAATGACATTTTCTTGGAGGTGGGTGGGGGATGCATAATTCAGATGTCTGAAATCTAATCTTCACCATACTCAGGGAGACTGTAGAGGACATTTGGGGAAAACCTCTCTGCAAGTATGATGTCTCTAGACCCCCCCACAAGAAATCTCTAGATTTCCTAGGTGTGTCCTATTTCCTAGACTTCATAGCTTGGATGTGTGAACCCCAATTTTCACTGAACCTGCAGGTCTTGTAGGCAGAGAAAGCATCCCTGAAAATCTGGACTCTCTATATGTCAGGCGGCTTTTTATAGGATTTTACAGGGGACACAAGTCAACTCATTGATCCTTCAGTTCATCCTTAGGAACTCATTGATTTGTCAGTTCATGATGAATCACAAATCATGTAGAATGGTCACTGTTGATTAATCTCCATATCCGATGCATATATATTTCCTTCTCACACAATTGCACATATTCAGTGAATGAATGGGAAATTTGGCTCATGCCCACCAGCCATGTTTTCACTTGCAGATGCACTTGGTCACAGTCCTCCTGATACCCACACATTTGATACATCACCCTCCAGGATTTGTATTATTCAGCGGTTTGATATACAGCACCTGCATAAATTGTGCCCTGCAAATGTGAAAGCTATATATTTTGCTATCTGTGGAATTGGTGGAACCATGTTTCATTTGTACAATAAAGGAGATATAAGGCTGGCTTATAAATATGTTTCAGCCAGCGAAACGAGAAGAAAAGTACAGGAGCCTCACAAAATAAATTACAATTAACTAAGCATTTGCCCTAGAACAAAGAGCATTGTTATTTCCAACGGAAGGGAACATTTTATCTGTGACTGTCAGTTTTTCAAATGTCTTTGTCTTGGCAGTATATTTTCTCTAAGGAGCAACTGAAGGTCAAGTTATTAAAAAGTATTAATAAATTGTAATATTTGTGTTAGTTAATTAAACCTGTCATCTCAAAACTTCTTCCTGCCTTATGCCTTTCTTTCTGTCTTCTTCTTTCACTGATTAGGAAACATCAGTGCTAGTAGTGACCTAGATATGAACAGTTGAATACCTATTTAATCTATGAGAAAAAGATTGCTGAATGCCATCTTGCTAAGAACAAGAGGAGCTTGTTCAATAGCACTGGAGTGTGTCAAGCCCTTGGACACTCTGTCCATTATGGGAGCCCACCAGTGTTCACTGGCATTATCTTCTCTCTCTCCCCTCCCTATACAAATATATTGATTCACCTGTAGGGCTATCACACCAATTCAGTTTATACCACCTTAAGTGTCTTCTACTAAGCTTAAAATTGGGCAGAATCCAATCTACATTTCAGCTCTTGCTTCCTTCAAGGAGATTTCTCTCAGCCCCCCACCCCCCGCTCATTCTCTAACAACAGACATACTCGTGTTAATAGCCAGTATCGTCTAGTTCTGGCAGATCTCCGGTGCTTGCCAATACTTTTCATATACTTTTACTTCTTGGAAAGATCAGGAAAAGGCAAATAGTTGTGGAAACACGACAAATACAGTAACAGGTGATACCTTTAATCAATCATTAAGAAAATGAAACAAACAAATAAAAAAAACATACAGTGAGCTTGCGATGACAATTTCTTTTCGGCTGGGGAGGAGAGGATACCCAGGAGCGTGAATTCCTTCAGCAGAGCTGGGATTAGAAAATTAGTCAAACCACCACAAACTTCCAGTTTCCTTCCAGGCTCTTACAACATTCAGACTCCCATAGTTGTATTTCATTCCCCATATGCTTACTTTATGAGTAAAAATGTTCACATATTCATGTACATTTCCTCATGTCAGAATTTCAAATTTCATTTTATTATCCAAGTGAAATAATGTTGACTTCATACAATTATGCATATGCCTCCAATACATGCACCTAGTGATTCAGTGTGAATATCTAACACAGACATCAAGAAAAGTGGGCAGGGCTAACTGTTGGAAGGCCACCTTTAAAGAGATAGTACAAAGTTTGAAAAGACTCACTGTAACAGATTTAATCAATTGGTGGAAGGGCTCAGCCTATGCTCAGTGTTCAGAATCTGTATCCAGACTATTAAGTATGTTTGCATAGAGGAGCACTTTGTATTTCAAAAATGATATAAAGAACCTATTGAGAAACATGCCAAAGTAGCCTAAGAGAGAGCCTAACAGCCTGATAGAGACAGTGGCTAACAGACTGTATGCATTAGAAAGACAGAATGTATTGGCCAAAGTTTAGTAGAGTCTGTGACCACAATATATTGTTCCTGTGGGAAAAACAGTCTATATGGATCTGAGGCTTTTCAAAGTGACCATAAAGCTACTACAAAGAACAATTGCCTTAAAAAGGAAACTGACTGAAGAATACACATTTTCCACCATTTGTTCATAAACTGTCTTATCTGAATTTCTTGAAAATCTATGTCAAGTTTATTATATAAATCTCATCACTAGATACTGCCCCTCTATAATTTGCAGTCCCCTTACAACTGTCTTTACTGATTATACTGATTAGCACCTGATCCATGGGTCTCTGCCAAACTTCAGATGACAATGCTTCTCCAAGTATTGGATTAATCTTTCAATGATTTGTGCTTTTCTCCAGATTATCAGAATCCTGAGAGAGTTAAGACAATTATTAAAAATTAAGGAACTATTTTTTTCATTATTTTGATAAAATGCTTTACCTGTTCTAAGCAGATGTCATCTAGGTATGCTGCCTTGCCATTTTTTCAGCTACAAATAACATTTTCCAAGTTGTTGAAGGAGAGTAATTTGATTAGTCTCCATTTTCTTGTATCTTTCAAGTTTAAAGTTTGATTTCCTATGATGATGGTCAGATATGTCATTAATAAGGAGTTGATGGGCTATATCAGGCCTGCCCAAAGTCCGGCCCGGGGGCCAAATCCAGCCCATCAGGCCTTTCTGAGTGGCCCGTGGCTGGCTGGCCCACGCCTCCCTCCCCCCTCCTTTACCCCATGTTTTTTTTTAAATCTTCCGCCAACGCTGACACCGCTGGGAACCTTGTGAAGCTCGGCGCGTGCATGCAGGGCGGCGTGCAGGTGGGCCGCCACCACCGGCATAGCTGGGAAGCTTGGGCGGCACTGCAGGGGAATGTGTGAGGTTGGGCGCATGCGTGGGGCAGTGATTGGGCGGGCCGTGCCACCGGCACCGCTGGGAAGCTCGGGCGGACAGGCAGTCTGCCGCCACAGGCACCACAGGGGAATGTGTGGGAGTGGGCAGGCCAGCGGGCCTCTGCCACTGCCAAGGAGCTTTGGGGTGGGCTGACGGGCAAGCCGTCGCCATTGCTGGGGAGTTTTTTTGGGGGGGGCAAGGTCGCACAGATCACCTCTTCCAAGGGGTGACCTGTGGCCACGGTTCCCTGTGCTTCCTTTGGTCCCCACCTTCCTTCCTTCTTTCCTCCCTCCCTCCCTCCCTTGGTCCCTGCCTTCCTTCCTGCAGGTGGGGTTGCAAGGGGTCTGTGGGTGGGGCTTATGGGTCAGTGGGTGGGGCTTGCAGTGGGGTGGCAGGGTCAGGGAGCAACTGGCCCCTGACACATTCTCAGCCACCAAATCTGGCCCTCCTTACAAAAAGTTTGGGCACCCCTGGTGTAGAATAAGAATATTTATTATTATTATTATTATTATTATTATTATTATTATTATTATTATTATTATTATTATTATTATTATTATTATTTACCATGCCATCTAGCTACAAGGCTACTCGGTGGTTTGCAGTATATATCATAATACAAGCATAAATGATATACAATAAAAATAGAAAACAAAGTAAACATAACTAACTCAATAATAATATCATAGAACCATATTCAGAGGAAAATCGAATCAAGAAATAATTAATAACCGGAAAAAGCAGATCTGTACAGCCAGGACTTTAGTTGTATTTTTAAAGACTGACTACGCAGGGGCCAAGCAAATCTCAGGTGGCACTGGATTCCATAACTGAGGGCCCACAATTGAGAAGGTCCCATTCCATGCCTGGCTCATCTCTCTCCCCCCCCCCCAATTGTGCAAGATGTGACAAGCGTAGGCTACATAAACCTCCTTCTCCCTAGCTTCGGTCTCAGCATCCTTGGGTCACAGCATTGTTTCTCTTTCAGACATGTGGGCAGCGGCGGTGGTGAGTGCAGGTTTTATCGTGGTTTGAGGATAGTGGGGATTTGTGGCTGAAGCCCCCACCCATGTGATCATTTTCTTGGTGGTGAGGGTCACCAAGGGGTGGCTGTGACAAGCGCCTGGCATACCTTGGATTAAAAGCTGGGGGGGGTGGGCCTGTGGCCCCACATTACCAAGCCTTAGTGGTCCCATAGCTACCTCGCAGGGCTGCCACATGGCTAAACCTCAGCAGGGAATACAGGGGCGAGGGCTGGTGTGGACGGCCCTTTGTAATGGCCGGCAGCTTGTGCGAGCCAAGATCCAGGGGAGGGAGGAGACTCCTCCCTCTGGTGGTTAAAGAGGGATTTGTTTAAAAACTGAAAAGAAAAGAAAAGAAAAAAAGAGAGTGGGTGTAGGAGGGTGATATAAATCAAGGAAATAATTAGATATAAATACAAAAATTAGTAGGATAGCTTAAATACAATACAATACAATACAATAATAAGGGGGGAGAACAGGGAGAGAGTGCTAGGGTGGCACAGGGCCCTGAGCAGGCCTGCTTTAAGCCCACCTCCCACTGAGTTTCCTTGATAATGAGGCACCTTTCTCCTTGCCGATAGTGTTTTCCACTTATTATACATATACGCAGGGCTGTATAGGTATAGCCATATAATCGTTCGCTGTAATGACAATTATAATAATAACAAACCTACTGTTGAAGGATAACAACGATACTAATAATAGGAAGAAGTAAACATTCAACCCAATACAGAGAGAGCATGGGGCTCAAGAAGGGGCAGGGGCAGGGGAAGGGCAAGCAGCCTATCAAGCATAGTCCCCCCACCCCCTCCCCAGTGGTCACCAATGGCTTCATTTTCCTTGGATGAGGAGGACTGGCCTATATGGGAACAATTGGAAGCCAAAATGGAGGCACTTGAAAAGAGTAATTTGGCAACTGACCACCCTGCAGCACCTGCCTCAGAAGGGCAGGTGTTGGCCCAGCAGTCAAAGGCAAGAAAGAAGACTAAGCTGAGAGATATAGCAAATTATCTAATGGCACATTTTGCAGCTCTTGAAGGTGCAACATCCACTGCACAGACTGAAGTGATCCAAACGTTGATGAGGACATCCAGGAGAGCCAAGGGGAGGCCAGTGGAATCAGGGACCCCTGAAGGGCAGTTACTTTCACCTCAGCCAGTTGTTAGTGCTATGGGACAAGGGGGTCCACAGGAAGATGCTGGCACCTCAGCTAGAAGCATGGTTCCCCACATGACAGGTGAGCTTGTGACTGCACCGGACACACCACTGGTCTACCCGACCTGGTCCTGATCACTAGGAGCCTTGGCAGGTCCACCAGCGGGTTTACTTTCAGTGCACTGGGGGCTTACACAAACCCAGCCGCGATGACCTCTGCCACATTCCAAAGGATCCCTGCTTGGTTGGCCTCAGACCTGCAGGCGACATTGTCTATATCATGTGGGAGCACACTGGGCCTGGGAATGTGGGTATATCCCTTGGTTCCTGAGCTGAGCCTCAGTTCTGTGGCTCCTAGCTCCTTGCCATATGAAGATGATGGGATGACACTTGGTGACCATTTAGCATTGGCAACCAAGGAGCGTATTGTGCATAGCAGATACATAAATTTATTTGGGCTGCTGAAATTGGAGGTAGATAAGAAGGATACCAACAAGGAAGATGCAGGGATAAAGAACACCAAATTAGGTGCAAGCTAGAGTGGTAATGGACCAATTGGCTACCAGGATTTCTGATGTACACGGTTGTAATTGTAAAGGTTCAGTCTTGGTGGGAGCTAGCCCTAATTCAGTACTTGGACCTCATCTATGGGGCCTATGTGGACTATGGGGCCTGGATGGCTTTATGTGGTTGCTTTATGATGAATAGAGATGGGCACAACCAGGAAAAATTATGTTTCGAGTTGTCGTGTGTCGGAGCCAGCCCGTTTCGGCTCGTTTCCGTTTTTCGTGAAATTTTCCAAAAAAATGTCGTTTCGTTTGTCGGTTTTTTGTCTGTCGTTAGTACTGGTTTGGGGGGGCGGGCTCCTGGAGGCACCTCTCTGGGGTGGGTGCCTCCTCTGGCCCGCCATGAAGGGAAAGCGGGCTCCTGGAGGCACCTCTCTGGGGTGGGTGCCTCCTCTGGCCCACTACAAAATGGCATGCATAGCCCATTGGATATGCATACCATTAAGTTGCAGTTGCAGCAGGCAGAGGCACCTCTCTTTCGGGTGCCTCTGTGACTCACTGCCTGCGGTGCACTTGGGCTGGGGAACGAAGTGAGAGAGGACCCCTACGGGTGCCCGCTGTGACTCACTAAGAAGGGAAGTGTACTTGCTGTAGTGCAATGCGAGTACACAGATCTGGCTTGGGTTAGGGGGTTAGCGCAAGGGCTAGGCTTAGGGTTACTGGTAAGGTTAGGGTGAGTTACTGGGGTGCACCTCTGGGTGCCTCTCTGACCCACTAAGAAGGACAGTGTACTGGCGTATGGGTTAGGGTTAGGGTTAGGGTTTGTGTTCGGGCTAGGGTTAGTGGCTTTTTATGCCCGACTGGCACATCCCAGAAGTCTCGGTCAAAACCTGGCCAAGTGGCCATGCAATTGGTGGAATGGCTCCAAACATTTGCATGGTCCACTCCCATGGCCAGCCCATCATTGCGCAGGTGTAAAAAAATAAAAATAAAAATAAAATAAAATAAAATCAATGGAGACGTTTTGTTGCAAGAAAAACCCACTGCTGCTACTGTAAAAATTCAGCCAGTTTTAAAATAGCTATTTTCGCATGTTTCTGTGGTGCTTTGGTGTGTTTTTGGACCACGCAATTTCAAAATAAATATTGCGGTCGCCCCATTTTGGATCCCCCGCCCGCACCGCATGGCATGGTGAGTTGGCGAGACGACGAGGATGCGTAGCCCAGGAGAGGAGAGGGGAGAGGCCGGGGACCCCCCCCCCCCAGAAACCACCCTTCTGGTAGGTGCCCTCACTGAGGCAGGCATATTTTTGCCTGCTTTTTCGGCCGGGAATCGGGTTTTTTTATTTATTTTTAAAACTTTTTTTCTATGGCGCGCTGCTTGGCGAGTTAGCATGGCGACTCGACAAGGATGCACACTTTGCGCAGCCCAGGAGAGGAGGAGGGAGGCCGGGGACCCCCCCCAAGAAACCACCCCTCTGGTAGGTGCCCTCAGTCAGGCAGGCATATTTTCGCCTGCTTTTTTGGCCGGGAATTGGTTTTTTTAATTTTAAAACTTTTTTCTCTGCCGCGCTGCTTGGCGAGTTGCGACTCGACGAGGATGCGCACTTTGCGCAGCCCAGGAGAGGAGGGGGGAGCCCCCCCCCAGAAACCACCCCTCTGGTAGGTGCCCTCAGGCAGGCATATTTTCACCTCATTTTTGGCCGGGAATCGGGTTTTTTTTATTTTTAAAACTTTTTTCCTGTGCCGCTTGGCATCGCGCGATCACTGCGATTCCAGGAACGACAACGACAAATCAGACCCAATTTTTCTTTAGTTGGTTCGAGTTCGAGTTCTGGTGGAGTAATTGTCGTTACCGTTTCCATTATGTAACGGAAACGAGAAACGGAAACGGAAATGAGAATTTCGCCAAGTCGTGCCCATGTCTAATGATGAATATTTTCATAAAAGAGCAGCCATTTACCCTAACATCGATTGGGATGAACCACTCTCAGGTCTATGGAGATCATTTTGACAACGATCACTTAATTAGACACCTTTTTTTTGCATATCTCATACTGGTTTGGGTCCCTGAGGTAGGCTAAAGGTATTGGAAATAGTTGAGATTTTTTCGCTATTTACGGTCACACTATCAGGTAGTACGGAGGCCAATCCAACTTTATGATCCTGCAGATCCCTGGTGATTACATGGTTGTAGGAAGGATGTGCTAGAAATAATCCCTGGGCCAAGAGCTATCAAGTAGTGGGGCCTGGGTGCGCAGGGGAGCATTTCAGACATTGTACCAGTCCCTGAGTGTTGTCTGTGGGATAGCGCAGGATGGGGGTCAGGGTCTCACCCATTTCATATCATCTGGTGATTGGGGAGGTCAGGAGTGACCTCAGCAGCCAGACCAGTACTCCACACTGCCTCAATCTCCCATGCAAAGTTAAAGTTTAACAAGTTATAATAAAGTGTGGCCCTGTTAACCCCAAAGATTCTGTCTCACGTATTATTACAGGATGGAAGAGTGCAATGCCCAAGTCCGTGTTGTTTTCTTACGGGATGTCTCTTGGAGTTGGGACCCTCAAATGACCTGCCTGAGAGGACTGAGAGATGTGGGTGGAATTCTGTGGTAGGAGCCAATCTGACAAATACCAAAGTCCCAAACCATTTAGGGATTTGTATGTCAATACTAAAACCTTGAAGTCAATGCGGTAATGGATGAGAAGCCAGTACAATGTGGCCAGAGTTGGTGTCGCCTCAACCCTGTGACCAATCTGGCCACAAAATTCTGCACTAACTGGAGCCTCCACATTAACTTTCAAGGCAGACCCATGTAAAGAGCACTACAGTAGTCTAATCTCTAGACTACACACAAATGGACCAATGTAGTGAGTGTGTCGGGGCCCAGGAAGGCACGTAGCTGTGCAATCCTCCAAAGATGGTAATGAGCAGAGCAGACCACTGACACCACCTGCGCTTCCATGGTGAGCACCAGGTCCAATATTACTTATTAGCTAGCTGGATAACTCAGACGGTTACTTCAAGTCCATTCTCGTCCTGGGAGGAAGTTCGTTGCATGTTGACATCGGTCACGGTCACATGGTCTTCTCCCACTTCTGTCCCTGTTCCTATGTACCCACAGGTGTGATTGATGATACTGGGACAACTGTTATAGCACATCCTCATTTCATGATGAAATGTGAAATTCTATGCCTTCATTCTCTTTTTTTTTTTTTTTGGTCCGACCTTCTGTTTTTTGATGTTTCAATTCTCCAAAGCCTTGCCTTCAATGTGTTATGGAGCAAACTTCCAGGCATTTGTCTTTTAAAATCTCAGCACTGCATTGCTAACTCCATAGGGAATTTACTGGCGAATGTCACTTTGCACTCCTGCCACTAGATGGCAACGATCTACAATCGGCACTCATTCTGGAACAAGGCTTACTTCATGGGCTATTGTCTCGGAACAAGAACAAGACAAGCAGATTCCCGAGGCCAGGGAGGGGAATAGCTCATCCCACTTAAATCGCAGTTCAAGGGGTGTGGTCGGGATGGACTCCCGTAGTCACACAATGGATGTGCGGTAAGATTACGTCATACTGGTACCAGGTGGGACTGCAAACCACGATGAAAGGGACGTGAAGTAACGGCCTCAGTGAAGTAGGCATGGTGAGCCAGAAGTTAGGAGTTCAGTTCAACACTGTGCCTCTAGAGAGAAATGCCAGCTTTTGTGGCCCTGAGAAGCTGCTTAGAACCAAGATGCTCCCAGAAGAAGGGAATGGTAAACCATTTCTGAAAAGTTTCTCCCTGGAATATCCTGAAAAGGATAACCTAAATTGACTTGATGGCAAATAATTATTATTTATCCACATTGTTACCATCAAATGCAATTTGTTTTGATAAACAAAACCTCTCTCTGCTTCCATTTCTATATTTGTATGTTCCTGTGATGCTCACCCATATGCCTCAATCTATTAATTGGTTTTAAAATAATATTCCACTGCCACCATTTAATCTGCACTCAATCCTGTTAAAACACTATTCATGGTTAATTCAATATGTATTGACATATGACAAATGTTTCATTCAGGAACAAAACAAGAACTCTTAGGTACTTTGCTTTAAGGTTACTGTGTATTACATTTGAGTGCTTGGGTCTTAAATTATATGTGCTTTTCTGTTACACTCTTCACTTTAACTAACAGCTGACAAAGATACTTTAAACTGCATTCCTGACTCTCTCTCTCTCTCTCTCTCTCTCTCTCTCTCTCTCTCTCTCCATCTTTCTCTTTCCCCCCTCCTCTTTCCTCTCCTACTGTCATTCTGTTTTTATACCTTTCCATAGCATTCCATTGGCCTTTACTCTGAGCCACCTTTCCTCTCCATCTGTCATCTTTATGCTCCATGCTGAGAAATTCTATCATCCCCCTCCAATATTTCTGAAATGATGTTACATCATGATGCAGTATAGTTCAAAAACAGGCAGTGCAGGTTTAAGCGGCAGTCCTCTCTGCCATGATGTGGCATTTCAGTAGTGTGTTGTTTGGAAGTACAACTGGTAGCTTGGCTGCCAATACATCTTTCAAGGCCAATGCATTCTCTATCTCATCAGAGGAGTGGATGTGAGTCCTAGGAAATGGATAATACTTATAAGGGTAAGGGAAAGGTCCCCCCCCCGGCAGTTGTCTCATTTTTAACCTTTGCCAAAGCCACCTGGTGAAGTAGGAGATAGCTAAGCTTGGCCAAGTTCCTTTTTTTAGATGATAATTTTGTAGTCTTTAGTCACTATGACAACTAGCCAAGCCATCTGGAGCATTCCAGGAGTTCTAACCCAAAAAAGGAACTGATTCCTGTGACAGGGTATAATAGAAAATGTTCAATCGTGATCAGCAAGAAACTTCAGAGTGGGAGGTTGTATTACAGCACCTAACCTGGATTGTCAGAAAAATCTATAGCAATTTTTTTTTTGATAAGACTACTTACAGTACTTGCAGCTCCACATGAGTAAGGATACATGGATCTACTCCTGACCTAAAATCTATTTCAGGTTAATTGGGTTCATTCAGGTTATGCTTAGTATGTAAAAATACTAACTTCTTTTTCCCCCCTTAGTGTTTAGCATGTCTTGAGTCGATGGAATACTTTGGCAATTTAGGGTATGTCACTTCTAGGCAATAATGAAAATCTTTTTTAAAATGTTATCTATAATTTGGACAAACTGCCTCTGTGCAAAACAAGTGGCCTTTTCCTTTGCGAAGCAAAGTACACAGAGAGCACAGAATGACTGCATCTTTTTCTTTTTTTAAAAAATAATCAGCCAATGTTTTTCAACCCTTCTGATCTTTAAAAGGCCCTGCAACAAAACAGAAGCCATCATCATTTTGTATAACTTTTATAATCTCTGTTATTTGCACCCTTTGTGAAGTTCCAGTTTCATTTTTTTTTGGGGGGGGAGCACACACCTTTCTCATTCTCTTATCAAGGTGTGTCACAAAAATCTCATCCTCTTGCAGGATAAGTAGAATAATTTGAGGAAGATGGAATGTCTGAAGATTTGCATTCACCCCAGGAATGACAATGTTTGATCTAACAAACTGAGCATAACACCTCTTGCTGCTCCCAAATTTAAGCATGCTAAATTGCAAATCATTCAGAAGACTGGGACAGGATGACAGTTTCCAAATCCTGGGTCATTAACATGCATTAAGCATTGTGCCTTATTTTTCATGTTCTTCTGTTTCAATATGTTAATGCCACAGATGAGTGAGTGTTCACTTTTATCTTCATAATACAATTATTTTGACTCTTTTTGAGATCAAAGTATTTTCTAAGTAGGATGTTTATGTTAACTGGAAGCAGGTAACTGATTGGCATAAGAGATTACTCACAAACACTTTCTGCACAGGAAAAATCTTGTCTCAGAGACTATTAGAATTCTTTGAGGTGTTCAGTAAATATAGAGAGTGATGCTCCAGGAGGACATGCTTGTAACTTAGATTTCTGGTACACTTTTGATGGTTAGGAAAAACCCAGAAGAAACCTATAGGGTAATATTTAGTACTTCTTGCCAAACAGTGGATGGAAAGTATCATTTAGTATATCTCTGAGTAAATATTGCGTGGAGAGCCAAAATAGTTTCCCATAAGCAAGTGTGTATGATAAGAAGAGTTCAATCCATACATAGAATATATCATAGGGAAGGCCAGACTAAAATCAAATGAACAAGGTGAAAATTGGTGGAAGAAGCATCCATAATGAACTACACAACTTTAGCATGGATAATAAAGAAACTGAACTAGGGAAGATTTTGTATACTCTGGTTCCACTATCAGTCCAAATAGGAACTATTCGCAAGAAATCAGATGACTAAGACTCAGAAGGGCAGCAATGAAGAAATTGGAAAATATCCTAAAGTTATAAAGATGTGTCAGTGGGTGATAAGACTTAGATTATTCACACTAGCATTTCTGAGCACCATATATGGGTGTGAAAAATGGACAGTTAATAAATCTGATAGGAAGAAAATTCATTTGTTTGAAATGCAGTGGAAAAAATGTGGAAACCTTGGACTTTCAGAGAGATAAGCAAGTGCATCCTAGAGCAAATCAGGCCCAAACTTTCTCTGGAGCCCAAAACAATGAAAGACTGTTTTCCTTTGAGCACGTCATAAGAATGAGTCAATGAATTCTATGCTTCAGTATTCACTGAAGAAGACAGAGACCATATGCCCAAAACAGAGCCTATCTTCACAGGGAGGAAAATGGAAGAATTAAGCCAGATAGAAATAAACAGGGAGGAGGTCCTTGCATGTCTTGTTAAAATAAATGCTAACAAATCACCACGACAGGATGGCATCCATCCATGAGTTCTCAAAGAACTTAGGGCCTTTTCACAAGACCCCAAAGATCCGCTGGCCACTTAAATTCGGACCAGAGATCTTAGGGGTTCGTTGCTCTTCCTTCCTCCCCACCACTCCACACCTGTCTGCTGAGGAGAGGGAGGAAAAAAGTGGGGGGGGGGAATGCAGACTCACCTCGGAGAAGCTGCCGGAGCTCCGTTGTGCTGATTCCTTCTCTTTGTTTGCTTTTTTTCCTCCCGCCCCTTCTCTTAAAGGGTGTGACAAAACCCTGGAAACAGGAGTAATGAATATACAAATCATCAGCCAATCCCAGCAGGAGGGCGGGGAATGGTATGATATAAAAAGGGTGGAGCCTAGTCAGTTAGTTCAGTTCAGTTGAGTTCAGCTGAGAGTGAGTGCTGGGAGAGAGCACTGTTCTCTGAGAGTTCTGTCAGGCAGTGAGGGCTATACTGTTTACTAGGCATTAAAGACAGGGGGGCTGGAAGAGTTGATGAAATCCATTATATGTTAAAGGCAATGCATACCATCCACAGACATTGTTATATTTATTATCTTCTCAATAAACTTTGTTATTATTTTTATATTATTCATCTGAGTCTGACCCAATTCATGAGGCGACGGGTTTAAAAGGTGGCAGCATTAATAAGTGAATAAAAGGTGGCAGCGGTACAATTTCCATCACAGAATCCAGTGTTTAAAAGGGAGGTGTCGTCACAATTTAGTGGCACAGCAGTGGGATGTCGAAATAAACCCGATTGTGCCTTTGAAAACTCAGTCTGTGAAAGGGGTGATGTCACAATTTGGTGGGCAGCGGTCGGATTTCGAATATATCCAGTTTGCCTGAGGGGAAAAGTCACCAGCTCAAAATATTTAGCCTGTACCCTGTGAAGAAATTGAAACTGGAAGTTTAAAAAGAAGCCTTTAGTAAAAGTTAGCCCTCAAGTGTTGTTGGTAGTCTGTGGAAGTTCCTCTGAAAAGGGGTTAGGACTGAGAATTAGGTGAAGCTAATTTCAGTTTCTTGGGAAGCCCTGTGTGTGAGAGAGGAATTCAGACTTAAAACCCTATAGTGCTATCTGATTTTCTTTGGTGGGCCTGTTAGAGTCTGGAGGTCAGGACTCCAAAAGGAAAAGGAGTCTGGCTTGACAAATTAGAGGACACCTGGAAGAGAAAATCTGTAAGGATAGACTGAAATCTATAGTGGTTTGTTTGGGGAAACTGCCTGAGAGTCACGGAACTCTGTGCTGTCCAGCAGCCTGAAAATTAAAAGGTGCTGAGACAAATTTCCTTTGAGGGTGAAAGACCCAAAGCGTTTGCCCTGGAATTTAGGGTGGCTTTGGTAAAGGTCTGGAAATATCACCCTGGGTGTTAACAGAAAGAAATCTCCAAAGTAAAAGGTCTGAGAGTCTGTAGGGACAGAAAATTTACCTCACACAAACTGAAGAGACCTGAGGAGATTTAAAGCTGACAAAAAGTTCTGTAAAGCAGGAGTGCCTGACTGGAATCACTTATATGAGATTGGGGGGAGTCAGAGGAAAAGTTCTAGTGTAAAAGCAGAAGAAACATTTCGAAATCTGTGTGCTTTAAACACTGAAATAATATTTTAAATAAAGAAAGAGTTTGAAGTCTGGGCACTGTGCCAAGCGTGAGCAGTTACAGTAACATAAGCTGAAACTGGGAGCTGAGGTAATTTTTTTAGAGTTACCATTGAAAAAGCTGCCTGTGACCCTCTTAACCTTCCTTTTCTTAATAAAGAAATATACACCACATATAACAAATAAATAAATAAAACAATTTTGATTTCAAGTCAGTTCCAAAAGTGAATACTAAGAACGGGAAAAGAGTTAGTGTTTACTAGAATTGGCATTTCAGCAGAACAGCTGAGGAAAAGGTTTAGGTCAGTCACTAAAGTGCCAGAGAGATACAAAGAAAACCTTTTTAAAAATGGCCCATACTGAGGTGTCTGAACTTAAGCCGCTGTTGGGGACGCCTTTGCGGCCAGGGGAGTTTTGGTATTTGATTAATAGCCGGTGGTTCAAGCAGTGGAAGAAATATGTGGGCTTTGACAGCTGGGACCGGTATAACGTGGGAGAGCCCAACCTCTTCCCAGGGCCAATTGACAACTCGGGACTGTTTGCAAATTCAGAAAATCAGATATTGAAAGAGTACCTTATTGATAAAGTGGATTATGTTTTAGTTCCCACTGAAGCCTGGAATAAATTAGCACATTGGTATGGGTGTGTAGAGGGGCAGAAGCCAATTGTGAGGAAAGTTGTAGAATATGGTTTATTCGTGAAATATTGTAAAGTCGAAGTATATCTTTTCGAACTGAAGCTCTGTCAAAACAATGATCCTAATAATCTCATAAGCTGTTATTTCAGCAAAGCGGATACCATTGATACTATTGGAAAAGAGATGTGGAAGCTGTTTAATATTCCTGATGGGAAGGAAATTAGGCTGTGGCTCAGATATCTGAGTAATACCAGTATTTATGAGCAGTTAAGCAAACTTGACAGCACTATACAAGATGCAGGGCTCTACCAGAGACAGGTGGTGGTAATAGAGGTAAAGAATGAAGATGGTACTTGGCCCAGACAGTCTCCTGTGACAAAATCGGGCAGTGCAATCAACAGAAGTCTAGCTACCTCCTCAAAAATGACAGCAAACCCTTGCTCCACAACAGTTGTCTCTTCAGACATTACAAATGATGACTGCAATAACTCATATGGCTTGAACTCCAGTCATAGAATAGGAGTTTCAGATCAAATCCCAAGAGCAGGTTTAATTGGAATAGATGTCTTAGAGCATGTGCAGAGTGCTTTTGGAGTAACACAAGCTCAGATACACCAAGCTGAACAAAATGGTGACAACAACACAGTTACAAAGCAAATGTCCATAAGAGAATTTTAGAGGGAAACTCAGAAGTCTGAAGTGGTAGAAGAAGCTAATTTAGCTGACAGTCCAAAGGGGCCAGCAGTAGACCTTAGCCTAGAACAAAGGCAAGAGGACAGTATGAAGGGATGTTTTGACTTAATGGAAACGAATACACACCCTTTAAGTCCTGAACACTCTGAAAATTTCATGCTAGAGGAGAAAATGATACAAGTTTGTGAAAATCTTTTTGTACCAGCAGAGAACTCCCGACTGGAAAAATATTTTAAATTAAAAGAAGGAGAAGAAAAAGAAGCAGAGCTTGAAAAAGAAATATTAAAAAATGAGCAACTTTGTCTGGATTGGAACAAAGTGTCACTGGGCAAGGAACAACTGATACAAGAAAGGAATAAGATCGCTGATGAATTTAGAAAGCTGCAGGAAGCTGAAAAGCAAATAGAAAACCGTGTAAAGCAGAAACCCTACTTGGAAGTGAAGGATGCTAATGACAGACCTGATTCGGTGGTTGCAAAAGACACCTGGGTAAAACAACTACAGCCTGTGAACATCGTGCTTCAGCGGATCCGAGAGGACGAAAAGAGCATCCAGGTGGTGACTAGGACATCCAGAAGTCAACTACCTGAGACACGACGTGGGACGAGGCGTGATCGACCCCCTGCAGAGGAAGATCGATGCGATGGACCCGTGGCCAAGACAGACCAACAAAGAGAAGGTGAGATCTTTTTTTGGGACTTGCGGGATATCATAGGAGGTTTAGTCCACATTTGAGCACCATTGCAACACCACTGACTGAACTGACAAAAAAGAAGCACCCGTATGTCATGCAGTGGTCACTTCAATATCAAGCTGCATTTGAGGGGACTCTAATGAACTGTACCAGGAGTGGTGTCCAAGAGTTGAATCCCACATTCCAAGAACTCAAGGAAAAATGGCATCAATTTACTGTGAACTGGACTTTGAATTTATGTGCCAGAGGAAGTGAGCACCCGTGGCATATCAGCATCCAGCCGTTGCAGCAAGAGGCGGGAGACATTTATTACATGGACCATGGTTAAATAATAATAATGTAATATTGTAAGAGAAAGTTGTTAAAAAGTATGAAAATGTAATGCCATAAAATGTGAAAACCATAACTTAATGTAAGTTAACTGTAAATGAAAAATGCAAGGTAATGTATAATCAGAGCTTAGTATAAGTGAAACTGTTTATGTGATATTTAGAATGTAAGTTAAGAAAAAAAATTGTAGGTATATTGGTAAGTAAAATAGCTTAAAATGTAGACCAAATATATGTATTTAGGCATCTTAACATAGATTGATTCTAGGATGATTGATAAGGTAGTTACAGGTATTTGAATTTGTTTAACCAATGTAACAAAAGTATAGTCTATTCAGAATGTAAGGTTATAGAAAGAATTATTGCAGTTCATGATATTATATAGTAATAAGGTTGAACATGTTATAAAACAGTTTATAGATATGCAGAATTAAAGCTGATAAACAGAAGGATGTATGAATTAGTTAAATAGGCTCCAGAAGAGAATTTTAAGTGAGCAAACCAAGGTAAGTTTACTCCCTTAAAATTTCTTTATAAGGGGGGAGGTATTGTGACAAAACCCTGGAAACAGGAGTAATGAATATAAAAATCATCAGCCAATCCCAGCAGGAGGGCGGGGAATGGTATGATATAAAAAGGGTGGCGACTAGGCAGTTAAGGCAGTTCAGTTGAGTTGAGTTAAGTTGAAGGTTTTGAGAGTGAGTGCTGGGAAAGAGCACTGCTCTGTGAGAGTTCTGTCAGGCAGTGAGGGCTATACTGTTTACTAGTTATTGAAGACAGGGAGGCTTGTAGAGCTGATTAAATCTATTACAGTATATGTTAAGGCAACACATACCATCCTCAGATATTGTTATATTTATTATCTTCTCAATAAACTTTGTTATTATTTTTATATTATTCATCTGAGTCTGACCCAATTCATGAGGCGACGGGTTTAAAAGGTGGCAGCATTAATAAGTGAATAAAAGGTGGCAGCAGTACCATTTCCATCACAGAATTCAGTGTTTAAAAGGGAGGTGTCGTCACAATTTAGTGGCACAGCAGTGGGATGTCGAAATAAACCCGGTTGTGCCTTTGAAAACCCAGTCTGGGAAAGGGGTGGCGTCACAAAGGGGCGGGAGGCAAAAAAACAACAGAAGCCAGGAGAGCCCCGCACTGACCAGATTAAATCCGGACCTGGCGATTTTCACCCTCCTCGAGCAGGTACAAGAAAAGTGTGCTGGGTCGCGCTTAGGTGGGCGGGGTCGCACTTAATTGTCTGCAAACTCCGGAGCTGGTGGGGAAACATTTTTAAGCTCCGGAGCATGCAGCCACTTGCAGCGGAGATTAGGGGTCGTGTATAAACGCCCTTAAAGATGAAATTGATGAGCTCCTAGCCAAAATATATAATCTTTCTCTCAAGTCAGGCATTGTGTGTGACAACGAGAAGGTAGCAAATGTAACACCAATCTTCAAAAAAGGATCCAGAGGTGATCCTGGAAATTACCACCTGGTGAGCTTGATAGGTAAAGTGATGGAAACCATCCTAAAAGATAAAATTAATAGGCACATCGAAGAGAAGGCGCTGCTGAAGGAGAACCAACATGGCTTCTGCAAGGGCAAATCATGACTCACTAATTTCTTGGAATGATCTGAGACTGAGAGTGTCAACAAGCATGTGGATAAGGGAGATCCAGTTGACATTGTTTATCTGGACTTCCAGGAGGCTTCTGACTAGGTCCCACACCAAAGGCTCTTGAATAAACTTGCCAGTCATGGAATCAAGAGACAGGTTTGTCTTGGATCTGCAACTGGCTAAGGAACAGGAAACAGAGGGTAGCACTAAATTGACACTTCTCCAAGTGGAGGAAGGTAAAGATTGGGGTCCCATAAGGTTCAGTACTGGGACCCTTGCTTTTTCAACCTCTTCATAAATAATCTATAAGTAGGAGTAAATAGCAAGGTAGCCAAATTTGCCAATGACACTAAATTATACAGGGTAGTAAAAACTGAGAGAGATTGTGAGGAGCTCCAGAGGGATCTCTTGACACTGGGGGAGTGGGCAAACCACTGGTAACTGAGCTTCAACATTAGCAAGTGCAGAGTGATGCATGTTGGGGCAAAAAAAACCCCAAACCCAATTACTTTTATAAACTGATGAGGTCTGGACTCTGCAACAAACCAGGAAAGGGACCTTGGTGGACAGCTTAATGAAGGTGTCAACCCAGTGTGCCACCACAGTGAAAAAAAGCAAACTCAATGCTAGGGATAATTAGGAATTGTATAGAAAATAAGTCAGCAAGTGTCATTTTGCCTCTTTATAAATCTATGGTGAGGCCTCATCTGAAGAATTGTGTACAGTCCTGGTCACCATACCTCCAGAAGGATATTATGGAAATGGAAAAAGTGCAGAGGAGGGCAACCAGAATGATTAGGGGACTGGAACACCTTCCTTAGCATCTGAGGCTGCAACAGCTGGGCCTCTTCACTCTTGACAATGGCACCTAAGAGGTGACCTGATTGAGGTTTATGAAATCATGCACGGTATGGACAAAGTAGATAAGGAAAAGCTGTTTTCCCTATTACGCCACACTAAAACTAGGGGGCACACCATGAAACTTTTGGGTGCTAGGTCTCAAACAAATAAGAGAAAGTACTTTTTCACCCAGATGATCACTGGTCTGTGGAACCCCTTGCCAGAAGAAGTGGTGAAGCTGTCAGCCTTGACAGCTTTAAGAAAGGATTGGACAAGTTCACGGAGAACCAGGGTATCAATGGTCATCATTATGGATGCCTAAGGTCAACCTCTGGGTTGGAGAGACAGGCAGGATGCCTCTCAATACCATTTGCAGGGAATGTAAGCAGGTGAAGACATCAGCTTGGGAATACTCTGAAGCAAATGGTGAGCCACTGTGTGAGACCGAATGCTGGACTGGATGAGCTGTATCCTTTTCCAGCAAGGCTGTTCTTATGTTCTTATAAGAAGACGAAATTCACCGGAAAACAACAATGCTGGAAAAAGCTGGAAAAGAGTAAGACCAAATATGAGATGATCTCCTAAAGAAAGCAACAGGCTTGGGTTTACATGAACTGAGCAGGGCTGTTGAGGACAGGACATTTGGAGATAGTCCATTCATAGGTTTGCCATGCCTTGGAAGGAACTTGACAGAATTGTAACAGCAACGAAGTATTATATGATGCCCAGTGTTGTGTAGAAGATAGAGTAATGGACTAGAAATTCAATAGCCCTGATGCCTCTCCACTCTGAAAACTCACTGGTATGTGTGGAACTGGTAAAGCTACTCCTTAAATATCTCAGTTACATTGAATGTCTGAGTAGGGTTGCTGTAAAACATTTCCAACCTGAAGGCACATAGCAAGAAATATTACATGGTAGAGTACATTACCCCCCCCCCCTTTTGTTATTTATAGCTAGGTGGTTACAGACATGAAGGATACATGCAGATTAAAAGCAAGACAAATTTTCTGCTCTCTGGGATATTTGGGCAACATTATCAGATCTGTTTAACAGGAGTTAAAGAGTTTTTTTAAAAATAGAAGTGACTCATAGGAGAGTTCTGTACCCATCCTGGAAGCAATCCTTAATCTTCAAAGCTAAACTAAGTTGCTGTTGTCCACTCATTGCCCACCCAGGCCGAAATAAAGAGGCGACACAGCGTTCTTATTTTATTTGCATTTATATACCGTTCCCATTTGCCAACGGGAACTCTGGGCGGTTCTTTGGGTTTAAATGTTTTATTTATAAGAGAAGATAACTCTGAACTTTATTATAGCAACTGTAACTAAGAGAGGGCCTGTGCCGTAGCGCAAGTGTTATTTGGGGATGTTATACAATTTTAGGTCCCTCCTCATGGTCAGAGATTCCGGCGGCATGTGTTACGATGCCGAGGATGGTATGCCTTGCATGTATTTTGGGCATCCTTTGCTCTGACTCTCGTTAAATCTTGGCAGCCCTCATTATGTGACAGGGTTTGTTCTTTGTGTGGACCTATATCTACTTCCTATTATATATGATTGAGTGAGGGCTGCCAAGCACCTTAAAGATGCCATAGCAGGAGGGACCTACTTGATTAATATACGACTTGCACTACCTGCCTATTGTGACTGGTGGTAAGGATTATTAGTGCCCATTATAAAGTCATGGATGGTGGGATGGGCGAAAAAACACTGTAAGTCTAGGCCAATTGGAGTGGCAGTCAAAAATTCCCATCCGGCCCCATAGCGACAAGCAAAACATCACCATCCATGTTAAACAAAGGGATGGGTGGGCGGGGCATCCAGCAATCACGCAGGCTGCGGCTGGGGAGCGCGCCGGGCTCCTATATATGTGCGCTCCCACGTTGCAGGCGACGCAAATCGCGCAGGAAATGTGCGTCATTCGGCAGGGCAGCAACGACACCCTGCCTCCGTATTCATGGTGTGGAGCGCCCATAAGGTCAAGGGATCCCTTTCAATGATACTTAAACTATAATGTTGTACTGTATATCTTTTTCCTTAAGAAAGGAGAATAATAAAAAATGGGTGAGGTCCTGTACAATATTGCACCTATGTTGCCATTAGGAAAAAGGATGCCAAACTTTACAGAGCAAAGAGAAGTCTGAATGTTGAGCACATCATTGGGAAGCAGTCAACCAAAAATCCCACAAACTGACTCCTTGTTTCCATATGTTCACCGCTTATTTCCCTAACACAAAGCAATTGTCAGGGCTGTTTCTCAACAAGTGTGAATTAGGAATGGGCAGCTAACAAAAAATGAAATGCTGTTTTGTTGTGTCATTAGCTAATAAAACAAAACAAAATAAAATAAAATGGGGAAGTAGTGTTTTGTTACAAAGAAAATGAAACACCATTTCCCCCTCTAGAACGAAACACTTCATTCTAGAAGAAATGACAGGGGTATGTTCAGAAAGTGATTCTCACCTACTCCATGAAATTTGTAAAGGTTTGGGGTTCAGGGAGCTGAGTTATGAGGTTCCCTAGGGGAAAAAAACTTCAAATTGAAATCGGAAGCTGATGAGGTGAGCAATAGTACTGCCTCTGCTTCCCATATGATTCCCAATTAGAAGTATTTTTCCTAGGGGCACCCCTTTTGGAGCTTCATAACTGTCTCCTAAGAAATCTATATATGGGACAAGCAGCAACCGTCAGAACTGGATATGGAACAACTGAATGGTTTAAAATTGGGAAAGGAGTACGACAAGGCTGTATACTGTCACCTTGCCTATTTAACTTATATGCAGAGTACATCATGAGAAAGACAGGTCTGTATAAATCACAAGCCAGAATTAAGATTGCCGGAAGAAATATCAACAACCTCAGATATGCAGATGATACTACTCTAATAGCAGAGAGTGAGGAGGAAGGCTGATCGCCGCAGAATTGATGCTTTTGAGCTGTGGTGCTGGAGGAGAGTCTTGAGAGTCCCCTGGACTGCAAGGAGATAAAACCTATCCATCCTGAAAGAAATCAACCCTGGATGTTCTCTGGAAGGACAGATTTTGAAGCTGAGGCTCCAGTACTTTGGCCACCTCATGAGAAGAGAGGACTCCTTGGAAAAGTCCCTGATGTTGGGAAAGATTTAAGGCAAAAGGAAAAGAGGACGGCAGAGAATGAGATGGCTGGACAGTGTCATCGATGCAACCAACATGGATTTGACAAAACTCCGGGAGGCAGTGGAGGATAGGAAGGCCTGGCGAGCTCTGGTCCATGGGGTCACAAAGAGTCGGACACGACTGAATGACTGAACAACAAATTAACTCCCTAATTGCTTCCACGCTCCCAACACACATTGCCAATTAACTACCCCCAACCCTTTAGAGCTTCATAACTAAGTCCCCTTACCCTCATATCTTTCCATATTTCATGGGGTTCCCTAACTCCCCCCAAACACAACAACCTGTCAAAATGCAAGGGGAGGTGCAAAAGGAAGAATGGAGCAGGGTTTTTTTTAAAAATCTCGATGCTCTGTTCTGCTGTTCGCCCCTCCCCCATCTACTAGCTCAGGCTTTTTGACAGGTCAGCATTTGGAGAGGGGGCACCCCTCCCACACACAGCCCAACCTGTCAAAGAGCTCCAGCTGGGAGATAGGGAAGGGGTGAAAGGCAGAATGGAGCAGCAAGGGAAAAAAACCCTGCTCCCTTCTCCCTTTAACTCCTCTCCCCCGCATAACAGCTGGGGCTTTTTGACAGGCCGGGGTGTGTGGGTGGAGGGGCACCCACCTCTCCAAACCCTGACCTGTCAAAGAGCTCCAGCTGGTAGGTAGGGATCACAAGGAAGAAGGAAGGAAGCAGCGGTATAGTGAAGATCTGTCTGAATTTACCGCTGCCTTCTCCCACGCTCCCCCTCCTCTCAGGGAGGTTTTCTGGACAGGGTGGGCTGTGGGCCGTGGGGGCTGACCCCACTGCCCACAGTACTTCCTGTCCAAAACACCCGCCTGTGATTAGGGGGTGGCAGGGGAGAAAGGTGCAGTCAGGCAGGGAATTTACTTCTCCCTGGCTTCTCCTTTCCTCCTACCCGCCTGCCTCCCAGCTGGGATCGAGCTGTCAAAATCACCTGGGTGACCGTTGCAAGGAGGCTTTTGAATCTCCCACAGCACCAGCTAGTTTTTTGTTTTGTTTCATACGTCATTTTTTAAAAAATCGTTACTTACAATACGAAATGAAACTTGGGGGTGGCAAGACAGAATGAAGCAAAACACAATTTTTCTGTTTCATGCCCCTTCCTAGTGTGAACTGTAGTGCTCACAAGAGTGTATCCTGTAAACCATCTTGACTGCTGCCATTGGCGTAGTCAACATTCAGGCTGCCCTTTGCTATGTAAAGCTTGGCATTCTTTTTCCAATGACCAGTGGGCACGATATTGTGCAGCAATATCAGGCCATTACTTTGCTTTTTGAATCATAGGTACAGAAGCACAATACATGTCGCTCACTGTAAGCCGCTTAGAGTTCCGCAAGGAAGATAAGCGGGGTATAAATATAATAAATAAATAAATAAATACAGTATATTCATAAACCACAGGTTTCTTGAAGAACTGAATTGGTTTAATTGAGACTTCTTATAAATTGTTATCACAGATCTCAGCACTTGTTCTGCTGACAGTGAACTCTTTGTGGCTGATCAGTGTAATAAGAGTGGTCTATCTGGGGGTCTTGAGTTTAGTGATGCCTATCCCAGATCTTTTTGTACATGAACCAAAACATGTTCCACTGTTGGCAAAATCTATATTTAAAATGTATATTTCATATGCTACTGAATTTGCTTAACATATTTTACATTTTATAGAACTGGTACATTTCCCATGAATTTAAGCCTGTTCTAACTAATCATTTTGTTTTCATTTTCATTTATATTTTAAGATTATGCAGCAAAAGATATTGGAAACTAATGGAGCTGGTGTAATATGGGAATACATGAACACTGCAACCAGGCCCTAGTTAGCTGCAGCATTTTGCATTTTAGACATAATGAGTAGAGATGGGCACGAAACGAACAATTTTTCGTTTCCGTTTTTGTTTTTTCATTTCGTTATGCAACGAAACGACAAATGAATTTTGTCTCCAAAATGAAACGAAACGAACAGAAACACCGGAAATTTTGTCATGCGTTTCGTTTCCATTACTGCAATACAGTTAACTGCTTTAAATGCTAAAAAAAATAAAAATTGAAATAAATGGTAACGAAACGGTAACAAACGAACGAAAACAAAAATGATTTTTTTGCAAAAATTCGTGAAAAATAGAAACTAACCGAAACGGACCCTCCAAACGACAAACGAAACGTCTTTTTTTGATTTGTGCCCATCTCTAATAATGAGTTTCCAAACACTTTCCAGATAATAATTCCATGCTGAAAGTGTTACTATAATCCAGATGGTATAGAACTAAGGCATGTGTCATCATGGCCAAATTAGACCTCTCCAGCAATGGCCTTAGCAGGCACAATAGTTTTAACTGTGCAAAGTCACTCGTAGGTACAAACAAAACCCAGGATTCCAAACTCATAAATGAATTCAGGAGCACCCCAAAGTTGTACACATATGTTTTTAGAGGGCATGTAATCCCATTCCACACAGACTACATCCCTATTACCTACAAGATGGCAGTAGGAATGTACCCAGGGGACATCTGTTTTGAGATTTTTTTGTATTTTAATTAATTGCATTAGGGTTCACAAGCCATGCAAACCCATGCAGTGAACTAGTATGATTAGTTTTTTTCCAACAGCTGTAGACACAGTACCTTGCTTGCTACATGGCTCCTTTGTAAGATTCTTGATAAGGCTCAACCAAGGCAGTGAGGCTGAGCCCGTGGCTTGGCTGATCTCAGCAGTAATGTCAGTAGAGATTAGTGGCTGCATGTCAATGAATTTCCAGACCTGGTATTCTTCCTGCTGCTGGACAGAGCAAGCTGAAGGATCAATGTGTGAGTTACGGGGGCTAGAGAGGGAGAGGCTGGAGGTGGAGAGGAAAAAGATGCTTGAAATGGAATGGTTGGGGAGGAAATTGGAGAACTGGCAAATGAAGTGGAGACCATTGCTATGGTTACTAGAACTTAAAGAGTGAAAGTGAGTGAAGGAAAGCTGAAGAAGGAGAAGAATAGGATCATGAAGTTGGAACAAGGCCACTGAGTCCAACCCCCTGATCAGGGCAGGAATAGAAGTCAAAAGATCTCTGCCTGGTGGTTGTCTAAATTTCTCTTGAATGCCTCCAGTGTTGAAGCACTCACTGCCAATTGAGGTAATTGGTTCCATTTCTATACTTCTCTAATAGTTTAGTTTTTCCTGATATTTAACTGGAATCTAGTTTGCTTTAACTTGAGCCCATTGGCGTGTGTCCTGCATTCTGAGTTGATCAAGAACAGACCCTGCCCTTACTCTGGATGATAGGCTTTTGAGTGTAGCGGTGCCTTGAATTACAAATACCTTGAACTGCGAAAAATATGAATTATGAAGGGAAATCTGCCAATCTGTGGAGCTGTGAAAGTCACCTGGCTGTCGGGCATGCCAACAGCCAGGTGATTTTGACAGCTCTGCAGACTGGCAGATTTCCCATCGCAATTCAATTTTTTCATGGCCGGAAAGCAGGCGGGCAGCAGGGGTTCGTGTCTTCGGATCCCTGCTACCCACTGGTAATCCTGGCTGCCCCGACCACTGGGGTTAGAGTGGCAACGATCTGCTTTTAAAATGCACACAGCCTGCTCTTTGCATGGTGCCTGGGCCTTTTAAAAGCAGATCCTTGCTGCTCCGACTCAGGGTTGAAGACCGGGTGAGCAGTGGAGTCACCCCTCACCTGCTCCCCCCTCCCGACACACACACAGTGGTCGGAACAGCAAGGATAAGCTTTTAAAATACGTTCATGCACCATGTAAAAAGCATCCTGACTGCGGAGCTGTCAAAATCACCTGGCTGTCAGCCGGCCAACAGCCAGGTGATTTTGACAGCTCCACTGCCGTTTGATTGAGGGGTTTTCCCCAAACCCAGCAAACGGGGGGTGGGGGGAGAGCTCTTCCCCTACTTTGCTGGGCTGCAACAGGTTTCCCATAGGAATGCATTTCAAACCAGTTAATCCATTCCCCCTTTTTGCCTTTTTTCCAACCTCCAGAACAAATTAATTGATTTTCAATGCATTTCTATAGGAAACCACATTTGAATTACACAAATTTTGAATTGTGAAATATCCATTGGAACTAATTACTTTTGCAATTCAAGGCATCACTGTATTTGAAAAGTGTTATCATATCTCCCCTCAATCTTCTTTTCTCATAACTAAACATGCTTTCTTTAAGGCTTGGTTTCCAGCCCCCTGATCATTCTTGTCATCATTCTCTGAACTTGTTCTAGTTTGTCAGAAGCCTTCTTGAAGTGCCCAGAACTTTACACAATACTCAATATGAGGCCTAACTAGTGCCAAATAGAGTGAAATTAGTACCTTGCAGGCTTTCGAGACTATGCCTTTAGGATTCTATGCAGCTTAAAATAGCATTTGCCTTATTTATTTATTTATTTATTTATTTATTTATTTATTTATTTATTTATACATACATACATACATACATACATACATACATACATACATACATACATACATACATACATACATTTGGTAGTTGCCTCTTATTCACATAATTGGCTGATATCCATCTCGTGATCTACAATGATTCCGAGATCCTTCTTGATCATAGTATTTCTGAGCCACATATCCCCCATCCTGTAACTAGTTTCATTTTCCTAGGTTCAGTACTTTGCATTTATTCCTGCTGAATTTCATTCTTCTGTTTTCAGCCCAGCACTCGGAATGGGAGTCATGGCAGTCAGTGTGGAGATCGAGGGATCAGTTTGAACCAGAGTCTGTGATTGCTCCATACGCCTGGTTTTGAATTTCCCCCCTGTCTTCTAGGGTATTGGCTATTCCACTCAATTTTGTGTCATCCCCAAATTTAACTAGTGTTCCATGTATCCCTTGATCCATGTCAATAATAAAAATGTTGAAGTTCACTGGGCCCAGAACTGAGCCCTGGGGTACCCCATTTGTAACTGTCTCCCAGTTTGAGAAGGAATCATTAATCAACACCTTCTGAGTACAATTCTGTAGCCAACTGTGCCTCCACCTGACAGATTCTTCTTCACAGTATCTGTGAAATCATACACAGGGTCATTTTGCATCTGTGGAGAGTTGACCGGAATCTTCTATAGCTTTCCTAGACCGACAGGGACCTCCTCCTCCTCATTATCGCTCATTCTCCTTTCCTCTGCTTAGCAGCCTCAGTTCCTTTTTACCACAACTGCAGTTCAGTCACATGTATCATTTTTGCTACTGCAGAACAGAAAGGAATACTATTATCCTCTTTATTTTACCTCCTCCTCCTTAATTCTTTAGTAGTGAGTACAACTATGGACTTTACTGTGATTTTTTCCCTCCCCGCCCCCACACTTTTCTGCCCCTCCAACCTTTCCCACCATTTTACACCCTCCTTGGGCCCCTTCAAGAGGTGTATCATTTGTTCTAACAAAACCCTCTTTTCTGATGGGCACACCAAGTGCCTCTTCTTCCTAGGGGAATCTCACCAGCCCTCTCAGTGTTCAGCTTGCAAAAGACTCACCAAACTGGCCCTTAAACAGTGATTAGATCACTCGTGGACTCATCTCTGGGGAAAATCTATCAGGCCTATGGAACAATTGCAGACTCTGGTTCAAACTGATCCCTTGATCTCCACACCGGCTGCCATGACTCCCATTCCAACTAAATAAAAGTCTAAATCAATGCCTAAAACTAAATAAGTGTTGACCTCTAACCTTACCTTGAAATATTCAGCATTGAAACCAGACAAACAAAAGAAGCAGGTGACGGTGTCAACCCTGATGCCACAGCTGAAACTGACAACGTCTACTATACTGAGTAGAGGTGGGCTTGAAACAGAAAAGCAATGGTTCGGTTCGTTCTGTTTTGGCCACCCCCTCAGTTTGTTTTGTTTTATATTGTATGAATTTTTAAAACAATAATTTGCACGAACAAACCCAAACGAACTGGTTCGGCTTTCCTGGAACACTGTTGCCGCTGCCGGGGGACCACCATCGCTGCTGCTCATGGGGGACCGCCACTGCCTCTGCCACCACCGGGGGACCATCAATAATGCCGGTAGACCACCGACTTTGCCAACGTTGGGGATCAGGAAAGCGATCGTGGTGTGATGGTGCACAGCTCAATGAAAGTGTCAACCCAGTGTGTGGTGGTGGTGAAGAAGGCCAATTCCATGTAGGGATAATCAAAAACGGGACTGAAAATAAAACAGCCAACATTATAATGCCATTGCCTTTTTTTTGCCTTTTTAACTCATTTGTTATTTTTTGGTATATTCAACTGTCTATGTATTTTATATGCTGTACACTGCCCAGAGTTCCCATTGGAAAGTTGGCAGTTTATAATATAAAATAAATACATAAATAAATAAATACATAAATAAATAAATAAATAAATTGTACAAAAGTATTAAGGCCACATATGGAGTATTGTGTAGTTCTGGACCCAGCATTTCAAAAAAGACATCCTGGAACTGGGAAAGGTGCAGAGGAGAGCAACTATAATTATGACGGGGCTGGGGCACCTCTTTTATGAGGACAGGCTACAGCATTTGGGGCTCTTTAGTCTGGAAAAAAGGCATCTGAGGGGGGGTTATGATTGAGACATACAAAATTTTACACAACATGGATAATGTGGACAGATAGATGGAAGCTCTTTTCCATCTCACACAGCACCACTACACCAATACACTCAAATAAGGCTTGGGAAAGAGAAAACAAAAGAAAATATTTCTTTATTCAGCATGTTGTTAGTCTGTGGAACTACCTGCTACAGGATGTGGTGATGTCTTTAAAAGGGGATCGGACAGATTCCTGGAGGAAAAGTCCATCACAGGTTACAGGCCATGATGGGGATGTGTAATCTCCAGGCTTAATAGGAGGGTACCTCAAATGCCATAATGCAGAACATGCAACAGTGGGCTTAAGTTACAGGAAGCCGGATTAATGTTGAATATCAATATAAAAAATTAACTGTTAGAGCAGTATGGCAGTGGAGCCAATTACCTAAAGAGGTAGTGGTATTTCAAAATTGGAAGCATCAAGAAAAAAATAGACAACTACCTTGCAGATACCCTTTGATTAGGATTTCCTACATTGAGCGTTAAGACTCAGTAGCTTTATAGGCCCCTTGCAGCTTCATTATTATATGATTATCAGGGCAAGAGCAACTTAATTAATACCTTCTGTCCTTAAGAATTTGACTACATGGAATTATTTTCTTTTTTCAATACCCCCCCACACACCCTCTCCCCTCCCCAGCCCCTATAACCTTATGCACCACAAGAACCCCCCTCTTTTCCAGTCCAGATGGAGGAGAATTCACAAGGAGGCTTCCCTGCAAGTTGTGTTCATTGGAGACCATAGAGGTGGGAAAAGGAGAGAGAGGCCCATGTATTGCCCTCACCTGTTCCAGTTCCTGCTTGATATAGAGGTATGAGACTCTCCTGTGTATCAGCTTAGCTCTGTGTTCCCCTCTTTTCAGATTTTAAATTGAAAATGGGACACACTTTAAAATCTTTAAAAAGGCTTCTTCCAGTTCTAAAATTTTATAATGGAATAATTTAAATTATTTTCAGTTTCCTTTATTTTTGCTCTGATTTTCCCTGGGGGAGCAGGAATGGAAGAAACTCCAAAGTTGCCTTTGTCTACAAGCTGTCTGTAATTTTTCAGGCTTTCCATCCTCCTTCTTAAGAAGATTCTGCCCTTTCATCCTTGCAGGAACTGCCTCCCAGAAGAATGGCATCATCCTTTTGTTTGTTTGTTTTTAACTTTCTTTAAATCCCCATCTATATTTACATATTATGTAGATCTTTTAGCTTGAAATACCATTTCTTCTAGGTATATTGATTGCTTTGTGCTGCTAAGCAATAGACTCCTAGATAACTTATTGAAAAACAGATCAAATGATTGCTTTACACTTGGGTGAAAAGTTGTTAACTGTGTCAGATTCTAGGATTTTCTCATTTGTTGTCTCTTTGTGAATGGTGCTGAGCACAAAAGGGTGTGCTGTAGACCATCTTGACTTTTTTGAAGAATTGATGTAAATATTGTGTGAAGCTTTGAGCTTAACCCACGCCATGCACTAATTTAACTTGGAACCTCTCTAGATGCAATGTTTATTCCACATTCAAAAGCAGTGCTTCCTTGGGAAGAAGAGAGTGTACAAAAAGAAAGTTGATTCTGCTAGGAGCTTGCCTCAGTCTAAAGCTGGAAAACCAGCTTGCTTTTGTTTTGTAATTGGTCATCTGGGAGACAGCAAGGCATCATTTGTATGTCTGATGTAGCTGTGAAAGATCTGAGTGCCTGAAGGGATTTTCCCTTGCAAGCTAAGGAAATATGCATTTGCCTTAATGTGTGAGCTGACCCTTAGTCCATAAGAAAACTTAGACATCTGTAATTGAAGCATACAGTACCCCTTCTTTATTTCTGTTTTCTGCACAGCTCTAGACTGTTGGACTCTAGTTCCCCCCATTACCTTTGGCTGTGCTAGCTAGGACCATGAGAGTTGTAGCCAAGGCAACAATGCCTGTAGGATCAGAATTTACCCATTCTTTAAGGAAACATTCCTAAAAAGAAGATAGTTGTAGAGAATAGAATATGAAATCAAGCATAAGTCATCCTCTACCAACATTGTCTGTAAAATGTGACACCTCACATTAATGCTTTTGGAGTAGAAATATTAGCCAACAGTTTTTATTTATTTATTTATTTTTATATTTTATATACCGCCCAAATTTCCCAAGGGAACTCAGAGTGGTGAACAATGCAAAGACAATTTTAAGCAAAATAAATTCATATCCATAAAGAACGTATATGATAAAAATCCAAAACAAGTTAAAGATACAGAATCAAGAATACGAGGCCAAGATGGCAAAAACACAGGCAGACGAACAAATAACGTGAAAACAAATCAACCTCCCTGATTGCCGAAAGTGGCCTTAAAGACCCAGGTTTTCAACAGCTTTTTAACGGACAAGAGGGACTCTGCAATCCTAACTTCGCTCGGAAGCTGCTTCCAAACTGTGGGGCCAGCCACAGAAAATGTGTGGTTCTTGGTAGAGGCTTTACTTGCCTCCTGGGGAGTGGTGACCCAAAGAGCAAGGGACTTTGATGTTCTGGTGGGCCAGACTGACATTGACCTTAGGATGACACACTCTGTCAGATATTCTGATCCCAAGCCATGGAGGATTTTGTAAATCAAAACCAATTCCTTGAACCTTATTCGGGAGGCAACGGGTAGCCAATGCAAGCGAGCCAGAATGGGGGTGATGTGGTCATATCTGCCTGCACCAACCACCAGTATGGCCGCCACATTCTGCACCTGCTGCAGTCACCAAATAAGAGTCAAGGGAAGCCCCATGTAAAGAGTGTTACAATAGTCTATCCTCAAGATGACCACCACTTGCACAACTGTCCTTAGGGAGTTTTTGTCGAGGTAAGGGTGAATCTGGGCGAGTAACCTAAGTTGATAAAATGCTGCTCTGGATATGGCTACCAGCTGGGACTCCAGGGACAAAGCTGGGTCCTGGATAACTCCCAGACTCCGCACTCCATCAACCAGCTGGAGGAGAGTCCCATCCAAGCTGGGTAGATGGCCCCTATGCCCGTTTGGTTCCCCCCCCCCCAAGGAACAGTACCTTGATCTTTTTGGGGTTGAGTTTGAGCCTCTTGGCCCTGGTCCAAGGCAGTGATCAAGGATCCAAGCAGCCTCCACTGCAGAGGTGGAAAAGGAGAGATAGAGCTGTGTATCATCAGCATACTGATGACAGCAAACCCCAAACCTCCAAATGATGTCAGCCAACCAAGGAGCCAAAAACTTTCCACCCAGCCGTACTTGCTGGGCATGATCCTGGAGGAAGGAGCAGGGCCAGCACAGAGCTATGCTGGCCCTGCTCCACCCAGAACCAATCCCTGCCGAAACGGGGGTCCTACTGTACTTAGTGGTCTCTTAATAGGCTTAAGTACTTGAAGTCTCTTAATAGGTTTAATTTACTGCAGCTGAATCTGAGAAAATAGAGTTTTTGCCTGGACAGAGTCCTTTGAGAATGTGGAGAACAGGTAACTTTAAACCTATGTTAGTGTAGTCCCTGACCCTCAATGTGTTCTATGGAAGATTTGATATTAGGGGCCTCAGATGCTCTTAGTGTTACCCATTATTGGATGAAAAATATGTGGTATATTTATTAATTATACAGGAGTGCTTCTGATATGAAGCAAGAAAGAATGACTCTCTACAATAGACATGGGCACGACTCGGCGAAATTGTCGTTTCCGTTTTTGGTTATCGTTTCCGTTACATAACGGAAACGGTAACGATAATTAAGCCGTCAGAACTCGAACCGAAAAAAGAAAAATTTGGTCGGGTTTTTCGTTTCCGTTTGCGGCATCGTGGCGATCGCGCAATGCGAAGCACAGAAAAAGTTTTTTAACGTGTTTTTTTTTAAAAAAACCGACTCCCGGCCAAAAAAGTAGGCGAAAATATGCCTGCCTGAGGTTTTGCCACCTACCAGAGGGGTGGTTTCTGGGGGGTCCCCGGCCTCCCCCCCAATTCTCCTGTCCTGGGCTGCTTGCACCAGGCTGGGGGGGGTGTCATCCTCGTCGTCTCGCCATGCCGTGCTGTGCGGGGGATCCAAAATGGCAACCACAATTTTTCTTTTGAAATCGTGGTCAAAAAACACACCAAATAACCACAGAAACATGTGAAATTTATTTATTTTAAATGCCTGAATTTTTATAGTAGCAGCAGTGGGTTTTTTTATAGCAATAAAACGTCGTGTTGATTTTATTTTATTTTATTTTTATTTTTTTATTTTTTTAGACTTGCCCATTTGGGCTGGGCATGGGATGGGACCAAGCAAATTGTTTGAACCATTCCATCAATGGCATCGCCAGGTTTTTGACTGACACTTCTGGATGTCTCGGAGGGCATAAAAAGCTGAGGCACCTTCCAGAAATCGCAGTCGGGTGTATGGACGTGGTTGAGGGAGGAGGGCTGGCTGCTGGTGCTGGTGTGATCTGATCGAGATTGAGGAGGGCGGCTGGAGGCTTTAGGATTTAAGTTAGGCAGGCAGGGAGGGAATTGAATTTAGAAAATAATTTCTTTGATTCCCTGTAGCTTTGTCTGCTGAAGGGAATAGCAGTTTATTCTTTATTTCTTGTCTGGCAGTTTGTGAGGATTTTTTTCTGATATTGGATAAAGGGGGAGGTTCGACTGGGAGTGGGAGGTGTGGATTTATTTTAAAAATATATTATATACCACCATTTATTTTCTATTTTCCCAACTTCAATTTGCTTGCACACACACACATTTTGGGTGCAAGCCAGGAACAGAACCTCTATCCTAAGTGATATCCTAACTGCCCACTTGCCTGTCCGCCTGCGCCGCCACCCGCTTGCGGCCCGTGCCACCGCCAGCCCACTCGCCTGCCTGCGGCTGCCGCCCACCCCCCGCTCGCCTGCCCCCCCGCCGCCTAGGGCGCAAAAACACCTAGTACCGGCCCTGATTGCGGGGCGCCCCTATGCTCTGGGAAGTCAAATTGCGCTAAATCGCGGTGGAAATGACAAACGACAAATGGAAACGGCAAATTTTTGACAAATTTCACGACAAACGGAAACGACCTGAAATGGACCCATTCCGACAAGCAAAAACTCGAAATGTCATTTTTTCTGGTCGTGCCCATGTCTACTCTACAAAGCTGTAAAAAATATAGGATTAAAAGCAAACTTAAGACAAAAGCTACAGCAACGAATCATTACAAAATGTATAATAATAAAACATGAAATTTGGTGCTAAAGTGGCATTACTATGGCTACTTTAAAACAGTCTCAGTGGATTTCTAAGAAGGGTAAGATAAGTATACAGCCCACCGATTATTATTAGAGATGGGCACGACTTGAAAAATTTTTTTTTCGAGTTGTCGTTAGTCGGGCCGGTTCCGTTTCGGCTCGTTTCCGTTTTTCGCGAAAATTTGCAAAAATTAGTCGGTTCGTTTTTTTTGTTTTTTTGTTGTCGTTAGTACTGGTTTGGGGAGGGGGTAGCGGGCTCCTGGAGGGAGCTGCAGGAGTCAGCCAGAGCCACAAGTGACGGACTGGCAGACTCTTTGCACCCACTGTGTCTCACGTACTTGCATGTAGTGCAATGCAAGTAGATCTGGCTTAGGGTTAAGACGGGTTAGCGCAAGGGCTAGGGTTAGGCTAGTTACGGGTGAGGTTAGGGTGAGTATTGGGGTGCACCTCTGGGTGCCTCTCTGACCCACTTAGAAGGACAGTGTACTGGCGTATGGGTTAGGCTTAGGGTTCGGGTTTGGGCTATGATTAGTGGGCTGTTTATGCCCGATTGGCACATCCCAGAAGTCTCTATGGTCAACCTGGCCAAGTGGCCATGCGATTGGTGGAAAATTTGCATGGTCTACTCCCATGGGCGAGCCCATCATTGCAAATGTGCAGGTGTAAAAAAATAAAATAAAATAAAATAAAATAAAATAAAATAAAATAAAATAAAATCAACGGAGACTTTTTTGCAAGAAAAACCCACTGCTGCTACTGTAAAAATTCAAGCATTTAAAGTAGCTAATTTTCGCATGTTTCTGTGGTGCTTTGGTGGGGTTTTGGGCAACGATTTCAAAAAATATATTGCGGTCGCCATTTTGGATCCCCCGCACTGCATGGCAAATGGATGCACCCTCCCAGCCTGGTACCAGCAGCGCAGCAGTAGCAATAGCCAAGGAGGGGGGGGCGGGGAAACCCCCCCAAATAAAACACCCTTCTTGCCTGGTAGGTGCCCTCAGACAGTTTTCGCCTACTTTTAGGGCCGGGAATCGGGTTTTTTTTTTTAACTTTTAAACACTTTTTTCTGTGCCGTTTGGCATTGCGCGATCGCCGTGATGCAAGTAACGAGCACGACAAATCAGACCAAATTGTTCGTTCGTCGGTTCGAGCTCGAATTCTGGTGGAGTAATTCCCGTTTCCGTTTCCGTAGAGTAACGGATACGAGTAACGGAAACGGAAACGGGAATACCGCTAAGTCGTGCCCATCTCTAATTATTATACTTCTAAGGAACAATATCATGGGACGCAAAAGTAATTGACCATGTTATTAGAGATGGGTATGAAATACCAAAATGGTGTTTCATTTCATTTTTCATTTCTCCCCCGACCATTTTGTTTCATTTCTTATGATTTTTTTTTAAAATTGTTTCGTATTTCATTTCATTTGTTGTTGTTTTTACACAAGCCGACCAGCCCAGCATGGTGGGCTGGTCAGCAGTTTGTGTGTTTGTTTGTTTACAACGGCCCAGCAGGGGGCCCATGCTACAGCAGATCGGGGATTCTTTAAAAAACAGAATGAAACAGAAATTTCTGTTTCATTTCATTTTGTTTCCCTTCCAGAGTGGGGTTCGTTATTCGTTTCAATAGGGAATGAAATAAATAAAGAATAATGAAACAAATAAAAAAATCATTTCATGCCCATCTTTAATTGTTATTGAAAAGGGGAATTCTGTGAAGAAGTTGAAGAGCCTTTGCTTTCATGCAGACAGTAAAATTCCATTTAGTAATGCATACTCATGAAACTTATTTTCTAAAAATGCAAGATTATGAGAAAATGTCCCCAGCAACCAGTTCTTGCTAGTGTATACATACATAATTTCAGAATGATTACTCTATCACTTTAGCATTTCATGTTCTGTTTCTGAAAACACTGGCGTTCAATAATAATAATACGACTACATAAGAAGAAATCATAGCAAAAAGCCAAAAACAGAAAATTGCCTCCTATCTTAGTGGGAATTTCACCTTGTGTTATTAATGTGTTACTTGGAGGAGAATAGCCCTGTGAACTAATCTTTGGAACTGGGCAAGCAGACAGTTTGGGATATGCGTGGAGGAGAAAGTCCATTTAAATCTTAGGGCAAGCTACAAAGAGTGGCAAGGGCCTTTTGAAAGTGAATATTATTCCTCTGTTGCTTCCTTCCCCACTCTACATAAAGAAAAGGAGGGAGCTGTAGTTTAGAAATGACAGAATGTGTATTACGGAAAGGGGCATACACTCATACAAATATGCATTCTTGAAAGGAGTGAAGCAGGAAACCCCACTGAAGTTACTGTTCTGGAGAAAAGGTGAGCAGCATCACTCTTCCAAGAGTGATTTTTCCTTATCTTTCTTTGTGTAGTGTTTCTTCTTTGATGCATACAATCTACAATATGTGCCCATTCACATGATTACACATCAGCTGCTTAGTTTCATTCCACAGCTTAATTTTTGCGAAATAACACTGAGCACTTTTTCTCTGGAAGATGAGTCCTTGTGACTCCACTTCTTTTCTCTCAAGAAAAGAAGTCCAGTTACCATTAGAGGTGGGCATTGAACAGAAAACCCATGGTTTGGGTTTGTCTGTTTCGGGCCCACCCTTGATTCAGCTTGGTTTGGGTTCATACAGGTTTTTAAAAGACATCATACGAACCCGACCCGAGCCAAATCGGTTTGGGTCTGACTTACCAGGCGGCAGCGGCGGAGGTGCAGCAATCCTGGCCCTGGTGGCAGTGGCTTTTCAAGGCGTTGGCTTGGGGCCAGCACCACATTATTTTTCCCTTTCAAGCGCCAACTGCGTGGCCCCTGGGCCTGGGTTGGCAATGGTTCTTTTTTTTCCCCCCTCTTCATTTTAGATCACCAACCCGGCCACCCCTGGGGCCAGGTCAGTGCTCCTTTTAAAAAAAATTATCTTATTTTATTTTTTATTTTTTATTTTGTTTGTTTTAAAAGTCCCCAGCGGGGGATTTTTGAGGTGCTGGCTTGGGGCCAGTGCCTCGGTTTTCTTTTGATTTTTTTCTTCAAGTCCCAACCGTGCAGCCCCAGGGGCCAAGTTGGTGCTAGTTTTTCTTCTTCTTTATTTTAGACCACCGATCCAGCCACCCCTGGAACTGCGTCAGCACTCCTTTTTTATTTAATTTTTATTTGATTTTTTATTTTGTTTGTTTTAAAAGTCCTTAGTGGGGGCTTTTTGAGGCACTGGCCCCAAGCCAGCACCTCTCAGCTGAGAGGCACTGGCTTGGGGCCAGCACCTCATTTTTGTTTTGCTTTTTGTTTTCTTCAAGTGCTGGTTCTTTTTTATTTTATTTTATTTATTTTAGAGTGCCGACCTGGCCACCCCTGGGGCCGGCTAGGTTCTTCCTTGGGGGGGGGGAGGGTATTAGAAGTCCCCAGCCAGGGGCTTTTTGAGGCACTGGCTTGGGTCCAGCACCTCTACAGGCCTATCTTCCCCACCAGGACCAGGAGGACAGCAGCGAGGACAAAGTAGGAGGGGGGGCAACCAAAAATAAAGTGAAGGAAACGGAAATTTCCATTTCATTTCATTTTGTTTTTCTTTGGTGGGTTGGTTCATTATTCCTTTTATTGGCTAACGAAATGATTAATGAATAATGAAATGAATTAAAAGTTCATTTAGTGCCCCTCTCCAGTTACCATCACACAACTTCCAGATAAACTAACCGGGATTACTGAGAATCTTCACAGAAACACTGAGTACTGAGAGTCGGACTATAAATGCATTTAGCCCACTGTTTGGCCTGTTGCAGGGATTGGGTGGTTCCTTCCTAAAGATGGCAACTAAGTGGGATGTTAACTGGAGTGAGCAAGCCCCAGACCCAATGGTCCTACCCAAACCTTTCTGGTCCTTGTCATGGATTTCTACTTTTTTGGTGGGAGTAGAATCACTCTCTTCTCGGTTTGTTCTCAGTGCATGTGATAGCTAGGAATGAACCAAAAGCCCTCCTCTTTTCATTTGCTAATATTATGAAGTGGCTTGATAAGATATTCACTTCGGGATATTCTCTAATTAAACACTTCTGCTCCTTGGTGGAGGGAAAGAGTAAGTGAGGGGGATATATTTCATTAGGGCAGCAACAATGCACTGCATCACTAATTCTCTTTTTAGTGTATTATTTTGTTTCCCTTGTTTTAAAGGCTTAGCCGTGAAACTGCCCATGGCAGAATCTGCTGCCTTTAAGATAAAGGAAGGAAGTATATTAAGATGTTCATTAGGTATGCATGAAATTGTGGTCAGGCTCAGGACTGGATCTGTAAGAGAAGTGTATTAGGTATGTGTTCAGTGATGCCTTGAGTTATGAATGACTTGACTTATGAAAAACTTGAATTATGAAGGGAAATCCCAAGCTGTCAAAAAGCACATGGCTGTGACAGCTCTGCAGCCATTGAGCTTTTTTTTGCTTTGTAATTTAAGTTTTTCGTTCGTGGTGCTTCTTCCTTCACTGCACCCAGAAAGCAGGCAGGCGATGGGGATCCAAAGGCACGGACCCCTGTCCCCACCTGCTTTTGGAGCCATGCTGAAGGAAAAGTACTGCTTCCCCCACAGCCCTCATAGACTGAAAAAGCTCTTGCCCATCTTTGGGAAAGGGCTTTTACTGGCTGCCCTGACATAGCGGGGGGGGGGGTGAGCGGGTAAGTGGTGGAGTCTCCCGTCACCCACTAAACCCCCTGTTGAGTCGGGGCATCTGGGAGCCAGCAGCCTCGACCCAGCAAGGTTTTTCAAAAGACCCACACCTGTGTGCCACACAAGGAGGGTGTTGTGGGCGTGGGTCTTTCGAAAAAAAACCTTCATCTATGGAGGCTTTTGGCTCCTGGGTGTCCTGATCCAGCAGGGGGCACCCACTCAGTGCCCTATTAGGTTGGGGCAGCTACTGCCCCTCCTTGCCGCCACCGCCCACCATCCCTTCACCCACTCATCTCCCAAACATTAGCGCATGCCATGCAAAGAGCAGGTGATCGAAAACAGCCTTCTCTTTGCATGGCATGATTCTCTGTGTTAAAATCAGATCCTTGCTCCCCCCCCCCCGTTTTGGAGCACCCAAAAAGGTGCTTATTGAAGTGGTAGCGGGTGCTTTGAAGCCAAAGGAAACATAGTGGTGGTGGGTTGTCCCCACTGTTTTGTGGACCAGCTTGTCCCCATGATGGTCGAAGCAGGCAGAGTCCTCTGTGACTTGCCTCTTCATTGCGCCTTGGGAGGGCAAATACAGTTTCAGGTGGATGTAGCACAGAAAAGATGCTAATAATAACAATTCTGCACAGTGTTCATTCTGCTGTCTAGGTGAATCCTATGCAGTGAATATACCATTTTATTCAATGATACTAGTAGTCTTACAGAGCTAGAAGTTTCTTCTGCCCTTTCCAGGTGATTCCTGTGAAGGAAAGATGTCATTCTTTGCAGGAACTGTAACAATCCTGTGCAGCATGGCATTATTTCCAGGGGAAACAAAGTGAACACAGTATGCCCAATAAATTCTGTGTTATTTCCTGTGGAGTGGAATGTCTTGCACAGGATAACCCCTTTTTAAGATAAATTAGTGACTCCCCCCCTCAATTTCAACGAGTGTGAGGGGTATATAATATGTAATATATGCCCTAATGTTTGCATTAGGGGTATGTGTTTACCTTATGTTTGGATGACAACCCCAGATCTTTCCAGACAGCACCTCCCAGAAGTGTGCAAATCAATTCTGAAAAGTCTCCAATTCCACAAACTGAAAATAAGTAAGTAAGTAAGTAAGTAAGTAAGTGAGAGAGAAAGAGGAATTTGCTACATAGCAACACAGCTGTAAAAAAGGTTGCAATCTCCACTTTTACTTATCAATAGTTTTTTTTATTGTGCACCATCTAGGAGTATTGGTTTAGAATAAATACTTTTGGGGAATCTAGATTCCAATAAGTCTAAATATTGCCAAGACCATTTTTAATGATGAACTTTTTTTACATTAATCTCTCTCCCACTCATAGAACATTTTGCTGCATGAAAGCACTTTCTTCCTTTTCCCTCCCATGAAAGGAAAAATGTCTTCTGTTCACAGAAATACAGAGAAAAGAACCAGCTGAATAATAATATCTGTAGTTTCTTTATTCATCTTTCTCTTGTGATGCTGATGTGGAGGACTATTAGTTTCTGTGAATTTTGAAAAATTCATCAAAATGCTTGTCTGATACTTCAGACTACTTATCTACCTCATCCTTGTATTTTGCACTGAATTTAGTCTGGTTCCTCCACACACAGTTTAATTTTCTGGTTTATCAGATCAATTTGTCACAAAGAACAGAAACAGGTGAAAGAGCAGATCATCAATTCTTCTTGTGTATGGGACTGGATAACACTGAAATTGCTTTACATTAGAACTCTTTGTGGGCATGCGATGGAACAAGGACAGGGAGAGATCTATTCTGTACAGTCTTTTCTATATTTGATCTGTAGTGGGAACATGTACACCAAATGCAAGTAAAAGCTTAGAAGAACAGGGATATAGGAATCAACCATTTCCTATCTGCTAGACTAGAGGGTCTGGGCATTAATAAATCAGTTAATATGCCTCACCCATAATAAGACACTGTGTGCTGTGTATAATCTGGAATGCTCTGGTTATTCATTTAAAGAAACTGATTACTTATTTTAAATCAATTAAAGCCCATCAGTAGCTTGTAGTATCAATGGTTGACTCACTGGTTGGCACATCCAAGAAAAACAGAGACAAAATAAACAATTCCTTACAAGGGAGACACAAAACACCAGTAACAAATAAAGGTAGAAAATGTTACAGTATTAAGAGGGTCAAGGTGAATGTTGTGTGGTCAGTGAGGTGGTGGTGGGGAAATGATCTCAACAGTATAGAACCACACACGTGTGTGTATGTTGCGTTGTTACAATGACTGACTCTTCATGACCCCATGTCCATGGAGTTTTCTTGGCAGGAATACTGGAGTGGCTTGCCAGTTCCTACTCCAGGCGCCTACAGCACCTGGTTTTCCCTGGTGGTCTCCCATCCAAGTACTAACCAGGCCCGACCCTGCTTAGCTCCTGAAATCAGGCGGGATCAGGGCATATATACTGTATATTACACTGCTGGTTTTTGGTTTTTGGTTTCTATTTTTATTTTGTTCTTATTCTTATTTTGTTGTTTATGTTAATGTATTGTTGTTTACCATCTTGAGTTGCTTTCACAAGCAGGTGGTATAAACTGCTCTGGGTTATGGGGGTTGTTATAGTTTTGAATGGCTTTGGATACTTTGGGAAGTATTGATGCTTCTGATTGATTCTCAGTTCATATGAGGATCTGTAAGAATGAAGATTGTATTGGAAAATGTCAGTTGTATGGAAACAAAGCTGGTGGAAGTGGTGAGGAGCCATGGAGATGGACAATGGAAACACTCACAAGAAAATGCCATCTCATGAGGGACACTCACAAGTGAAATGGAACAGCAGGGTTCAACATAGAATCATAGAGTTAGAAAAGCCCTCAAGGGTCATCCAATCCAATCCCCTGCACAGGACTCCTGACAGATGGCCATCCAGCCTCTGCTTAAAAACCTCCAACGAAGGAGACTCCACCACCCTCCGTGGCAACATATTCCACTGCCGGACAGCTCTGTCATGAAATTCTTCCTAATGTTTAAATTGAATCTCTTTTCCTGTTGTTTGAGACCATTGCCCCTGTCCTAGTCTCTGAAGCCATGGAAAACAAACCAGTCCATTCTTCAATGTGACATCCTTTCAAATATTTAAACATACGTAGCTATCATATCTCCTCTCAGTCTTTTTTTTTTTTTGTAAGGCTAAACATTCCCAGTTCCCTAAGCCGTTCCTCATAAGACATTTGTTCCAGACCCTCAATCATCTTGGTCACCCTCCTCTGGACCTGTTCAAGATTGTCAACATCCTTTTTAAATTGAGGTGCACAGAACTGGACACAGTACTCTAGATGGGGTCTGACCAGAGCAGAATAGAGTGGTACTATTACTTCCATTGATCTAGACAATGCTTCTGTTGTTGCAACCAAGGATTATGTTGGCTTTCTTGGCCGTCGCATCACACTGCTGACTCATGTTCAATTTGTGGTCTACCAAGACTCCCAGATCCCTTTCACAGGTACTATTCTCTAGCCAAGTGTCTCCCATCATATATCTGTGCAATTCATTCTCTTTACCAAGATGCACCACCCTACATTTCCTTCAGTTGAACCCCATTCCATTAGCTTTGGCCCAGAACTCTAATCTGTCAAGGTCCTTTTGGATTTTCATCCTATTCTCTAGGGCAGGGAAGGTGAACCTATGGCACGCATGCCAAAGGTGGCACGGAAAGAGCTTTTGCCTGGCATGCGACATGCTCCTTGCCCCCTCCCCCTCCACTGGACCAGCCATGAGGAATTTGTGGAGGGGGAAGTGGGGGGGCAGAGAGCATGTCGGGTGCCAGGCCAACCCTACCGTCACCCTTGCAATCGCCGCCCTTGCCATCGCCGCCCCCTGCCACCCCTGACCCGACCTCCACCAACCCCACCGCCAAGACCAACCCCATCCCTGCCCCTCCTGCTGCTGCCGCTGCCTCTGCTAACCCTGACTTTGTCGCCCTTGCTGCCCTCGACCTCACCCCACCCCTGACCCCCCACAGCTGCCGATACCAACACCCCACCGCCCCGTCCCCATCGTCATTGCCCCTGCCGCCGCCGACCCGACCCCACCTCCCCCACCATTACTGCTGCCATATCTGCCCCTCCCACTGCCAATGACAATAACCCTGAACCCACCCCCCTCTGTCACCCTTGCTGCCTTCGCCCCCTCCCCCCCCGGCTGCTGCCGATCTCGGCCGCCGCCGCCGCCGCCAAGTTTGGGCACTCGGTGGCAAGGAGGTTTGCCATCCCTGCTCTAGGGAATTAGCAACCCCACCCAATTTTGTATCATCTGCAAATTTGATCAGTCTACCCTCTATTCTTTCCTCCACGTCATGAATAAAGATAATAAATAGCACCAGACCCAGAACAGAACCCTGGGGCTCTCCAAGCTGAAGAGAAGCCATTAATGATCCCTTTGATACACTGTGCACCAGTACAAATCATGGTAAAGTGGAAGAAACATTATAGCACTTGTAGGCAGGCAGGTGTTGTTGCTGTTGGTTTTTTTTAAAAAAATACTTTACTAGTTGGGCTATTTTTCCCTACTTTGACTCTGCTGACTCTGATTTCAGCCTTGCATCATGTGAACACTGAAGAAAGTACCAATGTCATCAGAGCAAAAAAGTTAAACAAATGCTCCATGTAGATTTGTGAACAAGGTATGAAAAAGAATTAAGTGTAAGTGTCCTCTTATTTGCCTTACAGCAACATTGTAGCACATCCTTTAAAAAGAAAATATTCACTTTCTTATAACTTGAGGATCTCTCAAAGAAAATATACTCTGCAAGGGACTTTGCAGACCTTCTTCCAGGAGAACCAATGACTCAACTTGGTAGCAGGCAGGGTTTCTATTATTTTTTTCATTACCATTTTCAATTCACAAGTCCTTAGACTTCATCCATCATCTACCGATTTCAACAAGTTAGAAATATGTGAGTCATATTTGCTTTGGATGCAAGCTGAGACAATCTGGTCTCCTCAGTCTGTATCACAGAGCAAGAGACATCTATTACATCTTTCAGAATGACTGAATGATGCAACAGAGAACCATTTGTTGCATTACCAAGCAGGTTACCAGCAAAATTGTCACAAAATTTCATCAAATGGGAGATCTGAGATGAATTTAGATGGCCTTGCCAAGCAACATCATTTGGCGTTTTGAGGCAGGTAAAAAGACTGACACTAAAATAAGTGACATTTCATGTTGAAGCTTTGTGAAGCTATTTATTTATTTATTTATTTATTTATTTATTTATTTATTTATTTATTTAATATACCGCTCCATCTAGCTACATGGCTACTCTGGGCGGTTTACAAGCTGAACAAAGATCAAACCATAAGCAGTAAAATACAATATAACAAATAAGCACAAGTATATAAATAAAAAACACTATAGTCTTTCATCTAAATTAAACATTAGCATTAACACAGATGCAGTGTCACAACATCAGTCCACGCATGCAGCAAAGAAGCCAGAACGGCGGGGAACAACGGGGAGGGAGTTTCCTAAGGAGACCGGATCGCTCATGGACCAAGCATAGTAGCAGACCTTCTCTCTCCTTGACCACTACCAGATTGCGCATCTCGAAGCCCATCTCCAGGGCAGAGACACTCCACTGACCTCCACCCCGTACGGCTTCCCTGCCGTGTCGCCGTAAGTAGCGTAACCCTAACCCTAACCCTATCCCTAACCCTGTAATTTTTTTCATTTTGGCCCTAATTGCAAGAAGGGCCAGCTGGGAAGAAAAGGACCCCCCCCCGGGACTGCCAGCTAAAAAGGGACCACTGCTTTTTCAAGAACTGATTGGCAACAGCAGCCATTCATAGAGCAGGAAAGACGGGTGGTGGCGGAGTTGGACCTACTGCCTTGGACGGTTGGGGTCAGGCAGCTGAGCCCGATTCGTGACAGACCACCCAGGAAAGCCACGGATCCAGAGTTTGGGAGGCCACAAAGCCAGAATTTGGGAGGCCACAAGGCCAGAGTTTGGGAGGCCACAAGGCCAGAGTTTGGGCAGCCACAAGGCCAGAGTTTGGGAGGCCACAAGGCCAGAGTATGGGCGGCCAGAAAGTCAGAGTATGGGAGGCAACAAGGCCAGAGTATGGGGGGCCTGAAAGCCGGAGTATGGGAGGCCTGAAAGCCAGAGTATAGGAGGCTACAAGGCCAGAGTATGGGCGGCCACCAGGCCAGAGTATGGGCGGCCACAAGGCCAGAGTATGAGGGGCCAAAAAGCCAGAGTATGGGAGGCCTGAAAGCCAGAGTATGGGAGGCCACCAGGCCAGAGTATGGGCGGCCACAAGGCCAGAGTATGGGAGGCCACAAGGCCAGAGTATGGGAGACCAAAAAGCCAGAGTATGGGAGGCCAGAAATCCAGAGTATGGGCGGCCACAAGGCCAGAGTATGGGCGGCTACAAGGCCAGAGTATAGGCGGCCACAAGGCCAGATTATGGGTGGCCACAAGGCCAGAGTATGGGTGGCCACAAGGCCAGAGTATGGGTGGCCAGAAAGCCAGATTATGGGAGGCCAGAAACCCAGAGTATGGGCGGCCACAAGGCCAGAGTATGGGCGGCCACGAAGACAGAGTATGGGCGGCCACGAAGACAGTGTATGGGAGGCCACGAGGATTGTTTCCAGCCTGGTACTCTTTTCTCTCAACAAAGCTTTCTGGGAGAATACCATTTCCACCAACCCAGTGGAGACAGAGTCCATGCATGCACGCGGAAAAGCCACAAAGCCAGAGTTTTGGCGGCACGAAGCCAGAGTTTGAGAGGCCACAAAGCCAGAGTTCAGGAGGCCACGAAGCCAGAGTATGGGCGGCCACAAGGCCAGAGTATGGGAGGCCACAAGGCCAGAGTTTGGGCAGCCACGAAGCCAGAGTTTGGGAGGCCACAAGGCCAGAGTTTGGGCGGCCACAAGGCCAGAGTTTGGGTGGCCACAAGGCCAGAGTATGGGCGGCCACGAAGCCAGAGTTTGGGAGGCCACAAGGCCAGAGTTTGGGAGGCCACAAGGCCAGAGTTTGGGTGGCCACAAGGCCAGAGTATGGGCGGCCACAAGGCCAGAGTATGGGAGGCCACAAGGCCAGAGTATGGGTGGCCACGAAGCCAGAGTATGGGCGGCCACGAGGATTGTTTCCGGCCTGGTACTATTCTCTCTCAACAAAGCTTTCAGGGAGAATACCATTTCCACCAACCCAGTGGAGACACAGTCCACACATGCACGCGGAAAAGCCACCAAGCCAGAGTTTTGGTGGCCATGAGGCCAGAGTATGAAAGGCCACAAGGCCAGAGTTTGGGATGCCACAAGGCCAGAGTTTGGGTTGCCACAAGCCCAGAGTTTTGCCTACCCAGAGGAGACACAGTCCACCAAGGAAAGCCACGAAGCCAGAGTTTGAGAGGCCACGAAGCCAGAGTTTGGGAGGCCACAAGGCCAGAGTTTGGGATGCCACAAGGCCAGAGTTTGGGTTGCCACAAGCCCAGAGTTTTGCCTACCCAGAGGAGACACAGTCCACCAAGGAAAGCCACGAAGCCAGAGTTTGAGAGGCCACGAAGCCAGAGTTTGGGAGGCCACAAGGCCAGAGTTTTGCCTACCCAGAGGAGAGACAGTCCACTCAGGAAAGCAATGAAGCCAGAGTTTGGGAGGCCACAAGGCCAGAGTATGGGATTTCCCAACCTGGACTGTAACTGGTGAGAGTGAACCCCCCCATGTTGGAGGACAGAGTACCCCAAATCTAAAAAAAATAGTTGATGATGCCTGTGCCTGTTAAAGTTGGTCTCCTCAAATGATTTTCCGCCTCGAGGCGGGGGCAACCGGGGTTGCTGCCTGGGCAAGTCGAGGAGAGTGGCCGACAGGGTGCATGTCGGCTCGGAGGCTGAACTTGAAGCACTGAACCGCTGATAGGGTGAAGGAGAAGCACCTGGAAGGCCTCCTCCAAGCTGGGACTTCTTGGAGCCTGACAGGCAGGCAGGTAGGCAGAGGGGCGGGCAGGGAAGCAGGCAGTCTGGCTTACAGGTAGGAAGGCAGGCTTGCAAGGTACCCACCCAGGCTAGGGAAGGCACAAAGCCAAAGTGCCAGAAGGGAGGATTGTTTCTGCCTTTGGAGGCAGAGTTTCTCCACCCCAGGAGACCGGGTTTCGTCAACCCAGGAGAGAGAGTGTATGCAGGAGAACAGGGCTATTTCTTTAAGGCTGTAAGGAGAGCTAGGCCCCTGCTAATCAGTCTTTGAGGTAGGTTGTTGTAAAGTGAATCTCGACCACTTTGTAAGCAGAGTGGCTCCAAAACCCAAGGAAGGGAGGAACGCATCGAGGAAAACAGGTATTAGGGTGTACTACACTCAGACCAGCCATGGCCAATGGGGAAATATTGGGCCAACACTGACCCTAGAAAAAAGTACTCCTGGACTGCTACAAAGACCAGGAAAGCCCTATAAAAACTGGGCTAATTATGTAGCCCTTATTACATCCATACATGCCGCAGAATTACAGGCATTCAGGCAGACCAAGGTGGAAGGCAGGCAGGGCAGGCAGTCATATAGACACAGAGCAGACAGCCACACATAACTGCGTTGCGCTGGTGGAATGTTAGGATGGGAGGCATACAGGGATTGTTTAGATTGAGTTAGGGTTAGTGGGTTAGGGGAAGTTGCACAGCTGCAACCCCAACAGTCTTGTGCAGTTCACATTGTGTGTCCAACCCCAGGCAAGGCTTGAAAAATTGGGCCTTCAAAGATTCCAAATTACACATTGTGTGGTCCTCCCTGGTTTGGAGCCAGACAGGGGCTAGAAAAATTGGGCCTACAGATAGAGTATGGTTCCCTTCTAATGACACATTGAGTGGTCCTCCCTGGTTCGGAGCCAGGCAAGGCCTATAAAAATTGGGCAGTAGTCAAACCCTTCAAATTGAGTGGGAATGCAAGAAGGCAGGCAGGCAGGCAGGCAGGCAGGCAATCAGTCAGGCAAGCAGGCAGGTAGGCAGGTAGGCACAGGGCCAGCCAGGCAGGTAGGCTGGTAGGCAGGCAGGCAGGCAGGAAGGCTGGCTGGCAGGAAGTTGGGCTTGCAGGGAGGAAGCCAAGCTGGGAGGCAAGCATAATTGCAGGCAGGCAGGCATAAGTGTTGCTCTGCTAGTGCATGTTAGAGCAAGGGAGGCCTGTTCGGAAGGAACCGGTGGAAGAACGACTGTGGGCCTAGGTCTTGGAGTGTTGGGGTAATCCCAACGTGGAAAGGTTGAAGCGAATGAAAGTCAACCTTTCCATGGTCTCCGGGTCCAGACGAGAGCAGCACGGCCTCAGGACATCTCCCATGTGGGAGAAGACACGCTCACTCTGGACACTGGTGGGTGGGATGGACAAGAGGTCCAACGCCAGAGTTGAAAGAGCGGGCCAGATGTCAGCCTTTCTGGCCCAGTAGTGGAGTGGGTCCAAGGTGAGGGGTTGGAGGGTCTTGGTCATGTAGTCCCTCACCATGGTCAGAGCAGGGTCCAGTTCTTCTTCCTCCCTGGCCTCCACTGAGGAGGAGACTGCCATGGCTAGGGCAGAGGCCAGGTAGTTGGCTGCTGGTACAGAACCTGGTCTCTGGGTGTACGCTCCTGCAGTAGAGGAGGAAGAGGACCCTTGCGAGGATTCTTCTTCTGCATCGCTCTGGCTTCCATGCGCCCTCGGGAATGCCTGGGCCTGATTTGAGGCAGCCCTGCGGACTTGACGGCATAGCTCCATCTTCCAGGAGTTTAGGTTGGCAGCACTGCCCGCCAGGGAACCCTTGACATGAGGGTCACACAGGCATGCCATCTGGTAACCTTTTCCCTCCTCAGTGGGCTAAGGCGGGTATCCACGCCAGTCAACAGCCTGTCTGCCAAGGCCCTGCACTTTGGGAGAAGATCGGCTTCTTCCCGGATACTGGCCTCTAGGCATTGGCAAAGGGCATTTACCAGGGGGAGTACGTGGCCCGGGCTGGCATTTTAGTTGCTGAGGACGTGGGTGGTCTCTTCAAAACGCTGCAGGATACCCACCATCTGGGATAGAGCGAGCCACTCAGTAGCACCAATGTCAAACACCCTTCCCTCAGGCAGGACGGGGGTGGTTGACATGACGTATTCCACCACTTGCCTCTGCTCCAACAGGTGCTTGACCATTTCGTAGGTGGAGTTCCACCGGATGGTCACGTCCTGGATCAGGACGTGCTCTGGTTGGCCCGTCTCCGCCTGCCTCTAACGCATCATCCTGGATGCCTTGATGCTGCGTGGGAAGTGCCCGACTATTTTCCTGCAATTATCCAGCAAGGCCTTGGTCTCCAGGGTCCCCTCATGCCAGGAGTCCTTTGGTGCTCCCAGCCCAATGGCATCGCCCACCACTAGGTGCAGTTTGTGTGCTGCGCACACGATGCCATGTAGCCCTGCCCTATCCACCGCGTTGATCATGTTATGGTCTGCGTCAGTAACCAAGATTCCGCGATTGACCTCCCCCTTGGGTGCCCACTCTCGCAGTGCCGTCTTGAGGATCTCAGCAATGTGGATGCCTTTGGCACTGTCCTCCAGGTTTTGTGCCTGGAGAAGCACCACCCTATACCCTCTTGGGGTGCTCCCTTGTGGCTCCCCCTGCAGTTGTTCTTGGGATGCCCTGGTGTCAAGGACCTCCTTGGGTTGCCACCAATGAGCCATCAGAGAGAGGTATCCGTGGTGCCCACCGGTCCAGAGGTCAGAAGTGAAGTGGATCTTCCTTCCTCTGGCCGCCTGCAGCAGGGCCCGGATCATGTCCCTGACAGACTTAAAAAGGGAGGGAATAACCCGCCTGCTGAAGGTATGCCGGGATGGAGGCTCGTACGATGGAGACACGTGCTTCATCAGGTGCCTGAAGCCTGATGACTCCACAAAGGAGAGGGGCAACCTGTTCATGGCCACCATTTCACCAACCATGCGAGTGGTGATCTCCTGTGCCTTGGCCCTATTTCGTTGGCTGACAAAACTCCCACACAGCGGCACCACTTCCTGCAGAGTGGCCTGCCTCTTCCCACTCTCAGTGGAGCTTTCTCCGGAGACCTTCCCCATGCCTGCTTCCCCTCTCTTCCTCCCTGAGATACCAGGGCCTGAAACTGTCCCAGGCAGAGTCCCAGGGTGCCTTCGCATGAGGTGGCTACGCAAGGCACTTGAGGAGAGGTGTTTGGGGTCATTCCCCCTGCGCACGACCACCCCGCATTTCTTGCACACCGAAAGCCTCAAGTCTTCCAGGCTGTTATCAAAATGCTCCCAGAGAGAGCCGCGAGGCTTATGGAAAGTACTGCCCCCTCTGTTACTGCCTGCCGCTGCTGTGCTAGTGGTGGTGTGGCTTGTACCCTGCTGGGACAATTGACTGCTGCTGTCACTGGTGGTACTCTGGGTGGAAAGAGGGCTGCTCCTTCCATCACTGCCTGAAGCCTGCCTTTCATCTGTTCCTGCCAACAGGTCCTCAGAATCTGGCATGTTTAGATGCAAAGAGCCCGTTTCTGATTCCAAGTCCTCGTCTTCCTCCTGATAAACGGGTGGTGTGTCCATGTCAAATCCTTGTGGCGTTGGGGCTCACATGCAGTCATCCATGCTTCCCTCAGTGACAGAAGATGGTACGGTCATGCTGGTTGTGCAGCTGCTGCTTGGAGAGGGAGTGGCAGCAATATCACTATCTGCACTACTACTTCCTGTGCCTACCTTCAGAAATGTGCCCCTATTTATTTTAGTGGGGATGCCCCTGTCCTTCCCTCTGGCTCTGCCTCCCCACCTCATTTTTTTATTTCTCAAAAAGTATTAGAAATATGTTTTCTTTTTATATTTGTGTTAAGTAACAAACTATTCTAATAAACTTATCCTTTTGACCCACAAACTTACTCTCACACTGTGTTCTTTTGTACAAGTATTCAATGTTGCCCTGCTGGCCCTTGGTATAAGTTTCTAATTTCTGAATTCAACTTGATGCACTGAAATGGAATGTGCCTGCCTGTGTGTTCAAGTGCACACACAGCACAACAAGTGTGTGTATGGAAACAACAAACAAACACTGACTAGAGTACTGAATCAATATAACATTGTAAGGCTGATATCAGCAGAAGCAGCGGCCTCCCAAAAGAGATATCTGGGTATATACAAAAACAATGAATAATATATAGTTTAGTCACTCAGGGAATAAAGTGAAAATAATTTTCTGAATTCAACTGGATGCACTGAAAAGTGCAATGTGCCTGCCTGCCTGTGTGTTCAATTGCACACCCAGCAGCACAACAGGTGTATGTATGTAAACCACAAACAAAGACTGGAGTAATGAATCAATATAATATAATCTTGTAAGGCTGATATCAAGCAGCGGCCTCCCAAAAGAGATATTTGGGTGTAGTAAATAAAAACAATGAATATAGTTTAGTTGCAGTCACTCAGGGACTAAACTGAAAATAATTTCCTGACTTCAACTGGATGCAATGAAGTGCAATGTGCCTGCCTGGCTGTGTGTTCAATTGCACACCCAGCAGCACAACAGGTGTATGTATGTAAATCACAAACAAACACTGGAGTAATGAATCAATAATATAATATTGTAAGGCTGATATCAAGCAGCGGCCTCCCAAAAGAGATATTTGGGTGTAAATAAGAACAATGAATGTAGTTTAGTTAAAGTCACTCAGGGAATAAAGTGAAAATAATTTCCTGAATTCAAGTTGGTGAAAAATAGAAAATAAATGGTATGGTAGTAAGTAACTATATATATTTTAAAATAAATCCACACCTCCCACTCCCAGTCAGCCCTCCCCCTTTATACAACAAATATCCTCCTCTTCTCACAAACAGCCAGAGAAGAGGAAAAATACAAAACCCTAACTGCTTCCCTTCGCCAAAATTGCAGGGAATCAAAGAAATTTTTCTAATAAAAAATCAATTCCCTCCCTGCCTGCCTGCCTAAAGCCTAAAGCCTCCAGGCCTCCCCCCTCGAATCCAGTCTCCAGTCTCCACTAGCACAGCACATTCCTCCCTGAACCACAAAGAAGACCCGACTGAGACTTCTGGAAGGTGCCTCGGCTTTTTTATGCCCTCCGAGACATCCAGAAGTGTCAGCCAAAAACCTGGCAATGCCATTGGTGGAATTGTTCAAAAAAATTGCATGGTCCCATCCCATGCCCATCCCACAAAAGGGGAGGTCTAAAAAAATAAAAAATAAAATAAAATAAAATAAAATAAAATCAATGTGACATTTTATTGCTATAAAAAACCCACTGCTGCTACTATTAAAATCAGGCATTAAAAATAAATAAATTCCACATGTTTCTGTGGTCATTTGGTGTGTTTTTAGGCCACGGTTTACAAAGAAAAATTGTGGTCGCCATTTTGGATCCCCCCCCCACCGCATGGCATGGCGACGAGGATGATGCCCCCCCCGCCTGGTGCCAGCAGCCCAGGACAGGAGAGGAGGTGGGAGGCCGTGGACCCCCCCCCCAGAAACCATCCCTCTGGTAGGTGGCAATTGGCAAAGCCTCAGGCAGGCATATTTTCGCCTGTTTTTTCGGCCAGGAGGGAGTCGGGGTTTTGTTTTTTACTTTTAAAAACTTTTTCTGTGCTTGTTGTGGCATCGCGCGATCACCGCGATGCCACAAACGGAAGCGAAGAACGTGAACAGATTTTTCTTTTTTCCGTTTGAGTTCAAATTGTAACGTCTTAATCTCTGTTACGGTTTCCGTTACCTACGGTAACGAAAAAATGGTAACGGAAACGAAAATTTTGACGCTCCGTGCCCATGTCTAATGGAAAGGAAAGCAATGGGGCTTTGCTGCCTTCTGTGGGAATTGCTCAAGCATGATACACCATAGGTCTGGGTTTCCATCCTTCACTGAGGAGACAAACAACTCATCCGAGTAGACATCATGTGTCCAGGGATACAATATATTAAAAGCGGGATCATATGGTATAGTTATTAAAATCATAACAAACATGTCTAATGCTTCTCCATTGTGGCACGTTAGCTGGGCTTAGTCTAATTCCCTTTCTGATTAAATATTTATTCCCCACCCCATGATCTGAAGTGGTCCCCACAGCTTTGCTCAGATCTACCACGGCAAAGCAATTAATGCAACTTCATGGTCACATTGGTGTCATAAGACTCAGTAGGTCCAAGGATTATAAAATTCAAGAGATTATAAAATTTCATTGAGAAGGGAGGGGTAGAGAAGAATCTTATTGTATCTCCTGAAAACCCACAAGTTTCATTCATAAGCACTGAGTGGGCAAGAGCTTTGTCTACATATGCGAAGGTTAGATGAAAAACGAGCAACTAAATAAGACGAAACAATGGAATTAGCCAATTTCCTTCAAGACACCATGGAGCCCCACAATTACATCCCAAAGGGGATTTATGCAAGCTTTAACTGCAATGCCAAGATTTATCATTTTTTATTATAGTTGGACATGCTTCCATTCTCTCTTCTTGCCACAAGCATGGAATAGATGATTGATAGCAATTACCTAATCAAGCATGCTTCATACACTATATTTAATGGCAATATGCTTAAATAGCAATTTCTTTTCTCTAGACGGCTTATGAGGAGACCAATATAAATCAGATATATAACTTCATCTGGATGCCTTTATTGATTTCCAAGACCACATCACTCAAAGTTTATTCTCCAGAAATAAATGAGTCTGCAAGCTGAATTTAAATTATGAATTTTTGAAAATGCCATTTTAAGAATATAAATATGTATTCCCCATTCAAAAATCTTAAATTGCTTTCCTGTGGTGTTCTCCCATGTAAGCATTTTTATTTAATTTTAGGTGAATGTAATTGGCTTTACTCAGGTTAGAAACTCATTAGTTATACTCCCAGCCCAGTGTTCCCTCACCCAACATTTCCTTTAATTCTGTTCTCCTTCCTACTCCCCCTTCTATGAACACTCTTTCGCACTATTACCATGCAACAATTTCTCTAGCTCTCTTGTTCTGAAACTTCTGCATTTTGGAACAAGGATTGTGATGAACATTGAAACCACCAACATGGTTACAGGGGAGGAGATTGCCCAGCTCCTTCCTCATCACTTGGCTTTGTGTGAGGAGTGACAAGTCTGAAGAGACGATGGTCCTGCTCAGAACTTTTGTTCTGCACTAAGAAGCCTGGAAGAAGGTGGGTTCTTGCTCACAGGTACAGCATACACAATAGCAGGACTCTTGTTTCCAGATATATAGCTTTCTATGAAAGCAAAGTTAACAAAGTTAACACTTACAAAGGAGAACCTAGGCCCACCAGGAGAAGTCCAAAGAGAAGTTTCTGCTCACAGAATAGGCACTACGCATGAGCCAGAACTTGGGAGTTCTTGAGGTTCAGAGGCTGGATTGCCATCTTTCAGAAATACAGTGATGGGGTTCCTGCATGGCAGGGGTTGGACTGGATGGCTCTTGAGGACTCTTCCAGCTCTATGATTCTATGATTCTATGAGGTAATTGCTTGCACATACACATAACCATAATACTTCTTTTCATACTTGTTGCTGCCAAAGAGTAAAGGGATGGGAGGTGGGGAGGGAGGCTAGCTTTTTGCTTAGGATTAGAGATGGGCATGAAATGAACAATTTTTCATTTCCGTTTTCATTTTTTTGTTTCGTTACGTAACGAAACGACAAATGAATTTTGTATCTAAAATGAAACGAAACGAACAGAAACACCAGAAATTTTGTCGTGCGTTCCGTTTCCATTACTGCAATATGAGTGAATTGCTTAAAATCCTTTAAAAAAATCACAAAAAATGAAATAAATGGTAATGAAATGGTAACAAACGAACGAAAATGAAAACAATTTTTTTCCAAAAATTTGCGAAAAATGGAAACGAACTGAAACGGACCCTCCAAACGACAAACAAACGAAATGCAATTTTTTATTTGTGCCCATCTCTAGGATTGTTGTTGTTGTTGTTGTTGTTGTTGTTGTTGTTGTTGTTGTTGTTGCTGCTGCTGCTGCTGCTGCTGCTGCTGCTGCTGCTGCTGCTGCTGCTGCTTGCTTTAGGATTTCAGAACAACCGAATAGGGCCTGAATAGAGCTAATTTCTCTGTAAGCTGCAATAGACTAGTTTTATGGATCCAAGCAGCCTTGTCAGTATGCTATGTGTTGTTGTTTTTAAAGTACATTGTCCATTCTCTTTATCACCCTTTCTCTTTACAGAGCTTTCTGCTTTTCAAGGTTACTAGAGATGTTGGTATTTAAAAAACAAAACTTCCAGGAGAGGAAAGTCTAGAAATATGGGTTGCACTCCAGGCACCTAAAATTATTTGACTGATAAGCCCTATGTACATGCCTTATCTGCAAAACAGGGAGATTCATGACTAGTGTTTTAGGTTCCTGTGAGGTCTTCCCCCTGACAGAGGGGAATTCTTCTGTATATTCAAAAAGCCAAAGCAAGGGGGGAAATTATCTTTTCTTGATTAAAGTCTCAAGAATTCTTGGAAACACAGAAACTACTACATACTGTATGTTCTGGCAGCTGTGATTAAAAAAAAGGACATTCCCAACTCTCCAAATCAAATGCTCATTTTCATAATAATGGTGACAGACAGTACGTAAATAGAGTACCAGATTCCTCTGACTATGGGCTTTATATTTTGACATAAACTCATTTCTTATCCTAATCCCCATTAAAAGTGTAATCGTATATATGTGTACTCAGAAGAGAGTTCAAGTGTTCGTATTTCTGGATAAGAGAATGTAGGATGCACTGAGTTTAATTGACTCTGAAAGGGAAATTTTCTTTTACCCATTCTCTCTTCTTTCTGTCTCTCATCCCATACACATTAAATAAACACTGTACCTTTTCCCTCCCTCCTCACAATGCAGACATGAGGTTACAAACAAGAAGTCACCTTTCTTTAGTATGTTCTTGGACAGTTCAAGATTTCTTCTAGCACTTTCATTTTAACCCTTTAGTGACAATGATATTTAATCTAGCTGCCAAAAAATGTATGACACAGATGTATGTGTGTCACTTTACAATTTTGCATCCCTAAGGTCCAAAAGGATTGTTTCACTTGTAGTTGTTACATTTCTTATTGGTGTTGGCTGCTGTTGCTATTGCTGTTGCTGTCGGGGTTGTTATGTACCATCAAATCACCTTTGACTTGTGATAACCCCAAGAACGAGAGGTTTCCAAAATGTCCTCTCCTCAACCGTTATGATCTGCTGTTGTAGATTCAGGCCTAGGGCTTCCTTTAGGGAGTCAGTCCATCTCATATTTGATCTTCATCTTTTCGTGCTGCCTTCCACCTTTCCCAGCCAGAGAACACTGTTTTCTCAGGACATGCCCAAAGTTGGACACCCTCAGTTTCATCATTTTTTGTTCCCAGAGATAGTTCAGGTTTTATTGGGTTTAAGATTTACTTCGTCATCTTTTTGGCAGTCCAAGGTATCTGCAAAGCTCTCCTTCAGTACCACATTTCACAAGAATATTTTTTTTCTTGTCTGTCTGTGAAGATTCTCAGTCATCCAGGTAAGTTTATCTGGAAGTTGAGTCACAGCAACTGGACTTCTATTCTTGAGATATTGAAATCTTTCACTGCTCATCCAAACAACTTCATCAGTCAGATTTTTTCCTGTCAGATTTCTATACTGTCCAGCCTTCAAATACCTACCTGGTGGAATACAATAGTGTGGAACATCTTGGTCTTGGTCTCCAGTGACATAATCTCTAATTTGGTGACCTTTCCTAATCCCTTCAGTGCTCCCTCTCCTAGTCCCAGTCTTCTTATGATTTTTTGACTCCAGGTCCCATTTCGATTGATGATTGTATACCAAGGTATACAAAATCCTTAAGTTTTACATTGTTTCTTCATTGGAAATGTTAAAGTTGTGTAGTTCTTCTATAATCATGTTTTTAATCATGTTTTCTTATGGTTCCACTGCTGTTCTGTTTTGGCACTTTCTTTCTTTTTATTTTCTTCTACCGGCATTTCAGATCATTGCTGCTTTCTTCCAGCAACATGGTGTAATATACATATCTTCAATTACTGGTATTTCTTTCACCAATTTCCACTTCTCCTTCATCTGAATCTAGTCAGGCTTTCCATATGATATGTTTTACATTCAGGCTGATTAGATGAGGGGATAAAATGTGCCATTAACTGACACCTTTGCCTTTAGGAAATCATTCTCTCTCTCTCTCCATATTCTGTCCTAATGGTAGCTTCTTGTCCACAATGCAAGGTATACACCAGTAAAAGGGTTTAAGCATGCCCATTTCTTTTGAAACAACCCATAGTTGCTTATGATTCATATAATCAAAGACTTTGCTGTTGCCTATAAAGCATAGGCCAATCTTTTTCTGAAATGCTTTGCTGGTCTCCAGTAGTCAGTGGATATTGCCAACGTGATTTCAAGTGCCTCTCCCTTTTCAAAATCCAGCCTGAGCGTCAGGCATTTCGTGCTCCATTTAAGGGAAAATTCTTTGCTGAAACACCTTGAGCACCACTTTGCTTGCATGATAACCTAAAGCAATGATCCCTGGCATGTTCTTTCCTCAAGCAAAAGAAAAGTGTGCTGCTTAAACCAGAGGCCTAGCTAGGGTTTTCAGTACCCGGGGACAGAGTCAGTTTTGCGCCCCCTCCTATTAAGTGCCTTAACAACCCAGTGACAACGCAATCCAGCCTTGTCGTCAAGCAACCCAGCTGAGAAGCCTCCTTATGGCAAGGCAGCTGCTGCTAAGGGGTGAAATCAGTCCACAATATCTGGTGGGGACACTTCCTTGCCCCCGACACACCTTGGATCAGCCCTACGAGGGCATAGCTGCTCTTTCTCAAGGCAGGGGTTCCCTCCTCTCTCAGTGCTGTCCCTCCAGCCCTCAGAGCTCAGCTAGGGATTTCTTCTGGGCCAGCTCGAGCCAGTGTATCTTAAATGAGGTCTATGTAGAAGGTAAATCATTGAAATCAAGATTGGATCCACTTGATTTCATATGATTTTTGCATGGGATCCTTCCCAAATCACCACCAAATCATATATCTCATTAATGTCCAAACACGGCACATTAATAATCAAAGTTCCTCTAGCGCATGGCCATGAAGTGGTGCAAAAACATGGATCCACCTGATTTCATATGATTTTTACATTACATCTCTACCCACAAATTGCACCAAAAAATCAGTACATGAGAATTGTTTTGGCGCGATCCTGGATAAAAATCAGGAAGATCCGTGGATTTATCAGCAGAGTGTCACAAAAACATGGATCCACGGATCTTCCTGATTTTTATCCAGGATCGCGCCAAAATAATTCTCCTGTCCTAGGCCCCATCTCTGCCCACAGATTGCACACCAAAAATCAGAACAATGCCTCCTTAAGGATACTTCTGCTGTTCAGGAAATCTCTTACCCCTGATGAAACATTGCCCACCAGTGACTCAATCACAGGCTATTGATGAGCTTCAATTAATTTCAGTTAGGTTAAACTAATTAATCACATACTATTAATAATCACTGATGTGCATTCTCGAGGTCCATGTAATATGCACACCAAGTTCTATATGTCTAGATTTCATAATCTCAGAGCTATGATGGAAACAGAGACATGTTTTTGTTCTTTAAGATAACTGTAAATCCAGATAATTAGCCACTTTAAAATCTGAATATTTAAATGACTTGTAGTATGTAAATTAGAATAGACTTGGAAGTGTTGGCAACTATCATTGCCAAATGATTCTCTATATGACTAATAATATTCCATAGCTATAACTGCAAGCTTGTGAAACATATTAAATTAACCCTTATGTCATTGTGTGTTAATCTGCAGAACAATTCCAACTGAGACATATTCAAGAGAATAGACGTGACATATTTGTGTCATTTAATAAGAAGAATCAAAATAAGGAATCTAAAGGAAACAGTATACTAAGTAAATTCTATCACTCTAATTATCAGCACTTATTGCCTCCAAACATTTAATATTCAAGAACAATCACTAGATATAAAAACAATGACTGTAAATCAATACTACAAAGATATTGCATATATCTCAATTAGACATGGGCACGACCAGAAAAAATGACGTTTCAAGTTTTCGTTTGTCGGAATGGGTCCGTTTCGGGTCGTTTCCTTTTGTCACGAAATTTTTCAAAAATGTATCATTTCAAGTTTCATTTGTCGTTTCCACCGCGATTTAGCGCGATTTGACTTCGCCCAGAGCATAGGGGCGTCCCGCAATCAGGGCCGGCGCTAGGTGTTTTTGCACCCTAGGCGGCCGGGGGGGCGGCGGGGAGGGAGGGGCGGGCGGGCGGCGGCGGCAGGGGGCCATGGGCGGGCGGCGACAGCGGCAGGGGGGATGCGCAGGCGGGCAAGTGGGCGGGCAGCGGCGCGGCGCGGGCCGCAGGTGGGTGGCTGCGTGGGCGGACGGGCAAGTAAGCAGGTAGTATATTACTTAGGATAGAGGTTCTGTTCTTGGCTTGCACCCCAAATGTGTGTGTGTGCCAGCAAATTGAAGTTGGAAAAATAGAAAATAAATGGTAGTATATAATATATTTTTAAAATAAATCCACACCTCCCACTCCCAGTTGAACCTCCCCCTTTATCCAATATCAGAAAAAAATCCTCACAAACTGCCAGAGAAGAAATAAAGGATAAACTGCTATTCCCTTCAGCAGACAAAGCTGCAGGGAATCAAAGAAATTATTTTCTAAATTCAATTCCCTCCCTGCCTGCCTAACTTAAATCCTAAAGCCTCAAGCCTCCCTCCTCAATCTTGATCGGATCACACCAGCACCAGCAGCCAGCCCTCCTCCCTCAACCACATCCATACACCCGACTGCGATTTCTGGAAGGTGCCTCGGCTTTTTATGCCCTCTGAGACATCCAGAAGTGTCAGTCAAACACCTGGCGATGCCATTGGTGGAATGGTTCAAACAATTTGCATGGTCCCATCCCATGCCCAGCCCAAATGGGCAGGTCTAAAAAATAAAAAATAAAATAAAATAAAATCAATACAACGTTTTATTGCTATAAAAAACCCATTGCTGCTACTATAAAAATTCAGGCATTTAAAATAAATAAATTTCACATGTTTCTGTGGTGATTTGGTGTGTTTTTTGACCACAATTTCAAAAGAAAAATTGCAGTCGCCATTTTGGATCCCCTCTCCACCGCATGGGATGCAGCGAGACAGAGGACGAGGATGACCACCCCCCCCCCAGCCTGGTGCAAGCAGCCCAGGACAGGAGGGGGGGAGGCCGGGGACACACACACACCAGAAACCACCCCTCAGGCATATTTTCACCTGCTTTTTTTGGCCGGGAGTCAGTTTTTTTTTTTTTACTTTTAAAAACTTTTTTTCTGTGCTGCTTGGCATCGCGCGATCGCCGCGATGCCATTAACGACAACGAAAAACCCGACCCAATTTTTCTTTTTTTGGGTCGGGTTCGAGCTGGAGCGGTGTAATTATCATTACCGTTTCCGTTACGTAACGGAAACGATAACCGAAAACGGAAACGATAATTTCACCGCTCTGTGCCCATGTTTAATCTCAATCCATTTAACTGCACAAATGACGTGTGCAGTGGTACAAAATGAGGTAGTAAAAATTAGACTCAGTATATATTTCATAACCAAGGTGTTACCAGACAGAGGCTGGGAGAGACTCATGCCTTAAAATGCCCTGCAGTCCACACATCAGATCAGCAGAAGATGTCAGTGTGCTGCTTCTTGCAACTGAGCTTTTTGGCATATGTGGGATAAGGCTTGTTCTGTTGTGGATCTTGCAGTCTAGGTTCAAGAAGCCACTCATTTATCTTTTGGTAACAATGGCGCACTTTTATTTTGATTGTTCTTAATACACCTTGGGTGAGGCAACTAATATATTCAGTTCTGATTCATGGGACTAATGCTAACGAAATTAATGTATCATGGCAGAAACAATATTCAGAACAACACTGTGGAAAGTTTTGTGAATAGAGATTTCCCTGTTTGTGGAAACTGTTATTTCATCTTCCCTTCATGTTAATTGTTTTCGGTGCAAGCCAGAGCTCTTCAAAATGCCTCTGACACCATTAAATATAGAAGTAAAAAAAATGAACAAGAGACCTTTTGCAACACTCAGTGATGCCCAAACATGTAGTCATAGAACATAAAATGCAATCACAAACAGTAGCAGTGATGGATGGATTCACAGGTCTTAGCGGACAGAGCAAACTTCACTGAAGCAGTGGGAAAAAGAGCTACTGCAATTCTAGGCTACAGAACAGAATAACTGTTTGGAAAGACCTTATAAGGCCATTATGTCCCAACCCCTTCTTAAGGCAAGAATCCAAATCAAAGCAGGTCTTACAGATGGTTCTCCAATTTCCACTTCAATGTATCCAGTGCTGGAGTGCTCACCACTAGAGATGGGCACGGAACGAACATTTTTTCGTTTCCGTTATTCATTTGTTGTTCCGTTACGTAATGAAACGACAAATGAAAATTGTGATGAAAATGCAACAAAACGAACAGAACCATGAAAACTGTGGTTGTTACGTTTCGTTTTCGTTAATGGTGATGCGCAATGAAATGAGCTGTTTTAAATGTTAAAAAACGCCCTGGACATCCGTAAAAACGCAGCAATAATTATTTATATTGTCTGATAATACCTACCAGGGGGGTTGGGGTCCTTAAAACGTTTGTTTTTGTCTTCTCCCATCGCGATGTATTTTTCTTTTCCCTTTAAAATGGATGTCGCCACCAGCCACAAAATGGAGGCAAGCCATGTGATGGGATCATGTTCAACCAATAGCATGCGCAGGTTGCAGACTGGGCGGGCAGGTCTGGCAGCCACAGAGGGCATAAAAAGCTCTGGCAGCCCCCGTCCTCCTTGCAGTCTCTGGTGGGAGTTTAGGGTGGGATTGCTGTCTCTGCGACTCTAGCTTCAGTCCTGCAGCCTCCCTGTGTGCGTGCGTGCTGCGTACCTCTCGGTGAGTACCCTCCCTTGCCCCGCAATGCAGTCACTCTGCGGCTGCCTTGCACCCTGGGAAACGCCCGCCGCTGCCTTTGTAGCCTCCCTGCATACCTAGTCTGTACTGTGTCTCTGCCAGCATCTATTTTTTAAGTGTTTTCCCTCTGGTCTGGGGCATTGGGGGATGCCTGCGTACGGAAATGCTTTAAAAATCGCGCAAAAAGTGGGTAGAAACGACAAACGTAGAAACAAAAAATGGTAACAAAATTTTTCCAAAAATCCGCGACAAACGGGAACGAACCGAAACAGACCTCTCAACCACGAACGAAAAACGAAAATACCTTTTTTTTGTGCCCATCTCTTCTCACCACATCCTGAAATACAGTAAGTGATTTCAGTGCTGTACTAGAAAAACAATTAAGTCCCCCCCCATATTCAGCCTAATTCTGTCTTCCTGTAACTTCAGCCCATGATTACATGCCCGGCACTCTGGAATGATCAAGAACAGATCCTGCCCCTCCTCTGTATGACTACCTTTCAAGTATTTGAAGACTGCTATCTCCCCTCCATATTTTTTCTCAAGACTCAACAAGGCTGGGTCTTTCAGTCTTTCTAGTTGCCATCCTCTGAACTTGTCCTAGTTTGTTGGCATCCCTCTTAAAGTGTGGTGTCCAGAACTGGATATAATACTCTAGATGAGACCTAACCACTGCTGAATAGAGGGGACGGGCATCTTGCAGAGACCATACTTCTGTTAATGCATCCTAAATTCTCATTTGCCTTTTTTGCACCCACATTGCACTGTTGGCTCGTAGTCAGCTTTTGATCCACAGCGTTTCCAATATACTTCTCACTCGTAGTATTACTGCGCCAATTATCCTCCGTCTTGAAACCTTGCATTTGCTTTTTCCCTCCTACATTTAAACCGTTGCACATCCCTATTAAATTTTATTCTGTTGTTTTTCAGCCCAGTTTGCAAGGTATTTTTTTAAATTTGGTTCTTGTCTTCCAAGGTATTAATCCAATTTTGTGTGATCGGCAGATTTCTTAAGTATTCCCTATACTGTCTCCTAGAGATGGGCATGAAACGCCAAAATGGCATTTCATTTTTTGTTTCTCCCTGCCCATTTCTTTACGTTTATTATGAAATGATTTTTTTTAAAAAATTGTTTCATATTTCATTTCATTTCATTTTTTTTTTTTTACACAAGCCAACCAGCCTAGCACTGCGGGCTGGTTGGCTTTTGTTGTTGTTTTCTTACAAGGGCCCAGCAATGGGGGGAGCACTACAGCTGATTGGGTTTTTTAAAAAAAACAAGCCAGATCAGCTGTAGTGCGCCCCCGCCTGCTGGGTGCTTGCAGCAAATATAAATAAATAAATACATAAATAAATAAATAAACATCTGGAGTCTGGGGAGAATCAGCCTTGAGCCTAGTCCAAGAAATAGGTTGCAGGATAGCCATGACTTCTCAAGACGACCGAGCACCTATCTTCCTGAGGCAATAGCTCTTAATTGCTGTCCAAAGAGGGAATGCCTACTGTGTGCTTGGCACTCTAGGCCAGCTGACTAAATAATGGTGTTTTCTAGTAAAGTGATTTTAACCAGTATAAGAAAGAAAGAAAGAAAGAAAGAAAGAAAGAAAGAAAGAAAGAAAGAAAGAAAGTGAGGGGACACCACCGAGAAAGCCCGGTTCCTTGTTACTGATTTCTGAGCTTCCTTTGGGGTAGGCACCCTCAGGTGGTTTGCTTGATAAGATCGAGCATTTTGGGTGATGTTCTGCTTATTTTACAATAAATAAATAAATAAATAAATAAATAAATAAATAAATAAATAAATAAATAAATAAATAAATAAACAAGCACTGAGCAGGGGGCCCGAGCTGCAGCTGAGGGGGCTTTATTTTGGGGGGTTTTTTTACAAGGGACCAGCAGGGGGCCCATGCTACAGCTGATTGGGCTAATTTTTTTTTAAAACAAGCCAAGCAGGATCAGCTTTATTGCCCTCCCCCCGCTGGGCACTTGCAGTAAAATAAATAAATAAATAAATAAATAAATAAATAAATAAATAAATAAATAAAGCAGGGGGTTGCACTTTTTTTAAAGCACCGATCAGCTGTAGTGTGGGACCCCTGCTGGGTGCTTTTAATTTTTTTAAATTTATTTTTATTATCTCACACTGACAGCCTGGCTCACAGGCCAGGTCAGCACATTTATTTTTTATTTTTCATTTCATTTCATCTTATTTTTTTGACTCTCGCACCGACCAGCTGGCCCCACGGCCCGGTTGGCATCTCTTTTTTTAACTTTTAACTTTTAATTTTATGATTCTCGCTCTAACCAGCCAGCCCGTGGGCCAGGTTGGCACTTTTTTATTTTTTTATTTTTTGACTCTTGCATTGACAAGCTGGCCCGAGGGCTGGATTGGCGCATTTTATTTTATTTTATTTTTTTACTCTTGCACCGACCAGCTGGCCCACAGGCTGGGTCAGCATGTTTTTATATTTTATATTTTATATATATTTTTACTCACTCCGACCAGCTGTCCTGCGGGCTGGGTTGGTGCATTTTTTTTTTACTTTTTTTTTTTTTATTCTCACACTGACCAGCTGGTCCACAGGCTGGGATGGCATGTTTTTATTTATTTATTTATTTATTGACTCTTGCACTGACCACTGACCGTGGCCTGGGTTCGCATGGTTTTATTATTATTATTATTATATTTTTTTACCCCCCCACCCGATCACGCCTGATTGCATGGGAGAAAGGGTGGGCTTTTTAAACATGTTTCCCACCAAAGCCCCACACTCCAGCTGATCAGTGGTGGCTTCAGCAGGAAGAAAAGCCTGTGGTTTCCCCACGTTGGGGGGAACCGCTGGCTTTTCCCCATAGGAATACATTGCTTTAATGCATTCCTATGGGAAAATGAAAAACAAAGCAAATTAAACAGAAATTTCCATTTTGTTTCATTTCATTTTTCTTTGATGGGTCCATTCATATTCATTTCATTACAGAATGAAATCAATAACGATTAATGAAATGAATAAAAAAATTTGTTTCGTGCCCATCTCTACTGTCTCCTTCAAATGATTTATAAAAATGTTGAAAAGCCCCAGGACCAGTACTAATCCTTGGGAGGCCCCACTTGTTATCTCCTCCAAGTTTGAGAAGGAACCATTGATAAGCACTCTCTGAGTCAAATTCTATAGGTGTCTGTATATTCACCTGACATCCACAGATTTTAGACTGAAATCTTGCTCATGTAAGTTCATTGAGGATATTGTAGAACAATGTATTAAGAAAGGTTTGAACCTGAGCCAAACTGAGGTATTTTTGGGAGGTTGTAGAACCTCCAGAGGTGAAACAAGTTTTACTCCCAGAAAAGAATTTAGACAGTTAATAATATTATTGCTATTAGAAGATGATCTTCAAACTTTTGAAGATGTGAAAACAAAGTTGTGTGTTTTCAATTTTGCTCTAGCACTTATACAACAAAGCATCAATAACTGGAAGCCAACACAGATTTCTCAAAAACAAATCCTACCAGATCTCATTTGATCTGATCTCATTTTTTAAATCAAGTAATCTCCTCGGTAGACAGCAAGAATGATGTAGATGTAATATATCTCAGCTTCAGCAAATCTTTTGACAAAGTTCCCCACAATATCCTGATTAGTAAGCTAATGAGGTGTGGTCTGGATAAATAAAGTGCAAAGTGGATACACAGTTGGTTACAGAATCATATTCAGAAAGTGATGATCAATGGCTCCTCCTCTAAGTGGGAGGAGGTAATAAGTGGCATACCCCAAGGCTCAGTCCTGGGTCCAGTACTCTTCAGCATTTGTATTAATGACTTGGAAAAGGGACTGCAGGGAACGCTTGCTAAATTCATGGAGGACACGAAATGGGGTGGAAATGAGAGGGATCTTGGCATTCTGGTAGATCATAAGATGAATATGAGCAAACAGTGTGATGTGGCCTCACACAAAAAAGGGCAAATGCTATTTTAGGTGGCAGTAACAGGAGTATAACTTCCAAATCCTGTGAAGTACCTGTTCCCCTCTAATCAGCACCGTTTAGGACTCCAAGTATTGTGTCTAGTTCTGGACACCCCACATAAAGATGAACACTGACAAATTGGAACAGATTCCGAGGAGGGCCACAAGGATGATAATGGGGTGAGAAACCAAGCCCTATGAGGACAGACTGAATGAATGAGGCATGTTTTAAATTAGAGAAAAGAAGACTGAGGGGTGAAATGATAGCACTTTTCAAATATTTGAAAGGCTGTCATACTGAGGAGGGACAGTCCCTCCCTCTATCTTAACAATGGGCTAAAGTTAGGAGAATTCAATTTTCAGCTGAATGTCAGGAAAAACTTTCTAATTTTTAGAGCAGTATGGCGAAGGAACCAATCAACTCAAGATGTGGTGAGTGTTCCAACAATGGAGACATTCAAGAGAAATCTGGTCAACCAGTTGGCAGCTATCCTTTGATTCATATTACTACATGGAGCAGGGGGGTTGGACTTTATGGCCTTCCAGGCTCTTCCAACTTCTATGATTCTATGATTCTTGAGGTAAAGGACTACCCAGAGTAAAAAAGAGGGAGACTGGGTTGTCCACCTTGTAATTCTAGGGAATATTTTATCCCATCCACCATTTTTTTTGGAAGAAGGGAGTTTGTCTTTGATTGAACTGGGATGAATTCTTTTTAAAACTAATATTCAAGCTTAGGGTGGGTTGGCATGGGGATAGGATTTTGCTTCTCCCATCCCTCTACAAAAATGAATTGCTTATTAAGGAAAGGCAGGGACATTTCAAATATTGTGATGGGGGTTCCTGCATGGCAGGGGGTTGGACTAGATGGCTCTTGAGGTCTCTTCCAACTCTAGGATTCTATGATACTATGATTCTATTATCTCCTCTATTATCTCCTCCTAACTGAGACTTTATTGCTTTGTAGCCGGATTTCTCAGGATTCAGTATTGTAGGAATATGCCCTAGAATCTTCCCTTGATAAATATCAATTCTTTCCTTTAACAACTTAAAGATTTCTGCATTATGTAAGATTATTACATCAAAATATTTTCAGAACTACTGACAAAGATATTGTTCTCTATCTATCTATCTATCTATCTATCTATCTATCTATCTATCTATCTATCTATCTATCTATCGGAGGGAAAAAAGGGAGAAAAGAATGCAGGCTCACCTCCGCTCACCTCCATCTGCCGTCGGAGCAGCCCCATAAGGATTCCAGGCTGTTAAAGGGGCAGGAGGACAACAAAAACAAACAGAAGGTGAGGAGAGCCCGGCATCCACAGCTTTATAATCCGCATCAGAATTTTTTTTACCTCCGGAGACCAGGTACTTGTAAAATGTGCTGGGGCACACTTAGGTGGGCGTGGTCGTACTTAATTTTTTTAAAAGTCTGCAGCTGGTGGGGAAACAATTTTAAGCTCCGCATCTGGGAGCCCTTTGCCTCGGATTTTAGGGGTCGTGTAAAAGCAGCCTATGTGTCTGTCTGTCTGTCTGTCTGTCACTGTGTGTGCATGCACGTGCATGTCCGTTTGTGAATGCATGAGAAAGAGAGAGACTATAAATTAAGAGCACTGCAGTAAATATTAAAAGAACTGGAAACCATCCATTGATGTGTGTTGGGCCCATTTGCTTGCAGGCATGCTTGGTTTATGAACTGACCTGCTTTCTGAAATAGAAGCCTATTTTACTGTTTTCAATGGGAAATGCATTTCTATCCACAATTGTGATTCTGCTAGTCATGTGCAAATACTTCTGAGTTAGATATGAAATGAACAGTGATAAGTCAGATGAGCAATGGTTATATAGTTCAGAAAAAAATATTTGAGCTTTTGAATGTAGATCAAGATAGACAATGAAACTTATTGCAGATAAGAAAAGTACTTAAATGTAATTTGGAGCAGCATTGCAAAAATTCTCATGTACAAGATGCACATGTTGATTTAATTCTGTTTTCAAGTGCAACTGCAACTAGATCAGCAGAAGCATCTTGCCTGTTCAGGACATTCACTGAAAAAATATACTTTTTTACAATTTTGATTTATCATTAGGCATTGCATTTGTATTATTATATGCAATTGGTGTCATTGAAAAGCACAAGCATAGAAGTGTACTCCATCTCAATCTACATCATTGTTGCACATTTCATATGCAATTGACTTAATTGCATGTCATCAGAAGCATCCTGCCACTTTGCTTTTCTTCTGATGAAAAGATTCCCAAACCTGTTGCCTCCTTGAAATGATTGGTGCTTAAGGTTGACAGGGTCAAGGGTTTAGCAAAGACAGCCTTCCTACAAGGTTCACCAAAGCTTAGGGAACTGTTTAGTTTGCAAGACATCTATGGACAGACCAGATGGATGATTCAGATACATTCAAAACAAGTATTGTAGAAAACAGATGAAAATGTTTTGTTATGCCTGCAATACGGTAGTTAGGAGGGCAAAAAAAAAGCCTTACTTGACTTCTTTTAGGGCATGAGCAGAGGAAGAAATAGCTTGGATTTGGATTACTTCTGGCATCATCCTCTGTGAGCTATTTTCTAGCAAGCACACAACACACAAGCACATGACACACAGGAGATAATGAACAAGCCTGAGTCTGCACTCTGCTCTGCACCCAAGGTGGGCTGGGGTACTCTCTCTCCTTTTTTTAAAGTGTTGGTCTGGAGTGATTCCGAGACAGGTGAAGATTGCTCTCTTCCAGCATGATCAAACACCCTCCTTTCTTACTGTCTGATTGCACCTTCTTTTCATTTTCAGTTGTGAGGATATTTGCAAACTTGGTCACTATTTCAATGGCATTAAGCTGCAAGACTGGATGGGGGACAAGGTTTTCATTTTCCTGGTATCAGATAAAGGGGCATGTTTAACCTCCCTACTGTTACCAAAGAGATGAAGTTTGCCCAACACCTCGACAGAGTCTTACTCTAGCCTAGACATGTATATGCACACCGGCACAGACTGTTTTTGCTGGAAAATTTGTCAGGTCAAGGACAAGTATAGGTCAAAAAACAATGACAGAGAAGAAATAGCCTCAGATCTAAAGGTGAAGTAAGCCCCCATGAGGAAATGACAGCTAAATAGATCTAAACAACCCCCATAAATGTTGTGTAAGACATGAATGACCCCAGCCAAAGAGTCATCTCACAGAACAACTTTCTTTTAGAGAAGGTTGGGTAAATTTTAATTTAAAAGGATTATCTGGTTGTCTGAGAAAGCAAGCATCTTATCATGGTCTACCACATCTTTCTGTTTACTAAATAGCTCATTTTGTGCCCATTGTCTCTGGGTCAGCTAGAGGGGAAAACAATGGTCAAGGTGAGGCAGGACATATGATCACTAGTCAGCCTGGCCAAAACCTTATAAAGAGACGAACAACTGCCCTGGATCAGGTTCTTCTTGCTGTGCTTGAACCTTCCAGCTGAGCAGAGGTTCCAATGCCCGGTAGCTCAAAACCAGAGACCTTTGGATAGCAGGCGGCATATAAGCTAAATAAATAAATAAATAAATAAATAAATAAATAAATAAATAAATAAATAAATAAAACAGTCTAACAAGACTAGGGAGAGATAATATTTGTTGCACTTATCAGGGTGGAGGGGGAGAGATTTAGGGAAAGAACCTTCCTTTGAACCTTCTCAACCATGCTAGTTGGCTTCTTTTGAGCCAGTATTTCTCCATATTAGTTATATACTTGATTGTCAATCTGTGCTATAACTTAATTCTTTTATATTCAATAACATTCCCATTGTGAATGTATCTGTGGGAGGCTGGCTGTGCCTCATTTAGGAGGTAGCATCATAAGTCAAACTAAAGCAGGACACCTGAGGGTTTCCATGGAATTTCTTGCTGAGGGCACCCAGATCTCTCTCTGACTTCATCTTCTTTCATTTCTTCTTCCTTCACTCTCTGGGACTTATCACCCATGGCATCCAACTCCCACAGTTGAGCAGCAGTATAGCCTACATGTTCCCCTCACTTCTTCCCTTTGTACCCTCCCCCCCTCTTTTTCAATCTCCCACAGCCAACATTCCTGTGCTTACTCTAGTTTACCTTCACCTCATGTCTTATCTGTCTTGAAGCTTCTAGAATGTCCTGTGGCTTCAGAGCTGCTCAGGTCCATGTCTTTCTCTATCTTTCATTTGTTGATCATCATTGGTGATTTTGGGGATTCAGTCTCCTTGGCTGGCAGTCCCAGCAATATCTTCCATAGATTCTGGATTAGCTCTGGGAAGTACTGGGGATGAACACACAGGGATAGATAGGCCTGACCCCAAACCCCACTAGAAACATTTCAGGGTGTCAAGATGATGACATTATTTCCTTTTTTGCCACCATCATATATCCCATGCTTTTTATCGATTTCAATGTTTTGATTGATCTGGTTTGTTTTACATTTGTTTGTACAGCTGAACTGTATGGATTCTCTTGTTGTGAACTGCACAGAGGTCCTTTGGAAATTTGGGCAGTATATAAATAAATAAATAAATAAATAAATAAATCTTGTCATCAGAATCAAATAAGGTTACAGATGTTAAACTTTCGGTGAAGGCTAATAAGTTGAAATGGAATGCCAATAACACGGAGGCTGTGTGGGTTTATGGTTCCCCAGTCTAGGAACTGAGTATGCAGCTTGTTTTGGACAAGGTTGTGTTTCCTCTTGAAGACGTGAGTTTGTGATCCTGAACTAACCTTGGCTCTAACTCTGTCACTGAAGGCCCAGGTAGTCCTTGTGATTTGGAGTGCTGGGAGTCAGCTTTAGATGGTTTTCTTGTCATAGCCTTGCATGAATTGGATATCTAGTCATGCATGTTTTTCATGTTTTGGGGGGGCTGATCTTGAAGATGATACACAGTGAAACAGCTTGGGACCTCCTTCTAAGAAAGTTTTTTCATCTGCAGCCATTTTACCTAGATGTATCAGAGGAGGCAACACGCCAGCAGGACTTCATTCATTAACTTTCCTGGTGCCAACTACTCTTCTTGGTGGCTAAAGAAGAAGAAAGCAGTACACATTTGATTTCACTTTCATTTTCCAATTTACATGAAGGGCTTTTAATAGTCAAAAGGGAAAGCATTAAAAACATAAATATATAATAATAAAATACTTCCATTTTTCATATTGTCCCTCATATTTATTCTATAGAAAATATCAGTTTCTTCCTAATACTGTAATCCCACTCCATATCTCCCATCATGTCCACAATCTCCAATCTAAATCATCCACTTATCTTAAGGGGGGGGGGGTTGAACCCTATCACATTTCTTCTTTCTTAGGGCTATAGCAAATACTGTACTGATGCCCTTTCCTTTCACAAGCAAATGTTACATTCCTCACCAAAGCCATTAATGCCATCTCAGTGCAACTCATAGTATAATATAGCCTGGAGGGAAACAGCAGTCATGCTTTTGTAATTTATTGCCAAAAGCCTTTCGCTTAGGGCAGTAGCCATCAAAGAGGTATGTTTCCACAAAAGAGCCTGGAAACAATCTAGAGCAAGTCAGGCATGTACACTTAAATCCAACTGAAATGAAGAAGACTTAAAGCCCAAGACTGTGCTGCACTGCTTAGCAAGATGGAGGACATGAAACTAAGGCTGTGTTCACACACTAGAATTTCCTCTCTAATTTCTCTTATTCCCAGCTTCCTGCATGAGCATACATTGATATCACATGACCTATACTGTGTGATAAGAGTTCAGACTTTTTTTCAGTCTCACAATACATGAGAATATAAGACCCACGACGTCCTGTCATGTGATGTCCTCTTTACACTTTCTTAGTGTACACTTTCTTAGCATTTATCTTTCCCCTATCCCTACCACTTTGTGTGTGTGTGTGTGTGTGTGTGTGTGTGTGTGTGTGCGTGTGTGTGTGTGTGGCTACATCTATGTGTCAATGAAACAACACCTTCTTCTCTGATCTGCTGCTTTCAATAAGAACATAAGAACAGAAGAACATAAGAAGAGCCATGCTGGATCAGGCCAAGGGCCCATCTAGTCCAGCTTCCTGTATCTCACAGCGGCCCTACCAGATGTGTTTGGGAGCGCATGAGACTAGATATCTGTCTCATGATACCACTCTCCTCCATCTGGTCCTTGAAGTACCCTGGTTTAAAGCCTGGAGATTACACATCTCCATCATGGTTTGTAACCTGTGATGGACTTTTCCTCCAGGAATCTGTCCAATCCCCTTTTGAAGGCAACCAGGTCAGATGCCATCACCACATCGTGTGGCAGGGAATTCCATAGACTTACAACGCGCTGGGTGAAAAAATATTTTCTTTTGTCAGTTTTTACTCTCTCAGCCCTCAATTTGAGTGTATGTCCCCTAGTTCTGGTATTTTGGGAGAGGGAGAAGAGCTTCCATCTCTCCACTTTACTCATACCCTGCATTATTTTGTATGTCTCAATCATATCCCCCCTCAATCGCCTTTTTTCCAGACTAAATAGGCCCAAATGTTTTAGCCTTTCTTCATAAGGGAGGTGCACCAGCCCAGTGATCATTTTAGTCGCTCTCTTCTGCACCTTTTCCAGTTCCACTATGTCTTTCTTGAGATGCGGTGACCAGAATTGTACACAATACTCCAGGTGGGGCCTTACTATTGCTTTGTATAATGGCATTATAATGTTGGCTGTTTTATTTTCAATCCCTGTTTTGATAATCCCTAGCATGGAATTGGCCTTCTTCACCGCTGCCGCACATTGGGGAGACACCTTCATGGAGCTGTCCACCAACACACCAAGATCTCTTTCTTGATCCGTCACGGATAACTCAGAGCCCATGAGTTGATAGATGAAGTTTGGATTTTTTGCCCCAATATGCATTACTTTACATTTGGTTACATTAAAACGCATTTGCCATTTCTCAGCCCATTCCCCCAGTTTGGAGAGATCCTTCTGGAGCTCTTCACAATCTTCTCTGGTTTTTACTACACGGAAAAGTTTTGTGTCATCTGAAAACTTGGCCACCTCACTGTTTATCCCTGTCTCCAGGTCATTTATGAACAGATTGAAAAGCACCGGTCTGGGGCACACCGCTTTTCACTTCTCTCCAATGTGAAAATTTCCCATTGACACCTACTCTTTGTTTCCGGGATCTCAACCAGTTCTCAATCCATAAGAGGACCTGACCTCTTATCCCCTGACTGTGCAATTTTCTCAGCAGCCTTTGGTGAGGGACTGTGTCAAAAGCCTTTTGAAAATCCAGATAGACTATATCAACCGGTTCACCCAAATCCACGTGCCTGTTGACCTTTTCAAAAAATTCTAAGAGGTTTGTCAGACAAGATTTACCCTTATAGAAGCCATGCTGATTTTCTCTCAGCAAGGTTTGTTCTTTTATGTGTTTTAAGATTTTCTCTTGGATGAGGCTTTCCACCATCTTCCCTGGGACAGATGTAAGGCTAACCGGCCTGTAGTTTCCCGGGTCCCCCCTCCTTCCTTTTTTAAAGATTGGTGTGACATCTGCTATCCTCCAGTCCTCCGGCACTGTGGCCGTTCTAAGAGACAAGTTGCATATAACTGTTAGGAGATCTGCAATTTCATTTCTCAGTTCCCTAATAACCCTTGGGTGGATGCCATCTGGCCCGGTGACTTGTTAATCCTCAATTTATCAATTAGTCCTAAAACCTCCTCTCTTTTAACCTGTATTTGATTTAATTCTTTAGTCAGGAGGGGCGGCTGAGGCAGCGGAATCCGCTCAAGGTCCTCTGTCGTGAAGACAGACGCAAAGAACTCATTCAATTTCTCTGCAATGTCCAAGTCTTCCTTAACCTCCTCTTTTCCTCCCTCACCATCCAGAGGGCCAACAGGTTCTCTGGCAGGTTTTCTACTTCTAACATATTTAAAGAAGCTTTTATTATTACCCTTTATATTGTTAGCCATTCGTTCCTCAAAGTCTTTCTTTGCCTCCCTTATCATCTTCTTACATTTCTTTTGCCAGAGTTTGTGTTCCTTTTTATTTTCCTCATTTGGGGAGGATTTCCATTTACAGAAGGACCTCTCCTTGTGCTTTAGAGCCTCTCTAACTCCACTCGTTAACCATGCCGGTGTCCTCTTGGACTTAAATGAGCTCTTCTTTCTTTGTGGTATGCACTTGTGCTGGGCCTCTATTATTGTTGTTTTAAACAGGCTCCATGCACTCTGAAGAGATTGGATTCTTCTAACCTTCCCCTTCAGTTTCTCTCTAACTAGTTTCCTCATCTGAGGGAAGTTTGCCCTTCGAAAATCAAGGGTTTTTATGTCTGATTTGGTTGACACTCTTCCTCCGACATGCATGGCAAAGGTAATTTCAGCATGGTCACTGTTCCCCAGAGGCTCAGTGACATCCACACCCCTGACCAGGTCCTGAGTATCACACAATATTAGATCCAGAGTTGCCTGTTCTCGGGTGGGCTCTGTGACAAGTTGCTCTAAGGCACAGTCATTCAGCAAGTCGAGAAACCCAGTTTCTCTTTCATGCCTGGAGCTCGCATTGGCCCAGTCAATGTGGGGATAATTGAAGTCCCCCATGATTACTATCCTATCCCTCTTAGCCACCTCCATGATTTCTCTCCTCATTTCAAGGTCCCCCTCAAGTTTTTGATCTGGTGGACGATAGAATACTCCAACTATCACATCACTCCTTGGACCTGGTAGTTTAACCCACAGTGATTCTATGGTGGAGTCAGACCCTCTGTCAATCTCCATTCTGCTGGATTTTACCCCTTCTTTGACATAGATGGCCACTCCTCCTCCAACCCGCCCCCCTCTATCTCTTCTATAGAGTTTATAGCCTGGGATTGCTGTATCCCACTGGTTCTCCACATTCCACCAGGTTTCTGTTATGGCTATTATATCAATGTTATCCCTAGCTGCCAAATGTTCAAGTTCTCCCATCTTTGCTCGGAGGCAGATGGCTGTGTTGATCGGTTGCCAAGGATGAGCACATTTAATGTTAAACACCAGACTTGATGTGGCCACAGACCTCAACAAAGCATTGTCATTCTGCTCTGAAAAGATTTTTTTAAAAGAAAGGAAACTGAGAAAACCAAACGCCAGCAGCAAGGTGAGGCTCCAGCGGATGGCATTTCCATCAGGAGGGGCCACTTTGCCCTCCCGGGTGAACGAGTGTATGACTGGCTGCAGGACTCTTGCAGCCTCAGATGGGGGGGCGGGTCCTGTATATAACAGGACTCATCTGAAGAAGCAGCCTCTTGCCACATGGATTGTTCACCTGGAGAGATGTCTGCTGGCTGCTCTGGACTCGCATGTAGTGCGTACCATTTTGTTGATGTGGATGGTGCCATTTTGGGCTCTGAGGCAGTGGGTCAGGCTGCTTTATTCACTAGCATTGGACTGGAAGATCTGTTTGGTACTAGGGGTAGTGGGTGGCAGCTCAGGTCACAGGAGCGATTGGTTACCCCCATCAGGGGCGAGTGGTTGGCTGTCGTTTGTAAGGCCAAGGGAGGACTCAGCAAACAAGGAGGCTGTAACTGCACACACACACCCGGTATGGTTGCAGGAGAAGATCGAACCGAGCTGGCGGACACAACTCCACCTTTTCCCCCATACCCACTTCTGACATGGTCATTGTTCACCCCACCCCCCAGTATACCCTCTGTTAATTGTGCCCATCCTATCCCAAATGTGGGTATTTGTTGGGGCTGGGGTGTGCTGTGAATCGGTAGGGCAGTGAGGGGTGGCAGTGTGGCCTGCTGGGGGTTTGAGATGCCCCACAACTGTTGTTTTTTTTAGGTGTGGTTAGGGTGAGCCAAGGGGGGTGGGTTAAGGCAGAAGAAGAAGAAGAAGAAGAAGAAGAAGAAGAAGAAGAAGAAGAAGAAGAAGAAGAAGAAGAAGAAGAAGAAGAAGAAGAAGAAGAAGAAGAAGAAGAAGAAGAAGAAGAAGAAGAAAGAGAGCATTGCATATTTGGTGCCCTGTTTAGAGGGGCAGTACCAAGACCTGTGCAGCCCTTCGCTGGAGCAGGCTTGCGCCAATACAGTGGGAATGAAGAAAGGCCAGGGTAAAAGCAAGGGGAAGCATCCCAGTAAGCACTTGGCCCTGCAGATTTCTCCACCCGAGTGGCCAGTATGGCAACAGCTTCAGGCCAAGCTTGAGGCCCTCAAGTGGGAATGGGCCATAAACAAACAGCAGGAGGGGAAGGAAGTGCCTGATAGGGCTTCTGGGTGCTGGGTGCTGGGTGGGTAGTGCGGAAATTAAATGCAGTCAGTGAGTCAGGGAGGCAATTATCTGTTCCCAGCCCATCCAACCTCAGGATGCTGTGGACCTGAAGATTACAGTGTCAGAGGAAGGATGCTCTGGGATGCCTCCCTGAGTCAAAAGTCAACACAAACGAGGCTTGAGGACCTGGGGAGGGGGGTTATACAGAAGTTTACTGCGCTACCAGGGGGTAGTGATTCACCCAAAAGCTGGCTGGTTGGAGGGGTTCCAGGAGGTTCCAATCATTTACAGTAATCTACACTATACCAGATCCCTGCTAGAGTTGCATTTCCTGAATTGTTTGTTAAATAGTTGTGAGTTTTTCGGGCTTTTTGGCGATGTTCTGGAAACTTTTCTTCCAATGTAGTTTTTTCTTCACTTTAAAGTACAGGCTTCATCACTAGGGATGGGCATGAAATGTTTTATTTGTTTTATTTCATTTTTGTTTCATTTTTAATGAAACAAACATTTTAAAGAAAATTCATTTTGTTTTTCATGTACGTCATTTTTTGTTTTTAATTTTTTAATTTTTTTTAATTCACGCCAAGCACCTGGGTTGGCACTTTTTTATTTTATTTTAATTTTTTTATTACAGTGCCAGCCAGCTGGCCAGTGGGTTGGGTCAGCCCTTTTCTAATTATTATTTTTATTTTTTTACTACAGCACTGACCAGCTGGCCTGTGGGCCGGGTCGGCACTTTTAAAAATGTATTATTATTATTTTTTATTTTTACTGCAGACCTGACCAGCTGGCCTGTGGGCCAGGTTGGTGCTTTTTTTAAAAAAAAATTTTTACTACAGTGGCAACCAGCTGGCCTACAGCCTGGATCAGTGCTTTTAAAAAAGATATAGTTTTATTATTTTACTACAGCACCAACCAGCTGGCCTGTGAGTTGGTGCTTTTATTTTATTTATTTTTTATTTTTTTTACTACAGAGCCAACCAGCTAGCCCGTGGGCCTGGTCAGTGATTTTTAATTTGTTTTTAATTTTTTTTAAAATTTCTTTTCTACAGTGCCAACCAGCTGGCCCACAGGCAGGGCTGGCACTTTTTAAATTATTTTTATCCCCCATCCTATCACCCAATTGGGTGGGGGAAAGGGTGGGCTTTTAAAACTTTTTTCCTGCAGAATCCCCACGCTACAGCTGATCGGCGGTGGCTTCAGCAGGGAAAAATGTGGTTTCCCCCCAGTTGAAACAATGCATTCCTATGGGAAAATGAAAAACAAAGCAAATGAAATGGAAATTCATTTTGTTTTTCTTTGATATGTCTGTTTGTTTTTCATTTTGTTCCATAATAAAACAAATAAGGAATAATGAAATGAATCAAAAATTCATTTTGTACCCTTCTCTATTCATCACTATATGAAAACTTACTAAGACTCTCTGCAGATTCTTGGTCCTGGTTTCCACCGGGACAAGTATTTGTGAGCCCCCCCCTAGGATTTGTAAGGTGCAGAAAGAAAACAAAATAGCAACAGCCCTCAAATATTTGCAACCTAATGTATAAATACTGATCTAAAGGAAGGCCAGGCTTCTCAAAAATGTCTTTAAAATGTGCTTCTCCAGAAAGAGACCATGTTCACAGCAATCAATCTTCCTGAAAAACTGAAGTAGTTTTTTCACCTAGCACTAATCCATACTGTTGGGTTTATGCATGAAAAACCACAGATATTTCACATGCCCAGTAACCTACATGTTCATTTTTAATCTTGCTTTATAAATCCATGGTACCCCCTTGAGAAGGTGAAGCTCATTATTTCATTATCTGTCTGAAATCCTTAACTGTTTTTTCTATGAACAAAATAAAAATGCACTACAAACCTGGTAACGTTTTTAAAGGCAAGAAATTTAAGATTAACGAAGCACCAGAATTAATTTGTTTGTGCTTGTTAAGCATCAGTGAGTGGTAACAAATTTAAATACACTTCCTTCTAAAATGTAGATATATGAGAGGAGAGGGAAGGGAGGGAAGGGTAAATTACTCTTTGGTTCACACAGTAAGACAGGAATGATTTTAAAAAGAGAAATTATGTGTACAGGGTTTTGTCCTCAAATGAATAACAGCAAAAGAGTATGCATCTATTCATAATCAAATGGAAGCAACTCCATGTTATTACAGACAAAGCAAATGGTTTAATATTAAAATCTCTGAGACCAAGAATTATATGACCTTTAAAAAGCTGAGAGCCACAACTACTCTCAGGCAGAAGGAGGCAGTCATCTTGGCAGATCTTGGATGCCACAGATGAGGAATGAAATGCTATTTATTTATTTGGTTCTCACTGATATGATGTGCCATCAAATTGCCTCTGACCCCAGTTGACTCAATAAATAACACATTTTTAAAAACGTCCTGTCCTAAACAGCCTTGATCAGTTTTTATTAGAGATGGGCACAAAGCAGAAATATAGTGTTTTGTTTTGTTTTGTTTCTTTACTGGTTTCATTTCATTAGTAATCAATGTTTAAAGAAGTTTTGTAACAGAATGAAATGAAACGCTATGCTCCCCTGGGTCCTAGAGGAACAAAATCACAGGGGAGCTTCTTTGGACTCTTCCCTGTAAGCCCCCCAAATGTGGAGAGGTTTGGGGCTCAGGGCGCTGAGTTATTAAACTCCAAAGGAGTCCCCCTAGGAAAAATTATTCTAATTGAATCCAGAAGCCACAATAGTATCCCCCCCAATGGGGAAACAATTAGTGGCTTCCTGATTCAATTAGAATGATTTTTTCTTATGGGGACCCCCTTTAATAACTCAGCTCTCTGAATCCCAAATATCTCCAAATTTGGGGGGCTTACAGCGAAGAGTCCAAGTAAGCTATGCTGTGATTTTGGTGCCGATATATGACTGGGATGCCTATTTTCAAGCACATAAACATAATGAAACATTATGTACTCGAAAACAGTGATTGCAGGAATTTTTTGGAACCAAAACTTCTGGATAGCTTCCTCAAGCTCTTCCCTGTAAGCCCTCCAAATTTGGAGAGGTTTGAGGTTCAGAGGGATGAGTTATTAAGCTCCAAATTGGGTCTCCGTGGCTAATTGCCAGAGTGTGTACAATGTGCGCCAACAATATAGGGGTTAGTTAGTGTTAAGTTGCATAAATTAACCCCTATATTGCTGGTGTGCGCCATACACACTCTGGCAATTAGCTATGGAGATCCCCATTGGAGCTTAATAACATGCCCCCCTGAATAATATAATATATAAAAATATTTATATATAAAATAAAAATATGTGTGCCAAAATAGTGATTGCAGGCATGTTTTAGCAATAAAATCGCTGTGGAGCTTCTTCAAGTTCCTCCCAAATTTGGAGAGGTTTGCGGTTTAGGGGGCTGAGTTATTAAACTCCAAATGGGGTCCACCTAGGGAAAAACATTCTAATTGAGTCGGGAAGGTGCTTATCACTTGCCTGAGGGGGGGTGCTATTATCGGCTTCTGACTCAATTTGAAATTATTTTTTTACTATTGGACCCCCTTTGAAGTTTAATAACTCAGCCCCATGAACCCCAAACATCTCCAAATTTCGGGGTTTTACAGTGAAGAGTCCAAAGAAGCTCCCCTGCTATTTTGGTTCCTCTAGGATTAATCACCTCATTCCTAGAGGGAAAAATTATGTTTCATTTCATAACAAAACATTTTGTTACATAGCAAATGACAAAACAGTGTTTCATTTTGTTTTGTTTTGTGCCCATCTATAGTTTTTGTACATTCAAGCCTATCACTTCCTTTAGAGAGTCAGTCCATCTCCTATTTGGTCTTCATCTTTTCCTGGTGCCTTCCACATTTTCTAGTATTATTACCTTTTCCAGAGAAAACTGCCTTCTCAAGATGTGCCCAATAGCCTCATTTTCATCATTTTTGTTCACATAGACAGTTCAGGTTTGGTTTTAATAAAGATCTACTTGTTCATCTTTCTGGAAATCCTGGGTATCTGCAAAGTTCTCCTCTAGCACGGCTTGAACAAATCATTCATTTTCCTTACAGATTTCTTTACTGTCAGTCTTTCACACACATACATTGTACAATCTTTCTCTGACTCCTTAGCTTGTGGGAAAATGTTTTATCTCTCCATATTCTCCTCTAAATGCCACTTCTGGTCGTCGACAATACAAGTTACTCATCAGAATATTCATGGGCTGAGGCACACACCCATTTCTTTCAGAACAACACATAGCATAACTGGACAATTTTTTTTTATTTTTTGAGTATTTTTACCCCGTCTTTCTCCTTGGAAAAGGACCCAAGGCAGCTTACAATAGAGGGACAATATACAGCCCAGTACATATAAGACATATTCAAGTTTAGGAGCAGGAAATTCAGGGGCATCTTACAGCATTAAGTGGCAACATTAAGAGTAAAAGAGAATGTGAGTAGTTAAAGAAACAAACAAAAAATCAATTTTGAGGGATGGAACTAACATTGAAAACACAGGTGTATTTATGATGTCAGTCAATGTAATCATGTAAGGTAGACCATCTAAAGTTATGAGGGATGGAATCAAAACATTGAAATCATATTGTCAATGCAACCATACAAAGAGAGGTATAAACACAAAGTTAACAAATAATCAAATAATAAAACAAAAACAATACAGTAAATACCTTGGTTTACGAGCATAATTTGTTCCGGAAATATGCTTGTAAACCAAAACACTCTTATATCAAAGCAAATTTCCCCATAAGAAATAATGGAAACTCAGATGATTCATTCTGGGGTCCCATAGACCACACACTGTATACTAGTGGTGGCAAACCTTTGGCACACCAGATGTTTGGGACCACAACTCCCAGAATTCCAAGCCTAGATTGCCAACGACAAAGGACTTCGGGAGCTGAGGTCAAAAACATCTGGAATGCTGAAGGTTCACCACCACTGCTGTATATTGTACACAAAATGCCAAAACTCACAGAAGAAGTTGGCTAGAAGTCCATGTGCACACCATGGCTCACGTACCTGGCTGTGGAATCTGCTCTGACTGGGAATAACAAATGGATTTTCCTCTGCATTTTAATGTGACAATAATAAAGTGCATTTTGGACTCCTATACATACTTGACTAGCTGCCCCATGACTAGAATGGTTTGAAAAAAATAGAAATAATGTTGAAAACAAATTAAATAAAAATATACAGGGATGCCTTAAATTACAAAATTAATCCGTTCCAACAGATCTTTCATAATTCATGATTTTTGTATTCAAAACATGGTTTCCCTTAGAAATGCATTGAATACCAAATAATCCATACTGAAGGGAATGGGTTACAAATAGGCCTCCAATGCATTTGTATGGGAAGCCTGCCCCGACACAGCAAAGCAGGCAGCCAAACTGTCAAAATCACCTGGCTGGTCGGCCATGATTTTGACAGCTCAGCCTCCACTGGCCCTTCTCCTTCAGTGGGCAGATGTTAGCCAGGGGAGGATCGGGCTGGTGGTGAAGCCTGGCTGAGAGAGAGGCTGCCAAGATTGGGTCCTCCAGATCTCAGCCAGGGGGTGGGTGGTGAAGTCACCACCCACCTGATCCTCTCCTGGATGATGTCCACCCGCTGAAGAAGAAAGCCTTTGCATGGTGTGGGTGGGTGTTTTTAAAGGATCCTTGCTGCTCCAACCCCAGCTCTCAGGGCAGCCAGGTGATTTTGACCGTTCTGCTTCTGGTTGACTGAAGGGTTTTCCCACCAATTCAGCAAAATAAGGCTTCCTGTACAAATGTCTTGAATAACTATTATTATTTTTTTACATTATTCATTAAATAAACTGCCATTTTTGTAATTGGGAATTTCCCTATACTGGTGGATTTCATTTTGCAATTCAAGTTTTTTGTTGTTCAATGCATTTGTAATTCAAGGCATTACTATATAAAGAAAAATAACACCCTAATCTGCTTTTTGAAAACATTCCTGGCTGGCTTAAGGGAGACGTCTATTCCTCTCTCTTCACTCTGCTTTGGAGGCTACCTCAAATGGAACATCCCAGACAATCACCCACAATCCAGCAGGGGGATGGAGGAAGGGAGAGCCCCCATTGGCTCACTTGTGATCATGTGACCTGCTTCAGTGCTTGTATATCAAAACATTGAAATTTAGAAGAAATTTTTGCTTGTCTTGCAATAGCATCTCCTAAGAAGTACGCTAACTCAATTAAAGTAATTTTGGAAAACTTTTTTTATGGATCTTTCCAGACAATCTTCCAGTCATGGTTTGAGATCTATTTACATAGATCTTGAGAATGTACAAAGCAGTTTCCACATGAATTATCCTGTCATGACAACTTTGGAATATTTGGAAGAATTCAGACATTTGCATAAAATCTTTATGGACAAGAAGAAAATAAAATGATAAGAAACCTCCCAAATCAGCACAATGAAGGTGGATCTGGTTCAATGACTGTGGGGGGCTTAATTTTGATGATTTGGTTATGCAGAAATGGGGAAATGAAATTAAATTGAGTATATTCAAAGAGGGCACAGCTGGCTAGCTGACGGACTAGAACCTCAAGTGGGTTGCTCCATTCTAAAAAATTCCTCATAAAACTTAATGTTAGCTGAAATAGATATTCTTAATAAGCATGCTTAATTTGTTTAGCCAGCTAACTAAATGCCATACTATAGTTTTCTATCAGCTGTGCCATTACATGTGATAAGAAGAACAATAAGCAGGTGATAAATAGGTAACCACATCTTTCTGTGGAACATCACTCAGCCCTCAATATCAAACTATTTTTAATTTATTTTTAAATTTTCCATCTCATTATTTCATGGCAGCACAACAAAAGTAATCACAGTAAAAAAAACTGCAAAAAACTGAACCCACTGTTTAAACTGATAAACCAAGTGCAATGTACTAACAATCACTTTAAACAAAACCAAACAATTCTTTTAAAAACACAACAGTGATAGCAGCAACAATATGATAACACCTTAAATTAAGTGCAGAGGGCTTGGTTCTGACTGGAGCAGAAAGCACAGAAAAGAATGATGTTTACTGTTTTCACCAAGGTCTGCCCTAGTCCTTTTTAACTCTATGGTCATTTTCATGTCCCCCATAGTTGCGAAATGTCTGTGCCAACAAAACGCAGAAGTACAGAAACAGCAAAAAAGGCCTCCCCTTTAATTAACCCCTGCCCACCCCATTTTTGGGGTGTAATGATATTAAATACATGAATGAATAGACAGATAGATAAGGCCACCACCACTGAGATGGATGAGTCTTTATTGCTGAATCCATACAGAGGTAGACCAACCATGGAAAAGAGTCAGTAATCTCAATAGAAGCAGCCTTACTGAAAATCTGTGAGCTCACTTTTACACCTTGGCAAGGTGCCTAGGCATTCTGGAGAAACCAGTTGCACACTAACCCGTGGGCATCTTTTAAAAGGAGAACTGCTGAAATATTCAAAGCTGAAGAAGCCCATATAAATGCATTTGAGTTCGCAGGGTAAAACACAAACAACACATAAATGAACACAGTGGGCAAAATCCTCTTAACTTAAATTGACAAGTAAACTAGATAACTTCAATATCTGGTACAGTAAAATTTAATTTAAATTAGCTGAAATATTCCTATCCTACCCACCACTTTCAGGTTCTGAAGCTACCTATGGCTGCTTTTTGCACTGAAAAGGCCTGTTGGAGCCTCTGGATGGAGCAGGGGTGGGGGGTGGGGGCTTTAATAGTAAACAATTATTTCCAGGTCACCACTTCTGGGATTGGGATCACTGTGGCAATCTGGCAAAGAATCCCCCCTATTTATTTATTTATTTATTTATTTATTTATTTATTGTACTATATTGTGTTACCGTACAGTTGTTAATAAAAATATTTATTTAAAAATTTTAAAAACAAAAAATTTCAGACTTCTCCTTTCCTAGATTAGTCCAAAAATGCCCTTGGGCAAAAGGGAGCCCCAGGGAACCTCAGAACCCAAAGAAAGGGGAATAAGGAGGTTTCAGTTAATTTAAATGAAATTTTACCTAGGTGTAAACTTCTTGAAACAGTTATCCCAGTATGTGATCTTGCTAATTATCCCCCTGAAAATGTACAGAAACAAAAATGCTAATTTCACAATTTATTATATATTGGTGTTACTTGTTTTGACATTGTGAGCCTTTCTCGGTCCTCTCACTGTGAGAAAGGCTGTCTACAAAATAAACAAGCAAAAATTTCTTGTCTGTCTCATAACAGAATGTAAAACTAAAAAGAATTGCTATATTTTCTCTTCCCACTGGTAAAAACAGTTCCATGCCAGGGCTTCTTTGCCCACCTGGATGGATTCTTATGCAAAAAATGTACTAGCTATGTGGGCAGAGATGCAGGGGTTGTGCAGCCAATATAAAGACTGTCCATGTGTTCTCCAGCCTCTCTTTCACTTTTCAAGCATTGGAGGCTGGTGTCATTGCAGCACTGCAGTTTCATTTTCAGCCACACAGAGCACCCAGTGAAAACAGAACACTCAGGCCTGAGCTTCTCAGGGAGAGAAGGGAAAGCAAGGATTTAAAAAAAAAAAATACCCAGAAGAGATGGGATAAAGCAGCAGAGGGGTAGGGTACAATCCAGTGGGAATGTGTGGGTGGGAAACAAGCCTCTTGTGATATCATTTGCTAGGGGGTAGAGATGGGCACGACTAGGGAAAATGACGTTTTCGAGTTGTCGTGTGTCGGAGGCAGTCCGTTTCGGCTCGTTTCCGTTTTTCGCGAAATTTTGCAAAAATTAGTCGGTTCATTTTTTCATTGTCGTTAGTACTGCTTTGGGGGGGTAGCGGGCTCCAGGAGGGAGCTGAAGGAGTCAGCCAGAGCCACAAGTGACGGACTGGCAGACTCTTTGCACCCGCTGTGTCTCACGTACTTGCATGTAGTGCAATGCAAGTAGATCTGGCTTAGGGTTAAGACGGGTTAGCACAAGGGCTAGGGTTAGGCTAGTTACGGGTGAGGTTAGGGTGAGTATTGGGGTGCACCTCTGGGTGCCTCTATGACCCACTTAGAAGGGCAGTGTACTGGCGTATGGGTTAGGCTTAGGGTTAGGGTTCGGGTTTGGGCTACGATTAGTGGGCTGTTTATGCCCGATTGGCACATCCCAGAAGTCTCTGTGGTCAACCTGGCCAAGTGGCCATGCGATTGGTGGAAAATTTGCATGGTCTACTCCCATGGGCAAGCCCATCATTGCGAATGCGCAGGTGTAAAAAAATAAAATAAAATAAAATAAAATAAAATAAAATCAACGGAGACTTTTTTTTTTTGCAAGAAAACCCCACTGCTGCTACTGTAAAAATTCAAGCATTTAAAATAGCTAATTTTCGCATGTTTCTGTGGTGCTTTGGTGGGGTTTTGGGCAACGATTTCAAAAAAAAAATATTGCGGTCGCCATTTTGGATCCCCCACACTGCATGGCAAATGGATGCGCCCTCCCAGCCTGGTACAGTCAGCAAAACCTGGCCATGCGATTGGTGGAATGGCTCCAAAACTTTGCATGGTCCACTCCCATGGGCGAGCCCATCATTGCGAATGCGCAGGTGTAAAAAAATAAAATAAAATAAAATAAAATAAAATCAACGGAGACTTTTTTTTTTTGCAAGAAAAACCCACTGCTGCTACTGTAAAAATTCAAGCATTTAAAATAGCTAATTTTCGCATGTTTCTGTGGTGCTTTGGTGGGGTTTTGGGCAACGATTTCAAAAAAAATATTGCAGTCGCCATTTTGGATCCCCCGCACTGCATGGCAAATGGATGCGCCCTCCCAGCCTGGTACAAGCAGCGCAGCAGTAGCAATAGCCAAGGAGAGGGGGGGCGGGGAACCCCCCCCCAAATAAAACACCCTTCTGGCCTGGTAGGTGCCCTCAGACAGTTTTCGCCTACTTTTAGGGCCGGGAATCGGTTTTTTTTTAACTTTTAAAAACTTTTTTTCTGTGCCGCTTGGCATTGCGCGATCGCCGTGATGCAAGTAACGAGCACGACAAATCAGACCAAATTGTTCGTTCGTCGGTTCGAGCTCGAATTCTGGTGGAGTAATTCCCGTTAACGGATACGAGTAACGGAAACGGAAACAGGAATACCGCTAAGTCGTGCCCATCTCTACTAGGGGGTGATAAGAGAAATGCAGGGAATAGAGATGGGCACGACTCATCGAAATTTTTGTTTTCATTTTCGTTTTTTCATTTCGTTTTGCAACGAAAACGAAAACAAAAAAAAATTCAGAAGCAAAACAACAACAGAAAGGAAACAAAATTTTTTGCCATGTTTTTCGTTTTCGTTACGGCGGACACATTGCATTGAAAAGAATGCTAACGAAATGAAAAAAATTTGTTTTTGTTTTTGTTTTTTCGTTTCATTTCGTAACAAAAATGAAAACGAAAAATGTCCAAAAAAACCCCAAAAAACGAAAATGAACCGAAACGACCCCTAAACGAAAAACGAAAAACGAAAAATTATTTTTTTTGAGTTGTGCCCATCTCTAGCAGGGAATAAATTGGATTAGTAGAAAAGGTGGATTGAGCTCAGTGGGACTAAAGGGTGATAGATAAGCTTATTTTATATACATACATTTTAAAAAGTAAGGAAAGGGGGTGGATTTTGTAACAGGAGCATCTAAGATATATATACTGCAATAGAAAGGCACATAGCCGAAAAAGTCATAAGGCAGAAGGGTTGCCAGCCAGATTCACATGGGGGGGTCAGGATCTGAGGCAATCCTATGGTGCCTAAAAGAGAAAAAGACCTGCAAAATGAAGAACCCCAGCTTGTTCTCCACTCATCCTATCCTCATTGGATGATGAGGACTGGCCTAATTACAAAGACATTTGGGAGAAGCTTAGGAAGTTAGAAAAAGAGTGAGCTCAAGCCAAAGGAATATCAGGGTCTTATATGGCTCTGAGGTCTGGTAACGAATCCAAGGGCCAAAAATGGCCAAGTTGAAGAGGATGGGGAAATGTTTTCCCAAATTGCTTTGCTAGAAGGTGAGCAAGTGGGGACATCTGCAGGGTTTTTTTGCCAGTCACTGAAGCCCCACACGTCAGCTGATCAGCTCTTGGGGAGTGCAGCCAAGCTGGCTTCCCGGGCCTTTTCAGAGGGCTCCTGCTGAGCTGTCATTGACTGGATCCCTTTAAAAATGGCCCAGTCAGCACCGGGGGATCCACTGGTGGTGACTGGGCCATTTTTAAAGGGGAGGGCAGATGATGACAACTCAGCAGGAGCCCTCTGAAAATGGTTGAGAAGCCAGTTGGGGGCTCTTGTGCTGGTGTCCTGCTTGCTGCTTGCTTTGGAAGCAGCAAAAAAAAAAAGTTTTAAACCCCCACACCTTCTCCCCTGATTGGGTGCACTGGGGGTAATGATACAGGGTTTTACAATAAAATGAAAAACAAAAACAAACAAAAACTTTTTTTAAAAAATCATTTTAAACAAAATAAAATGGGGAAAACAAAATGAAAAATGAAACGAAACATCATTTTGGTGTTTCATGCCCATCTCTATTGATGAATATATGGCAAAGTGGCAAAGGTGGCACTCAGAGCCCTTTCTGTGGGCAGTCAACATTGCCCCTTCACAGCCACCTGTATTTAGGTTAAATTGCTGTATTGGCACTGTTATCCATTTTTACAGATTATTTTTGAGTCCATGCTTGGCTCAGAACCAGTGTCCAATAATTAAATTGTACTAAAACAAGGAAGCGCAAACACTGAACTGTTTAAATCTGATTTATTGAAGCCAAGCCAAAACTAACAGTTAGTGGTCTCACTCTGGATGGTGTGAGTGAGCAATGGACATTGTTTCAACATCTGTTTTTATACATACAAACCAGTTCAAGGTTTCCCTCGATCTGCATTGGTGGGTGATTGTTTACAATTGTCCTGATGATCCAATTTCCTGTCCCATTAAGCTCTTGACTGTTTAGTCCTTGAGTAAATGTTCCATAGATTGGTGTCCTATTGTTCAGCTGGTCCCAGTCTGGCAGAGACAGGGAATATGGAACTCCAGACAATGGGACAATCTCCTGTCCCTCAGGCACAGTTTACCCTGGGGATTATTCTTATGTGCTTAATGTATTCAAGTTCCTATCATTTATCTAGCTGGAATACATGTTTTGGAGCCTGATTTCTCATGGTATCGGCACTTTGCAAAAATCAGTAGGTTTTGATTCACAGTTTGGGCACTCAGTCTCTAAATGGTTCGGCATCACTGGCCTAGAACTTTCAGGTTGTTTTTCCTCACCAACATACTAGAAGTAACCAATGCACACCCAGTGTGGGATAAAGAGTCAAGACATTTTTGTTGGGTTAAATTGGGCCACAATTTTATTGCAAAAAATATTTAACTTTTAGCCTCTAAATTTCCCTTCTTACAAAGGGGTCTGAGCGTAGTGCAAGCAGGTATTGGTCCTAGAGTCCTGCTGACTTCAGTCCATGCCTGATTTCTGTGAGTTCCTATTTCAGAAGGATGCTGCCCACCTGTTCAGCACCCTCCTAAACTCAAGAACTCTGATTATCCCAAGGTAGCTCTAACCGCAACCATTACTTAGTAATATTTACAACTTGTGGTATCTTATTATTCCTAACTTCTTATTCTTTTGTTCTTATTTTTATATGAGGGCTGCTTTACAGCTCCTGAATGTCTTAGTATGCTCCTTGCCCCCTCAGCTAAAAAACTTGGCCTTAACCCCCCTTGTAATTCACTCAAAAAATCTGTAAACTTAACTCAGACAAGTGAACACCATCCTCCTTGTATAACTCAGGGTGATGTACAGTAATGTTTGGGTTCCTGATCAAGGGCCACAGCCCTGCTCTAAATACCCTACTGACTTCCCTATTCACAATTTTACAGGTTCTGTCCACCTGTCTTGGGTCACATGAATCTCTCTCCACACTATACTTGGAAGCAGAGTAGACCACACCAACTGTTTATTTAGGCCCCTCGCCAATGACTTGGATAATCAGTGATTTGCCTGACCTCTGGGTCAAGTCATTACTGACCAAGTGTATCAAAGCTATGGCAGGGACACATCTGGAGATCTCTGGGATGCCAATTCAAGGAATCCACCCCAGAACATATCTCTCCATCCCCTCCATTACAGTGCAGCCCATGTTCCGGGATCCATGTTCTGGCCCCAACAGCATATTTGGCTCTTCCCACACAGCACCACACTTGCGCAAACTTGCAGCAGCAAACCTGCAATGAGAAAATAGAGGGAAAACCAACCCAGTACCTAACAGTTCATCAAGGGACATACACAAGAGCAATACATCTGTGACGCCCATCTCCCTACATTTTCTATCAAAGCTGCTGTCAACACTGCCCCAATCTGAAATGAATTGGTCCCAAAGCACCACCCATGTAAGCCAGCCTTGCACAAGGTCTGAGAGGTGATCTTCCAAAACTGATTTTGCATCAATGTGTGAACAGGCAATCCTCTGCATCTTCCTGAAGCAGAAGACAATTGTTAAGTGCACTGGGCAGATCTCCTTGATAAAACATTTGCCTAATGTAATGTCTTGCCCCTTTCCTAACTAATCTGTCTTTGAATGGCATCACTTGATTACTACCAAACAGATAAATCAGTCCTCTGCAAAGAAGATTTTGATTGATCCGTTTTGGACTTTGCCATTAGTTTATTCACCCTGAGTGCCTCAAAGAAGGCAACTGATGTTGCTGCTTTACACAAACTAACTTCTAAAGCATCCTTGCAAACCAACTATCATACACTATCCAACTTAATTAAAATTTCAGGCAAAATAGGCATTCTCTCATCCCTACACTGTCCTTTTTCCTTGGCCCAACCTTCTATCATTTTTGTACTCTAAAACTTCTTACAGGATGCTGATATACTTGGGCCTTGGTATAAAATACTTACACTGCCATCTTGCCCTGTATGGACCTAGGAGCTAAGCCATTTTAAAGCAGATGCACTACAAACGGGATCAACTGTTCCACTTTGTGGGTCAAACTTTCTTAAATTGTTCCCTGGCACAGAATTGTACAAATGCCATACACACTGCTGCATAACAGGAACTAAAGCTAGACTCATTGATCTATTGGCTTCTACCCACCAAGCCTCTAAATCTTTTCAGGGAGAACCTCCTGATGAGCCCACACCCTTGGAGCCAAGGCCCTGAATCATTCTACCTGTTGATGGGAGATATCATCAGCCGTATCATTCTGTACCCCAGAAACATACCACACTTGGAAAACTATATTAAACTGCAGACATTTTAACATAAACATCTTCATCAACTTCGTAACCCTTCTAGAACAGAATGATGGGGAATTGACTATCTACACTACGGCCTGTCACAACGAAAACACACAGCTGAATTAGCCCAACATTCTGCCCACAACCACAGTGCATCTATACATCTATAGAGTGCTAGGAGTTAGCTCAAAGGTAAACCACAACAATTCATAATCTCCTGGATGAACTGGCAAGAGCCAGAAAGCAGACTTTATGTCACAGTTACCAAGCTCAGCCCCTACCCCATAGCTCTTAACCATGCACACAACCACATCAAAATAGGTGTATTGCATGCTGTATAGTTCCTGAGGGATTCTGTCTTTGACTGAATCCCCCTCTGCATATGATAAATGATGAATTAATCTAAATTCACCAGGTGCCTTCTTAGGCATCACTCCATCCTAAGGTTATCTGTGGTCAGTACCATGAAAGGCCCTAACACCCTTCTTTCCTTAACCACTTTATGTATCTAACTGATTTTAGATTCCTTTTGTACCCCTAAGGCCGGAGTACAAAAACCTAGCCTAAACCTTTAAAGAAAGCAATTAGCCTCTACACACTGAATATTAGTGAATATTGGTGCCAGAACATACACAGATTATAACTGCAGGCACTCTTCACATTGATATTTAGGGATGGGCACAAAACGAAAAACAAAATGCTATTTTTGTTGTGTCGTTACATAACGAAATGAAACGAAATGAAATGAGGAAGCAGCATTTTGTTAATGTTTCATTTTGTATAATTTTTTTTTTGCAAAAATTCATATCAAACAAAATAAAAAATGCTAGGGGATGAAATGAAACAAAATATAATTTTTTTCATTTTGTCCCCATCCCTATTGATATTCAAGCAAATCATGTGCCTCTGAACAGGCAGCGTTCAACTGTCCAACTATTTGTATAAGGTGACTGATGTCAAATCGTTCACCTAACATTGGGTGTGATGGGCTCATTACACATAACCAAAGAGCACCATGTGCCTCGTCTCAGTGCAATCTGGGACACAGTGCCAGGCACTGTGGAAGCCACTGGGAAATCCACATAAGCCCTGTAAATCATATCCATATATTGAATTCAAGAAAATGCCCATTCAGGCTGCACTTGGATAATGGTGCCAGTGTAATTGAAGAATCCATACAGCCAGTCAGCCAATCAAAAGTTGGCTTACATCTCCTAATCTTCCCCCCTCTTCAATATTATCAAGTTTTTGCTCTCAATCTCCCTATTCAAGAGTTCAAATACATCAACATATTTGCCAAACCAGGTTTTTTTTTCAACCATGGCAGGCAAGAAGTGATGCCTTCAGGGAGACTGAACTGGAATTTTTGCTTGGAATGACCAACACCCGGCTCAGTGTTTGTTTCTTGCTCTCTACCAGATTTCTAGTCAAAACTGCCATAGCTCAACTTACTGCTGGGTGCCCAACTGAGCACTCACCTTCAGCACTATGTCGTGGTGGGGATGTGTGCAAAGGTAAGGTCATGGGGCCCAGCACTGTCTGCCTTCCAGTGATCCATGGCCAAGCTCCCACAGTCAGCGCAGCATGTAATGATAATACTGCCTCATCTGGCTGTGCCCTAACTGCTTCTATTGACGTTCCACCATTTAGTTCCTGCTTCCCAGATGACAGGTCTCTCCCATCCTTGTCAGCAGCTGATCCACAGATGGTGTCATCTGCCTCTGGGGCGTTTGCACTGCACCCAATTGGGTGCATTGGGGGGAAAGCACCGGCTTTTAAAACTTTTTTTGCAGTGGAAGCAAGCGCCGATCAGCTGGCGTGCAGGGCTTTGGTGGCAAAAAAAAGTTTCAAACCCGGTGCATTTTCCCCACCCAATCCGGAGCATTGGGGTGGGGGGAAGAATGGCATGGGTTTTAAAAAGCGGTTTCCCATAGAAATACATTGCATTCCCATGGGAAAACTTAAAACAGAATGGAACAGAATGAAAATTTTCATTTCTTTTTGTTTCATTTTTCTTTGAAGGGGGAGTTCATTTTTCATTTTGTTAGGGAACAAAGCAAAAAATGAAAAACTAAACAAAAATCATTTCATGCCTATCTCTACTTGCTAACACTGTTCTAGGCTGATAATACAGCACTCTCCCATTCACATTGTTGTTACCTCAACACTCATAGCAACATGAGGCACAAGAAGTGCCTGAACTTGAACAATTATATTCCTCCTCCCAACTTTAAAAGAAATGAAAAAATGCAGTTCCATTGTCAAATAAATAATGTTAACCCTATTTAACTTTCAATTGTGACACAACTCACATATACCTTAGTTATTAATGGAATTCTCTGTGTTGGAGGGGGTGAATGGGGGAAGCCCAATCTGTTTCATCATTAACTTGTTGTACTCTGACAATAAATGTAATATGTAATTATGAATTGGTTGCAAGCAGAGACTGGCAATAACTATTTTCAAATAGGTAGTAACTTGTATTTAATTCAAAGCAATAGCTAAGGTGCAGGAATATTTCTATAATATTTCTTAATGCAAAGGCCAGGTAACTTGCTATATGCCAAATGTATCAATATGGCCATTGGTTCTTTTCATAGCTTTTCAAATAAAAGATAGCAGGTAAAATTCTATTCCTTATCATAGCAAGACTCAAAAAGCGCAGGTCTATTTGAATTAATGGGACTTACAGAGAAGTCAACTCACCAAATCACCCATTGATTCAGCGTCAAATCAACATTGTATAAGGCAGTTCTCAAAATGGGGACAGCCCACAAGCACACGTAAAACTGGACTTTGCTCCACTGATAAATTTGGCACATATGTAGCAGATAATCTGCTCTTGTACTGGGGCAATTCTGAAGACGTTTTGCGGGAAAGGACTTTCGAGTTAAGATTTTTTTAAGTGTAACCCTGTTTCACCACTACCACCCCATCTGATGCAGAAACAAGTCCATTTAAGCATCCTCAGATTTAAAACAGATCAAATAAATGGAAAATGCCAGTCTTTCTTATATATTTTAAAAGAAAACGGTGGGTCCAACCTGCTTTTTGTTTTGTTTTGTTAGGAAAATATGGATATAGGTAATGCCAGGAAATGGCCCAATATTCCTCCTCAATATCATGCCCATGTTTCCATCACTGAAAAGGATGTAAAACTTTACATAGCAAAGGGGAGCCTGAATGTTGACTAAACCCATGGGTGCAACTACTATTCACACTTGCTGAAAAATAGCCTTGAGAAATGTATTGTGTTTGGGAAAGAAGTGGCTGCTTGGGAAAAAAAGGAGTCACCTTGTGGTATTTCCCCTGGCTAGGTGTGACTTTGTGAATGGTGAACAGGAAAAAAAGGAAATCCTATAAAACAGTTTGATAGCTGCTACTGGCGTCATCAACATTCAGACTGCCCTTTCTATGATGGCAATGCAGTTATGATATTGTGCATGTGCAGCAATGCCAGGCCTTTTCATAGTGTTCTTCTGAATCAAGGATACAGAACAATATTCACATTCCTTTTTTAAAAAATGAATTAGCTCTCCAGAGATAAGGGGAATAAAAATATATTACAATAAAACATCTCCTTGTGAAATCCCGGGAAAGCCTTACATATTTTCTTTTATGTACACCACAGACAGAATGGCAACTTCACTGCAAATGTTTCAGTAGTATGTTATGCATTGAGTCCTTTAGAGATAAGCTCTGAAGCAACTTCACATTGACTTCAATGTGGCTTGTTCCTGGGTGAATGACTGAGAGATTGCATCCTTAGAAAGCATGTAGAAGTGTAAGTATAAACAGCATTGTAAGCACTAGTTAAAGCACTTAACATCTTACTTACTGCATTAGTATTTGATCATCTCCAAAGTTCTCTCTTTTCCTCTTATAAAATATTAAACCTCAGTGCTTTCAAAGACATGTTGCTGCATTATTGCAATTGAAGCTGTTTGTAAACATTTAGAGTCCCTAAGCAGAACATTATCTTCTGTAACAATATGTTGATTGAACTAGCAGAAGACAATGAGGGTTGATTAGCTTGCCATGTCTCATTAATATGCATGCATTGACTTGTCATTTGTACTCTTGCTCAGGGCTGTATTTAGTAGCCCAGGGAAGGGAAGACTTTTTCTTTTATCTTCTCTCTGCATCATTCTTTGTTTGGGATAACTTTATATATACACCATGGATCTATGGGCTTACTAATAAGGGCATGCTTTTTCAGAGCAAACACCCATACCATGTTATTTAGCAATCTTTGCTAATTAGCTGAATTATATGCTTTGCATACTCAGAAAGCATTCAGAAAGCAGTGTTAAGGTCAAATCTGGTGACTGTACTCAATATATAACCACACAGCCATTGGGAGGAGGGAAAATGTGTTTGAAGTGTTCTATATTTAGGGGCAAATTGTAGTTTGAAGCACAGCTCATGCTTTGCACATAGACCTTGCAGTGGATCTCAAGCTAGAAATGACCCTCAGGAATACCTCTTTTTAAAGAGAAAAATGTTCAGTTGTTCACTGGTTGGTATAGAAGGGCTCATTCCTTGTGGTGCTCATTTCAGAAATGTGTCTGTGATGCTCAGTGGACAAATGGGCCGAGTAAAGAAGGCTGCATGTAGCATGTGCAACACTGGTGAAAACATAAGCAAAACATTTTGCCTATGCAAAAACTGCACATATGCTTTGGAAGGAAAGACCTAAACATAAAATGGTAGGATTTACAGAAATTGAAGTTATCTGTTGAAATGAAATACAGAATGAATTTAGGACATGCCTAAGCTAAACTGTAAACTTATAAAAGGAAATTATGCACATTCCTCATTCCCTGGTGTGCCCCCCTACAGGGTTTTAACTGTTTATTTCTTCTAACTCCATCTGGTTGTAACCAAAAATAAACGTCGACAGTAACACCTGTTGCTCCTGCTGCTTTGAATTACGCTAACTTAGTTTAATCATTCTACAAAAAGTAATCATGGTACCTTCCTAGGTACAATATTGACATTTGCAATAATATTTTGATCTGCTGCTGCAATCTGCTTGTAAAATATACACCAGCAATTCTGACTGCAAATGGGAATGAAACATAGAAGTTGCAAATAAAACTCTTTTGCATGCCTCTGTTTGACCTTGTATAGACTCTGCCCTAACTGGGACATCTGTGTTTGTGCTATACCCATTTAAACTGTGTGTGGAGGCTCATATGGCTGAATGTTTCTCCATTAAATTAAATTAAATGTTCTGCATATAAAAAGCACTAGCATACTGGAGAGAGCGTGGGCTGTATGATTTGTTTCTGACAGCGAGGTCTCTTGCTGGAAGGTATTTGCTTGTTATCTCCACAGAATGCCGTGGAAGACATTTCAGTTGTGCAGTGCCCACCCCATGCTCTGAAATCACGTTGTACAAAAACGGGAGTGTGGAGGAGGAGACTTATTTTCTTTTCCCCTCCCACTTTCCTAGGATGGTGCAATGTCTGGCGCTTTTGTTCGTTCATACTTTCTTCTTCCCATCATGAATTTGAAATGAGGTGACATATGCAGGGGAGTAGTATCAGGAGACTGATTTCTTGTCTTGTGCACTCCCAGAAGCATCTGGTGGGGCCATTGTGAGATACAGGAAGCTGGACTAGATGGGTCGTTGGCCTGATCCAGCATGGCTCTTCTTATGTTCTTATGTTCTTATTAAGTTCTTATGAACAGTAGCTGCAGTAAGACAGCTGGTTGCCATTATTATTTTACATGCAAAATTTACATTTTACATGTACAAAACAGATTATAGCCACCTCCAAGCAGTTCTCACTTTTCCCAGTAACCATAGTACAGATCCAATGCTCATCTACTGGAATCCTCTAACACTGGATATTTCTATGTAAGGGAAATTTCTAATTGAATTTTAAAAAGCTAGAAAATTCAGTTTTTCAAAAGAGGCTCTGGATTATGCATGTATGATATTGTGGTTCCATAAATGGGATTGAAAAATCCCAAAAATGTCGCAGTATTGTTCCATAATATTGTGCCTGTGTTGCCAGGAGGGGAAAACATTACCAAGCAAAAGGGAGTCTGAAGGCTGACCTCACCCATGTCAACAGTCCAAATGGTCTCTTGGACACCATCCTGTGATCACTACCATACACACTTGTTGAAAAACAGCCCAGGTTTTTGTTTGTGTGAGAAGAGGTGAACTGATGGAAAAAGGGAATAGCTTCTGGGATTTCCCTCTGTGTGGTGTCCCTTTGTAATCAGTGGAGTTTCTTAGGCTTCCATGATGGTCCATACTCTTCCACATAGACACCAGAAGCCAGAAAGAGATTTTCCAAAATGTTGTGGTCTGCTACCACCAGTGAGCTGATGACACCAAACCCCCTCTGCTTTTTAAGACCTTCAATGAGGCATCCTTTTTCCTGCTGGCAGCATGGACACAATATTATACAGCAACACCAGGCCACATCTTGACTTTTTGAATTGTTGGCTCAGAAGCACAATGGACCACATTCATAAACAAGATGTGTTTCTGAAGAACTGAATTGTATTTTAACATAAATCACCGTGGTGGTGTAACTGACGGTGAAGCGAGAATTTCCTCCTCCTCAAATATCCATATTTAAGGAGAATATTTCATTCGGGTGTTTGAATTCCATTGTGCCACAAGCAATAAATACCTAAACAGCTTGTCAAAGCAAGAACAGAACAAAAAGCAGCAATTGTAATTGCTTTGTGTTTGTGTGGGAAGTGGTTAACCGATGCAAAAAGGAGCCAGGTTGCAGGATTTTCCCTTGATTTCCCTGCCCATTTGTGAACAGGAATGGACACAAGAAGGGTACTTTTTGAACACCTGGACAATTTACATCAATGTCATCAACATTCAGGCTGGCCTTTGCTGTGTAAAACTTGTCCTTCTACTCCTCCTGGCAATATGGACACTAAACAATTTTTTGAAAATGTTTTTGATTATGTTTATCTGAGTGTACAATTTATTTATTTATTTATTTATTTATTTATTTATTTATTTATTTATTTATTTATTTGACTTATCTACCACCCATCTAGCCATGTGGCTACTCTGGAAGGTTTACAACATAAAATTTCAACATAGCAATAACAATACATGTAAAAAAACAAAATGCAAACAACATAATATAAATGAAATATAACTAAATAAATCAGCCATAGACTAAAATAAAAGTAGTTTAAGTTTAAGTTTAAGAGGTTAGAAAACAACCACAGCTTCTTTACTAAGCCCTTTTAAAAAGAGAAGCCAAATAAATATAGTGCAGTTTGGAGTACAGCCGTAAGGTTACAAAATATTTCAAAATGAAACAAAATGCCAGGCAGTGTTTCATTATGAAACAAAATGAAACACCATTTCCCCCCTCTAACATGAAACAATTCATTTAAGAGGAAATGGCCTGGGAGCTTTCTCAAGCTCTCCCCTGTAACCCCTTGAAATGTGGAAAGTTTTGGGTTTCAGAGAATGGAGTTATTAAACTCCAAAGGGGCTGTGGGAGTGGGGTACTTCATTGAAGGAGTGTGGATCAGGGCACTGAAGGAAAGCTGAAAATTAACCCTGTAATGTGCGCCAGACACACTTCTTCAATTAAGCAGCCCCACACCTCTTTTGGAACTTAATAACCCCTGAAACCCAAAACTTTCTACATTTCAAGGGGTTCTCTAAAATCACTTGGGGGAGCTAAGCCTGCTATTTGCATAGAAAAATATGCTGCAGAAAATACTGATCCCAGCCATGTATCTCTCCCAAAATGACAGGGGTAGCTTCCCCAAGTGATTTTAGGTCACCCATGAACTCAGAGGACTGGGTTTTGAAGCTCTAAAGTGGGTCTTGGTACTTAATTAACAAAGTGTGCTGGGAGGTTGCCAGCCACTCTAGCAATTTAGGAATTTACTCTATAGTATTAACTCCTTAATTGATGGCAACCTCCCGGCATACTTTGTTAATATTTGCTTGTTATATTTTCCTCTGCTATGGTGCTTCATCAGTCAAAGTATATCCCTATCCAAATTCAATTCTGCTATGTCATTTGTAGCTCATTCTTTCAACACCTGCACTTTCTGAAGGGGTAGCTTTTCCATTGAGAAGCATCCTAGAAAAGCAATTAACACCAATAGAATACGAAAGAGGGAAATATTTGTGTGCTAATTAATTCTCACAAATAACAAACTATTGAAAGACCCAAGGTTTCTAATTAAATGTGGTGAAGTTTTTTTTTAACAAAGGAAAACCAAAGAGGAATGATGCATAAGAGAAAAAGGGCCCATTTTGACTAAGTGCTAGAGTTTCCTCTAAAGTATAGTTGTCTTGAGAAGGAACAATAATGGATAGCAAAGGTAGTGAGATCCAGCACTGAGGCACACTTGACCTTAAATGCTGCCCATGCAGTGCCAGCTAAGCAGGGTGGCTGAATGTCTTTTCTACTGTCATGAGATAACAGATCCAAATAATATTTGCAGATTGTCAGGGTCATCCCATGTGGGTGAGGGATGTTATTACTCCTGCTCACAGTTGTTTAGCCAACAAGTGCATGCTTCATATTGCAGACTTGGAAGCTGTGTTCTTATACATCATTTTGAAATTGCACTCCAACCATTGTTTTCAAGATAAACAAGATTGGCCTTTTCATCTGATTTAACTCTGGGGGCATTTAAGGTTGTGTGGTGTGTGTGTGTGTGTGTGTGTGTGTGTGTGTGTGTGTGTGTGTGTGTGTGTGTGTGTGTGTGTGTGTTTGGATGGGGAAGGAAAACAGCTTTACTTTAAAAAATATTTTGAAAACCCTTTGCCCAAATTTCTTAAAATTTGGCACAGACTAAGAGCAGACTGTCTACTACATCTGTGCCATATATGATGCTTATCTGAATACCAGGTTCAAAGTTTATTTTTGTTGGGTTGTCCCATTTTAAAATTGCCTTGTAGAAAGTTGTGTTCTGCTGCACAATAACACATCTGCACAAAGCACTTGATGATCCTAAATCAGATGCAGTGTTGCTCTATCTCTAATGAAATTTGTGCACTGGATCAGCTCTCAGCTATGTTTTGATATAGATCTTTAATTGTGCAGCAGCAGCTGGAGTATATCGAATATTTATTTTTCAAGGTAACTCACCAGTTCCTTTCAGGGGCTGCCCTTTTGCCCCTGAGAGAAGGATTGGTTTGAAAGCTGAGAAATTTAAATTAAGCTCCAACTATGTTTCTCACCTTTTAAATAATTAATTGCATGTTTAGCTAACAGTTCATTAAAATCTCTAAAGACGTGCTATTATCTTTTATTCTAGCTCAAAGTTTTTTAAAGTTTAGCTTTACCTAAATATCAAAGCCCTGGAGGAACAGCTTCATGAGTTGACTTTTGATTTGTTCTTGCTCATCCTGGTTTGTTATGAGAATAAATGTTAGTGTAATTATTTTTACCAGAGAAAATCTCTAGGTGTTCAGATATTTTATGTTTGTGCAAACTTTCGGAGTTACTGAGAAAGCTATTCTAGAGCTGCCATGACAGGCCTCTTTCAACAATGCTTAGTGCTCTGACAATTTCAAGCTGGTTCAACTACCCTTGTGGTGGCCTAAGACCCTGTCCTGGCTGATCCCAGATCGGCCAGCAGAAATCATTCCCAACATAAGATCAGCCAGTATTAGAGCCTGTAGTGAACAGCCTTACCTGCCTGTATGGATATGGGTTGTTCAGAGGAATGTAAAGACCTGGTAGTTGCATATAGCAAATGTTAAAGCTTGGTGGTGGAGCCACAGTGTATATACTTTAAATATGCCTGTATGAGTTCAGAGAGGTACTGATGATTGTAAAGTTATAGTCAGAGAGAGAACTTCAATGTTTATCTAGTCATTTGGGGATATGTATAAATAAGGATGCTAGGATATAGAATTATTGCTGAATGTATTTTATTTGGTTGTTTCAATAAATGTATTTTGTTTATTTTAAAAATAACAACTTGTGAGACTCCAATGATTTCAGTAATAGAAATAAATTTTAAAAGTGTTAAAGAGAGATAGCCAAAAGAGACATAGCCAAAAAAGGTGTGGAGCATGGAAGGGGCAGGGTAGGAACTGAATTATGCCAAATCCAAACCCTTTTCAGCTCAGCTGCAACACCCTTTATGCCAGCACAAGTTAGACCAGGATACTCTGAAGTCATTTGCAGCGCGTAGGACCAAATGGGAGCTTCTGAAGTAATCAAGGTCTCCGTCTTCCCACTCCTAAGGGAGCCACACATAACCAAGGGGGATGAAGGTTAGGAAATGGCAACAACCGATCAGGACACCTCACCACCACCAGTAAATGAAGCCCATCAAGGGAAGTCCTTACTCAGGTAACAACACATGTCTTAGGAGACTTTATCTCTATGGCTCGAAAGCATTCACCTTGTGCACCCACAAGTAAACGCTTGGGTGGTGGCAGGGCTCACTATCGGAAATGGGACATTCCACCACAGAACACTCCATGGGTGTTGTCATAAAAGGCAAGCAACACCAGAAACATATTGTATGCCCTGTTTCCTATTATCTGTTTGCTTAATATCCTAACAGGTGGACCCTTCCAGGAATCTAGCTATGGGCAACATACAAACACCCAGAAACCTGGGGCTGCCATGCTCCAGCAGAACCCACAGGGAATGAAGTAGGGAAACATGAAACTGCAGTGTTATTATTATTTGATACATTTCACTGGGCTCCTTATATCTATAAAACAGATATAGATTTTCACTCCCACCAGGTAGACACATACATGCCCACAGGTAACTGGGTCAGTCCCCTTCCAGGTAAGTAGACTCCCACTGGGCAGAGGGGGTCATGGGCCACCTGGAAGGGTGCTTTGAGTTAAGACACATCTCCCTTTACTATGAGAATATTTCTGGTATTTCGCTAATAACAAGCTAGGCTTCAGTTTCCCTCGCAACAGTGTCCTTGACTCATGAGTGGAATGCAAACTACTGTACCCGAAAACAAACACTACCTTCCCATCTCCCCACCCCCACCCCAATGACTAGAATGAACTTGTGGTGAGAAAGCTGAAACTTGCATGCACACAAGACATTTCAGGGAGACTGCAAAAACCATGAGAGCTGCTGGCTGAGCATTGCACCAGTACCCTGGCAAAGATCAGGTGGCTTTGTGTTAGGTGTAGCACAACTACAAAGCCACTCTGCACATGTCTTTCCACTGTCTGTCTGCTTGTTGTCTAAAAGGCACAAGGGTGCTTCTGAAGGCAGGTACCAATACATAGGCACACTATTTTCTAAGCATCTTCCCTCTGGATTGCTCAATAAAATGCCACAACAATTCTGATTCTTATTATACAAAGACAATCAGGGTCAGGCCACAGGGACCATGGTCTCGTGAGAGCCAAATTGAGGGAACTTGGGGGAGAGCATGGACTATGCTGCTTTCTTTGGAGAGCTGGGTGCAAAACTTTATCTAGGACTTAGATGCAGTTTTAAAACCAGCCCTGCCTCCTGCAACATCTGAACATCATCTGGTGAATACCATCTTGCCACAAAGGATCTCAGCACTTGGTAGATTACATCTTCTACCAAGAATGTATTTTGGTACAATGCTTTGATAAAGATAGCCTGGTATCAAAATCTCATGGGGAAGGAGTTCAGGGGAAAAGGAGAGGCATGGCCCATTTTCATTCATAGTTTTACAGGAAGGATGGGAGGGAGGATGGTGGAAAGAACCAATCCCTTCCCTTTGTGGTGAGAAAAGAAGGGAGAGGAAAAATGCAAAAGACTTTGCCACCGACTCATGAGCCAGGAGATTGGTTGACAGCAGGAGACAACCCAGCTTTGTGTCCAATCATGAATCATGAGGCTCAGGGGAACAGTTGTGAGGCAGGAGGCAGGAGATGGGGTGGATTCCAGCTGCCCCTCAAATCATGAATCAAGAGACTGAGGGGGCAGGATGGACCCAATCTGGCAGTTATAAATGCCTTTTCAATCATGAACTGGGGGGTGGGTTGACAGAGGGAAGGATCCTGCCTTGATGTCCAAACAACCCATGGGGTTGAGGAGGGCAGGATGTTAATGGAAGAGACCCAAGCTGGCCCCTAAGGGAGTCCTGGGCCAGAACGCTGAGGGGACGGGAAAGACACAAACTGGCTTTCCAATCATGAATGAAAGGGAAGGAATAGCTCAAGTGCAGCTTGTCAACATTACCTGACTTGGGCCAGAACTTTGAGCAGTATAGAGTTGTGTCAGATGGCCTAGAGCCCCTGTGCATCCTGGGAAGAACAGTTTAAAATTTTTTCGCCAAAGGTCAACTTTGTGCAGCCCTAGTCATTATCTTTGCTACTGAACATGAAAGGGAGAGAAGAGGGATCATAGTGCCATCCGTTAGAAGGAGAGTAGCACTGTACATAGAGAGGTGACAAGGAGAAATCAGATGGGTTTGGGTAGGGGAGTAACATGCAAATGTTTGATCTGTGGAGGACAGTTCTACAGCTTCAAGAAAATGGGACATGGATGGAGCTGGCCACTTTCATGCAACAGCTTTCAGTCTCTCATCCAGGATGCTCATGCATTTCTTTCTTTCTTTCTTTCTTTCTTTCTTTCTTTCTTTCTTTCTTTCTTTCTTTCTTTCTTTCTTTCTTTCTTCCTCCCTTCCTTCCTCCCTCCCTTCATTCCTTCCGTGTTTCTTGTCTCTATTCCTCCTTCCCTTCTTTCTTTCTTTCTTTCTTTCTTCCTTCCTTCCTTCCTTCCTTCCTTCCTTCCTTTCTTACTATCTATGAGTTCACACACAGAGACAAACACACACACACACACACACACACACACACACACACACACACACACACACACACACACACACACACACACAATCCCATTACTGTCATGCACTGTTTTGGGAAGTTTAAAGATAGACAAAAGCATTATAGTCATATAATACATTGAAAAGAAATTTTAAAAACCACAAAAATAGATAAACAAAACAGATATTCAAAACCATTAAAGATTTTTTTTTTATAAAATAAAACACAGAGTATCAGGTATAAACAAATAAAACAAGCAGGAAGAATGTGAAGTGTAAAAGACACACATTAAACCCTTTACAAAGGCATCTCAGAAACTTTTTTTCCAGGACTTGTTGAAGTCTTTGAATTTTCTGAAAGCATTAAAATGTTATAATGTGTGGCCATTGTTATTTTCATCTGGATATTAACTAATCCAACTATTTTAATTATATATTTGTACTCAGCAATGTTAGTGAGGAAAAAGGGAGAAAGACTTTAAAATCATTTTTGGATGGCCAGAGAACCAAATAAAAATTCTTTCATAATATGAGCTACTCCTAAAGTCAAATGCAGTTGCAGCATAAGTTCTAGGGCTTTTCTTCCTTCTGTTCCAGTACCAGAAGAATTATCAAGGAATAAAATCTGAACAGATCTTTATTTTTTTTATTTGCTCAGAGGAATGACCTTTTGATTGTTAGCTTTCAGATACTACAGCCATGAGTGCCACAGAAATGCCCATAAATAAATAAATAAAAAGAGAGGAAGAGGCATAAATAAATGATAAGTGCTGAGGAAAAGCAGGCTTTGACCATCTTTTCCCCCCTCACTGGAGAATGCATAAGTGTTTTCAGCTGGGAAATAAACTGCACACCTCTAAAAAAACCCTCTGTGGATTATCTCTCCAAAACTCAAATGTTTCAGTGTTGCAAACAATACAAAACTTTACAATAAAATATTTCTAAGATGCTCATAGTGTACAGAAAACTGAAAGTATAATTGGAGCAGTAACAATAATTACTGTAAATGTAAAGAATGGTTGACTGAAAGCTATTCATCCAGTTTACAAAATCCATCCAAATGCAAGGTGAAATGTGAAGTTTTCAGTTTTTCCACGATTAAGACAAGGGAAAATTATGGTTGGGCCCCCTCAATATTACTCTCAATATATGCAATCAATATACAGTATATAGTATTGCTTTGGATTAACCACACAACTTTGAATTGTTTAATTTCTAATTGCAATAGCCTCACTCAGTATCCATTGTTTTAATTGCCTGTTTAAAGTTTCTTCTGAAGAACATAGACAGATAACAGAGCTTGAGAGATAGGGAGTGCCTTGCACTTGTATGATCTAAGGTTGATGCTCTCCATCACCTCCCTCCTTATGGGATGAGGTAACTGCTCTTTTGAAGATGGGTAGGAGTGGAGAAAAGGGGAATGATTGGGTCAAGTGGATCATGACCCGCATGCAGTCTTTCTGAATTTTATATCCAGGAATATGGGCAGAGGAAAAATGGCTTAGCAGGGGAGGTGCCACAGGGGCCAACATCCTGGGTGCAGTAATTCATAGGGGCTCCAGAGTTTTGCTCATTCCTCTCCTTGTCTGTTTCCCTTGGGATCCTCCTTTCTGTCTCTGGTCAAAGAGGCAACAGAGAAGAAGTGCCTGTGTTGACCTTTCCAGCAGGTTTCCCCAAATATCAAGAAGAGGAGGTTCTTCCTCTGTTTCTTTACCCCCTTTCCCTCCCCCGCCTCCCAATATGCAGCCCAGACCAATCACAATGCAGAAATTCCTATGGACAATGAGACATTCCCTTCTCCCTAACAATTGCCTTTAATAAAAACACCCATCTGACCAATAATTGAGCCTACTAATGAGCAAGCAAAGCTTCCCTAGGCAGGAAGACATTCCCTCCTTGTTATTCCATCCAGCCACTCTTCAAAGACATGCCTGCACCAGCCACTGGGCCAGGTGGCAGTGTCCCTCCTCTTGTCCCCCTCCCCCACCCCTACGCGCCCAAGGGTCCCTTGGTCTCTCTTCTGCTTTCCCCATATGGGCTTCCTTTTTAGCCTCTGCTGATCCAGCCCACTGCCCCTTGCCACAGAGTGGAAACCTTCCTTCTGCTTAAATGTACCCCCATGTACCCAACAAACCCATCACCCCTCTCATATTTTCAGATACCAACTACCACTCAAGACTGAGCCAACTTTGATTCCATAGGAGTATATTTGGGTTGTGTGTGACTTCATTAGAAGCCACCCAGAGTTAGCAGTATACAAGCCCAAATAATTAAGAGGATGAGAATGATGCATAGAGTTTTATAGAATTGCGGCCACAACATAATCATGGACATCCGGTCAAGTTATTTTGATTCTATACAATTGGAAAGCAGGCTTGTTATCCATTGTACTTACAGTCTGTTATTACACTAATCAGCACTGTCAGGTTTTCAAAAAATAAAAAAATAAAAAAGGACAATTAAACCAAAATAATACACTATTAATTGTGTTTCTGCAAAACAGAAACAGTTTCCATTAACTTAAAAATAAGAAGACACTTGCTATTGTTATTTGGCTTTCAGAAGATTCTCTTTCCATACATTTTTTAAATTCCAAGCCAATCTGGTTGATGGCTGGGCAAACATAAATGTAGTTACAAATATACAAGCAAATGCCATTCACAACACATTGTGTAATGACACATTTTCTATTAAACAATATTCCCAGACCCTGAGTTCATAAAAATTACAAACAAAACAACTGCAATATATCTGTAGAAAATGGAAAGGACATCATTATACATTTTTAACTTTGCAAAGCAAAGTTCACAGTGTGCTAATTTTGTAGTAATCAGTATAGACGCACCTTTGTAGAAATCTATAATGTTAACACATTTCAAATCAAGTAGATAGATAGATAGATGATAGATAGATAGTTGTGTGTGTGTGTGTGTGTGTGTGTGTGTGTGTGTGTGTGTGTGTGAGAGAGAGAGAGAGAGAGAGAGAGAGAGAGAGAGAGAGGTGTGTGTGTAAGAGATAGGCACGAAATGAAAAAAATCATTTTGTTATTTGTTATTTATTTTGTTAGGTAACAAAATGAATAATGAACAGCCCCCTCTAAGGAAAATGAAATGAAATGAAACAGAAATTTCCATTTTGTTCCATTTGCTTTTTGTTTCCCCATCCCACTGGGGTCTCTTACCTGATGTCCAGGTTGGGGATGAAGGTGGCGGTGAGGAGCTGCTGGGGGTTCCGGAGGCCACAGCCGCACACTGACGGGGCTCCGGAAGAAGCGGTGAGGCGTCCCGCTGCCTGGTGGCTGCTGCTGCCTGGTCCTTCCGAGCCACCACCGCCGCTGCCATCCAGGTAAGCCAAACCAGCTCAGTTTGGTTTGGTTTGCACAATTTTTTGTTTTAAAAATTTGTATGAACCAAACCAAACTGAACTGAGGGGGCGCAAGAAGCAGAACAAACTGAACCATCAATTTTCTGTTTTGTGCCCACCTCTAGTGTGTGTGTGTGTGTGTGTGTGTGTGTGTGTGTGTCTGTGTCTGTGTCTGTGTCTGTGTCTGTGTCTGTGCCTGTGCCTGTGTCTGTGCCTGTGTGTGTGTGTGTGTGTGTGTGTGTGTAAACCGTGCCAGTTTTGCCTGCCCTTCTCATTGTTGGTAAAATCTTAAATCTATAACATGTTTTATGATACTTGTTTTGCTGATGTGGTAGTCATTTCTTTTGTTAAAGTCATTTCTTAGTGGTAAAAAATAAGAATGGAACAAGGCATAAGAGTGCATTTGTGTGGCCCCCTGACTTTTGGATAATACTACACATCTGCACGTGCCATGTCAACCATGGAATACAAACAAAAAATAATCAGGCACACAAGGCAGGAAGAGAAAGAAGACAGATCAGGAGTTACTGGCTATGGTAGTTGGAAGCCCTGATAGTCTTCTGGTAGACACTGCTGGAAGTACAACAGGCTTACCAGCATTTCTGTTGTTGCTTTAGAAGCAGAAGTAGTTTGTCTGAGGATGCTTCTACTTATGCTCAGCCAAATATACTGCCAGAGAGTAATGACCTAAATGTGTTCACTGATATTGGCTCTTGGTCTGAAACTGTGGGTGAAACTTTTGAAAACTGAACTTGTCAAGAGAGGAACAGTGCAACTGCAGAATAAGGATGCATTGTTTCCCAAAACATGTCATTTTCCAAGGATTGGTTCTACATATATTTGGGCAGTGGTGCAACTATGTTAAGGATATGGATGGTGTTTTCCCCTGTAAACTGTGCTGCATATTGCCTTCCTTGCATTATTTTTCTGAAGGGAAAAGTGAAAAGTTCTTTTGAAAAGCCAAGAGGATTTCATGCATAGAGAAAGATAAACCCCAGATTACTATAGCATGAGCACAGTTCATATCACTTCAGTGCATTCACAGCGTGGAAAGAATTTGTAATGTGGCTACAGAAATGAGATGCTGCTGCCCAGCTTGGGCAACAGAAAAATGGAAGAGAAATTTGAGATATGGAGGGCAATCTTAGCCAGAACACTTGGTTGTGTGCTGTTTACCTTGCCTTTACATGGTCTCTTAAAAAAATCTAAGCACAGAGGGTAGCTGTGGAAATTTCTTAGAAACATTCAAGTTACTTTCTAAATAGCCCAGCTACCAATCAGCATCTTCACAAAGTTTCTTTTTCTGTCTCTGCAGACCCAGAATAAGTTCTTCATCCTGCTCAGTGATCACATTAGAAAAGGCCAAGTATTTTACTATCGTGTTTGATAGCACTACAGATATTTCTCACACTGACCAAATGTCCCCAGTGATTCAACATGTGCACATTGAAGACAGAGAAGTTAGCATGGTAGAGTCTTTCATTGACTTTATTCAGTTACATGAGAAATCAGCTTTATGACAAGTTGAAAGTAGATGGCCTTAAGCTGGGGCACTGCTATGGGCAAGAATACAACAACTCTGCAACTACGTCTGGAAACATTTTGGATATGAATCCCAAACCAGCGTTTGTGTCATATAACAATCAATTGGCTCAGTCTTGCTGGTGTGCATGCAACTGGTAGTGAGACACAATCTGTGACTTTCTTTAGCACTGTGGAAAAATATACATTCTTCTCAAGCTCTACCACAGTTGCGATATTCTTAAATAATGCTTTCCAATTCACGTAAAGCAATTCTGTGACACAAGATGGAGTTAAAAGCACGAAGCTGGACGCATACTTTCTGAGCATGCCAGGGAATTAATAGAAGCATTAGAAGTGTGGAGAGATGAGGCAGAAGAAACCTCTGAAGCCAAGGATATTGCAGGATGTTTGTTAGTTTCTATCATGGCTGATCTTTATTTCTCACTCTTGCAGTTTTGGAGCCTGGTGCTTACCAAAGCAAATAATGCTTGGATCTACCTGCAACCAGAAGGACTTGCACTTGATCAATGTGTGCAAAAGTTGTATTAATTGGCTCTACTTTGTCAGGAAAAACTAGGCTCTGTAGTGTCAAAGGGAAGTGAAAGAGCACTGCAGATATGCAAAATGTACAACGTATCTACAGAGAGAGGAGTTGGAAGATGTAAGAAGATGCCTGGTGAGCAGAGTTGTGAAGCTGACTTGACCTTAGTACAAGAAACACAGAGAGAACAAGTGGAAGGAATTTATCAGCTTCAGGCAGAAATTACATAACATAATACAGATACATATGCACATCCAGACATGGTTGGATAATGGGGAAAATGATTTTATTGAGCAAATTCAGCTCATATGTAAGCATACAGAGTTGAATGTTGCAGCTATGATGCCTAAAATAAATTGCCTTCAGTGGCATATTGTCTTGTATAAATCAATCCCAATGAGCAGGTTACTAACTAAACAGCTGTAGATTTGCTTCAGTGGGAGTACAGGCGGAAGATGTAAGACATAAATGTAAATTAATCAAAATGTATCAGAGATCTGCAATGAGCCAAGAAAGGCTGAGTAACCCAGCAATACTTTCAACTGTGAGACTACAATGTAGATTTCAATGCTGTTATTGAAAAAAATTGTTTGCACAGATTAAGACCAGGCAATTTTAAGTAAATTGGAGTATTCAATTTACTTTAAGTACACCAGTATTTTCTTATCATCCATGTGCTTGGTGGTAAAGGGCTGAATATTGGACTGGGAGGAGTGAGTCAAGGAGTGCTCATGGTCCATCGTTAGGGGGTGCAATGCCTTGCCCCAGGTGCTGGCAATCCATGCCATACCACTTCCTTAGTATATTAATTTTCACCTCCCTGGAATTATCAGAATCAGATGCAAGCCACAAATGAAATTCTACCTAAATGCTGTTACGATGTGACATAATTCTGAACATTGTACAAAGCATAAGAATGGTTTTAATATTTTTGCTAAAATTATCCATTTTACACTTCCACAAGGTTTGTTGTGAGGCAAAGTACAGGTGGCCTCATTTTAAAAAGAGCACACTTTGGTTTGTGACATACTTAGAAGAAATAAAATATGAATACATTTTAAGAAGTGAACAGACACACATATTGGTCAGTGGAGAAAGGGTACACAAATTTTGCATGGCTAAATATATATAGGAAATGCGTGCAGTTTCCCCCTCTGCAAGGTGGTGTTGGTGTTGGGGTGAATAACTCTTGGAACTTGAGGCAGATGCAGAAGGAGAGGGCAAAGCATGCGGAACTGACACTTCCACCATGCAATGAGATCAAGGTTGGGAGTTTGGTTTTCTTTTATTGTGGTTTTGTATTCTGTTAGCCGCCCAGAGTTCCGATCCAGAAGATGGGCGGGATATAAGTACAACGAATTAATAATAATAATAATAATAATAATAATAATAATAATAATAATAATAATAATAATAATAATAATAATAATAGTTTCAGCAGTGAGAACAATTCTGAGATAGAGAAGTACTGTGTGCGTTTTACTGCAGATGGCAATAAGAACACAAACAGTAAAACTGCACTTGTGCTGCTTTATTAGACAGAATAAGCTAACATGCTATGTAGTAAATCCACAGTGCCATTTTGGTTATATATTTATTTATTATCTTCTTCATTTTTGTTCATTATACTTAAATTGTTTTATTTAGGAGTATTAGCTGCCCATATTCGGTAAGGTATTCCTGGATTTGTAAAGCAATGTCTCTCCTATGACAAATTATTCCATTCTGGCTGTTCTGCTGGCCATTTCTCCCAGAGGATTACTTCAAAATTTGACATTTTTGTTTGCTTTAAGGCCATTATTTTCAGTTATAGCAGCAGATGTAAGAAGTCATTTCACACTTAATGGGGGTGTTCTTAGGGGGGAAATGAAAGTGGTGGGGGAGGAGGTGGCAACATATTTTTGCCCTTTACTGATGAGTTATGAGACACAGAGGCAATCTCTTAGGAGATATTTTTAAAGTTTTTATCATCAGACCTAGGAGCCAAAGAAGCCAGGATTCTGTTGGTGTTTTTTTTTATCTTTGGGGAATTTGTTTACTGATTTGTTTACTGATTTTACTTGTAGCTTGGTCTCCTGGGCTGACTATTGGTTTTAGATAATCTCACTTGTGAGAAATCATTTTCTCTTGCTTTTAACTCCATCATCTCTCTACTCCAGACAAAGTTATAAAGTTTTTGAAGAAGACTCCACTGCTCAATTTAACAGGAACTCTATCCTATCAGGGAGTCCATTTCAAGAGCCAGAAGATTCATTGATGGTACTAGTAGACCAGAGCAAAAACCTGGAAGAGAAGGAGCTGTTTCTATTATTACACAGTGCTTTTCAGGTGAACCTGCTTACAAATTCAAACATAGGATTAAACAAGTGATGGATGTGCTGGCATGAATTGGAGCATAGACTCTTCAGTGCCATACCAGCTGATTCTGCTGTACAGCAGTGAGTTCCAGTTAACAGCTTGAAACTATTTTTCATTTGGAAAAGTATTTTAATCCATTTTGGCTGCAAGAAAATCCTCCTCCAATTTCATGGTACAGTAGTGTCCATTATGAAAACAAATTCCTGCTGATAGGTGAATGTGTCTGCTGTTAATTGAATGTTAGGACACTTTCGGACAGTTCAACCAGATAGTTGCAGCCTGTAATTCAAATTTTGATGCCTACGTTCATGTGAATATTACCCTTCCTTTAGAAAAGAAGGGGAAATTCCTATGCTGGGAATTTGTGTACCATTTAGAATCCAGTGGAGCTCCACCCTCCCACATTAACTCCAACTCTCACCCCTTCCTGACAGTCACCAATGTTGCTAACTCTGCTATAATCAATCGATCGATTGATTGATCAATCAATCAGTCAGTCAGCCAATCACCAAGCAATTCTACTGGGAAGTGCAATGCACACACATGGCTTTCCAGTGTAGGGTTCCTGACAGCCTACTGGGAGCATCACTATGCTAGGAAACAAGGTGCATGCTTGTTTCTCAAAATAACACCTGCAGATGTACATAAATGGTTAGGCTGGGGGGAGTCTTAAAGACTGAAGGCTCTAAACTGTTTACTGTGTAGTTAGCCCCTCCCCTCCTTGGTTTCAGGAGACAAGTTGAGATCTGGCTTTTTTCACAAGCCTTCTATGGCCTTAACCCTGACTAATATCGCCACTGGACTGAGCCTCACCCCACCCCAATCTTTATTTTCCTTCTTTTACTGTGTTATTGTACTGCATTTTTCTGGTATTCTGTCAGGTTTTTAATGCACTATTCTGACTTGTTTGCCACCCTGATTAGTGGGTGAGATTAAAAATAATAAATAAATAAATAAATAAATAAATAAATAAATAAATAAATAAATAAACCTAGCAGACGAGGTCAATCAGGTTCAAACACTAGCCATCAAAAATGAGAAGGATATTGCTACTCACCAAGAGGAAATAGATTCTCTGCAAATGAAATTAGTCTACATGGAAGATTATTCGAGAAGGTCCAACCTCAAATTAATCAATTTTGAGGTTCAAGACAGAGGCGAAATGGAAAAAATTCTAGCATGGCTTAACTCTATTCTCCCCCAACAGCTTGTGGAGCGAGATATTGAAAGGGTGCATTTTATAGGCAATGCAAAAAAAGGAATAGTAAAGCCAATTCTGATCAGATTTACTTCTTATGCTATTAAAGAACACCTCATGTCTATCATCAGAGCAAAACCTGAGCTCCTGAAGTGAGGTGACAGAATCGTGCAAGTCTATCAGGATATCTCCAGAGAGACCTTTGAATGGAGGAAAATGATGGGGCCTGTGACAACTGCCCTGAGAAACCATAACTTCAAATATAATTGGGGATTCCCGATTTTTCTCAAAGTATGGAAAGGCCCAACTTTGCATAAAATTTACTCGTTGGAAGAAGGTGAACAACTTCTGAAGGCATGGAATATCCAAGTTGAAAGCTGACTCCTCCAGGACTGGTTGCCAGATCCTCGTCAGTCTCATCTGACAACTAACTCTGAAGATTAAATTGGGGATATCTGGAGTACCGAAGACATTTCTCTCTCTTCTCTCTCTCTCTCTCTCTCTCTCTCTCTCTCTCTCTCTCTCTCTCTCTCTCTCTCTCTCTCTCCCTTTTTTCACCTTCCTTCCCTACATTTGGGAATGGGGTGGGAAAACAGAAATTAAGTGTAGGTTGTAGGGTTTGGGTTATTGTAGTTTTTATCAGAAGTGGTGTTTGTTTGAGTATTTGCACTGTGGGACCGTGCTAGATGTACAAAAGAAAGAAACTATGGGTAAATTTTTAAAATTAGCTACACTGAATGCAAGAGGCCTCGGTTCTGTTCTGAAGAGAAAGAGAGTAGAGTCATTAATCAAGAGGAACAAACTGGACATTGTTTTTCTTCAAGAAACACATCAAATGAAAGAAGGACTTAATGAATTGAAATTACCCAATATTAACATATATGAGAAAAGTTTTGGATCATCTAAAGCAAGGGGGTAGCTATCTTAATTTCAAAGCATTGTGATTGTATTGTTGAAACAATTGTGAAAGATACGGAAGGTAGATACATAATTCTTCAGGACACAATCGGTTCAGAGCAATATACATTGATAAATGTTTATGCACCAAATACCAATCAAAACCTGTTCTACAAAGAGGTTTGGGGGAAGATAGAAAGGGTAGAGAAGGGACATGTAATTATGGCTGGAGATTTCAATATGGTTATGGATAAAATCAAAGACAAAACAATCAATAAGAATGTTGACTGGAGAGTTAGGCATACAGCTTTAACAAAATTCATTGCAAATACAGGTTTAAAGGATGTTTGGAGAGAATTGAAGGGAGATGAAAGAAAATATACATTCTACTCCCCAGTTCACAAAGGTTATTCTAGAATAGATTTTAAATTTGTTTCACAAAGTTTATTATCTAAAATTTCAAACACAAATATAGACCTGATAAAAATTTCTGACCACGCTTTAATGAATATTGAAATAGAAACCAAGAAGAATTATAGAGAAGCTAGAAGGTGGAGAATAAACCCTAGAATTTTCCAATTCCCGGATGCAGTAGAAAAAAATACAAAAAGATTGGCTAGAAACTTGGAATATTAATGAGGAAGGCGGTGGACAAATAGGAGTTATTTGGGACACTTTGAAAGCTGTAGCTAGAGGCTACATGACAAGAGAAAATTCTATAATAAAAAATCGAGAGGAGGTAAACAAGAGAAATTTGGAAGTTTTAATAGCAGACCTTGAATCTCAAATTTTTTTTAAAATAAAGACAAAAAAAATCTTAATCCAGATTGAGACTAGGAAAAGAGAATTAGAAGATATAGAATTACAACCAACTCATAGAAATTTACTATATTTGAAAAGAACCTTTTCTGAATATAGTAATAAAAACTCAAAAAGTATAATAGGAAGGATAAAAGACCCGAGGCCATAACTGTACACAAATGAAAGAAAAATTAAAAGCTATCCAAGAATTTTACCAAAATTTATATACATCTAAGAACAACAGGAAGGTAGTTATGGAACAATATATTTCTAAAAACCTAAAGTCAAGATTAGCAGAGGAAGACAGGTTAGAAATGGAGAAATCTATTAAAGATGAGGAGACGGAGGATGTGATAAACAAATTAAAGAATGATAAAACTCCAGGAGCTGATGGATTGGGACCAGAATTTTATAAGATATTTAAATCAATGTTAATACCTAAGCTAAAGAAGCTTTATAATGAGATATTGGAAGGAGGGCAAGCCGCAATCTCCTGGAAACACTCGTTAACTATTTTAATTCTTAAGCCTAATAAGGATCCAACAGATGTTGGTTCCTATAGACCAATATCTCTTATAAATCAAGATGCTAAGATTCTCACAGCAATTCTAGCCAAAAGAATGTATACCTTTATAGATAAATATATCAAAGAGGTTCAAAAGGGTTTTATTAAGGGTAGACAAATGTCGAACACTATAAGAAGAACTTTGAATGTTCTTTATGAGATGGGAAGATTGCAAGATAAAGCATGTATTCTATCCATAGATTTATTTAAAGCTTTTGATTGTGTTCAATGGTCTAGGTTAAAACTTTTATTAGAGAAATGGGGTTTTGGAAAAAATTCCTAGGTGTAATAAATCAACTTTACTTAGATAGTACTTCGTCAGTTATAGTCAATGATGGGATGACAGAACAGATTACTTTAGGCCGAGGAACAAGACAGGGGTGTCCTTTGTCACCAGTTTTGTTTTGCATTGTAATAGAGCTACTCGCAAATGCAATAAGGGACGATGAACGAATCAAAGGTATGGGGAAGGAGGGGAAGATTAAAAAGTGTGTTCTGCTTATATACCACCCCATACCACTTCAAGTAGTCTCTGGGCGGTTTACAATTTTAATTACAGTGTGCAGGCTACACATTGCCCCCCCCAGCAACCTGGGTACTCATTTTACCGACCTCGGAAGGATGGAAGGCTGAGTGAACCTTGAGCCTGCTACCTGGGATTGAACCCAGGACGTGAGCACAGTTTTACCTGCAGTACAGGCATTTAACCACTGCGCTGCGAGGCTCCCTAAAATCAGCTTGTTTGCGTATGATGCCTTGATAACAATAAAAATCTTTTAGATAAAGATTTGCTTAAGACCAAGGAACAGAACTATATCAAATTAAAGGAAGAGATCAGAAATAAACTACAAAATTACTCCAAATTAAACCTATCATGATTTGGCAGAATAGCATTGGTAAAAATTAAGATACTTCCTAAAATTAACTTCCTTTTTAGAATGCTACCCATTCAGTACACAGAAGCTGAAATTAAAGCTTATCAAGATCTGATAAACAGATATTGTAATGGAGGTAAAAAAACAACAATAGGTAAAAGCTTTTGGTATAGATCACAAAAGGAAGGAGGCATAGGTATATCTAGCCTTAGAAACTATTATACAGCTAACCAGCTTAGTTGTGTGGGGGAAGTATTATATAAACCGGAAAAAATAATATGGTGGGAACTTGAATCAGATGAGCTAAATGGAGATATAAATAAACACTTGTTCAGTTTCCCTAAAAAAAGATATCAAATTTAAAAACCCCTCCTGAGGTCCCTATTAACCACCTGGACAAAGTACAGAAGGAAACTGGCTCCGGAAGTATCCCCTCTCAGTTTGGTAATAGATCAGGAAAATTTCCCCACGAATATGAAGAAATATGGAGAATTATTTAAAACAATGAAAGTGGCAAGAGTAAAAGAGTGGATTAATAAGATGAGAACAAAGCAAGATATTAAGCTCATATTACAAGCTAAGCATTTAACTTGGTTAAATTATGCCCAATTAGAAATTTGGATGAAAGATTGGATAAGGAGAAATACACAACTCAGAGAATATACAAAGGTTGAACAATTCTTGTTAACATATAAACCAGAGAAAGGAAACACAGGGAAAGGAGCAGTAGGTAAAATATACAAAATAATCGAAGACTCACTAGAGGAAAGGGAACAAGAAACAATAAGAGAGGTGTGGAAGCAAGACATTGGTAAATAAATAAAAAAAGATGAATGGAAAAGAATTTGGAATATGAGGATCTTACATTCATTATCCGTTAGAATAAAAGAAATTTATTTTAAAACATTTTAAGATGGTATATGATACCAGTCAGACTGAATAGAATAAATTCAAGATATTCTAAGTTTTGCTGGAAATGTGAAAAAAAAGATAGGCACCTATATTCATCTTTGGTGGGAATGTGAAATAGTTCAAAAGTTTTGGCAACGGATCTGCGGTGAGATAAAATAAATACTACAAGCTGATATTAAATGTAAGCCAGAAATTGCGCTGTTATCACTGCCGCTTACTAATGAATACGATATAAAAACAAAAGAATTAATTGCAAATTTTATGACAGCAGCAAGACTGATTATAGCTAAAATTTGGAAACTGAAATTAGATTTTAAAATTGCCGACTGGTATAAGGAAGTGTGGGATATAGCTTTAAATGACAAATTGTCCTGTAGTATAAAAGTTTTGCGAGGAGAAATGAGCAAGGATATATTATATGATATTTGGGGGAAAATTATAGATTATGTACTATTAAAAGGGAAAGGGATACAACCATCATACAATCCAACACAGTTCTGGAGAAAAGGACTCTAAGAAGACAACTAGAAAAAAAGAAGATGAAGAAGGAAGAGAAGATAAAGGAACACTGGATGGTCCCGGGTGGGGTGGGGGTGGGGGCTTGGGGTGCACTTTGTAGTGTTGTAATATTTTAGTTTATTGTATTGTTTATTGTGTTTGTTTATTTTTGAATAATAAATAAACATACATACATACATACATACATACATACATACATACATACATACATACATACATACATACATACATACATACATACATACTACTTTACGGAGTTGTATACTCACTATATAATTAATTCAGTCTTTTAATTATGGAAGCGCCTTGGATCCTTTTAGGAGAAAGGATCTGTCTGACTGACTGTCTGACTGACTGACTGATAAAAATAAATAAATAAATTATGGGTACTGAAAACATCATGTGGCACTCCAGATTTATAATAGCAATCTCTCCAAAAATAGCTAGGATGTCAGATTTGCTCATAACTCAATTCTTCTGATCCATCTAGGCAGTGACGTCTGTATATTACAAAGTAATTAACATCCGTATGATTCTTTTCTAGTGTGATCCAGATAAGTTAGCAGAAGGTTGATTTTTCTTGCACATCTTTGCCCTCTAACAGAATTAAATTTAAATCACTTACTTGCGCTGATCACTTTTCAATGATCCCATAAATGTGTTTCAAGATTTGTTCTAATGTGGATACATATTAGTTATAAAAATCAAATCGCCTGCACTCACTTTTTTTTTCATTTATTCAGAAACATTGCTGGGATTATTTTTATATTTGTACAGGTTTGACTCTGTGCTGAGGTTAAATGGACTAAGACCCACAGAAATGGTCTATCTGGAACTATTAAGCTACAACGGAGAGCTGTAGCAGTGGAATCAGCAAGAATCTGGGGCTGGATCTTTCATTTTAGGGAATAATGGCTGTAGCTCTGTCCACTGCCATTCTGGAAATGTCTGAATAAAGACAATGAAGTTACAGGAATGGTTACTTCCCATGGACGGTGTGGAAAGTAATTAAGTTGCTGGGTCTTCCTATATTGATTTTTATAATGTTGCAGGAGTATATGTGATGGTGTCAAAAAGGAGAAATTCCCACATCACAGATGTAAAGAAGCCTGTTCTATTGACTTCCAACAAGGACTTTGAGACCAAGTCCTGTTCAGCCTTTCCTATGGTTCCTTAAGCCCTTGGAAGGCCAAGCTAGAAGTCTTACCTTCCAAGGGAACTGTCAAGCAGCTTGAGAAGATTTTGAAAAACAAACAAAACAAAATACAACCTGAAATCCACAGGATGACAATATGTTTATTTGGATCAATTTCAGTTCTTTAGAACCGATCAGGCTACATAACTAAAATGTAACATAAAGAGCAAAAGAAGCAAGGGCATCCAAAACTCTTTCTAGATGTTTTAAGCCACTGAAGTCTGCCATTAAACACCGTCTCAAACTGGAGAATGTAGGCCTGATGAGTTGTTTATGTTTCTGTGTTCTGTGATATCAAGTCGGAACCAACTTATAGCGCGTCTAATAGTGCTTTCAAGGTAAGTGGTAAGGCAGTGTTGGCAAATCTATGGCACGGGTGCCAAAGGTGGCATTTGGAGCCCTTTCTGTGGGCATTCGACATCGCCCCTTCACAGCCACCTGTATTCAGGTTAAATTGCTGTATTGGCACTTTGCGAAAAATTAGTGGGTTCTGAATCACAGTTTGGGCACTCGATCTCTAAAAGGTTCACCATCACTGTGGTAAGTTACAAGTTCAATTCTCCTAGTGAGTTTCCATGGCCAACTGGGGGTTTGAATCCTGTACCCCAGGGTCCTAGTGCACCGCCCTGTCCACTATAAAGTTGTTTATAGGCATGTAATATTACTGCTTCTTCTGGTGGCAAGGTCCAACCTTTCTTGTGCCACCACTGGAAACTCCCTGTCCCAAACAGGGTGAGCAGAACTCGGACCAAATTAGCGACAGGCCCCTGTGACAGGTTGGCTGATTAAAATCCAGAATAGTGGGTCCTGCCAACAAGTGGGACAGGCACTAAGAAAAAGAAGATTATTACTGCTTCTCATGATAACACTGCTGTTGCTGTAGCTGCTGTTATTTTTATTCTCCTGATACATAAGATATGATTATTGAGCAGGGCTTTTAAAATAAATAAATAAACCATCATGTTGTTTGGAGACCTAAGAGTACCACCAAGTATTGCAAGGTTAAACTGCACAACATATTTTCAAAGGCCCACAAGTCAATGAGAATTTGCATCCCCAGGTGAGTGTCAAAATGTCACAGCATGTTTGTGTGGCTGAACCTTTATTTTACTTGTTACCACCACACTGCATTTTTAATGCAAAAGCAGTCACAGCAAGCTCAAGTCATCTCTGGTGTAAAACATTTCTGGGGACAGTAGAACTGCAACATAGACAGCTGTACGGTTGCACTTGGTATGGACATGAATAACGTTGCATTTTTCTCCTTTCCAACCTCCCAGTAAGTTGGCTATATTTTGAACTTTTTAAAAAACAAATTTATTGCTTATCGAAAACAATTTAACAACCACATTTTAACATTATTTTCCTTATACTAGTACAATTTATAACAACCCACAATGTAACCCATTTTCCATCTTGCTTTGTCTCACTAGATTCAATATCGGAGTTTAACAGTGGGTACCATATTTTCTTAAAAATGTATTGTTTAATTTCCCCTTTGTACACTTTACAGTCTAATCCAATAAGTCAGTTTTTCCATTAATACCACTGCCCATATCTTATTACTATATTTTTCCATATTTAGGTCTTGTGGAGAATTCCAGCACTGGGCTATTTCACTCCTTGCCGCCCTTATGAGGTTTGTCACAATTCCTTATTTAATAGATTTTCATTCCCTCCAGTAAAAAGTGAAAACAATAATAACATTTCATTTGGGATTATTTTCTGTTTTGTTATTTTTTCCAACCAGCTGATAACCTCAAACCAGAATTTTTGGACTTGGGAGCAAGTTAGCCACATATGTTCTAATGTTCCTTGTGTCCACAATTTCTCCAACATGATTGTGATATTTTTCTATTAATTCTATGTAATATGTTACAACATAAATGCCATCTATACTTCCTTTAACACTGCCACTTTAGATTTTGCAGATATTGATTTATATGGTTGGGTAGCCCATATTTTCCCCCATATATTTTCTAGTATATTAATTTTTAAGTTTGTTTCCCAAACTGTCCTAGATCCTGTATTACAACCATAATTTTTATCCAGAATATCTTTATAAATTAGTGAAATTAACCCTTTTTCTTTTCCTTGTTGCTACCTATGCAATGACTTTCTAAGTCTGTTAATGGTCTATTAAATTATAATTTCTTATATAGCTGGTTTGCAACACTTCTTATCTGGAGTGCTTGTAGCCAATTATCTACTCTTCCTTTATTCCTTTCTTGCATCTGTTTAATTGTAATTGGTCTTCCTTGACTAAACAAATCTTTTATTCTGTAGATTCAACTGTCTTTCTAATGTTGTATTTGGCGGTTTTGATTCTTAAGTTTTAATTGTGGTTGTTCTGAACAAGGACACTAGGGGGATACTGGGTGAGCAAAAAAAATCATGTTTTCTCCATTTTCTCATAGCTTCATCAGTAAAGGGGTTTTGTATTTTTTAACTATTCTAGATGTGAATAAATGTAGATTGATTAATTTCATTTTCCTTTCATTTTCCATTTTGGTGCATTCAGGAATATTCTCCTTTTTTTAAATAAAGTTAGTCACTTGTACTATTTGAAAAGCTTCGTAACATCCCAGTAAATGTGGTATTTCTAATCCTCCTCTGGTATTTGATTGGTATTTTTCAGAATTTATAAATCTGTTAATTCTTCCTTTTCCTGCAATGAATGTTTTCAGTTTATTCTGCCATTATTGTATCTTTTTCTTTTCTAATTGTAGGGGTATATTTTGGAATTTTTAAAATGGTAAGATATAAGCTTTAATACTGCTATTTTCCCTAATAATGATAGGTTCAATTTTCCCATTTTTTATTTTTTTCTCTTACATTTGTTGATATAATTTTATAATTTCTATGTACAAATTGATATTTTTGTCAACCATATTCTTAGATATTTAGAACTGAACTAGTATAAGTCTAACTTTGACATTGCCCTTATTTTCTTCTGTTCTATTATGGGAATGTTTATACATAACAGTTTAGATTTTTGATAGTTAATTCTTAATCCTGTGTATTGATTAAACCCATCTAGAATATATCATCTAAAATCTGCCTTAGTGTTTCTATATTTTTCAATGGATTTTCCAAAAATAAAAGCATGCCATCTGCATATGATTTAATTTTTTGTTGCTTATTATTTATTGACATACCTGTAATATTATTATTTTTATTTAATCTTTGATTCAATAGCCATAGCAAATATTAATTCATAAAATATGAATGTTAGTCTTTAAGGTCCCACATGTTTTTTGTCTTTTGTTTTGTTTTCCTTTATTTTTACCTGGAATGAGTGCTGTGTCTATCTGTTTTGTGTGGGCTGAACTGTACAACATTGAGCTGGTCTATTGGTCAGTAGCAGCATCAGCCCAAGGTTTTAGTTCTCATTGTCTCTAGTTCTGTGGTCAATGGGTTCCTGATAGCTTCTGAAGAATACTGTTTCTTGATTTTGTTCTCTATTTTTGTAGTGTTTCTTATAGGCTGGCATACAATCCAAGGTAGCACATTGGTATGTGGGACAAAGGAATGGTCTAACAATTGGATACCCTTCAAAAAGTTTCCGGCCACACTTGTTTCCCAGCTAGAAGGCATCTATTTGAGTCCTAGCAGGGTTGGGTATATATTGATATCTATAATAATGAGTGTCAAATCCTTCTAATGCATCTGTTAGAAAATGTTCTACGTACTGAAATTTGTTTGACTGAGCAGCAAGGTAAGAGTGTCAGAGTAAATGAAGCTTCTGGTGTCTTGAGGGCATGTTTGAACAATGGTGTGGATGTTCAACAAAAGAGAACCCAGTCCATTGCCCTGGGACAGACCATTCTTTCGAGTCCTCCATTGACTGTATTGGCCTTGAAAGTTTAGAAACAACCTGTGATTTTGTGAAAGGTTTTCTGTTCCTTTAGTTAGTATATAGTCCTTGATGAGAGTGTAGAGCCTTTGCAGTAGTATAGGACTACTTTGTTGACTTCTCATGACTAACCCCCATCTTCCTTGTTACAAAGCACTCCCCAAGATGTTTGCATTAAGTGCAGGACTTGTTCTGTACAGTTCATCCCAGGCCCAGAAACAGCCTACTGTGGGATGTGGAGTTATTCTTTTATTTCCATTTGGTGGTTAAAAATAATTCTTTCCAGGTCTTTATAAAGATGACAAATTAGTGAAACCACCTTGACATTTTTGAGTCTGTTGGTTCTTTTCCTGGTTTTTAAAAAACGCTTTTTCCAGATTTCCAGAGATCCTTAGAGGCACTTTGTCCACCCTTACTTCAACACAAAAGGATATGTGTCTGTTAATGTGATAATTAGAACAATGCACATGCAACAGCTTAAACATCTCTTCTTCCCAAGGAATAATAAAACTAATCAGTCAGCAGAAACTGATTTTATACACCTTTGCCTTCTTCATAGTGATTTTCTGCAAAGCGGAAGGGAATATTTAAACACAGTGTAGCCATGTGGGTTACAGGAACTGAAACATCCCTCTAGCTGCATTTTTATTCTCGAAATCATGTTTTGCACTATATTTATTGCTGGAGGAGCTACTTTCAATCTTGAAGTCCAAACATGAGGGGGAAACAGTTTTACAGCTGCATTTCAGTTTCCGTGAACATCCTTTATTAGCTGTATGTGTCTTGGATGTGAATAGCTACTTAGAGCTGGCATCTCACTTCAAATTGTGAACTGGCTCAGAAGCACTTCTCTATCCTCTCCTGCTATCTCTTGGAATGGAATATACAGTAGTTTAAAAGTCATTGCTGGGGAAACTATGGAATTGATTGCAAATAATTCATTATTGCTAACTAGTTGTTTCCAAATACTCATTCTGGGTAATATATTAACAATGATAAAGATGACCAAACTTATCAGATCAACAAAAAAACATGGGTAGTCACTTACTGGATTGTAGTCAAATTGTATTTTTTCATGTTTCTATTAAAATATATTTTTTAAAAAACACTTTTTTAAAATAGGAGGCAGTCTGACTCATACGAATGTAATATAGTCCTGCTCATTTGGACTATCCACCACAGTCATCTTCTTCCTATTGCATGCTATCAAACTGATTCTGACTTATGATGATATTTTCCAAGGTTTCTAGGTATAGAGAATTCAGAAGCAATTCACCATTCTCCTGGGATGCTGTGGAATGTTCACCTTGCTCAAGGCTGCTCATGCTTTAGTGTCAATGGAGTTAGAAGTTAGAAAACATTACACAGCGGCAAAAAGATGGTGAATAGACTCCAATGTTTTTCAGTATCCAGAGGGAAGAGATCAAATTAAAAGGAATGGATAGAAACATGGACAATTAATGAAAAGGGCAGGAGTAAAATGGGATTAACTATGGGGCATGTTGAAAGCTGTCATTCGGGGTATTGCCAAAAGAGGATTTGGACAATAAAAAGAGTAAGATAGGAGATAACAAGAAAATTGGAAATGTCACTAAAAGATCTAGGATATAAATATTTTGCGGATAGAGATAAGAAGAAATTAACAGAGATTCATGCTAAAAATAAAGAATTAGAGAATATTGTGGTACAGAAAGCTCAAAGAGATTTGTTATAGCTGAAGAAGAATGTTGTTGTAGACATGAAAACTATTCCAAAGAAAAGAAAATGCAAGAAAACAAAGTGGTTGTCCAATGAGGCCGTATACTGTAAATAGCAGAGGAGAGAAGGGACACAAAATACAAGGGAGAAAGGGAAAGATACAGAAAATTGAATGCAGACTTCCAAAGAATTGCAAGGGGAGACAGGGCGGCCTTCTTGAATGAACAGTGCAAAGAAATAGAGGAAAACAATAGGAAAAACCAGAAATTTATTCAAGAAAATTGGAGATATTAAAGGGGCATTTTGTGCAAAGATGGATATCATGAAGGACAAAAATGGTAGGGACTTAACAAAAGCAGAAGATATCAAGAAGAGATGGCAAGATTATACAGAGGAATTATATCAGAAAGATCTGGAGGTCCCTGATAACCAAGATAGTGTACTTGATGACCTCGAGCCAGACATTCTGGAAGGTGAAGTCAAGTGGGCCTTAGAAATCATTGCAAACTACAAGGCCAGTGGAGGTGATGGCATTCCAGTTGAACTATTTAAAATCTTAAAAGAGAATGCTGTAAATGTGCCACACGCAATATGCCAGCAAATTTGGAAAACTCGGCAGTGGTCAGAGGATTATAAACCAGAAAGTGCATTGTTATCATCATTTGTTAAGGATAATTACGATACTATGACCAAAGAACTGATTTATAATCTACTGACAGCAGCAAGTTTAATAATAGCAAGAAATTGGAAATCAAAACAAAAATTTAAGATGGAGGGTTAATGAAACATGGAATATTACTATAAATGATAAATTGTCTTGTAATTTAAAGGTTAAGAGAGGGGAAATTAAGAAAGACTTTTTATGATATATGGGCAAAATGTATTGAATATGTTTTTAATAAGATGGAAAGGGAAATGACCCTATACATTTCTGGAAAAGAGGACTTTAAAGACTTGAAGAAGAAGAAGAAGAAGAAGAAGAAGAAGAAGAAGAAGAAGAAGAAGAAGAAGAAGAAGAAGAAGAAGAAGAAACGAGATCTCCCACATGATCCATGGGTGGGGGGAGCACAAGTATATTTATGTATTTTTAATTGTTTTGTTTGTGTTTAGTTTTAAAATAAAATTTAAAATATATTTTAAAAAAGAATGCTTAGGTTAGGTCAAGACTGCTCAAAGTCCGGCCCGCAGGCCAAATCTGGCCCGCCACACCATTTTGATCGGCCGGTGGCTGGCTGGCCTGCCCCCCTCCCTCCCCCTGCTTAAATATACCCTGCTGGTTGCAAACCACACTGCTACCTCTAGAGGCTGCAGAAAAGGTAAGCCTTGCAGAATCCCCAGCCTCTTTTTTCCTTGGGGGGGGTTGTCTTTCGGTGTCCCGGGATGGCGGCGCGGCATGGCCGCATGGGCTTGGGGTGGGTGGGGGAGCCGGAATCCCCCGGCTCTATTTTATTTTTATTTTGGGCCTCGGGCAGCCTGGGAGGATGGTGGCGTGGCTTGGGCTTGTGTGCTTACGCATGGGCCGGGGTGGGGGGAGGGGAAGTGGGTGGGCCTCCTCCTCCTCCTCCTCCTCTGCCACCATCCCTGCAGCCTCGGGCTCCTGGCGGCAGCATCCCCCTCTCAGCAGGGCAACGGTGGCTCGAACCCCAACAGATGTAGCCCCTCAGCTTTGCTTTCCACTCGTGGGAATGTGCTGGAAGGTAACAGGGCAAAACTTGGCAAACTTGGGGGGTGACAGATAAACGGGGCGCAAGAGTAGGGCACTTTAAAGTGGGGCCCCGTGGCTGGAGCTGTTTGCCAGAGAAAGAATCCAGGTGGGGAAGCAGCTCTCCCAGTCCGTCTTGACTCCAGAGAGAGAGAGAGAGAGAGAGAGAGAGAGAGAGAGAGAGAGAGAGAGAGAGAGAGAGAGAGAGAGAGAGAGAGAGAGAGAGAGAGAGAGAGCAGAGGCAGAGGCAGAGGCAGAGGCAGAGGCAGAGGCAGAGGCAGAGGCAGAGGCAGGCAGAAATGAATCAAGCCGGGGGAGCCCCTCGCAGGTGCTCTGTTCTCTTCCCAGTCACCTTCCAGCAAGCTTGGCTGATTACTTTGGTTTTGGGGGGAAAAGCTGCTGGCTGCGTTTTGCAACAAAAGCTGGAGCTTGGAAACAGAAAAGGGAAGTCTGCTCCAGACTTGAGGAGGTTGGTCAATGGCAGGAGGGTTGGGGATTGAGAGAGAGAGAGAGAGAGAGAGAGAGAGGGAGAGGGAGAGGGAGAGAGATATGCAATGGACAAGCTTTGTTTGCAAAGAAAAATAAAAAGAAACCTCTGAAGACCCTGGGGGTGTCTTCTAGCTCAGCTTGCCCTCAGTTTCTAATTTGCAAAGTCATGGGCATGGCTAGCTTTTGCTAAAAGCGTTGTTGCTGCAAACCCCAAGCTTCATCTCTCTCTCTCTCTCCCACCCGCCGTTCCATGTTTTTTGAGATGCAAAGAAAGTCAGCTTTTGCTGTTTGCATGTTGAAATGAAAAGTACCCAGAAAGGAAGCTGCCTCCTCCCCAATTTGTGTGTCTAGGTTTTCTTATAAAAGAGAGAGAAGGGACTGGGGCTTTGGGGAGGGGGAGGAGAGGAAGATAACAGGTGTGAGGAAAAGCTCTCTCTCTCTCTCTCTCTCTCTCTCTCTCTCTCTCTCTCTCTGTGTGTGTGTGTGTGTGAGAGAGAGAGAGAGAGAGAGAGAGAGAGAAGAGAGGGCTGGGGCTTTGGGGAGGGGGAGGAGGGGAAGACTACAGGTGTGGGGAAGAAAAGCTCCAAGAAGGAGTGTTTGTGGTGGGGGAGGGGGGTAGGTCAGTGAGGGAGACTAAGGACCTTTTTACACGACCCCTAAGATCCGCTGGTCCCTTAAATTCGGACCAGAGATCTTGAGGGTTTGTCGCTCTCCCTGCGTTCCCACCCCCTCCGCACTTCCTTGCTTCTGTCTGCGTGAGGGGAGGGAGGGGAAAAAAGCCTTAAAAAGGGACAAAAGAATAAAGCCTTACCTCCGGTGCTGGTGGAAGTTGCTCTGACCCCCCCCCGTCACTTCCTGGTTTCTCTTAAAGGGGCGGGAGGCAAAAACAACAACAAAAAGAAGCGAGGAGAGCCCGGCACTCTCCGCATCAAAATTTTTCACTCTCCCAGAGCAGGTACTTGAAAAGTATGCTGGGTCGCGCTTAGGTGGGCGGGGTCGCACTTAATTTTCTGTTAGCTCCGGAGCTGGTGGGGAAACATTTTTAAGCTCCGGAGCTGGGAGCCATTTGCAGCGGAGCTTAGGGGTCGTGTATAAACGCCTTAAGAAACAGTGGGAGGAGGCACATTTGTGTGTGCATGTGTCGTATATTTGTGGGGGGGAACTATTTAATTTTGATTATCAATGTGGAGAAAATTAGTGTGAGGACGGTTCCTTTCTGCCTGCCTCAGATTTGTGAGAGAAAGCCTGGGGGCTTCCTGAAGACAAACTTTGTACATGGTCAGAGGCACCATTAAATGTGCCATCAGAGCCACGCACTCGCACTGAAGTGGAAGGAAAACGTGTGTGTGTGTGTGTGTGTGTGTGTGTGTGTGTGTGTGTGTGTTTGCATACATATATGTTTTTAAAACTATAGTCGATCCCCCAACAATCTCTGAGGGACAGTGAACTGCTCCCCCCCCATTAAAAAGGTTTGTAAGGGGTGAGAGGGTGGGCCTTACAAGGGGTCAGTGGGTGGGGCTTGCAATGGGGGGGCAGCCGGCCCCCCACACATTCTCAGCCACCAAATCTGGCCCTCTTTACAAAAAGTTTGGACCCCCCTGGGTTAGGTCTTTCCCTGAGAGGCATGGCAGGGAATTGAACTCCTTACCTCTGGCTCTGGCTATAGTTAGTATTCCAACTCAAGCTAGCTTCCAGTCAGCTTCTACGTACCTGTAGATATGTCTTCAATATTGGATTCCATTATTTTTACCTCTCTGTTCGAACTCTTCCTCAGAGGAGAATTCCTCCCGTCAGCTACTGATTTTTCTCCTCTGGTGGCTTACGAAAGATGCAACTCCATCACATACTTTAAGCCTACAGGCTCTTCTTGCAATATTATTGAAATAGTTTGGGGAAAATACTTAACGAGATACCGTCCTCATCTAAATAAACATCTTTTTCTGTAATCCCTTGAGGTTTAAGAAATTTGATATTTCCTGCCAATATATTGATTATTTTCCTTTTTTGGATGAGTAGTTGTGATAAATAAGCACAATACTTGCTCATATCTTCTATGGATATATATTTTATGCCATTTTGTTTTGTTTAATGAAGTTTAATGAATACCCCCCATCATCTCTCATTTCCCCCCCCCCAATGGCTTTAAAGCTTCTTTTCCCCCTCTTTTGGCGACCTGAGTTTAATTAGTTGATATTCTCCTTTTTCTTTCTAATCCCATCTACAGTTCAGAGGCACATAAAACCACAAAGCAAGATAATAAGCAATAAATGGAATAATTAATTCAATATGCTGAAACTAATTTTAATTTATATTTCTCCCAGATCCTCACTAGGGAGTGAAGAACCTGGAGTTTTCTGGTTTGAAGTGCTCAGTTTCTGGTTTGAATATATGAAGAAGGAGAAAAGAGAATTTTCTTCTAGATTGAAATGCAAACCAGAAGGGAAATTAAAAAATAATTTTAAAAAGTGATTTGGAAGGGGAAAGTTTTAAAGAATTTCCTTTAAACCATGAACTGTGTGAGTTGAAAATATCAGTCTCTCAGCAATCTATTTTATAATATTAAAAGAGGGTGCCTTCTTGCCAGTAATGATGCTTGCCAGGCCATACGGTCTTCAGAAGCTTTCTGTGCCAATTGGGGAATCAGAGCAGTTGTTCTGCCATTACCTGAGCTAATCTCTCAGAGTTCTCCTTATCGTGCCAAGCTGGTTCAAAGCCAATATCAGACAGGTCCTGGAATGTAGGGAAAAGCAGCATGAAGAAACACAAACAGAACTGTGTGAACAAGAGGAGGATATTATATCATTGAGCTATAGTAGCTCTTTCCCAGGTCCGAGGTATTTGAAGTTGCTTTCAAGCTTGTGTTTTCACACAGTGACACCACCTGGCTGAGATAGCAGGGAATGTGGTGTTCTGCTCTTTAAAATGTAAATGTAAATGCCTCCCACACACACACACATGCACGTGTATGTGCTAGTCATGTCCGACTCTAGGGGAAGTGCTCATCTCCATTTTCAACCCAAAGAGCCAGTATTGTGCAAGTCCATGGCCATGTGGCCAGCATGGCTGAACGCATTTCTGTGCACGGAACACTGTTTACCTTCCTGCTTTTTATGGTGGTACTTATTTATCTACTTGCATGTACACACTTTCGAACTGCTAGGTTGGCAGGAGTTGGGGTTATCAGCAGGAGCTCACTCCACTGTGTGGCACCTGGGATTCGAACCGCCGAGCTGCTGACAGTTTCAGCCCTCTAGCCCACTGAGCCACCACACCCCCTGTTCTGATCTTACTTGCTTGCAAATAAGTGAGAAAGATGGCAGTGATTGGAAATCCCTCCCCTTTATTTAAAAAAAGATAAAATGCATTAATATAGTTCAGGATTGCTCATTAAATTACTGACAAGCTTTCCTTGTTTTTGTCACTCACATGACACAAGGAAAGAGAGGCAGGGAAGAAGCAGGAGAGAAATTGAGCTTGTCCACAATTACTGTTTGTTCAGCCTTCTTTTGACCCCAGTATTCATGCCTTTCCCAAGGTCTAGATGAATCAGGGCTGAAACTGGTATCAACAGTGTCAAAGGCAGGAACTTACTTTCTGGTGTTGTATTCTTGTTCAGCTTTGCTCCAGTGGACAACCTGCTTGTGAGGAATGTGGTACCACACTGCTCCATGTTGATTCACATTCTTCATGGGTGGGTATTATGAGAAGATGTTTCCTTATGATATTTTTCTATCAACCAGTCTCCACCTCCCCAAGCCTGAGTGCCTCTTCCCATTTTCTTACATTCCTTGCAAGATCATTTATTATTACCTTAAGTTTTTTTTCTTTTCTTTCCCTTCTCTTTCTTGCATAGCATACATTTAATGCTAAGACATACTGGCTCTCATTTTAAAATACTAGACTACAGCAATATATTACAGATATGAATATGAAGCAGACAAATTTCCATTTTCAAAGCACATTTTAAGAGATTAGTTTCAGTTCAGACTGGAGGTCAAATCATCACAGCCAACATCCATCCAAGCAATGTTTACATTTTCCTCCAACAATATTTATTTTTTCTATCAAATGGAAAATATATATGTTCATTTGTTCAAAGAAATATACATCCCAAATGATGAATGAAAGTGAATTGGTTGTTGACCAATATCACAAAAATTAACTAAAGTTGCATCTACATGGGTCTGGATCTCTCTCTCCTCTCTCTTTTGCTTCACAGTTTTTAAACCCAGCCCCATCACTTCCACCACCTTGAGCCACTGTTTCCATTCATATCAATAAGAATAAATAGTCTTGTTTTGATAGCCAACACTGAACTGCTCAAATAAACTTATTGTGGAATCACTGGCCCATTACTGTCCTCCACATTTTCTTTCTTTTTACCCCTTCCACTTCTCCGGTCTCTCTGTCATCTGCTCCAGACTAGGTACTGCACTAAAGCAATCAAACAAAAAGTGAGCTAAGATGTCTCATCATATGGCACTAATTTGGAAAGGGTAGTTTAACAAACATTTTAAACATTCTCAAGGTAGGCAACACCAGCCGTATCTGTGGCGAAAAGGGTTAATACAAGTCTGAAAATTCATGACTCTGATTTGAATAGCCAATCACCAAGCAGGTGGGAGTGGCTAAGAATGTTATATATGGAACATAATGGGAGTTTGGGTTGGTGTTCAGTTCGGGTTAGAACTGAGAGGAGTTCAGTTAAGAGAGCTGAGAGTCAGTTATATTGTCAGTTGGCCAGGTGGGAGATCCTGCCACTGAGAAGGGTCTGGTTTAGAGAGGAAACATATTATAAGATCTCATGTATGCAATACACTAACAACGGTTAAAGCTATCATAATTCTGAGCACATAATTGTAAACCAATAAATGTTTCATGTTTTGTTTTAAAATTTATTACTTGGTGTGACTCTCTCTCTCAAATACATATAAGTGTCCAGTGAATCTGGTGGTGGCAGTGAGTGAAAACCCAGTGTATGAAAGGGGCACGTCACAGTATCATTAAAGAAGGATTGTCTTCCTGTGGCTTCTATGAATATCTCACTGTTTGACACACTCCAAATGGTACTTTGGAGCAAGGGAAGCAATCAAACATGCCTGTGAACAGGGCCGGCGCGTCCATTAAGGTGAACTAGGCAGTTGCCTAGGGCGCCAAAATGGACAGGGGGTGTCGGCCACCGCTGTCGGTCCCCCCCGCCCGTCCCGCCGCCCGCCCCCCTGCCCCACCGCCGCTGCCCGGTACCCCCGCCGCCCAGCCCTGCCCGGCAACCTAACCCCACGCCACCGCCCGCCCCACCACCGCCCCTCGCCTAGGACGCAAAAAACCCTAGCGCCGGCCCTGCCTGTGAAAGGGGTGGGGAGTTAGCTTCTTAGAGTGGTTCAAATAGAGCAAAGAAGAGCTAAATCTGAAAAACAAAATGGAAGGATTAAGCTTTGTAGTTTAAGGAAACATTTCACAGAGTTTGTAACTTTTTTTCTCTAATAGACTAGAACTCTCTAACCCAAATGAACTTTTCACATTCATTTCCCTATATGATTCTGCAATGTTAAAGATAAGGGCCAATGTCCTACTGAGTTGCCACTAAATAAAAAGTGCTGTCAACAGAGTGACATAGGACCATATTATATGTGTAAATGTTGCTGCTACATGCTTGGTGGTGTCCATGGAAGAACCCCCCACTCTCCGGTTACACCATGGTGTGCTTCCAAAAGTAGCACAATTCCCCAGCACCAACTGTAAAATTACAGTCCTTCAGGTCCATGGGAAAGAGGCACAACTAATTAATCCTTTTTCTGCCTCCTTTCTAGATTGCTTGGGGCTTAGCAGCAAGAATATAGCACTGGAAAACAGTCCTCACTTTGATTTGGGAAAGAATGCCATTACTCGGCATTTGTGGAACACTGACTATTGGGAGCTCATTACACCTTCATTTTGCATTCTGGCTGTTGACTTAATCCCATGAGCATAGCCTAGTAATGCATCAAATCCATAAAGTCCTACTTAGTTGGAACATTGTTACCTTTGGATTCCCTCCTTGCTGCTGTACTTTCACAACATCTAAGATCCTTCTGGGAGCTCTGTAGTAAATAAAAATTGTATGGGAGAGTTTAGCCATATCTTCCATCTAGGCTTTTGGGAAAACATTACTTAAAATGCTGGTCAACTAGGATGACATTTGACTTTACTGCATATAAAGATGTGAAAATTTCTCAGTCTCCATTCCAATGCATTTATCTGAATCTCATCTACATTTTACTCATTGTTGTTTCATACTGAGCTCCATGCATGTGTGTGTTGTTTTCACATGTATCTGGAAGTTGAGTCATGGCAACTGGACTTCTTCTTCTTCTTTTGAGAGAGATTGAAATGTTTCACTGCTCATCCAAACAGTTTCATCAGTCTGAAGAAAGCTAGTTGCGAGTCCTCCACTTTATAATTCACTTTGAACTCTTGTCACCCTGGTCTGAATTAGGCTCATAAGATGAACAATGGCCTGAATAGGCTCGTTAGGGAGATAACAGTCTCAATGGCCTTAAGGTGAACAATGGCCTAAAGTGCTGAAACCCATAAAGTATGGGTCATTAGCTATGCCCTTGGTGGTGAAGGCGTGAAGTATTTTTGTCTAGGCATTGTTGAAATCACAGCCTGATAAGTGGCAGAGAGACTGTACCTGAGCCCCCCCTCCCACATTTGTTGAGAGAGAGGTTTTCAATGCTACCATGAATGGCTTCCCTGACCCATCTCTCAAACAACCTATCTTCTCTGTTGAATATGCATACATCCTCATCTTTGAATGAGTGCCCTTTGTCCTTCAAGTGGAGGTGTATTGCTGATTCTGGTCCTGAGCTGTTACTCCTCCTGTGTTGGGCCATCTGTCTGTTTAATGTCTATTTAGTTTCTCCAATGTAGAGGTCTGCACATTCCTCACTGCATTGGACTGTATATGCTATATTGCCCCTTTTGTGTTTTGTGCTACACACAATACACCAGCAAATTTGGAAAACCCAGCAGTGGCCAGAGGACTGGAAAAGATCAGTCTACTTTCCAATCCCAAAGAAGAGCAGTGCCAAAGAATGCTCCAACTATCACACAATTGCACTCATTTCACATACTAGCAAGGTCATGCTCAAAATTCTACAAGGGAGGCTTCAGCAGTATGTGGACAGAGAACTCCCAGAAGTGCAAGCTGGATTTTGAAGGGGCAGAGGAACTTGAAATCAAATTGCCAATATCCACTGGATTATGGAGAAAGCCAGAGAGTTCCAGAAAAACATCTACATCTGCTTCATTGACTATGCCAAAGCCTTTGACTGTGTGGACCACAACAAACTATGGCAAGTCCTTAAAGGAATGGGAGTGTCCGACCACCTCATCTGTCTCCTAAGAAATCTATATGTGGGACAAGCAGCAACCGTCAGAACTGGATATGGAACAACTGACTGGTTTAGAATTGGGAAAGGAGTGTGACAAGGCTGTATACTGTCACCTTGCCTATTTAACTTATATGCAGAGTACATCATGAGAAAGGCAGGTCTGGATGAATCACAAGCCGGAATTAAGACTGCCGGAAGAAATATCAACAACCTCAGATACGCAGATGATACTACTCTGATAGCACAAAGTGAGGAGGAATTAAAGAACCTCTTAATGAGGGTGAAAGAGGAGAGTGAAAAAATGGGCTGAAGTTCAACATCAAAAAAACTAAGATCATGGCCACCAGTCTCATCACCTCCTGGCAAATAGAAGGGGAAGACATGGAGGCAATGACAGAGTTTATTTTCTTGGGCTCCTTGATCACTGCTGATGGCAACTGCAGCAATGAAATTTAAAGACGCCTGCTTCTTGGGAGGAAAGCAATGGCAAACCTAGATAGCATCCTAAAGAGCAGAGACTTCAGTTTGCCAACTAAGGTCAGGATAGTCAAAGCTATGGTTTTTCCAGTAGTGATGTATGGAAGTGAAAGCTGGGCTATAAAGAAGGCTGATGGAAGCCGCAGAATTGATGCTCTTGAGCTGTAGTGCTGGAGGAGAGTCTTGAGAGTCCCCTGGACTGCAAGGAGATCAAACCTATCCATCCTGAAAGAAATCAACCCTGGATGTTCTCTGGAAGGACAGATTTTGAAGCTGAGGCTCCAGTACTTTGGCCACCTCATGAGGCGAGAGGAGTCCTTGGAAAAGTCCCTGATGCTGGGAAAGATGGAAGACAAAAGGAAAAGAGGATGGCAGAGAATGAGATGGCTGGGTGTTGTTATTGATGGAACCATCATAAATTTGATGATACTCTGGGAGGCAATGGAAGACAGAAGGGCCTGGCATGCTCTGGTCCATGGGGTCACAAAGAGTCGGACATGACTAAACGACTAAACAACAGATTCATTGACTCAAGCATATTTGCATGCATTTTTAATTGTGCACATTCTTTGGCGTTTGCATCTTAAAATGTTTTGCACTTCAGTTCTTATATTAATGAGATTTCTGAATTATCAACATTTTTACCAAGCTTCAGTTCCCAGGATGCTCAAAAGGAACAATGACAACAAAATTCATTCAGAATTAAAACACACTGTTACTATTCATACCAGTATTTACAAGTTATCAAATCATGCCAAGTAAAGATTGATCTGTTCAATAGTTTGAATATCTCTCCTATGTAAAAATGCTAAGGATTATAAATCATTGATAGGACACTGATGCAATATATCTTGATTTAATATAAAGTTCATGTTTAATTATTGCTGAAGTGGTTACACAGATACTGTTAATGATGATTGCTCTCTTACATTCTGCTTGTTGAATCAGTTTGCTTTCTGTAATTTAAGTACAGAACATTAGTTCAAGTATCACAGAGATTTTTTTTTTACTTTGCAAGGAGAAGTATAATGCAAATTAAGATTCCAGTAGAGCCTCCAGATTCTATCAAGATCTACAAGTGTCCTACCAACTGCTCTTGACAGCTGTTCCAGCCTGTTCATGCAGTGTCTATTTATTGTCTTTATGATCAAAAGTTATGGGTGGACTGAATTTAGTGGACATTAGTATATCATCATTTACAGCAGAAATAATCAACCTTCTCTAACCAGTATGAATTTGGCAGAAATATTTATAAGTCATCATCCAATGCTTACTACTTTTCATACTGTACTGTATTTCAGACAATAGAGAAGCAAAGAGAAAAATGAAGAGTAGTTTCGTGAATTAGCTAGTGTTTTGCTTTTGACATTCATGTGAAAAGACATTTGATATGAATTGTCCACTTCAATCTCACCCTTAAGTGACTAAGAATCTGGAGGATGGACAGGGAAGTGTTACACCCAATTATTCTCATTTTGACTGTTGTGGAGTCTGATGGGCACTACAGTCTCCAAAATGGATTCTTCTATTTGATAGTGGGTTCAGTCAAATCAAGCTCACAAAAATAGCAGAGATATATTATGATGTGTTTGCTGGTTATGTGAGAGAGAAAGAGATGGAGAGAGTCGTTCTATGCAATCTATATAACTATGCGTAAGTAGTTGTGCCGAATGGAAACTTAGATATGATCTCAGTTACAAAGACTAATATCTTTCTGCTTACACTAAGAAAAGTTGATCTGATAAAAGTCACATCAAACATGAAACCAAGACAAACTTTACCTGAGATGACCTAGAGTGAAAAGCTATACTCAGTGGGGCCTACCTTCAGGAAAATGGATGCAGATTAATAGTATTGTAATATTTTTAATGAGTAGCAAATTGGTTCCCTTCCAGCAGCATCAAATAGAGTTCAGTGATTTTTTCCAACAGATATAGACAGAAAAAAAATGCTAGATGAAAAATTGCTAAAAGATGTCTGGAATTTGAGTCATGGCTACTGGACTTCTTTTTTGAGAGATAGAAACGTTTCGCTGTTCATCCAAACAGCTTCACCGATGAAGCTGTTCGGATGAACAGCGAAACATTTCTATCTCTCAAAAAAGAAGTCCAGTAGCCATGACTCAACTTCCAGATAAACTCACCTGGATGACTGAGAATCTTCACAGACATATTGCTAAAAGATGCTTTCTCAGATATCCTATTGACACAAGATATACATATGAAATCTCTGCAATGAAGATATCTGTTATTGCTGTAATGCTGATGAGGTAGGGAAATAGTCACTGGGAAGATTCCTTGAGAACATGCTGGTAGCCTTTAGTGCCAGCAATAATTTCCTCTGTGTCTTAGCAAAAAATTATTGTGCCTTACAGTTCTTGCATGTGTCATACTGCAAGAAATGCCAGGGGCTAACTAGTTAATGAAGACTTGGTTATATGGCTCTGGCTCCTTTATTATTTGGTTGGCAAAAACAAAGTTGCAGAGAGAATATTGACTTAATTGAGGCTAACTGAAATATTGATATCTATGATACATCCTTCAGATTATGGTGGACTCCCACTGAGGACATTGGTTGATACCATAATGGTTTGATTGGGGCGCCTATAAATCTCATTAGGAAGGGGGGCCACTCACATTTTTTAGAAATATATTTCTCCAAGATGTTTTAGTATTTCCATGATCAAATATCTCTGTTTCAAAAGAGAACATATACCTCAGATTACGCCTCTTATCCACCATTTAAGAGTTTGATGGCTAATTAGTGCAATATTACTAATGCTTTTCCTTATATGATGTTTTATACCAAAGTTTTTTTTTGTTCAGTAATGTCTGAAGAAAGAGCCAGAATCATATTCGCCTTGCACATTTCTTCAGAAGGCTTGATATCTTCAATAGTCTTTTATAGAAATTAATGTCCTTGTTGACACCATATGGAAGATATTTCCAGCAAGTGTAAGACAAAGCTAATCTGATGGTCATTTCAGAGCTATTTCCCACCAAATCCTTTTAGTCAGTATTCAGTTGCTGGCCCCAGCTATTTATTGCTTGTTTGTTTATCACACTTCTAAGCTTCCCATCTGACCAATGGTCACTCTAGTGGTTCAACAGTAAACAATATGAACAAATAACAATAAAGCTATAATTCGAAAAATACAGTTAAACATTAAAAGTGTAATTAATTTTGAATCAGGTGGTGACTATAGATGTTAAGTATATAATCTCAGAGGGCTATTGATATGGTGTAAACAACAACAACAACAACCTTTATTATCAATGTACAACCTGTGTACAATGAAATTGACTGAGCCCCCCCCAACACCATCCCACTAAAAGCCGCTCAGTCTCATTTCACTCTGTGTGCTTACTGCACAACTTGCTGGCCCCACAAGTCTTTCACACATTATGATTTAGGAAGCCTGCCAAAATAGGAAAGCTTTCAAAGATTTCTTAAACATTTTCAGAAAAGGGTCCAGGTGAATTTAGGTGTTGGTTCATTTCAGAGCAGGAGAGGAACCACCGAGAAGGCCCAGTTCCTTGTTTCCTCTTTCCAGGCTTATCTCGTGGTTGACATCCTCAGCCATCCAGCCTGGGATGTGCGGGTAGGATGAGGAGTTCCTCTTAGAAGAAGGCATTCTGCCACATACTGAGTCCCCAAACTGTTTATGCCTTTATAGGTCTAAACCAGCTCCTTGAACCTGATATGGAAATGGGCCAGGGAACAGGTAAATATGCTGGTAGTGGTCAATTCCTCTTAGAGATGGGCACGACTTGAAAAAAATTTTTTTCGAGTTGTCGTTAGTCGGGCCGGTTCCGTTTCGGCTCGTTTCCATTTTTCGCGAAAATTTGCAAAAATTAGTCGGTTCGTTTTTTCGTTTTTTCGTTGTCGTTAGTACTGGTTTGGGGAGGGGGTAGCGGGCTCCTGGAGGGAGCTGCAGGAGTCAGCCAGAGCCACAAGTGACGGACTGGCAGACTCTTTGCACCCGAGGTGTCTCACGTACTTGCATGTAGTGCAATGCAAGTAGATCTGGCTTAGGGTTAAGACGGCTTAGCGCAACGGCTAGGGTTAGGCTAGTTACGGGTGAGGTTACGGTGAGTATTGGGGTGCATCTGGGTGCCTCTCTGACCCACTTAGAAGGACAGTGTACTGGCGTATGGGTTAGGCTTAGGGTTCGGGTTTGGGCTACGATTAGTAGGCTGTTTATGCCCGATTGGCACATCCCAGAAGTCTCTGTGGTCAACCTGGCCAAGTGGCCATGCGATTGGTGGAAAATTTGCATGGTCTACTCCCATGGGCGAGCCCATCATTGCGAATGCGCAGGTGTAAAAAAATAAAATAAAATAAAATGAAATAAAATCAACGGAGACTTTTTTTGCAAGAAAAACCCACTGCTGCTACTGTAAAAATTCAAGCATTTAAAATAGCTAATTTCTGCATGTTTCTGTGGTGCTTTGGTGGGGTTTTGGGCAACAATTTCAAAAAAAATATTGCGGTCGCCATTTTGGATCCCCCCCCACCGCATGGCAAATGGATGCGCCCTCCCAGCCTGGTACAGTCAGCAAAACCTGGCCATGCGATTGGTGGAATGGCTCCAAAACTTTGCATGGTCCACTCCCATGGGCGAGCCCATCATTGCAAATGTGCAGGTGTAAAAAAATAAAATAAAATAAAATAAAATAAAATCAACGGAGACTTTTTTTTGCAAGAAAAACCCACTGCTGCTACTGTAAAAATTCAAGCATTTAAAATAGCTAATTTTCGCATGTTTCTGTGGTGCTTTGGTGGGGTTTTGGGCAACGATTTCAAAAAAAAATATTGCGGTCGCCATTTTGGATCCCCCGCACTGCATGGCAAATGGATGCGCCCTCCCAGCCTGGTACCAGCAGCGCAGCAGTAGCAATAGCCAAGGAGAGGGGGGCGGGGAAACACCCCGCCCAAATAAAACACCCTTCTGGCCTGGTAGGTGCCCTCAGACAGTTTTTGCCTACTTTTAGGGCCGGGAATCGGGTTTTTTTTTAACTTTTAAAAACTTTTTTTCTGTGCCGCTTGGCATTGCGCGATGCAAGTAACGAGCACGACGAATCAGACCAAATTGTTCGTTCGTCGGTTCGAGCTCGAAGTCTGGGGCAGTGATTCCCGTTACCGTTTCCGTAGAGTAACGGAAACGAGTAACGGAAACGGAAACGGGAATACCGCTAAGTCGTGCCCATCTCTAATTCCTCTAACTCATCTGGCCACTGTATTTTGGACGTGCTGAAGTCTCCAGATCAGTCGCAAGTAGAGATGGGCACGACTTGAAAAAAAACTTTTTTGAGTTGTCGTTAGTCGGGCCAGTCCCATTTCGCGTCGTTTCCGGTTTTTGCGAAAATTCGCAAAAATTAGTCGGTTCGTTTTTTCATTTTTTCGTTGTCGTTAGTACTGGTTTTTTGGGGGGGAGCGGGCTCCTGGAGGCACCTCTGTGGGGTGGGTGCCTCCTCTGGCCCGCTATAAAGGGAAGGTGGGCTCCTGGAGGCACCTCTGTGGGGTGGGTGCCTCCTCTGGCCCGCTATAAAGGGAAAGTGGGCTCCTGGAGGCACCCGTGGGTGCCTCCTGCCACTAGGAAGGGGAAGCAGGCTCCAAGAGAGACCCCTCTACATGGGGGTCTCCCTTCCTCACCTGCTGCTGCTGCAAAATGCTATGCAATAGCCATATGGATATTGCATAACATAATGTGCAGACGTGAGACCAGTGTGAGAGTGATAGGGTCATACCCGCCCTTCACAAGGCTCCCGCACCACCATGTCTCACACAGAAGGGAATTGTACTTGCTGCGTGTAGTGCAATGCAAGCAAGTAGATCTGGCTTTAAGGTGGCTTAGTGCAAGAGCTAGGGTTAGGCTAGTGACGGGTAAGGTTACGGTGGGCTAGTGGGTTGCACCTCTGGGTGCCTCTCTGACCCACTAAGAAGACAGTCTGTGACGTATGGGTACGGAGTCAAGGGTTAGGGTTAGGGCTAGGGCAGGTTTTAGGAGGCTTTTTGGCACATCCCAGAAGTCTCCATGGCCAAGTGGCCATGTGACTGGTGGGATGGCTCCAAAAATTTGCATGGTTGTCCACTCCCACATGGCTGGCCACTTGGCCAGCCCATCATTGCGCAGGTGTAAATAAAATAAAATAAAATAAAATCAATGGAGGACAGAGGAGGAGAGGAGAGACATTTTGTTGCAAGAAAAAACCCACTGCTACTGTGAAAAATCTGGCAGTTTATAAATTTCCGCGTGTTTCTGTTGTGCTTGTGTGTTTTTGGACCACGATTTCAAAAACAATATTGCGTTTGCCGCCCCATTTTGGATCCCCCTCCCGCACCGCATGGCATGGCGATGGCGACTCGCGAGTCCGGCTGCCCAGGACGGGGGGGAGGCGGGACCCCCCCTCCAGAAACCACCCCTCCGGTAGGTGCCCTGCGCCCTTAGTCAAGCAGGCATTTTTCCGCCTGCTTTTTTGGCCCGGGAATGGGTGGGGGGAGAGTTTAAAAGTTTTTTCCTGTGCCGTCCGTGCCGCTTGCTTGCGCTTTAATTGCGGCGGCCGGCGGCGAGACTGGGCTTTTTGCTGGCTGCGAGCCTGCGGCGAGTCCCACAGAGCAGCCCACTAGGAAGGGGGATGGGGGGGAGGCCGGGGACCTCCAGAAACAACCCCTCTGGTAGGTGCCCTGAGGCACGGCAGGCATTTTCCCGCCTGCTTTTTGGCCGGGAACCGGGTTTTTTTAACTTTTAAAAACTTTTTTTCTGTGCCGCGTGTGGCATCGCGCGATCCCGCGATGCAAGGAACGAGCACGACAAATCAGACCAAAATTTCCGGAAACGGAAACGGAAATGCCGCTAAGTCGTGCCCAAATCTAGTCTCAAGGATAGCTCCACATAGAGCACATTGCAGTAATCTATTTTTGAGAAAAGCAAAGCATGGACCAACTTGATGAGACGCCTGCTGTTAGGGTGGAAATGCTGCTATGCAATCCGCTTAAGGTCAAAAGTAGAGAAGACCCATTGATTCAATGAGATTTACCTAGTTGTTAATTTACCATTAATCTGTAGATCACTTAATAGACTTTGAAACAAAGTAGGAAGATTAAAGAACAATAAAGACAAATGGGACTTCTTGGATGCTTGATACTGCAATTATTTTGTGACTGGAGAAATTCAACTAATGCAGCACTTGCAGAATGAGCGTGAAATTTATGCCCCACCACATTTACAGAAGAAGATCTAGCAAATGGACAACATGACTGAGGTAGATTACTTCTGGAAAAAATAGTCTCAATTTAACATCTGGTTTTATTTTTACCTATACTGTACTTACATACATCCATAATTTGAAATTGTGCAATGTTTGGATATAAAGAAAGGCCATTCAACACTTGATTCATTTGGTCTACTCTTAGATGGCACTAGCATATATAATACATTGACCTTTATTTGTAAGACATAATTTTTTTGCATACACTAATATTCAACTAAGTATTGCATTGAATACATTTGTGAATATTTATCAGACCAAGACTATTTGTGCATTTTTAAGGCAATCCAGAGACTCTTTGCTCACATTCCTCATTTTTAATCCAGCATTCATAGATCTCTCAGAGCTGAACTCAACATTTACATGGTTAAAACTGTTAAAATCAAAAAGATATTGTGTGATTCAAAATGAAGGGAAAAGGTAACCAAAGGTATTAGTACTTTATAAAGAAGATGCTAAGCAGGCACCAAAAATTGAGCCATGCAGCTACAATTTCCAAAGAAGTCAAGTCACTGGGTATCTCTGAGCCCAGGCTGAAACAACCACTTGCCACATTTTTAAATGTTGCAGTACAAAGTAGGGGACTTCCATTGTTGTAACATATAGTATTGACTTTGCATTATTGAATACATTGTGTGTGTGTGTGTGTGTGTGTGTGTGTGTGTGTGTGTGTGTGTTTTAAAATATTGCTAGAACCAAGCATGATGAAGTGTGATCACATGTGCACACAGATGACTTTTTCCCTGCATTGATGGTGCATGATTCAGTTCTCTGCTTCTCTCCTGCATTTTACTTTTAATTTTTCCTGATGGTATTGTGCTGTCATAATCAAAATTACTAATAGGTATCTCCTGCATTCCTATTTCTTGTGTTCTTTTGGCTGAAGGCAGGCAAATAATTCTGCCAAAAATAATTTCTAACTGTTGGTCCCCCCCTTCCCCCCCCCACTCAGATTTCTGGAATAACACAAAACAGCAGCATAGATCCAGGCAAGGATTCAACTGAAGTATCTCCAAAAGGGCAGAGAGTGGCTCAGATACCAACCTGAGTCAGAGAGAAATCGTGCACTCCCATTTCAAACTTCTTTGTTTTATTCAACAAAATAAGTACTGTATGGCTTTGAATAGTTGCAAGCTGTAATTCTGTGGTACATAGGAATGGTGTCTACAGAGTCATAGGATTTTTCAAATCTCTACTTCCAAGGTTATAATTAGAGATGGGCACAAATCAAAAAATGGCATTTCGTTTGTCGTTTGTCGTTTGGAGGGTCCATTTCGGTTCGTTTCCGTTTTTTGTGATTTTTTTGCAAAAAAATCATTTTTGTTTTCGCTTGTTTCGTTACCATTTCGTTACCATTTATTTCATTTTTTGTGATTTTTTTTTAGGATTTTAAGCAATTCACTCATATTGCAGAAACGGAAACGAAATGCACGACAAAATTTCCGGTGTTTCTGTTCATTTCGTTTCATTTTAGAGACAAAATTTGTTTGTCGTTTCGTTATGTAATGAAATGAAAAAACAAAAACGGAAACAAAAAATTGTTCGTTTCGTGCCCATCTCTAGTTATCTAGTTATAATGAGAGCTATGTGCTTGAAGAGAAAGGTCTGAACTCTGGTGCCACTTCCTAGATCAAACTAGCCAAGGGTGGGTGAACTGAGTGATCATATTGAGTGTTGGTCAGAATCCTCTTGAGGAAATGTGGAGAGGAAGGGCAATCAGGCAACTGCTTTCCTCCCTCCAGCAAGTGGTCCTTTGTGCAGCTATCATGCTTTGAGAAATGGGTTATGTGGTGAGTTTACTAAACATATAGAGTATGTGAGCCCTTCACATGTTGAACATTGTTCTGGAAGTGTATTGAAATAAATGGGAATTCCCAAGAGCCACTGAGCAGGAGGATACTGAAGGAAATCAGATGAAATATTGTATGAGTTGAACCTGATAAAGTGATATTTTTCTTGAGCTTTTTTGCTGCCATGTTCTGTCCTTAGCAGAGGGATGTTTCTGATCCTAAAAGATACCAGTGGGAGAAAACTATGGCAGCTACTTTTATATATATACTTCCTTGAAGGCCATGCATGAAATTTCTGAACAATGCTGACAAATATCTTTAAAGCCAAGGTGAAGAGAGCAGACACAAAGGATGCTTTTGTGATGCCTTCAGTACAGTGCCTTCTTTCTGCACCCTTCACCTTCACAACTGCATAACAATGTCATTGAAAAGAATGGCCTTCTAGAAAGCACTTAACTATGGAAGAACCAATGGGTGGCATTTCCCTTTCATGATAAGGCAAAAGTCATACCTCGGATTCATCTGTACCCTCAAGTTTGATAATGTTCTAAAAATATGAGCCTAATTTGATTGCAGAATATACTACAGTAACAGAGTGAATCAAAGGATCTCCCCTTTGTAGTTTCTCCCCATTGCTTTCATATAGTTAAGAATATCTCTTCTTAGAAGTGGTGAGTTCTAATAACAGAGCTGCTGCTTTAATCTGAAGATCATGGGGGGACAGTAGATAATTTGGATAATTGAAACTGAACTATATATTGAATTACTTTCCATTTTAAAATGAAGGCAGCTTCAAATTCAGTGTGCTTTTTGGATAATAAATTTAAAACTATTCTCCTCTGGTAGCAGTCTGTTGAACCAAGGGTAACTGCAGTTATTCATTTTCCCTTTTACACAAATTATTTATTTAAAATATAATAAAGAGGAAAAGGGAAAGTGCCATAATTTCTGTAACTGTAACTTGTGTATTTTATAGTTCCCAGTTTTTCTCCATTCCCTGCATATGGGGCAGGAAACCTTGGGATGTGGGGTTAAGAGGCAGTATTAGCACCTGAAATCACATTAACTGCTGGGTTGCAGTTCCAGGCCTCAGGAGTCTGGTAGTAAATGAAATCAAGAAGCAAAAGCAACCCTTCTGCATACACTGTTTTGTTTTTGTATTTAATTGGTTTTTTTTAATGATGGTGTGCAGAGTGTGGAATCTTTCTTGATATTTGTGGCATGAGCTACACGTTCCATTAGCTTCTGGAAATATAGTACAGCTTCAAATCAAATTAAACTTGATCATTATTAAATCAAATGATACTTGGCCATTGTTTTAAAGTTAAAGGGAGTTTTTTTTTAAACTGAATCCTGGTGTTGCACCCTTCACCTTCACAACTGCATAACAATGTCATTCCAAAAAAAATGGCCTTCTAGAAAGCACTTAACTATGGAAGAGCTAATGGATGGCATTTCCCTTTCCACTGGAATTTGAGGAATTTGTGGGAATATCCTCTTTGTGAAGGGCAGATCTGTCCTTGTTTGTTGACAGGGAAGTCATCTCTTTATGCAGATCAAAGGCCAGAGAATTGTGCTAAGCAAATATCACATTCAGCAAATCTGCCCGGTTTTAGCACTCACTAATTATGTTAAAAGATGTGGTGATGTTGATGGGTGCCTTTTTCAGCATGAGGGTGGAGTTCCCCTGACCAAATACCAATTTTGCGGCCCCAGGATTTAAGGCTGGCATTTTGGCACCCACTCATTTCGAATTGGAGCTGCTTCCACAGGAGTGGCCACGGGCTTTAACACTGCCAACATTGAACAGATTGGGTAATGGAGGTCATGCAGATATCGGGAGTATGTCAGTCCTTTGCTGGAATGTTAGGCTGGGCTGGCCTTGTTTGTTTTCTTTTCATTATAGGTGTGTTACCTACTGCCCAGGCCAGAGTTATCATCTGTGGACATATTTACATCTTCTGAGCTGCACGGTTTGCAGCACGCTCCAGATGGGGTTTACAGCTGGGCCTAGGTGCACAAGCGGTTTTTGACAGGAGAGGCCAGAGGGGCATGCTTTGGGCTGGTTTTGTTGAACTGGCATCTCAGGGTTCTCCTACCACGCAGATGGCTATTATAGTGGTGCACCTTGCCGGTAACAATTTGACCCATATTGTTGATCCTCAAAATCTTGGCAGATTTAAGGTTTTTGAAGAAATGATGACCAGAGACTAGGTTGGTTTGTACTGCCATCGTTCCAAGGGGATTATGGTCACATGCTCGTAATCCTGTAAAAGTTGATAAGGCCAGGAAGAAAGTGAATAAGGAAGTTGCCAGGGCTATGTGAGAGGGGCTGTGGGCTGTAATTGACCACCCCAGCATGTTGCTGAGCTCCTCAGAGCTTTATAGATCAGATGGCATTCATCTTTCAGATTAAGGGCTGGATACTTCCTTGAGGGACCTGCAAGGGGGCCTTGGGACTGAGCTCCTAGGTCTGGTGGTGGTGGTGGTGGTGGTGGTGGTGGTGGTGGGAAAGGGTCATACAGTACAGCCCCCTTTCCATGGCGGGTAATTCAACAGGTAACAGATTAAAATCTCATTGCCAGAATGGATTTCAGTTAGCATGTAGCCCTCGGATAGAATGAAGTATTATAGGCAAATAGAGAGGGGAAGACAGCCTGTTAAAAGGACAGTTAAGTGATGAAGTGAGGGCTGCATTTAATTAATTTTCACATTAGAACCAGGAAGATGCTGAACAGGTGGTCAGCATCTTTTGGATTTATTAAATGTTTTAAATTCCATGGGGCTGAAAAGTAATTATTTAAAAGCCCTTACCTGGCTGCACTACATTCACCCCCCCCCCTTAATGGAAGTCAGCTTTAGCGTTTTAAGTTAGAGAAATTTTTTATCAATAAAACGGTGGCCCTTATTTTACCCATATAAAATCTGTGTCATGTATTTTATTATGGGCTGGGTGGGCAAAGTATAGATGGTTTCTAATATCAACCTTTTACAACTCCGATTCCTCTCTTTTTTATTTAAAGGTGAGTGGAAATGTTTTTGAAAACATGCAGATCACATTTTTATAGAACCTATATGCCTTTCCCCCTAAGGTTTCCTACCTGAAGGAAATGATTTTGAAACTGGAAATTAATTTTCAAGTCTGCATTCTGTAGTCTGGGCATGGCAACATTAGTCTACCTGAGAGGTTAATATGTATACATGTTTCTCTATTGCATATACTGCACTCACTCATTCCTATACTCCACCATTTCACAATTTTTCAAAATCTTTTCATACAGAACATCTGCAGGCACATCCCAGATCTTCTTGGTTTTGCCCTTCACCCTGACACCATATTACAGGCCATGGGATCATCTTCTGGGATCTTATAGCACTGGGCATTTCTACATGCAGGGAATCACTATTTGAATTTGTGTGTAGTATACATACACTTAAACTTCCATTTAAAAAACAGGAAATTCAATTATTAAATAAAAACATCTCTGTTTTATGAATGTGGGATGCTGTGCTTCTGTATCCATGATTCGAAATAATGGGAAATTGTCTGATATTGCTGCACAATATAGTGACTGCATTACAAACAAGAAAAAAAATCAAACTTACATTAAAAAGGACATCCTGAATATTGATGCCATCATTGTCAGCAGTCAAGATGGTCTACACAGGATACCCTCTTTGGCTTTTTGAAGATTTCAGTTCATACTAGAGGGACTGTAATTTAACATGTATAGAGATGATTTTACTGTGCTTTTTTGTCTGACACTGTGCTGTGAGAATACAATGAGCCTCTTCCCCCAAGATGCGCTATAGGAAGATTTATGTTGCAAACAGAATTCCCTGAATGATACAGTATTTTGTGGAATTTAGCAATTGCTTCCCCAATGGAGTAACCAGCTGGCTTCTCTGGAGAAATAATGTGGTGCACAACTCCCTGCCCTTTAGCTGCATGTGGTAATTGTTCATTTCTATTTCTAAAACCCTCTGCAATAATCAAGGGGTTCCTTGGAGAGCAGACTGGCATGTAAAGAATTCCCTGAGGTCCAGGGATTTTGAAGTTCAGTTCTGTGAATGTTATTTGCCAAAGAGAAATGCATTGATAGAAAAAAAGATAACTGTGGCAACAATGCAGCCAAAATGCAACCTGATGTCAATTTCATCCATTTTATTGGTAGAATTAAGCATGGTTTTTCTTTGGAATCAATAGAATGCAGATATGCTGAATTTTAACTAGATCCTCCTCTGCTATTGAGGCTGTTGATAGAGGTGGGCATGAAACAGAAAACCCATGGTTCGGGTTCGTCTGCTTTGGGCCCACCCTTGGTTCGGTTTGGGTTCGGGTTTGTACGATTTTTAAAAAAAAAATCATATGAACACAAACCAATCCGAACTGGTTCGGGTCCTTACCAGGCGGCAGTGATGGTGGCAGCCAATCCTGGCACCTGCAGCAGGGGCTTTTTGAGGCACTGGCTTAGGGCCAGCACCTCTTCCCCCCCCCCCCCAAGTGTCAACCGCACAGACCCTGGGGCCGGGTCGGTGCTTCTTTTATTTTTTTATTTTTTTTCTTGAATTTGGAATGCCGACCTGGCCACCCCCGGGGTTGGGTCGGCGCTCCTTTTTTATTATTGTATTGTATTGTATTGTATTGTATTGTATTGTATTTTTTTACTGCCAACCATATGGCCCACCTACCAGCTGTAGCGCAGGCTGGTTGGCTTTGTTTGTTTGTTTGTTTGTTTTTTCTTTTGGCCCATGGGCCAGTTCAGTGGCCCGCGGGTCAGGTCTGGTACTCATGGGCCCAGGCCCACATGCTGGATCTTTTTTTTCCTTTTGGCCTGCAGGCCAGTTCAGTGGCCCGTAGGCCAGTTTGGCAACCCGCAGGTCAGGTCCAGTGCTCACAGGCCAGTACCGGATTGGTTTTTAAAATTTATTTTTATTTTATTTTTTTATTTTTATTTTATATCTTTACTGCTGACCACATGGCCCACCTACCAGCTGTTGTGCGGGCCATTGGCTTTTTAAAAAAAAAATTCTGGAGCCCAGCAGGAGGACCGGACCAGATCACTACCAGTCCAAGTAGGAGACACCGGCAGTACAAAAAAAAAAAAAAAAAACTGAAACGAAACAGAAATTTCCATTTTGTTTCATTTGATTTTTCTTAGAGGGAGCAGTTTGATATTCATTTTGTTAGGTAACAAAATGAATAACAAATACTGAAATGAACCAAAAGTTCATTTCGTGCCCATCTCTAGTTGTTGACCTTTCAAAAAAAAAAAGGAATGACAAATGCAGTACAATACAAGCAAACATGTGACTCTTTTTTTTACTTTAATAGTTGTAAATACACATTACAGAATCACATTTGCTGTGAAATGAATTGTCTCGTCTTCAACAGTTTTCCTGAACCATTATTCTTTTGCTAATTATTTCCTTTAAAATTGCTTTACATTTATCAAAATAAAATCAGCAGCTGCTTCATGCTAAATGTAGACACTAGCACCAGGGATAATCTAAGAGCATGAAGTATAATCTGACTTTCTCGTTTCTTCAATAAGTGGAAGATAACGGAGCTTAAAATGTAAACTTTATCTTAATTCTGCTAATTTGGATCTTCTTAATCCCTTTTTATGTCATTTACATTAACACAGCTCTTTTCAATTAGAGCTTGTGTTTTCCTGTTCTTCTGCTATCATTCACATATATCATCCTGGTAATATTAATGTGTGTGTGTGTGTGTGTGTGTGTGTTTATGAGAGCATTTGAATAGTCTCCTTATTCACAGAGATTTATATGTTTCTGAGATGCTCAAACCATTCTCTTTGAACTGGCATTTGATTGGTTGGTTCGTTAGGGCATGATCTCTAGAACATACATTAGGAATAACTGGAAAATAGCTCTAGTTCCTACATTTTGTATTGTATGGAACACACAGAAGAAGCTCTGATCAGTTATTACTGAAAGCAGTATGCTTAATTATACAAGTGGAGGGGAGGTCGCCAGTTCTCCCCCTCATTATTTGTCACTCTCCTGTACACGAAAGGCAATAAATAACAGAAGTTCTCAACTTCAGACACATCTCTCTTCATGTATATGAAAGTGACATAACCTGAAACCAAAGAGCAGAGGCAGAGGCTTCCTCTCTACCCATGATAAATATACTTGACCTTTTAAAGGGTGAATCATAGAATGCAGAATAATGGAGCTGAATGGGGCCTATAATACCATTGAGCCCAACCCTGTGCTAATTGCAGGAATCCAGGTTAGAGTATATATGACAGATGGCTGTCAAAAATTCTCTTGAATATCTCCAGTGTTAGACAGCTCTTCTGTCTTACAATGCTCCTCTCCTACAGAATATCTCAGTCTATGTAAGTACAGAGAGAAATGTTGACTAGGACCAGTCAGCCACAGATTGTGCAACCAAAAGATAAGATTTAAGAAAAGCTTATTAGGACTTGTCAAAGATGTGTGATGCCATCAGCTTGAAAGGGCAAATCTACTAGGAAAAAGAAGGCAGAATTTCATACAGAAGGAGGGGAGAGACTTCACATTCATGTCAAATGGAGGTCACTTGATAAAGGAAAACTAATAGAACCCAATTTTTCCAGGACACTCTCTTTAAGGAGTCAGAACTTTTCAGATTTCAAGGGCATCCTATTGGAAAGCTAGGAAATGATCTGTCTTTCATGTCCCCCGCCCAATCCATTCCTATTTCCAAAATGCACATTAGAGATGGGCACGGAATGAACATTTTTTTGTTTTCGTTTTTCAGTTTTTGTTTCATTACACAATGAAATGACAAACGAAATTTGCCCCTAAAATGAAACGAAACAAACAGAAACACGGGGATTTTTGTCATGCATTTCGTTTCCGTTACAGCAATGAAGTGAGCTGCTTCAAATGCTAAAAAAATCACTTAAAATTGGAATAAATGTTAACAAAACGGTAACAAAATGGTAACGAAATGAAAACAATTTTTTGCAAAAAATTCACGAAAAACAGAAACGAACCGAAACAGACCTCTAAATGACAAACGACAAACGAAACTCCATTTTTCTATTCGTGCCCATCTCTAATGCACATATCTAATTTGCCACATCCATTCTAACAAGGTCTGGTTAAGTTAGAGTTCTGATATGTTATGTTTCAGACAAAAAAAAAGCTGCTGGTTCCCATATTAGAATTGCAGTGTTGTATTATTTTCTTGAAAGGCAGTTAGCCTCACCTTAGAATTTGATGGCACAGAACACAGGCTACAATCTCTGGTCCTTCTCTAGAAATGTTCAGTTATTCCTTGACTGCTAATGGAAGACACGAAAATGTGGACTTAAGGAATAGGATGGCTCTCATGCTTGCTCCCTAGCGTATTGTTATGTCACTTTTACTTTTCTAAAATGAGAAGCACAGTGGGGTGCAATGCATCTGGAGGTCATTAAAATGAAGCTTGGTAATTTCTAAGCACAAAGATGGTAATAAGATTGACTTTGTTATGTGCAGAATATGCCTTGTAATTGCCCAGTTACTGCAGATGGATTTCCAGAAAGTCAAAAGTGTTTTAGCCTTTGTGCAGCAAGGAAGGGTGGAAGATATGTGCTAACAATCTGACATCCATAAATGGTGACTGTAATCACAATATTGCTGTCTTTTCTGAAACACAGAGTACTTAGATGATGTGTTTCATTGTTAGCAAATCTCACTATTCACTTCTTGCTGGATGCATCTATGTCCAATGGACAGCCAAGGGACTTCTTCCTGGGAAACTTATGTTCTGTTGATTGCTCAGCCCTAAAACTTCAGTTGACTGCTTTTCAGAGATGATTCATTGGTAGTTTCAAGGTACACTTATGTTTCATGGGATTTGTAAGCATGCAGGTGGACACGAAATAAAACCTGAAGAGAAAAAAACCTCAGCAGCTGGCAAGTGAGAAAAAAATAGAAAGGTTTTTCATATCTGGTTATTAATATATTATTTTATGAACCCTATTGGTGCTATTACATTTCTCAGCTTTCCCCCCCCAAAATAAACATCTCTTTTTCTTTTTTCCTTCTTTCTTGCAGCCACAACATATGAGGTAAATGCTCAGATGCTTGTGTGTGTTTCTGCTTCTGCTTGCCTTCCTGCCTCTGAATGTAGACTAACCCCATCCTACCAAGCCCTCCTACTGTGAGTGACCTTCCTTTCTCTGTGAGTGTCTCACTCTCCTGCATGCAGATGCAAACACAAAGAACTCCTTCAGCCAAGGTTCATTAACCCTTTTCTGTCTGAGGTGTGGAACCAGAAGGCAGACACCTTATCCCCCCCTCCCCCAATTCATAGAAACACACCCACTGCTAGCCACTGTCCCAGGACAGGACGGTCATGGCCTCGTTAGGCTTCACCTTCAAGGACTCACTTGCTGGAAAGACAACTTCATGTGGAGAGGAGGGAGGGAGGACCCATTAGGCCGTCCCAGCTTTGGCCAGTCCGGACCCGGGGCTGCATTGCCCACCCCAGGATGAGGGGCAAGACAGGACAGGGGTCTCGCGAATCTTAGGTGGGGGCAGGGCATGGCCCCCCCTTCTTATACCTACCCCACACCCACAGCCCTTCTTTCATTGTGCCAGTCTCGCAGCTGTCTAGCTCATGCTACAGGGAGATGGGGAAGGGTGACCGTGGCAGTGGCAGTGAGAGAAGGAACAGCCTTGCCCCCTGCCATTGAGTCCACTCTGTCAGCCTGTCCTCAACCACCAGGTGTGGAAGAGCAGCCAAAGATGGCTTTATTACTTCCCCCTTTAAAAAAACAAACCACAACTTGAAAACAATTTGCCCAAATGTCTTCAAATTTGGCACAGATCAAGAACAGACTTTCTGATATGCCTGTGACAAATTTGTTGCCATCCAAGATCCAATGTCATAGTTATAATGTTTTGTTTGGGGGCACTCCTATTTTGGTTTGCTTACATGAATCAATCTACCTGCACACAAGATTGACTAGACTCAGCGTGACATTTCTAGATACTGCAATGTTTGATATTTCTGTGGATGGTGGGAGGGTCTCATTTTCGCTGGGCTTGAGGAGTGTGTTTTAATAAATCATCTCTATATAGTATGAAACATAATGTAGTTTTCTCATGGTGAAGTTGGCAAAACTGGCTTGTCATGAAATCCTTTGCTCTTTGATTCAAGTTAAAACATTGCCCTGGAAAAATGAAAGTCTCAGTGAGACTGTGCCCATCGATTTAAGTAACTGCAGGGCATGATCTTAAAGGTAATTTATTGGGAGTATATCCACGTTCTCCATTGTCTTTGAGGTGTGAAAGCTAAGCTGACAACTTTTGGCTTAAACAAGAGTCTGGCTAGGAGGGATTTCTTTTTATTTGGCAGTTCTTATTTTCTAGCAAGGTATGAAAATGTGTTTACAAGAGTGGCAAAGTGGAGGAAAGTCAAATTAATGTACACTAAGCTATTTATTTTGCTATTATGAACACACACACACACACACACAGAGAGAGAGAGAGAGAGAGAGAGAGAGAGAGAGAGAGAGAGAGAGAGAGAGAGAGAGAGACGGGGTGCATGTATCAAGTAATTTCCAGGGATTAATTTCAAACACTTTGATGTCAAAAATTATTGTTACCATTGGCTACAAATATTTTTCTGTTGAAGAAAGAATAATAATAGAAAAACAAGAGGAGGTTGTGCCTATTTAGAAATGAACCAGAAATGTGGTGCTGATACTTTGACTATTAGACCTGTATTTCAAACTCATCAGACCAGGTTGATTCTTCAGGCACACTCAGAGAGCTTTGGTATGGTGATTATTCTTTTAAGGCTACCAAAATGATGTGATTGCAACAGAATCACAAGTGGCAGGATTCCTTATCTATGCAAATCTTAAAAGTATAGCTGTCTTGTCATACAGGTAACTCATACACTTCAGTGATGGTGTCTAGAGATGGGCACGAAACAAACATTTTTTCGTTTCCGTTATTCGTTATTTGGTCCGTTACGTAATGAAACAACTAACGAAAATTGTGATGAAAATGGAACGAAACAAACAGAACCATGAAAATTGGGTTCGCTACATTTCGTTTTCGTTAATGGTGATGTGCAATGAAATGAGCTGTTTTAAATGTTAAAAAATGCCCTGGACATCCATAAAAACACAGCAATAATTATTTATACTGTTTGATAATACCTACCGGGGGGGGGGTTCCTTAAAATGTTCATTTATGTCTTTTCTCAGATCGCTGTATTTTTTTCCTTTAATGGGAGTTAGGGGACATCGACCCAAAATGGCTCCCAGATGCCTAATATTGATTTCTTGGGTATTAAAATGCCGTGGACATCCATGAAAATGCAGTGATAATGCGATAATTATTTGAAATTATTACCTACCAGGGGGTTGGGGTCCTTAAAACGTTTGTTTTTGTCTTCTCCCATCACAATGTATTTTTCTTTTCCCTTTAAGGATAACAAAATGGATGTCGCCACTCCAGCCACAATATGGAGGCAAGCCATGTGATGGGATCATGTAAATTCCTGGACAACTTCAACCAAAAGCATGCCCATGTTGCAGACTGGGCAGGTCTGGCAGCCACAGAGGGCATAAAAAGCTCTGGCAGCCCCCCTCCTCCTTGCAGTCTCCGGTAGGAGTTAGGGTGGGATTGCCGTCTCTGCGAGTCTAGCTTCAGTCCTGCAGCCTCCCTGTGTGTGTGTGTGTGAGTACCTCTCAGTGAGTACCCTCCCCTGCCATGCAGTGCAGTCACTCTGCGGCTGCCTTGCACCCTGGGCAATGCCCACCGCTGGCTTTGCAGCCTCCCTGCGAACCTAGTCTATACCGTGTCTCTGCCAGCATTATTTTTTTAGTGTTTTCCGTCTGGTCTGGGGCATTGGGGGATGCCCACGAACAGAAATGCTTTTAAAAATCTCACAAAAAGCGGGTAGAAACAAAAAATGAAAAACAAAAAACGAAAATGAAATTTTTCCAAAAAATTCACAAAAAATGGAAATGAAACGAAACGGACCTCTCAATGACAAACGACAAATGAAACGCCATTTTTTGATTCGTGCCCATCTCTAATGGTGTCATACATTCAGAATGATTTCAATGTGCCCTTCCATTCTAGTAAACATTATTAGTTCAATTCTATATAATGCATAGACTCTTCCTACTAACCAATGCTTTTACAGTACATATGTTGCAATATATAACTATATATATATTACTATGTATTATATAAATGATGAGGAAGAAGATGATATTTATTTGTGTCAGAGCACTGCAGTATACAGAAGAGATGCATTAATATTCACTTACAAGACTTCAGAAAAAGACATTAAAACATAAAATGAAGATGCATATAAAATACAACAATGGCTGATTATATAGTAAAATAAATTATTTCAATGATTATGGACTGAAACCATGCTACATCAATTGTAATGCACATTGCTGGACATGATGAATATTGTTACACATGTTTTGTAATTTGGTTTTCTCCATATTTGCATGTTGCTGCCTTTACATATGAATATTCCTATTTCTCTAAAAGTTCCCCTGGTCAGTTCCAGTTTTCTTAATAGGCTATTCCTAGTAGTGACTTCATGCTTGATGTCTAAACAATGCTTTACTACTACTACTACTACTACTACTACTACTACTACTACTACTACTACTACTACTACTACTATGATGTACTGTCAAGTAAATTCAGATATATGGCAACCCTCTATGGTGTGCTAGGTACAGAATACTCAGAAGTGGTTTACTGTTCCCTTCTTCTGGAGGGCATCCCAAGTCTAACAATTGCCAAGCCTTAACTGGGGAAAAGGAGGAAAGGGAAGTGTGCGATGGAGGTGATGCTTGATACTGCCTGCTTGGCAGTATCCGCATGCTGTGCGGTTTGCACAGGAGAGCCTTAACTGGAAAGGAGTCCCACCAAGAGGGCATGAGAAGGAGAGAACCTTCTTCCCCTCCCCCGCTGTTTCCCCAGGATCTGCTCCCCCCTTGCTGGGTAGGTGAGACACGGTTGGGGGGAGGAGAGGGGCACAAAAACTGACTTTGTCCCCAGGTGCTCCAAACTCTAGCTACGCCAGTGTTTCTGCCTTATGAATCTCAGTGTCCTGGATCAAAGCCCTGATCAGTCAGTGTACATGAAGAGATGCAGCAACCCCTAATTCACCACTAACTGGGTGAAGAGAATGGCATGGAAACCCATAATTTTAAAATGTAAGTGCTCAAACTCAGGGCCTTCTTGAAGGAATCTGTCAGTTTCAGTTGCCACCCATCTGAATTTTTACAGTCTCAAGTTCTTTCCATTATAAATATGAAACAATTTTTTTTAATTTGAGTAACCGACACATGACTGAAATTCTCTTTCACTCCTTGAAAAATAATAATCCCTTAACTAAGACTGTAGAGAATAAGAACATAACATAAGAAGAGCCATGCTGGATCAGGCCAAGGGCCCATCTAGTCCAACTTCATCTCACAGTGGCCCCACCAGATGTGTCTGGGAGTGCATGCGACTAGATATCGGTCTCCTGATAGCACTCCCCTGCATCTGGCCCTTGAAGTACCCTGGTTTTAAGCCTGGAGATGATACATCTCTCTCATGGTTTGTAACCTGTGATGGACTTTTCCTCCAGGAATCTGTCCAATCCCCTTTTGAAGGCATCCAGGCCAGATGCCATCACCACCTGCTGTGGCAGGGAGTTCCTGCATGGACTCTGATTTTGATTCCAATAGCAGATCAAAGAATCATTGAGGAGAGCAAAGATGTGCATCTATAGGAATGTACAAGAAACAATTTGTTATATTGATTTTAGTAACTTATTTACCCAACCTGCACTTTCCCTCAGACTTAACATGGCAACGTAGTCAGTTATAGTTACATGTCCATACATGACCAGTTTCGCAATACCTCCCATTAGAAGAGGGAAATGCACTGTCAGTAGAAAAGCATGCACATGCACAGCGTCTTCTACTGTATAATTCTCTAAAACGCACATAAAGACACCTTAGTCGAAGAGAACATGCACTCAACAATCTGTCTATTTGAAAAACACATCCAAAGTAGTGTGGGATAATTTCCTGTAAAAATTAGAATCTGCAGAGAACCAGCATGGAGTAGCATTTGCAGGCTGGAAAAGGAAGAAGTCCACAGAATGGGCTTGATAAATCTCCCTGGAGAAGTCCCCACCAGGCTTCAGATATACTCGTTTCCATGGTCCTATTAAATGTCTCAGGGGACACATCTCCAGACGACTGTGGCAGTGGCTGCAAAAGCATCCAGTAGCCAGTTCTTCAACCAGCAGGGGTTTCTCACCTGTGCTGCTATTGTTGTGTCTTGCAGCTTCTGGCTTCCAGTGACAGACACAAGAGCACAAGGGAAGGGAAGGTGTTTAAAAGTCTGTCTTCAGTCCTCAGGTGTTCCTGATGCATATTGCCATTCTGCTACTGGATCTCTGCCACTGCAGGTCTCAGAGGAAATAACCCTAGCATGTAAACAGCTGCTGTTCATCCCCCAATGAGCACTGAACCATTTCAAATCGGCTTGAATCTGGTTTACAGGCTAAGCAGAGCTGGTTTCTATCTATAACACTCATTTTAGGCTGTGAAGAATGTGATTTTCCTTAGCTCAGAATCTTGACTGTTTTTGTTAATACACTTTATGCTGTTTATTTAATGTGTGGCTTTCTAAAGTTCAAAAAAGCTGGAAAACTTACTGAGAAGGTATAAAAAGAAACAGACACCATGGCCATTTCAAAAGGAAAGGATTTCCTCAGGACTGCACATAACACAAGAAAAACAATTGACAACTAACAGAAGTGCAAATTGTGCACATTGCCAATTGCATACTCAACTTACTGCTTTTAAACTGCTTTGAAAAGAAAGAAAGAAAGAAAGAAAGAAAGAAAGAAAGAAAGAAAGGAAGGAAGGAAGGAAGGAAGGAAGGAAGGAAGGAAGGAAGGAAGGAAGGAAGGAAGGAAGGAAGGGAGAAAGAAAGAAAGCCTTAGCAACTTTTTCCAAATGTCTGTCTGTATCAATGTAGAGCCCCCCAAATATAACAAAAGGGTATATTTGGAAGTTGAGTTATGTTAACTGGACTTCTTTTCTTGTGAGGTCAGGGAGCTGAAACTGGATACAGATGAAACCATGGTATCTCTTGATGTTACAACTCTCTTCACCAGCATTCCACCACCGATGGAATGCTGGTGAAGCACTCACTATGATCAATAGGAGACTAAGAGAAGACAGCACTCTCACCACCAGAGGAAGCCTCATCCCAGACCAGATATACCTGCTCCTGGACCTGTGTCTGAACACCACTTACTTCAGTTCCAGAGGGGGCTTTTACCTACAGAAGCATGGTTGTGCCGTGGGATTCCCAGTGTCACCTATTGTTGCCAACATGGAACAAAGAACAAGTACAAGTAGAGATGGGCACGACTCAAAAAAAGTGTGTTTCGTTTTTCGTTTGGTCGCTTGGGGATCCGTTTTGGTTTTCATTTTGAAAAATTTTTCATTTCGTTTTCGGTTTGTAACGAAAAAATAAAACCGAAAACGAAAAATTCCTGTTTCGTTAGCACTTTTCAGTTCAATGGATTTGCCACAACGAAAACAAAAAACACGGCCAAATTGGTCGTTTCGTTTCCGTTTCCGTTTTGGTTTTTGAAAAATTTTTTGTTTTTGTTTTCATTACGAAATGAAATGAAAAACAAAAACAAAAACAAAAATTTCACTGAGTCATGTCCATCTCTTAAGTACAAGCCTTTACAGATCCCATAAATGCCATGGACCCAAATATCAAGTTCACCAGGGAATACACCAAAGACAATTGCCTGGCTTTCCTGGATTGTTCATTTATCATAGCACCCAACTGTGGCCTTGGAATAGTTTACAAGAAACCCCAACACACTGATCAGTACCTACTATTTGACTCTTACCACCCATTACAACACAAATTAGGAGTCATCAGGACTCTAAACCATAGAACAGAGAGCATACCTACCTCCACAGAAGCCAAGAAAAAGGAAGACAGGCATCTGAAAACACAAGGTCTGTGGATATCCAAAGACCAGACATCAAAGAGGATAAAGATAGTGTATGCAGTCCAATGCACTGAGGAGTGTTCAGAGCTCTACATTGAAGAAACCAAACAGCCATTAAACATGACCATGGCCCAGCACAGGAGAGGCAACAGCTCAGGACCAGAATCAGTGGTGTACCTTCATTAGAAGGACCAAGGACATTCATTAAAATGAGAATTTACACATATTAGACAGAGAAGATACCTGTAGGTGATCAAGAGAAGAGTCAGGGAAACCATTCATGTGTTATTAAAAATCTCTCTCTCAACAGGTGTGGGGAACTCAGGCACAATCTGTCTCCCACTTAGCATGCATTCATTTCCTTGATTACTAGACAAATCAGAAGCACTTCACACCTCCACCAGCAAAGCCACAGCTAATGACCCATACTTAATGGGTGTTGGGAAAGGTTGCATAGGTGGGACTTTCACACACCCCAGGGCATTGTACATCTAACAAGCCTATTCAGGCCACTGTCCACCAAAGAAGACTATTCAGACCAAGCTGTTGTGAAACCAAGGAGACCTATAAATTCCCTCAAGACTGATGAAGCTAGTTGAATGAGTAGCAAAACATTTCAATATCACAAGAAAAGAAGTCCAGTTGCCATGAATCGACTTCCAGATAACCTTGCCTGGATGACTGAGAATCTTCACAGACAAAAGGGAATGTTATACTACCATCCAACATGCAATAAGAATTTTGTTCTTAACTGGCACTGCAATTGTGTTCTAAGGATCAATGATAAGCATGGCAAACAGGTCATATACATTTCTTGTCTCTCATTCATTTATTAAATCACTCATTTTTTAAGAAAACGGATGGCTGAATAGCTCAGTGAGTTGGAGGACCTGAGTACAGAGCTAAGGGTTATGTGTTTGATTTCCCATTGAACCTCTCAGGGAAAAAGCCAGCCTGTGCAACCTGCACAGTCTCAGAACACCAGCAGAAAAACGGATTGGTAAACCATTTCTAGTTTACAGGTGTACTTAAACTGTAGCAAATTATCAACTTGATGGTACATTAGGAAAGAAAATAGAAAAGACTATTGCAAAAGGTATGAATTTCTCACCTCCTAAAAATCTATTGGAAGTCAAAGCACACCTGTATGCTCCAAAGCTATGCTAGAATTTTTCCCCCTGCACATCCAGTAGGGTGAGGGCATTGCCATCCTGTTGGACATGGCACATGATGGCAACTTGTAATACAAAGCCATAGGCTCCATCAGATGCTAGAACTCAGTAAATCTACTTCAAAGCTGAAGGAGAAATTGCCCATTCCCAACATATGCCATCAGTATTCATGATTCATGCTGGCACTGGAAACAGCTGTTTGATGGCTTCATGTTTGATCCATGCTACCTCCTCTCTGCTGGACTGTAAGTGTCTGCTTTTCAGTGGGTAGGTGAAGGATGTGAGGAAAGTTCCTGAACCTGGATGCCTGATCTCTCTGTGCTAGCAAGACTGACTGCTGCTATCTCCTCAAATGGTAGAGCACACCTGCAGTGATGGAAGTTTCTGGCACCAGCACAGATCACCAACAGAACAGTAAATGCTGCCATTTAATAACCCACTATTAATCTTGCTGGAGTCCCTTGTGTTAAGCTGTGCAATGAAGCCTGGGTCCCTTTATTATGAGCTGTGACGACACAGTGGCCTGGTTGCCTCTCTGTGCTGAGACCATCTCTGTTGAGTAGGCATGTAGCACTGTAGCACAGCTGAGATTGTCAGCAGCCTCAGTAATATCCCACACAACATTCTGTGTTTCAGAAAGTGACCAAGAACTTTCACTGCCTCAACAGTGAGTCGCCTCCACCTTTCCACACCCCCTTAGAGTTGTCACAGAATATAAACTTATGATGGTTGTGGTGACGGCACAAGCAGACTAAACAGTTTCTCTTTCCTCCGCACCTCTTTAGAAAAGTCTGAGATGAGGGGTGGGATGCCCACTAAAAATATTCAGAAAACTATTCTCAACTTGACTGTGAGCTGTTCTGTTTCACCAGTCCTGTTCTTATAGAAAGATAGATTTTATACTTTAAATTTCTATGTTCAATAAATCCCAAAAAGCATAGGTGAAATAAACCATTTTTTGCCCTTGATAGGGAAGTATATTTTATAGATGACAGCAGTAGTCTAATTTTCGCATAGTTATGCACAGAGGCAGAATGCTAATATATTTAGAAAGTTAGATTGGTTACTTAGAATTTACACAGGCATAAAACATTAATACCAGTGCTGATGCATGAGGATTTCAAATTAACAGAAATAAACACCATATTCAGTCTGCTGAAGAAAACCAATCTGAAAAACTGAAGCAACTCAGAATAGCATGCTATAGCATGGCAGCATTTGCTTCTGACAGCCTTCATATGAGATAGGCCAGAGCATTAATCTACTTGTCTTTTCTGTTTCTTATCACAGGCTGCATTGTTACATTTGTCACTTTTTTTTCATTAATTGAAAAGATGAATGGGAAAACCTGTGAAGTAACCTGCAAAAGTGGTAAGTAAGGAGGAGTAACCAAATTATTCTTTCACACTATGCACTCCTGCTGAGTCTGTTAAACTTATTTCATTCAAATACAATATAATCAAACACAAATTGTATCAGAACAGAGTGCTACTTTAACTCCATGGACCAACTTATTGAATCTTACATATCCAACCCCACAATAATGGAGCGCAGGACAAGATATGGGATTCTCTTTCTCCTCCATTAAAAAAATTCACTTCAGTGAGATAAGTAAGGGCTAAGACAGAGATACTGTCCCAGAACTGTCCCAGAGGCTTCACAGGTTAGTGGAGGGTTGTGTGTTACGTATAATCGAGTTGGCACCATAAAGGCCCTAATAGGGCTTTCACTGTAAGTGAGATGATTAAGGGATGTTTTTTTGGTTTGATTCCATGGAGTGTTACCATGGCCAGGTCAGAATTTGAATTCAGGTCTCCTGACTCCTACCACTACATACACACTGGATCCTTGATAAAGAAAAGCCTTCTGGACTGAAAATTCCTGGGTTGGGTTGGGCAACTTGTGACCTTCCAGATGTTGTTGAATTGCAATTCTAAATGCCTTTTATCATTTGACATGATGGTTATGAGTTGGTAGGCAGTCCTGTTCAAGAACCTCTGAAGGGTTGCACATTTCCCATTCCTGGAGTGGAGGATGTGGAGGAGGAGAGGTTGCAGGGGGTAGTGTCTCACATAATTAAAATGAAGTGGAAGATAGGAAAGTGGGTCAGTGGGGCTCCCTTCACTAAAATGTGCCAGCATCTTTTGCTGTTTGTTGGCCATCTTCTTTTGCAGGGGAGTAATTGTGGGAGCCACAAAGCAACTTGTCATTGCCCTGGCATACATGGAGGAAAGGCCTCCAGGCCCCTCAGAGAGAAGGCAGGAATGTAAATTAGCATTCCAAAAGGATCTCCTGCAGCTGTCATCATAAAAAAAAACTGATTAGTGGTTTGGACAGTGCTAACTCTGTAAATTATCAAACAAAATTCTGCCGAAGCATCCATTTGCGTATATGAAAATTACAATTTGAACATCACACTTAGAGCACATTAATCAACTTCATTCTTTGTTTTTATAGGTAATGAGGCTTTGCAGAAAGGTAAACAGCTTTCTAAATAAAGTTGCTTTGGTAAAAATGAATTAAATGCATTCATACTGCTCTCTTCTTTTTTAAAAAAATATAATTCAGTGACAGGTGGCTGAACAGACAGCAAAGCTACCATGCAGCTTCAAGAAATGCAACATCAATAGGGACAAGAGTACGTGTAGTCCATGTTAGTTCCCGTGCCTTCATTTTATTGATTTTTAAATCATTCACAGTGACACTGGCTTGTAATTGTGGAAGCATGAGATGCTGCAGACTTCCTAATGGCTGCATCTTGCCACCTTTTGTCTTTGCTATCCTTTTTCAAGGCTTTTTATAGCACGGATTGTCAAAAGAACATCCTTCACCTGACTTCAACTATGAGGTGTCTGTGAAGAGGAGTGACTTCTTTTCCTATTAAGGGACTGTGTGTGCACATTTTGGAAAGATAGGCATCAGAATTCACCTCAGTGGCAATTGATAGACAGAAGGAAAGAGAAGCAGCATTTTAAAACACATACTGCATAATTTGTCCTGATTGCTTGGGTAGTATTTCATTATGTTCTTATTTGTATAGAATTATTGATAAATTTTCTGCCTGTTTTGGGCTTAAGATTTTGGCTAGATAGGGAATGAAAATAATATGGAGAGAGTAAAAAGTATATAGAACTTCCTAATATTGTTACATTATCACTGTATGTGGCACATTGCACTACAGAAATGACAGGATAGATAGATAGATAGATAGATAGATAGATAGATAGATAGATAGATAGATAGATAGATAGATAGATAGATCAGAGATGGGCACGACTTAGCGGTATTCCCGTTTCTGTTTCCGTTACTCGTATCCGTTACTCTACGGAAACGGTAACGGGAATTACTCCGCCAGAATTCCAGCTCGAACCGACGAATGAACAATTTGGTCTGATTTGTCGTGGTCGTTACTTGCATGCGGCGATCGCACAATGCCAAGCGGCACAGAAAAAAAAAGTTTTTAAAAGTTTTTTAAAAAAACCCAATTCCCAGTCCAAAATGGCGACCGCAATATTTTTTTGGAAATCCTTGCCCAAAACCCCACCAAAGCACCACAGAAACATGCGAAAGTTACGTATTTTAAATGCTTGATTTTTTACAGTAGCAGCAGTGGGTTTGTATTGCCAAAATACGTTTCCGTTGATTTTATTTTATTTTTTTCTTAATTTATTTTTTTACACCTGCGCAACGAAGGGCTGGCCATGGGACGGGACCATGCAAATTTTCAGAGCCATTCCACCAATCGCATGGACAGGTTTTGACTGACACTTCTGGATGTGCAGAGGGTATAAAAAGCCGAGGCAGTTCCAGTCCGTCACAGTCTGGGCTTGGATCTTGTGGAGGGTGGTCAGGGCTGGATTGCTGCGCTCAGTCTAGTTTCGATTTTGCGGTCGCGGTCTCGGTCTCGCTACTAGGCAGGGAGGGAATTGAATTGATATTAATTCGCAAAACATAATAATTTCTTCTATTCCCTGTGGGGAATAGCAACACAGTGTTTATTCTATTTTGTTTTCTGCATTTTTGAGGAAGAGTTCCGTTTTTTATTTGCTTATATTTGCTTCAAGGGGGAGAGAAGATTTGAGTGGGAGCGGTAGGGGAGGGGAGGTGCTGCGGATTTATTTTGAAAATATATTATTTTACACTACCATACCATTTCTTTTGTATCCCAATTTCCCACCAAGTTCATTTACTTGGCCAAGGTCCTTTTACCCTGCGCCTACAGCTTTTTTGCTGCTGCTGTTGCGATTGGGGTTTTGGAAGGGAATCCAGCAACCCTATCCTACCCTAGTAGCAGCTTATAGTTTTATTCCATTTATTTTCTATTTTACAGTTTATTAGCAAGTGGCAAGCAACAGCCAACATCCAGTACTAGTGGTTAGAAGGGGAGGTTGGAGGCTGTGGATTAAATTATTTTAAAAATATTATACAGACTTACAGAGTACAGACTGAGTAGGCAGAGTCTCCCTAGCCAACCAGTACACTCAAATTTCTCAAACATATTTGTTGGCTGGCAACAAGGCTAGGGCACCTTCCTCTATAGAACATTTTACAATTTCATTTTACTTAACACTTATAGATATTCTTTCACTTGTCCAACACCTCATTCATTTTTTTTTTTTGCAGTCAGGAACTCAAACAAACATTTGTTGAAGGGCAGGCACCCAGCCACCTCTATAGAAGAAGTTCCATTCATCTTAGTTACTGTGCATTATTTGTGATTGTGAAAGTTGGGTGCTGCCAGATTTTGCAAACCCCTTGCTTCTATTAGCTTGGTTTTTGTGCAGTTGTTAACTTACATCTGTGAAGAAGTTAAGTTACAGTTCTCCTAATTACACTTGCCCTGTGCATTGTGAAACTTGTTTGCCAGGATTGGCAAACCCCTTGCTCCTATTACCTTGTTTTTTGTGCTGCTCTTGTGAGTCCATCTCACTCATTTACTTGCCACCACAGTCTACATACACAATCCAATTACAACTGGGAAGAAGTTACAGTTCTCCTCCTATTACACTTGCCCTGTGTAGGGCATAGAGAAACTTAGTTGGGTGCCAGGATTGGCAAACCCCTTGCTCCTATTACCTTGTTTTTTGTGCTGCTCTTGTGATTGTGAGTCCATCTCACTCATTTACTTGCCACCACAGTCTACATACACAATCCAATTACAACTGGGAAGAAGTTACAGTTCTCCTCCTATTACACTTGCCCTGTGTAGGGCATAGAGAAATTTAGTTGGGTGCCAGGATTGGCAAACCCCTTGCTCCTATTACCTTGTTTTTTGTGCTGCTGTTGTGAGGTTGTGAGTCCATCTCACTCATTTACTTGCCAGCACAGTCTACATACACAATCCAATTACAACTGGGAAGAAGTTACAGAACCCAGACGGTTATTAGTAAGGCTGCTGTTGTATCCCAGACTAGGCGCTATTCCAACGCCATCAGGGAGGCCCAAAGATCTTTTGTCTCCCTGAGAATTGGTACGGCCTCGAACCGCCAAGCGGAGCTCTTCCGTGTGTTTCGGGACCTCACCAATCCTAGTCTGGCTAGGCCTCCTCCTACTGAGTTCAGTAGTGAGAATTTCGCAGCCTTTTTTTGTTCTAAAATAGAGGCCATCCGGGCCGGCTTCGACTCCGGTTGCAGTAGCACTGCCCCGGCATCTCCGGTTGCTGGGCCGCCTTTGTCACCTTGGCTGGATGTGCTTGGGCCTGTTTCTGTTGTCGAGGCCTCCAAGGCTATGGCTCACTGCCGACCGGCGTCCACCCCTTTCGATCCCTGCCCAGCCTGGCTTATTAAATCTGCCAGCGGGACTATGGCCGAATGGGCCTCGGCTATTGCTACCGCCTCCTTCAGCAAGGGGTTTTTTTCCCTCCCGTCTGAAGGAGACGGTGGTAAAGCCCATTCTTAAAAAATCTGGCCTCCCTTCGGACGATCTAACCAACTTTCGTCCAATTGCCAACGTCCCGTTTATGGGCAAGGTAATCGAGAGGGTGGTGGCGGTTCGGTTGCAGTCATACCTGGAGGATCGGCAGTGCCTCGATCCTTGCCAGTCCGGGTTCAGGCCTCGTCGGGGGACCGAAACAGCTTTGGTCGCGCTGCAAGACGACCTAATCCGGGCGGCCGACAGGGGTTGCTCTACCCTGTTGGTTCTCCTGGATTTGTCAGCGGCCTTTGATACCATCGACCACGGTATCCTGTTGGATCGGCTCTCCGAGGTTGGTATCGGGGGCACTGCTTGCAGCTGGCTCCGATCCTTCCTGGAGGACCGTCCACAGTACGTTCCGCATGGGGGGGAGTTGTCGGCTCCTTGGATACTCCCTTGTGGGGTTCCACAGGGGTCGTCGCTGTCCCCTATGCTGTTCAACATCTACGTAAGGCCGCTGGCTGGGGTCGTTAGGAGATATGGAGTCTGCTGTCATCAGTACGCTGATGACACGCAGCTCTATCTCTCCTTTTCCACCTCTGCAGTGGAAGCTGTGAGGATCCTTGATGAGTGCCTGGACGCGGTCCTGGCCTGGACCGGGGCGAACAGGCTTAAGCTCAACCCCGAGAAGACGGAGGTTATGTTCTTTGGGAGCTCACCATCTGGGTACGGTGGCCCTCCTCCGCAGCTGGGGGGGGGTTTCCCTCCAGCCTGTGGAGAGGGTGCGGAATCTGGGCGTGGTCCTGGACCCGGCGCTGACCATGGAGGCCCAGGTGGCCTCGGTGACCAGGGCCGCTTATTTCCATCTTCGCCAGATCACCCAGATCCGCCCGTACCTGGATGTTGACTCTCTGAGAACAGTGGTCCAAGCACTGGTGATCTCGAGGCTGGACTACTGTAACGCGCTCTACATGGGGCTGCCCTTGACTCTTCTCCGGCATCTGCAGCGGGTACAGAATGCGGCAGCCAGGCTGGTGGCTGGTGTGCGTCGTTATGACCATATCACCCCAGTCCTGGCTCGCCTGCATTGGTTGCCCGTTGCAGCCCGGATTAGATTCAAGGTCTTGGTTTTAGTTTATAAAACCCTCCATGGCTTGGGACCGGAATACCTGTCAGAGCGTATCGTCCAGTGATCCATCTCGGCCCGCCCAGTTCGGCAGGTGCGAGCACACTCGCTTCGGGTTGCCACCCCCGGAGAGGCCCGGAAGACGGTCACCTGGAACCGGGCCTTCTCTGTGGCAGCCCCATCCATATGGAATGCCATCCCTAGCGAGGTGCGCTCTGCAGAGTCCCTGCAGGCCTTTCAAAAATCCTTAAAGCCCTTTCTATTTCGAGAGGTCTTTGGCGAATTTTAATTTTTTTTTTTGGTCCTTTCCGCCATCGCTATTATTATTACTATTATTATTACGACCATTGGTGCCTCCAATTTTATTTGTCAGGACTTACGTCTTTGACGTGCTGGGATGCACTTGGAGGCCTTAGGATTTTATGATTTTAGGATCCTGGGAGGATATATGTTTTAACTTATTATACTAGTGATTTGTGTTCTGTTGTATTGTGATACTTGTTGTTAGCCGCTTAGAGTCCTATGTTGGAGATAAGCGGGATACAAATATAACAATAAATAAATAAATAAATAAATAAATAGTTCTCCTCCTAATTACACTTGCCCTGTGTAGGGCATAGAGAAACTTAGATGGGTGCCAGGATTGGCAAACCCCTTGCTCCTATTACCTTGTTTTTTGTGCTGCTCTTGTGAGTCCATCTCACTCATTTACTTGCCACCACAGTCTACATACACAATCCAATTACACTGTGAAGAAGTTACAGTTCTCTTTGTTATACTTGCCTTGTGCAGGGCATTGAGAGACTTAGTTGGGTGCCAGGATTGGCAAACCCCTTGCTCCTATTACCTTGTTTTTTGTGCTGCTCTTGTGAGTCCATCTCACTCATTTACTTGCCACCACAGTCTACATACACAATCCAATTACAACTGTGAAGAAGTTACAGTTCTCTTTGTTATACTTGCCTTGTGCAGGGCATTGAGAGACTTAGTTGGGTGCCAGGATTGGCAAACCCCTTGCTCCTATTACCTTGTTTTTTGTGCTGCTCTTGTGAGTCCATCTCACTCATTTACTTTCCACCACTGTCTACATACACAATCCAATTACAACTGGGAATAAGTTACAGTTCTCCTCCTAATTACACTTGCCCTGTGTAGGGCATAGAGAAACTTAGTTGGGTGCCAGGATTGGCAAACCCCTTGCTCCTATTACCTTGTTTTTTGTGCTGCTCTTGTGAGTCCATCTCACTCATTTACTTGCACAGTTCCTTAGTGCTTTTCTTTACTATCACATTATACATTCCCTGGCCTGAGCCACAAGAAGTGAGAAAAATGAGGAGGGGTCGCACAGCTAGAGGGCAGGGGAGGGGGACCCCTACTAAGATAAATAGGGCAAGTTTCTGAGGGAAGGGACAGGAAGTAGTGCAGAAAGTGATACTGGTGCAACCCCCTCCCTGAGTAGCAGTGCCAGTGGCACAAGCAGCACTGTGCCATCGTCTGTCACCGAGGGAAGCATGGATGAGGCGTACCAAATCCCATCTTCGTTACCTGACAGCCCCACCCTTAATCAGCAAGAAGACAAGGGCTCTGATTCTGAAATGGCATCAGAATCAGAATCGGGCTCCTTGTATCTAAACATGCCAGATTCTGAGGACCTGTTGGCAGGGACAGACTTAAGGCAGGCTCCAGGCAGTGACGGAAGGAGCAGCCCTCTTTCCACCCAGAGTACCACCAGTGAGAGCAGTAGTACTAGTCTACTTTCCCGGCAGGGCAGAGGCCACACCAGCACCACAGCAGCGGCAGCGGCAGGCAATAACAGAGGGGGCGTTATTTTCTGTAAGCCACAAGGGTGTCTCTGGGAGCATTTTGAGAACAGCCCCCAAGACGCAAGGATGGCGGTGTGCAAGATATGCGGGGTGGTCTTGCGCAGGGGGAAAGACACCAAACACCTCTCCTCAAGTGGGTTGCGCAGCCATCCGATGAGGAAGCACCCTGGGACTCTGACTGGAACCCTGTCAGGCCCTTGCTCTTCAGGGAGGAAGAGAGGGGAAGAAGGGTTAGAGAAAGAAAAACACAGCTCCGCTAGTGAGAGTGGGAAGAGGCAGGCCACTCTGCAGGAAGTGGGGCTGTTGGGTGGGACTTTTGTCAGCCCGCGAAATAGGGCCAAAGCACAGGAGACCACCACTCAAGTGGTGGGTGAAATGGTGGCCATGAACGGGTTGCCCCTCTCCTTTGTGGAGTCATCAGGCTTCAGGCACCTGATGAAGCACGTGGCACCATGGTACGAGACTCCATCCTGGCGTACCTTCAGCAGGCGAGTGCTTCCCTCCCTTTATGAGTCTGTCAGGGACAGGATCCGGGCCCTGCTGCAGGCGGCCAGAGGGAGGAAGATCCACTTCACTTCCGACCTCTGGACCGGTGGGCACCACGCATACCTCTCACTGACGGCTCATTGGTGGCAACCCAAGGAGGTCCTGGAGCCCCGGCCAGCCCATGAGCAGCTGCAGGGGGAGGCACAAGGCAGCACCCCAAGAGGGTATAGGGTGGTGCTTCTCCAGGCACAAAGCATGGAGGACAACGCCACAGGGATCAACATTGCTGACGTTCTCAAGACAGCAATGCGAGAGTGGGGATTGGGGACAGAGGGACAGGTCAATCGTGGAGTCATGGTTACAGACGCGGGCCGTAACATGACCAACACGGTTCTTGGGGCAGGGTTCCAGGGCATCGTGTGCGTAGCACACAAACTGCATCTAGTGGTGGGCGATGCCATTGGCCTGGGTGCACCAAAGGACTCCTGGAGTGAGGGGACCAGGGAGACCAGGGCCTTGCTGGACAAGTGTCGGAAGATCGTGGGGCACTTCGCTCGCAGCGTCAAGGCAGCCAGGATGATGCGTGAGAGGCAGGTGGAGATGGGCCAACTGGAGCATGTCCTGATCCAGGACGTGACCACCCGGTGGAACTCCACCCACGAAATGGTCAAGCGTCTGGTGGAGCAGAAGGAAGTGGTGGAATACATCATGTCAACCACCCCAGTCCTGCATGAGGGGAGGGAATTGGACCTTGGTGCTACCGAGTGGCTCGCCCTCTCCCAGATGGCGGGTATCCTGCAGCCTTTTGAGGAGACCACCCACGTCCTCAGCAGCTACAACGCCAGCCTGGGCCACGTTCTCCCCCTGGTCAATGCCCTTCGCCAACGCCTAGAGACCAGTATCCAGGAAGAAGGCAATCTTCTCCCTAAGAGCAGGGCATTGGCAGACAGGCTGTTGACTGGCGTGGATACCCGCCTTGGCCCACTTAGAAGGGAAAAGGTGTACTAGATGGCCTGCCTGTGCGACCCTCGTGTCAAGGGTTCCCTGGCGGCCAGTACTGCCGAACTGAAATCCTGGAAGACGGAGCTATGCCGTCAAGTCAGGGCTGTCTCCGATGAGGGCCAGGCGTTTCAGAGGGCGCACGGAAGCCAGAGCGATGCTGAGGAGGAGTCCTCGCAAGGATCCACATCCCTCTCTACTCCAGGAGCGTTCACCCAGAGACCAGGTTCCGTTCCAGCAGCCAACTACCTGGCTTCTGCCCTAGCCATGGCAGTTTCCTCCTCAGTGGAGGCCAGGGAGGAAGAAGTAGCAGACCCCGCTCAGACCATGGTGAAGGAGTACATGGCCGAGCCCCTCCAACCCCTCAGCTCGGACCCACTGCACTACTGGGCCAGAAAGGCAGAACTCTGGCCCGCTCTTTCAACTCTGGCATTGGACCTCTTGTCTATCCCACCCACCAGTGTCCAGAGTGAGCGTGTCTTCTCCCACATGGGAGATGTCCTGAGGCCGCGCCGCTGTCGCCTGGACCCGGAGACGGTGGAAAGGTTGACTTTCATCCGCTTCAACCTTTCCACCTTGGGATTACCCCAACACTCCAAGAACTAAGTTGCTGCCTGTAACCTAACCTCCTGCCTGCAATCCTCCATGCCCGCCTGCAAGCCTGCCTGCCTCCCCTTGGCCCTACGAGCCTGCCTGCCTGCCTGCCTGCCTGCCTGGCCCTGTGACTACCTGCCGACTCCAGTGCCTAATGCCTGCAGAACTGCCTGCTTGACTGCCTGCCTGCCTGCCTACCTACCTGTATTCTCTCACAGACACAATTGAAGGGTACTATTAGTGGCCCAATTTTTCTAGCCCTGGCCTGTCTCCAAACCAGGCAGGGCCACTCAAAGTGTCATTGGAAAGGGTCTGTCTGTATTGGCCCAATGTTTCCCCTTTTGCCATGGCTGTTCTGAGAGAGACCCTAATACCTGCCTTCCTTGGTGCTTCACACCGTTCCCTGGGGTTTACGAGCCTGCCTGCCTGCCTGCCTGCCTGGCCCTGTGACTACCTGCCGACTCCAGTGCCTAATGCCTGCAAAACTGCCTGCTTGACTGCCTGCCTGCCTGCGTGCCTACCTGTGTTCTCTCACACACACAATTGAAGGGTACTATTAGTGGCCCAATTTTTCTAGCCCTGGCCTGTCTCCAAACCAGGCAGGGCCACTCAAAGTGTCATTGGAAGGGGTCTGTCTGTATTGGCCCAATGTTTCCCCTTTTGCCATGCCTGGTCTGAGAGAGACCCTAATACCTGCCTTCCTTGGTGCTTCACACCGTTCCCTGGGGTTTAGGCGCCAATCTGCTAACAAAGTGGTGAGGAAGCACTTTACAACAACCTACCTCAAAGACTGAGTATCAGGGGGCAAGCTCCCCTCCTTACCGCCTTAAAGAAATAGACCCACCCAGTTCTCCTGCTTCCACTCTGTCTCCTTGGTTGCCAAAACCCGGTCTCCTGGGGTGGCGAGATAAACTCTGCCTGCCAAGGAAGCCTCCATGTTTGGTTCTTGGTGGATACTCTGTCACACACTGACTGTGTGAGTCTGTAATTCACAGAGACCTAGCTCTGTCTCCTCCGCCACTCTTACCACTGGGCTGCCAGCTGTGGCTCACAAAGAAGGGAAACGTCCTTGTTGTGTGTGCGTACTCCTGTCCGAAAGTCCGCTGTGTGGATATTGGTGCTGTGCTGTGTGACTCATTGTGCGCACACTCGGTGCTTAAACATTTTATAATCATTTCTGCCCTAACCCCAGAACAAAGGCTGCCGGACAAGAAAAGTTACTGGTTGCAAATCTAGGTTGTGATTGATGGTGATGATTGAGTTATGGGAACACTCTTCAGGAACAGCTGGTGGTTGGCTTAGGGTTAGGGTTAAGGGGGATGTTTAGGCCTCCGCTACTCTGTCCTCTGGGCTGCACCACACTGTGTCTCACTAAGAAGGGCTGGAGTGGAATGTACTTGTGCGTACCACAGTTCTGCACAATAATCGTTTGTTTCTTAGAAATAGAAGAGCCTTTCAGGAGGAAGTTCCAGGCTTGGCTCTTGGAGTTGTGGAACTGCTGTGATTCACTACGAAGGGCATGGAGATGGAATGCCGGCACGGCAGTTAGGAGCAGTCTACCAGCGCATAGCTGGGAAAGAAAGTCAGAAAGCTTGGCTTGCTGTCCTTTTGGAAGCCTGTGTGGTCAAAGACTCAGACTCACTCTAGCTCTGTGTCTTCTCCCTGCCTGCCTGTCAGGCTCCCCCCACTTCCGGCTTAGAGGAGGCCTTCCAGCCGCTTCTCCTTCACCCTAACAGCATGGTCCAGTTAGTGCTTCAAGTTCAGCCCTGTCGCCACTGCCCTCAACTTGCCCATGCAGCAACCACGGCTGCGCCCGCCTCTTGGCGGAAAACCTCTTGAAGACCAACTGTAACAGTGCATTCACTCATCAACTATTTTGTTTGCACACACTGTGCCTCACAGAGAAGGGCATTGTGCATGTGTGCTAGAAAACAGCCGTGGGGTGGGCCCATGATTAGGCAGAACTCATGCGAAAGCACCCTTGGACTCTGCCTGGGACAGTGACAGGACTCTGCAGGAAGGAGTGCCGCAGTGTGGGAGTGTTGTCAGCCTCCGGACCGCCAATTAGTCTTCAGTGGGCTGCCATTGCCATACACTGTGGCTCACAAAGAAGGACAACTTACTGCCGTGCTGGTGGCCCTCTGTCACTGTTACAAATAGGACAGTTTATCAGAAAGTTCAAGGCTTGGATCTTAGAGTTGTGGGGAATGTGATTCACTACGAAGGGCATGCCACTGGGATGCAATGCACTGACTGTGGCTCTCAGTGAAGGGAGGGAGCAAGGAAGCCTCCACTCCAGGCTTGGTTCTTTGTGGGTACTCTGACTCACACAGACAGTGAGCCTGTGTTTCTCAGGCCTACTGTCTTCCGTGGACTGCAAAGCTATGTCTCACTGAGAAGGGAACATGGCTGTGCTGGCCTGCTAGGAGTTTACGGGGAAAGCAGCACACAGCTGTGTAGGAGGACCCTCTGGCTTGCAGTCCTTTTGTCAGAGTGGTCTCAGGCCTCAGAGTCAGACACCATGTGGACTCTGCTTTTCCCCTGGGCTGCCAACTGTGGCTCACGAAGAAGGGCATTTTCCTGGCGTCCTCCTCAGGCCATTCAGTCACGCTGGGGAGCTGGAGCTTCCTGGCAATGATCCTCCCCTACGGAGGCCATGTGGCCTCAGACTCAGGCTATGTGGGCTCCTCCATCCACTCTTTCCTCTTGGATGCAAAACACTGTGGCTCACTAAGAAGGAAAGAGAAGTTGTGTGCAGCACGCACTCCAGTAGTTTCTCGGACAGTTCCAGGCTTGGTTCTTGGAGTGGTGTTGGAGCTGGGATTCACTACGAAGGGCATGGTAGTAGTTTGCAGGGAGTTTGTAATTCACACAGACCTAGCTCTGTCTCCTCCGCCACTCTTTCCACTGGGCTGCCAGCTGTGGCTCATAAAGAAGGTAAAAAATGTACCAGTTGCGTGGTGGTGGCACCACCATATATAAATAGAACAGTTTTCCGAAAGTTCAAGGCTTGGCTGTTGGAGTTGTAGGAGCTGGGATTCACAACGAAGGCCATGGTCGTGGATTGCTGGCCCAGCATTCAATTACTCCAGCTTGTGGCCTCCACCACTCTTTCCTCTGGGATGCAAGACACTGTGGCTCACTAAGAAGGGAAGAGTAGTTGGGTGCCAGCACTCCAGTAGTTTCTCTGACAGTTCCAGGCTTGGCTGTTGGAGTTGTAGGAGCTGGGATTCACAACGAAGGCCATGGTCGTGGATTGCTGGCCCAGCATTCAATTACTCCAGCTTGTGGCCTCCGCCACTCTTTCCTCTGGGATGCAAGACACTGTGCCTCACAAGGGAAGGGAAGAGGACTTGGGTGCCAGCACTCCATTAGTTTATTGCAAAGTTGCAGGCTTGGCTCTTGGAGTTGTGTGGGAACCAACTGTGATTCACAAAGAAGGGCATGGTAGTAGACTGCCGGGCCGGCAGTTAGCAAGTCTACCAGCACACAGCTGGGGACTTGGGGAGGAAGAGTCAGACTCAGAATGTGGCTTGCTGTCCTTTTTGCAGCCAGTGTGGTGCCAGACCAAACTCAAGGTGATTGGCCTCCTCCTCCAGTCTTTCCTCTGGGCTGCAAGACGCCGTGTTTCACACTGAAGGGGGGTACTGATTTGAACAGCGTTCGTACGTACAGGACCACCAAGACTTAGTCAAAAAGTGACATGTGGTGGACGGTGGTGCATCGCAGGCAGTGTGGTGCCAGACCAAACTGAAGGTGATTGGCCTCCTCCTCCAGTCTTTCCTCTGGGCTGCAAGACGCCGTGTTTCACACAGAAGGGGGGTACTGATTTGAACAGTGTTCGTACTACGTACAGCACCACCCAAGAGTTTGTCAGAAAGTGCCATGTGGTGCATCGCAGGCAGTGTGGTGCCAGACCAGACTCAAGGTGATTGGCCTCCTCCGCAACTCAGTCCTCTGGGCTGCAAGACACTGTGACCCAAAATTCCTGTCATGCCATTCAGCTCCATCCTTTTTATACTGGAGCTGGCAATGAGCCTGCCGCTGCCGTACTCTGGCTCTGTGCTGTGGTGCTCTCATACTCTGCCTTGTGGCCTGGCCGGAGTGGCCGCCCTTACTCTGGCCTTATGGACGCGTCGACCAGAGATAGTCCTCCTCCTTGTATAGCCTAGTAGGCTGGGCTGTGGGCTGTAAAACTTAAGTCAGAGCGACCCAGAGCCCCATCCCATTCCCATCCCTACCAAAACTATTCCTGGCTGTAGCAGCTACTAGCTAAGTACGTAGCTTAACCACCTCAGGCTCTAACTGCTAATGTTTTTGTTGACCATGACCAAAAGCAGGGTTGCATTGGCTTTGGCTTTATTGCTTGTCCTTTAGGTGTGTGTGTGACTTTGACTGTGAATGTGAAGTGAAGGCAGAAGGGCCTTGGTGATGGGGGGGCCAATATGAGAGGAGTAGAGGAGTAGACCCCTCATCCAGATTTGGGGAGGAACGGAATGTCTGTTTCTCCTGCTGCCTCTGAGAGAGGTGGAGGGGAGATGGGATGGATTCAAAACCAAACAACAAAAGAGTACAACAAACAGGCACATCAGCCAGACCAAGTAGGGTGGCTGGCTGGTTCAGCATCAGCAGATTCAGCACAGCAGACCAAGAGAAAAAAAAGAAATGCAAATTTGTTTCTGCCCCACTTTGTTTGCTTAGGATGCACTAGCCTTGTTGTGCAGCAGCAAGTCTATTACCCAGGCAGGTTCGCCTGCTCATTTGCGGGACCCGCGCCCACCCGCGCGCCCGCCCGCCCCCCGCCCACCCGCGCCCTAGCCACTCCCCCTGCTGCTGCCGCTGCCGCCGCCCACGCATATACCCCCGCGCCACCGCCGCCCACGCTGCGCCCGCAAGCCGCAAGTCTCGGTTGGACGTCAAAATGCGCGAAATCGCGGCAGAAACGGAAACGAAAAAACGAAAAAATGAACCGACTAATTTTTGCGAATTTTCGCGAAAAACGGAGACGACCCGAAACGGAACCGGCCCGACTAACGACAGCTCGAATTTTTTTTTTCCAAGTCGTGCCCATATCTAAGATAGATAAAGATAAATTCTGAAAACATTTTGATGTAATAATCTTACATGATGCAGAAATCCTTAAGCTGTTCAAGGAAATAATTGATATTTATCAAGGGAAGATTCTAGAGCATATTCATACAATACTGAATACTGAGAAATCCGGCTACAAAGCAATAAAGTCTCAATTAAGAGGAGATATTTGAAATGCCCCTGCCTTTCCTTAGTCAGCAATTCATTTTTCTAGATTGATGGGAGGAGCAAAATCCTAACCCCATCCCAATCTAAACTGAACTTCAATATTAGTTTTCTAAAATCTTCATCCCAGGTCCACAAAAGTCACACTCCCTTCTTCCAAAAGCATAGCAGATGGGATAAAAGTATAATAATTTATTTTATGGGAGGAAAGCTTATTTCACCTCTGGAGGTGCTACAACTTGCCAAAATGCCTCAGTTTGGCTCAAGTTCAAACCTTTCTAAATGCACTGTCCTAAAATATCCTCAATGAACTTATAGGAACAGGATTCCATCCCGAACCTCTGTTGATGTCAGGTGGATATACAGTTATAGAATTTGACCCAGAGAGTGCTTCTTATCAATGGTTCCATCTCAAATGGAGAAGAGATAACAAGTGGGGCCTCCCAAGGCTTAGTCTGGTCCTGATGCTCTTCAGCATTTTATCATTGACTTGGAGGAGGCACAGATGGCACAAAATTGGATTAGTACCTTAAAAGACAGGAACAGAATTCAAAATTATCTTGTGCACTGGGTTGAAAACAACAGAAAATTTAATAAGAGTAAGTGCAATTTTTTATATATAGGAGGGAAAAAGCAAATGCAGGATTACAAGATGGAGGCTACTTGGCACAGTAATACTGTGAGTGAGAAGCACCTGGGAATTGTTGGAGATAAAAAGCTGAAGTGCAATGTGGCTGCAAAAAAAGCAAATGTGATTTTAGGATGCATTAACAAAACTATGGTCTGCAAATCTGGCAAGGTAATAGTTAATTAAGCACTGCTTAGGTCTCATATAGAATATTGTATCCAGTTCTGGCCACCACACTTCAAGAAGGATGCCAAACAAACTAGTACAAGTTCATAGGAGGGCAACAAGGTTGATCAGGGGAATCGAAACCAAGCCTATGATGAAAGACTGAAAGAACCACCATGTTGAGCCTTGAGAAATGGTGTAGAGGATATAGCAGTCTTGAAAGAATTGAAAGGTAGTCATACAGAGGAGGGACAGGATCTGTTCTTGATCATTCCAGAGTGCAGGGCATGTAACAATGGGCTGAAGTTACAGGAAGACAGATTTAGGCTGAATATGAGAAAAAATAGTTACTGTACCTCAAAGATATGGTGAGCACTCCAGCACTGGCCACCTTTGACAACCATCTGTCAGAACTACTTTGATATGGATTGCTGCCAAGAGCAGCTGAGTGGTGGTGGATTTGATACCTTCAGCTCATTTGTTCTGTGATTCTATGATGTAGCCTAGAGTAGCCTGGATAGATGGATGATCTTTGATGAGGGGGCACTAGTGGTTGAAGATGGAATGGTATGCCACCAACATGTGATTAGAGGTTTGCAGATGTGTAGCTGCAGCTGCAGACAGCAGCTGCCATAATTCTCAAAACACAATAACTGCCAGGAAATTTGGGGTGGTGTCAGAGAGAGAGAGAGAGAGAGAGAGAGAGAGAGAGAGAGAGAGAGAGAGAGAGAGAGAGAGAGAGAGAGAGAGAGAGAGAGAGAGAGAATGTGTGTGGGTAAATAAAAAACTGAAGATACATATATACAATACTTTAGGTCTATGCAGATGCTATCTACTCATGTTTGATCCCTTCATACTGACATAAATGTTCCAGTTTTACACCAAGTTTTGTTGGCCCACCCCATCCCACCATCAAGGGTGATAGGTCTAAAGAAGAAAAACATTACAATCCATGAGAATCTGGGGCCCCAAGGCTAATGGAGCTTTTCTTTTTCAGATTCATCCAAATTTAGAAGGACAATGGAAGTGATAATAGAGAGTTTGGTTATAGATCTTCTCTGTACATGTGCAGCAATACGATAGATAGTACCTGAATGGTCCTTTTGGCTCAGTTGAAAGGACTTCATTAAAAAGGTGGTGCATCCAGAGGAGAAGATATAGAAAAGGACAAGAGTAGGAATCCTGCACAGGGAGATAAAAAGCAATCTCATGAATAAGAATGAAGGAGGGCAAATGAGTGAAGTAATTAAAAGGAGTAGATGATTTTCTTCCTTGAATGGTTGAATTGGCAGACCTGAAGGTGTAAAAGTCATGGACAGATGTTCCCTGGGAAGAAAAAGTAGACATAAGTGGAAGCAAGGCTCTAGACCAGGCATGTCCAAAGTCGGGCCCGGGGGCCAAAAGTGGCCCGTTTTCAAAATTTGAGTGGCCCGCAACCTCTTCTCCCCGCCGGCTCAGCCTATCACGCATGCCTGCCAGCTGACTCCTCCCCATACCGGATGGAGACATCAGCTTGGAGTTTTACGGTTTGCCTGCCTTCATTGCTGCAGCGTCCTCCCTGCCTCCTTCATTTTATAGAGACTTGTCAAAAGTCTGGCCTGGGAGCCAAATGTGACTGAATGGTCGGCCCCCACACATTTTCACCTCACTCAATCTGACCCTCCTTGAGAAAAGTTTGGACCCCCCTGCTCTAGACAGTGAGAATGATGAGTAGGTCTGAGTGGGTAACAGGAGGGAGAGCTTCCTGAGATCTAGGAAGAAGTATATCTAGTGAATTGAAAGTGCGGAGTATGAATGGTCACTTATAACATGGCACATAATTTGGAATATATGACAGTTGGAAAATTAAGAGGTTTGCATGTTCCTACCTGAAGTGTTTATCCAGTAACAGATTGCTCAGTCTAACTGAGATCCAAGTGAACACCCACTGAACCAACGTATCTGCCCACCTGAGCTTTTCAGTATAATTCTCCTCTGACTAAACCTATTTTGGATAGTTGTGGGATCTATCCAGCATTCTGATATCTCTTAGGCTTAGGGGGAAGAGGAAATTATCCAGAATTCTGTGGAGAGGCTTGTACCACTTGTTCTAGATTCTAAGTGTCACAATATTTGCAGCTTGAAGTGTAGCTGTGTGGGTATTTGAGGTGTGCTGCCTTCCTGTTCCTTTGAAATGTCCTTTGAACTGAAAACTTGTCTTTGTAGAAGGTTTCTCAAAGAACTTCCCAAGTAATGTTAAAAATGTATATGAGAGTTTGTGCATAGTGAATTAAAGAGTTATATAAAAATCCACACATAGTAAAATGGTTTTTTATGCAACACTTTAAACTGCTGTAGAAAACAAATGATCACTTAGTCTTGATTAAAAACATTAAATAACTTTTACTGTATAATATGTGGAATAGAATACACAGTGTTTTGAAATTTGGTACTTGACTTATATGTCGATATCTTTAAAGTTGATAAACATAGTTACTTGAGATGGAGACAAATAGAACAATGAATTGTGATATTTGTTAGAAATTGCTGATTTGTCCAATAGTAATTGCTTGGTATTTGTGAAGTCTGGAAACCCCCAACATATATGAAGCAATGAATATTAATCTTTTTCTTTACCTCTTCCTATCCAAGCTAGGCTGCCAAGATGGCTGTTCTGGCAGCTTAGCTTGATTCCCTTTAAAAGAGAGTCCCCCCCCTTCCTACTGCACCATTACCTCCTCCTCCTCCTGAAACTGCCACTGCTATCATTAAAGTTTTTTTTTAATTTTTTTGCCACCCTATTGGCTGGCTAGGGAATATCTGTGCATATTCCTCCTTACCAGCTGGGGATTGGGGACATGTGGTGATAGTCCCAGACCAGCTGACAGTTCAGTGGAATTATTATTATTTTTAAATGCTGGTGTCAGTGGCAGTAGCGATGGCAGACAAGGTAGGGAGATGATGGGAGAGCGGGAAAAGGGCGGAGGGCTCAGGATTATTTTTTGGCCAAAATTTTTTAGATCTGATGGTTTGTTGGTTCAGGGTGGGGAAACTTGTGGTTTATCAACCTTGATGAACCACAAACCAAGATAAACTGCCATTTTGGCAGTTCATTAACATCTCTAATAGTTATTCAATCATATATACTCTAAAAATAAAGTAAATTTCAGATTATCTAACAGACATTCTCTCTCACGGACAACAACCACTGACTCTCAAAGCCAACTTGAATATTTTATTTGTGAATTCCATATTTTACTGCATTTTACTTCATATGTCAGAAGAAGTGAACATGTCCATGAAAGGTCACATTAAAATATGAGAATTGGTCTTTAAGATACCATGGGTATCTTTGGCTCTGGCCCTCATTGAGGGTAATGAGCCCAAATTCTGGAAGCAGATAGAAAGAGGCTTCACTCGGGGAGCCTTTGAGACTGCCAATCCCATTACACCAGAAGTATGGGGATCCCATTTCAATCATATTTTGGGGGCTAGCATTCATACAAACACCATACATGAGATTCTCTTTAATTCCCCTGAATAGCCACCAGTTTCTCCTTCAGAAATTGGAAATTTGATTCTAGCTCTTCAAATGGTAAGGCTCCCGGTGAAGACATGATCCCTGTTGAGGTTTTTGCTGTTGACATTGAGTAGTGGTCTCCCCTCTTAGCTAAGCTGTTCACCTACATTAACAGCACACACAATCTCCCCACAGGTTGGAAAACTAGCATTGTTGTGCCAATTTTTCAGGAAGGTGATCCCCTAGAGTCCCTAGACCCTTATAACTTTAGACCTATCGGTTTTCAATAATAATAATTTATTTAATAATAATAATTTATTGTCATTGTGTGTATATACACAGTATACACATACAACGAAATTCAGACACCCAGAGACCAGATTCAACACACACACACACACACACACACACACACACACACACACACACACACACACACACACACAAATCTCCAAACACTCTCACACACATTAAAAAACAACAACCCTTCAACACACACACACATAAAAATAAAAAAATGTGGCCTCTAAACTCTATGCTAGATACCTTTTGAATAGGCTTCTGGATTTGGACAGCAAACACTCTATCATCTTAGAAGAACAAGCAGACTTTAGGAAAGGCAGAAGCACAATAGATCAAGCCTTTAGAATCATAGAATTATACAATGATAGAATCATAGAATCATAGAGTTGGAAGAGACTTTAAGGGCCATCCAATCCAACCCCTTGCCATGCAGGAACCCCCATCACAGTATTTCCGACAGATGGCCATCCAGCCTCTGCTTAAAAACCTCCAAAGAAGGAGACTCCACCCTCCGCGGCAGCATATTCCACTGCCGAACAGCTCTAACTGTCATGAAGTTCTTCCTCATGTTCAAATGGAATCTCTTTTCCTGTAGTTTGAAACCATTGCCCCGAGTCCTAGTCTCTGAAGCCATGGAAAACAAACCTATTCCCTCTTCAATATGAGTTCCTTTCAAATATTTAAACTTAGCTGTCATATCCCCCCTCAGCCTTCTTTTTGAAAGGCTAAACATTCCCAGTTCGCTAAGCCGTTCCTTATATGACATTTCTTCCAGACCTTCAACCATCCTGGTTGCCCTCCTCTGTACCTGCTCAAGGTTGTCAACATCCTTTTTAAATTGAGGCACACAGAACTGGACACAATACTTCAGGTAGGGTCTGACCAGAGCAGAATAGAGTGGTACTATCACTTCCCTAGATCTAGACACAATGGTTCTTTTGATGCAACCAAGAATCACATTGGCTTTCTTGGCTGCTGCATCACACTGCTGACATATTCAATTTGTGGTCCACCAAGACTCCCAGATCCCTTTCACAGGTACTATTTTCCAGCCAGGTATCTCCCTTTGTTTTATACTATACTATTAGTAAATTCACCAAACCATCAAATAAATATCTTTACACTGCCTGTGTGGATTTCTCATCAGCCTTCAACCTGATAAATAGAGAACACCTGTGGTATAAACTGGCAAAAACAAATATTGATAGGAAACTCCTGTGGCTCATTTAGCAACTACATAAAGAAAATACAATAAAAGTGTGCACTGGCTTGCAAGGAGTCCTATCACAACAGGTTCACATAAGCTGAGGGATGAAACAAGATTGTATCTTAGCAACCTTTCTATTTAATTTTTTATATAAGCAGCTTGATCACGCAAGTGGTGACACCCTTATTATTTCCCCCAACCACTGGTGGTAGGAAGATCTCAATGTTGCTTTATGCTGATGATCTGGTTTTGCTTTCTCTGAATAAAATTGGTCTTAAAAGAATGCTCTCTCCAAATTTGGACAGCTCTGTAAAGAGGAACAGCTAACAATCAACTACACTAAAACAAAGATTATGGTCTTCGGGAAGAGAGGTCCAAAGCGCAAGTAGTCATTGGATGGGCATGCCATTGAGCAGGTAGATTCATTTAAATATTTGGGCATTCAATGTAATGAGAACCTCACCTGGAGACAGCATTTAAATGTGACCATTTTACTGAGCACTAGATCAATAGGGCAACTGAAAAGAGTCTTACCAGTTGGTAAATCATGTTTTCAAGGTGTTTGTAGCCAAAATTCTAACACAAATGCTCTATGGGACAGAACTATGGGGTGAGGCAGCAAAGCCAAAACTAGAATCCTGCAGAACAAATTCAGGAGGCTGGTACTGCGGCTCCCTCCAGGAACTCCCTCAGCTCATCTGAGCTAAGCCTATCATCAATAGCCACTAGAGTCGATCTGGTATATCTTAGGTATTGGCCTAGATTGAATAGCTTGAAGGAATCCTCTCTAACAAAGTGCTATTGGCTAGAACAACTACAGTCTGGTGGATGTACACAACAATGTCACCAAAAATTAAAGATTTATAATCTTATGACGAATAATTTCCTTAGTTTAAGTTCTTGTGATCTCAGAAACTGGATCTATGACTTTGAGGCCTGTTGAGATAGGGCTGCTATTGTTGGCTCCCACTTTTCTACCTGGTATCCTCAACATAAGGTGAATCATGAAAAACACATTACTTTGGCGCACTGACTTTCCCCCAGATTCGGAGACCTTTTACATAACTTAGATTTGAACAGATGGCCTCAGCATACCTCAAAGGGAGATATAAAGGAATCCCAGTTGAGGAATGAAAATGAGTTTTTGAGGATTGAGGATCTGATCCATTACTTATTTCTTTGTCCTTTTTATAAAAATCCTAGAGAATGATTTTTGTGACCCATTACTCAGCTGTTTCCTAATTGCACCACCATGGAAACAGTAACAGGTTTGCTTGCTGATACGCAGATGTATATTGCATATGCGGTAGCACAATTTGCATTCAATTCCATCCCAAGAGGTCACTTGTGGGGAAAACTCATAATCTTAAAATAGACGTTAGATTGCTAGCAAAAAATAAAGATCTGTATACCAACACTTCGCTAAAGCCGGCATCTCCAGCCAACTATAACATAGTTAAAACATCTAAAGGTGATTGTCAGGGCTGCATTCTTGCCCTATTGCTCTTTAATTTGTATGTCAACGATATGGTGGTTGGGTTATCAGGACTAGATTTTCCCCCCTGTAAGAGTAGGTGGAAAGGCTATTTCAATATTACTCTATGTGGATGATAGTTTGTTAATATCCCCCACACAAATAGGTCTTAGAAGGTGTGAGTGGGTTCATTTTCTTCTAGCCGCTCTGGATCTTTTATGACAGAATGAATAGATGAAAGTGTGGCATTTTCTAATAAACTTTTATTCAACGAATTAACAGCAAAAGGATTTGTCTTTCTTTCCTCTTCAACATTAACTTTTCGGATTTCTAACATGACCAGTTTGGTTTTGGCGCCTGTGGTAATATTGTTGCATCCTAATACTGGGGTCTCCCACACATGGGCATATGGGTGGCTGGCTCTAGGAAACTCCCTGTCCCATGACAGGGCGTGTTGCAGCATGCATGCCGCACCCATCGGGGAGGTTCCCAAGGGATATTCCCCCTTGTCATCCCGGGATTGCCCCCACTCCATGTAGGAGTGACTGTTACGGCTCACTCCCAAACCTCCTCTGTCCCAACTGTCCCAACCAACACTCCATCCATTTGTACTCCTGCCTCCCACCTAGTGATTGGTTCCTTCTCCAACCAATCCTTAATGATACCACATCCTCTCCCTCTACATCAGCCCAAAGACCTACCGTTTCTTCCTTCCCTGTTTTGACCATTCCTTTCTCTAATCCTCCCAAGTCTTCCCTTTCCTTGTCCCCTTCTTTAATCCCTGCTTCTTCCCCCTTGTGTATCTTCATTTATCCCTGTCCTTCCTCTTCGGACGGCCCACCAGATGCCTCCTTCTCACAGAAGGTTATTGAAACAATTTAGTAACTACAGTAAAGAAAATTCCCTTAATGTCATTTATGAGAAAACCAAAATTATGGTTTTCAGTAGAAGACCTCAAGTCCATAAATGGACAATGGATGGGAGAATATTGGAACAGATAACTCACTTTAAATATTTAGGTGTGATATTTCACCAGTCCAGCTCATGGACATCACAGAATGATTTTGCAAAACAGAAATTCGAAAAGGCCATGTTTGGCATACTTAGATTCTGCAGGACTAGAGGAGGACATTTGGTCCCTCACCTGTTAAATTTAAAAAACCAAGTTAATCCCACATATCTTGTATTGTGCTGAGATTTGGGGGAATGGAAATTTATATGGCTTCGAAGTAATTCAAAATAAATTCGCCAGCTTATTGCTGGCAATACCCCCTCAATTCCCTCTGCATTAGTTAGATTAGATTTGGCTTTTATGTCAATAATTATATTATTCAAAAAATCAACAATTACTGGTTAAAATTCTGTTTTTTTTAACCCAGTCAGAATTCTTAACATCAACCTATGCAGAGATGAATTATGGATCGTGGAAATTTTTTGTATTGAATCTAGTAGCCAAATTGGGTTTTTCTGAACAGTATGTGAAGCACCTTGGACTGCTGGCAGCAAAACGCTTATTAAAGCGAAGATTATTTGATCTCTGCATTCAAAAAGATACAAGCTCACTACTCACCCTAAAGCCAGCCCCTTTCTATAAGAATATTTTACCTCTGCCAATAAATCTTACATCTTATTTTGTTAAACCTAATGAGCTTTGACTACAAAAAAAGACTTAAAGCCTTTACTCAGGCACATCTTGATATGTTGCCCTAAAGGGCGGCTATACACAAACCCCATTTTATTTATTTATTTATTTATTTATTTATTTATTTATTTATTTATTTATAAAGGGCTGCTATACACAAACCCCATATCATGAGGGAGTCTGCTCAGTTGAGAACTTAGTACATGTTGTGTTCCATTGCCATTTATTTGTGTCACACTGTGAAAGACTTCTCAACTCTGTCCTGGAAAAATATCCTGGAAGACCTGATCAAGATAAGCTCAGGATCTTACTCTCTGATAGTGATAAATTTATCACATTACAATTAGCAAGTTTTTTTCCATACTTACAAAAATGAAATCTGCTCTCACTACTATTAGTAATAAAGCTGATAGTTAAGTTTGCATATCTTTGGGGCTCTAGAGGCTTGTTACTTGTATTGCTTATTGCTTTCTGATTAGTACTTGCCTCATTCTTTCTTCAAGAGGTTAGAAAATTTAGAAATGTTATGTGTAATAGAAATTATTCTGTTTTGACTTATTTTTAGTTTTTTTATTACTACTGCTATTGCTATTAGAGATGGGCACGACTTGAAAAATTTTTTTTTCGAGTTGTCGTTAGTCGGGCCGGTTCCGTTTCGGCTCGTTTTCGTTCGCAAAAATTTGCAAAAATTAGTCGGTTCGTTTTTTCGTTTTTTTGTTGTCGTTAGTACTGGTTTGGGGAGGGGGTAGCGGACTCCTGGAGGGAGCTGCAGGAGTCAGCCAGAGCCACAAGTGACAGACTGGCAGACTCTTTGCACCCGCTGTGTCTCACGTACTTGCATGTAGTGCAATGCAAGTAGATCTGGCTTAGGGTGAAGACGGGTTAGCGGAACGGCTAGGGTTAGGCTAGTTACGGGTGAGGTTAGGGTGAGTATTGGGGTGCACCTCTGGGTGCCTCTCTGACCCACTTAGAAGGACAGTGTACTGGCATATGGGTTAGGCTTAGGGTTCGGGTTTGGGCTACGATTAGTGGGCTGTTTATGCCCGATTCGCACATCCCAGAAGTCTCTGTGGTCAACCTGGCCAAGTGGCCATGCGATTGGTAGAAAAATTGCATGGTCTACTCCCATGGGCGAGCCCATCATTGCAAATGTGCAGGTGTAAAAAAATAAAATAAAATAAAATCAACGAAGACTTTTTTTTGCAAGAAAAACCCACTGCTGCTACTGTAAAAATTCAAGCATTTAAAATAGCCAATTTTCGCATGTTTCTGTGGTGCTTTGGTGGGGTTTTGGGCAACGATTTCAAAAAAAATATTGCGGTCGCCATTTTGGATCCCCCCCACCGCATGGCAAATGGATGCGCCCTCCCAGCCTGGTACAGTCAGCAAAACCTGGCCATGCGATTGGTGGAATGGCTCCAAAACTTTGCATGGTCCACTCCCATGGGCGAGCCCATCATTGCGAATGCGCAGGTGTAAAAAAATAAAATAAAATAAAATAAAATAAAATCAACGGAGACTTTTTTTGCAAGAAAAACCCACTGCTGCTACTGTAAAAATTCAAGCATTTAAAATAGCTAATTTTCGCATGTTTCTGTGGTGCTTTGGTGGGGTTTTGGGCAACGATTTCAAAAAAAATATTGCGGTCGCCATTTTGGATCCCCCGCACTGCATGGCAAATGGATGCGCCCTCCCAGCCTGGTACCAGCAGCGCAGCAGTAGCAATAGCCAAGGAGAGGGGGGCGGGGAACCCCCCCAAATAAAACACCCTTCTGGCCTGGTAGGTGCCCTCAGACAGTTTTCGCCTACTTTTAGGGCCGGGAATCGGGTTTTTTTTTAACTTTTAAAATCTTTTTTTCTGTGCCGCTTGGCATTGCGCGATGCAAGTAACGAGCATGACAAATCAGACCAAATTGTTCGTTCGTCGGTTCGAGCTCGAATTCTGGTGGAGTAATTCCCATTTCCGTTTCCGTAGAGTAACGGATACGAGTAACGGAAACGGAAACGGGAATACCGCTAAGTCGTGCCCATCTCTAATTGCTATTGCTATTGCTATTGTATTGTATTGTTTTTATTTGATGCATTCTGCAATGGCTTGGGCACCATGCAATAACATTTCTGGTTCTGGAGTCAAGGAGTATGTCGTCTTTTTCTTATTGTTGTTATTGTTATTTCAAGTGAAGGAGTCATGCAGCTTGCAGTACATACAAAGAACCTGACTATCTGTTACAGCAGTAGTTCAGTTGAGGATTATTTCATGTCATTATATACATTCTTCTTTAAAGAATGAAGCTTACAAAAAGTGGAGACAAAGATTAAAAGAGATAAGTTGACTGAAAGGGAGTGACCAGACAGCAGTAGTAGCAGAAAAATCACACTGATTGGCAACTTTAAATCAATATACAGTTGAGCCAAAGCTAAAAAACAGGATATGTAATGCTTTTCACTTCGAGTACTGCCATTTTTTATATTTTCCCCCTTTAAATTCCAATTTGGGGTATCTACTATAAAGCAAGTCTGTCAGAATTCATTTTGTATGGAATGGCACCATAACAATACACTCATATACATGTATATTCTGAAATACAAGCATAAGAGATAAAAAACTAAAGAGATAAAATACAGATAAGATAAAATTGCCATTTTCAGGAAGAGTAAACCTCAATTTTAACCTCTTTTTTAAATGCAGAGGAAATGGAGAAATCATACCTTTTAATTACTACTTTTTAACCCCTGCAACCTCTGAAATGGCTCCATTTTAAATCTGAGAATTCCGAATAAACTATATGGATAGCCTAGAATTCTGACCAATCAAAATGTGTCTCCAGTCAACCTACAGATTCATCACATTTAATCCTTGCATGACATTCAATGTGGGGAGGGGAGCATTTTACTCCAACCTGGCCACCCCATTATTAGCTCCTTGGTCATATTTGGGGATGAGCTGGTTCTGTTTTTTTCAAGAACCACATGATTGTTCTCCTCCTCCTCCTAGTTAACGTGATGAATCATGGCTTAGTGTCTGGGAGTTACAGAGAACTGCCTACCAGCCATCTCCTCCTTGCAACTTCAGACTGATGGATCCATCCAGGATACTGCTACATACATAAGAACATAAGAAGAGCCATGCTGGATCAGGCCAAAGGCCCATCTAGTCCAGCTTCCTGTATCTCACAGCGGCCCCACCAGATGCTTTTGGGAGTGCACGAGACTAGATATCTGTCTCCTGATACCACTCCCCTGCATCTGGCCCTTGAAGTGACTTGGCCAGCCCTCCCTAGGTGGGCTTCCAGACCCTCCACAGCCCAGCACTGTTCCAGTGGCTGCTATTACAATAATAAGGCTGAAGGCAGAAAGAAGGAGGTGGAGGAGGAGAGGGGACTGCTGTGCCTAAACAGAATAGGTGCAAAGGAAATTATTGGGTTATAGAGGCTCTCGCTGTTGCCTGTGCCCATGCATGATCTCGGGCAATTCGAAGCTTCTTCCCACTGGTCTGGGGAGAGGAAGAAAAATGCCCTTGCGAAGCATTGCTGATATGCTGTGCTGCTTAGATAGATATTTAAAATAAGTGGGGGAGAGGAAAGCTTCATTCCACTCTTCTACAGCAGAAAAGGCAGGCGGGGACACAAATGGGAAGTTTCCTTTTCATTATTTTTCCTTCTTTTTTGGTCTCTTTAAATGGAAGAAGAGACAAATAGAGTTCCTTGAAGTGCTATGTGGTTTCCTGCCTCAAGACCACTCAAGCTTTGATTCAAATGACATACAGCACCTCAAAGTGAGCCTTTGTAGCACTATCTAGCTCAGTACAGGCCAGGATAATTAGACATTCTAGTCATATCCTTAATCTCAGACTGCCTCCTTTCTAATAATTCTTGTGAAAAAGATACTTATTCTTCCACTGATGAAAGGACTGGATTTGTCTCCCTAGTCCATGTCACCAGAAATGAAAAGCAGCTTTGGAAATTGAGTGGCATGCTGATCAATGGTTTACCATCTAGGGGCCAGTTGTAATATTTCTTTATGAAGTAAGTGCTCTGAGCTGTTTACGCATCATTGCTAGAGGGAGTAAATTGATCTCTGTAAAAACAAATAAAGCCCAACTTTTTATTTATTTCATTGGCTAAATAGCACTTAAAAGTATTTCCCTGAAGGAGGTAATCTATATATGTGCACTAGACATGGGCATTTCATTTTGGAAGGGGTCTGGTTCTGAAACAAAACATGGCAGAACAGCTGCCATTTGGTACTAGGATCCACATTCCGGAATGAAATCAACCAGTTCCTTGCCTTGGTTTGAATAGCCCAAGGCTAAACTCCAACGAGGAAGCAGCCTCGGACATGTCACTCTTCCTGGAGCTGGCCAATCAGGAGCTGTGCAGGAATATGCATCATCCCACTGGCCAGTGCCAGGCAGAGTGAAAGATGATGCATAGCAGGCTGCTTCCTTGTTGGAGTTTAGCTCCACGTTACCCAAAACAGAGTAAAGAGTGGTTGATTCATTCTGGAAAGTGGATCCAAGTACCAAACAACAGCTGTTCTCCCATGTTTTCTTTCAGAAATAGACCCCTTTCAAAACAAAATGCCATATCTAATTTGCACAGTCAAATTCTTGGGATTTCAAATTTTGAGGAAACATTATTTTAATGGAGCTGAGAAACTGGAAACATGGAGAACATGAAATATTTTCACCTTAGCACACCATTAACATCATTTATTTTCAGAGGTGGCAATTCTATGTAGAAAGAGCCAAAATAGTGGAGCAATAGAATAGAGAAGCTGCTGTTCTACCCCAAATTCAGTGCAGAGGCTGGTTAATTTTCTGTCTTCTGTGGTTTTAAAAAGAAACCTTTAAGAAGAAAAAGCTCTTCTCTTTGCAAGCAATGGAAAGAAATTCATTCAGACCAGCCTGGTCCAAATGTCCTCCATGTTGGGAGCTTGGTAGTGGGTTGCGAGTGCTAAGGAGGCCTTGGACCCATGTTTTCTTTCCCATCCACCACCACATCCCCAATAAACCTTCCTCCTAATGTATGAAGTGGTCCCAATCTTATGTAGGGATTCACTGGGGAAATGTTTGAAGAGGCCCAAAGGAACCTAAGGGGAGAACCCAAAACTGGACCTCCCCCTCTATGCCACTGAGAATGGGACAATCTAATAAACTGTACTCCTTTTAACAATATGAAATTATTTTTGAAAGCATTGATTTATGTATCCACATACTGTTATGTGCAACCAAGTTGGAACTGACCCTTAATAGGGCTTTCAAGGAAAGTGAGATTTTCAAGTCGTGGTTTCACCATTTCCACTCCCACCACTGAGTTTAATGGCCAAATGCTGGTATTCTGAGTCCTAGTTATCACTCTACCCACTGCATCACACTGAGCATCCACAAATACACATAACTTTGTAGCTACGCATATAATATTGTAGAATTCTAGCATATGGACAATGCACAGCGGTCACTTGCTTTCGTAAGTTCCTAACCAGACTTCCCAAGAGTCTGCTGCAATGGACCAGAAGGCACAGTTGCTACTCCTCTCATTAGACTTGTTGTTCTCCCCAATAGCATTTAGATGTGAAATTTCAGTCTGGTTTCAATCCACTTTCACGTGTGTTCCACCATATCATTTTGTCCAGTTTCCACCTTAAACACATGACGGTAAAACAGCACCACAAGCCTTTTTCATTTGTAGCTCAGAGAGCAGGTCCAGGCAGATTCACTTACATATGCAGATGCACCCCCATCCCCACCATTCACAGACAAAGACATACAAACATATATCATTTTTTCCTCCCTGCCTGCTCCACACATTCCCCAACCTACAATACATGCATACCACACATACATACGTATTACACATAGGCTCACAGCCCACAATACCTGATTTTTCTCATTTCTATTCTCTCTGTCTTCCTCTCTTTTCTGCTTCTCATTTTTCCCTTTTTTTCTACCTTTCTCTATACTAGGGGAAATGCCTCCTATGGGTATTAATGGAGGGCAAGGAAGTGTACTTGTCCCCTCCCCGAGGTTTTGAATTTTTTTGTCATTGTAATATACACAAATATATGCAATGTTTATTGTGCCTCGTGGCGCAATGGTTAAATGCCTGTACTGCAAGTAAAACTGTGCTCATGACCTGGGGTTCAACCCCAGGTAGCTGGCTTATGGTTGACTCAGCCTTCCATTCTTCTGAGGTTGGTAAAATGAGCACCCAGCTTGCTGGGGGGGGCAATGTGTAGCCCGCATAATTAAACTGTAAAACGCTCAGAGACTACTTGAAGTGGTATGGGACGGTATATAAGCAGAACACTTTGCTTTGCTTTGCTTTTTGTAGTGGCACAAAGGATGCATACTCCTATGCAGACCAAAGTTCACAAGATTGAGACACAGAAGGACAGCTATATGTAATTAGAAACCAAGGCAAAGTCAGGGGATAAGAGGGCAGGTCCTCTTATGGATTGAGAACTGGTTGAGATCCAGGAAACAAAGAGTAAGTGTCAATGGGAAATTTTCACAATGGAGAGAGGTGAAAAGCGGTGTGCCCCAGGGCTCTGTCCTGGGACCGGTGCTTTTCAATCTGTTCATAAATGACCTGGAGACAGGGATAAGCAGTGAGGTGGCCAAGTTTGCAGATGACACAAAACTTTTCCGTGTGGTAAAAACCAGAGAAGATTGTGAAGAGCTCCAGAAGGATCTCTCCAAACTGGGGGAATGAGCTACGAAATGGCAAATGCGTTTTAATGTAGCCAAATGTAAAGTAATGCATATTGGGGCGAAAAATCAAAACTTTATCTATCAACTCATGGGCTCTGAGTTATCCGTGACAGATCAGGAAAGAGATCTTGGTGTGTTGGTGGACAGCTCCATGAAGGTGTCTCCCCAATGTGTGGCAGCGGTGAAGAAGGCCAATTCCATGCTAGGGATTATCAAAAAGGGGATTGAAAATAAAACAGCCAACATGATAATGCCATTATACAAAACAATAGTAAGGCCGCATCTGGAGTATTGTTTACAATTCTGGTCACCGCATCTCAAGAAAGACATAGTGGAACTGGAAAAGGTGCAGAAGAGAGCGACCAAAATGATTACTGGGCTGGGGCACCTCCCTTATGAGGAAAGGCTAAAACATTTGGGGCTCTTTAGTCTGGAAAAAAGCCAAAAGCACCTCTATCTAGTGGAGATTATTTTACATGACATTACAATATTATTTATTAGTTTCCTATTACTTAATTCATTGTTTGTTTTTTAAACTTGTTTGTGAGTGCCCTGTGCAGTTCAACAACACAGGACCATTCCATTTAAGTGGATCAGAAGAATTTTTTTTTTTTTTGGCATTCCCTGAAGTTGAACAAGAACAACTAGAAAACTATATTGTGCTTGTTGATTTACAAGACACCCCCTATATCTCCCTTGTTGGAAGGCTGTCTGAGTGCCCACTGATTATGTCAGCCCAGCCTTATTTCCAGATTTGGGGTTCCATCCTTATATTACTCCAATACTGTTTACTTTGTTTGTTTATAATTTGTACATTCCCTGGCTGAACTACTACCAGAAAACTACTGTGCTGTGCTTCTTGTTGAATTACAAGACAGCCCTATATCAGTCCCTCCTTGTTTGGAGGCTGCCTGAGTGCCCACTGCACCCTGATTTCCAGATTTGGGGTTCCATCCTTATATTACTACACTGTTTGTTTGCTGCTTTGTTTACTATAACATTCCCTGGCCTGAAAAACTGACAGAAAACTATACTGTGCTTGTTGATTTATCAGCCTTATTTCCATATTTTGGATCCCATCATCATTCATTACTCCATTGTTTGTTTGTTTCTATATACTGTTCTGTTGTTCTGTCTGTGGAGTTCAACAACACACGCCCATTCCATTCAAGTGGATCAGGAGAAGTGTGATATTGATATTAATTTTCATTTTAATCCCTGAATAACTACTAGAAGAATAGTAAGCATTTAACAACAATATTGGGTTTGTTTCATTACATCCCAAATATCTTTATTGGGAGGCATAGTACACTGCCACTACTCGTGTGGAGCCACCTGTCCAGTGACTGCTGCTGCTGACTGTCTTACAATATTATTTATTCATTACTGGAGCTCATTGTTTGTTTGTTGTGTTGTGTGTACTTGATCACACAGGCAGGGAGCCAGGAACATTCCATTTCAGTGCATCCATCAAGTTTTGAATTCCGAATTTAGAAAATTATACATACCATTACCAAATCACCAAGGGCAAGCAAGACAACATTTAAGCTTGTACAACAGAACACAGTGTGTGAGAGTAAGCTTGGTATAAGTTGATTAAAGCAAAGTGTTCTGCTTATATACCGCCCCATACCACTACAAGTAGTCTCTGGGCGGTTTACAATTTTGATTACAGTGTGCAGGCTACACATTGCCCCCCCCCCAGCAAGCTGGGTACTCATTTTACCGACCTCGGAAGGATGGAAGGCTGAGTGAACCTTGAGCCTGCTACCGGGGATTGAACCCAGGTCGTGAGCACAGTTTTACCTGCAGTACAGGCATTTAACCACTGCGCCACGAGGCTCACTAGATTACTAGAATAGTTTTTCACTTAATAAAATAGAATCAGACAATCTATTTCTAATACTTTTGACTTTGAGTAACGAAAAAAAATGAAGAGGGGTGGCACAGCCAGAGGGAAGGGAAAGGGGACCCCCACTAAAATAAACAGGGGCACATTTCTGAAGGAAGGCACAGGAAGTAGCGCAGATAGTGATATTGCTGCCACTCCCTCTCCAAGCACCAGCTCCACAACCAGCACCACCGGACCATCTTCTGTCACTGAGGGAAGCATGGATGACTGCATGCGAGCCCCAACGCCACCATGGCTCAGCATGGAGGAACCCCCCCCCCTTTATCAGGAAGAAGACGAGGACTCGGAAATGGCATCAGAATCAGAAACGGGCTCTTTGCATCTAAATCTGCTAAATTCTGAGGACCTGTTGGCAGGAACACACGAAAGGCAGGCTTCAGGCACTGATGGAAGGAGCAGCCCTCTTTCCACCCAGAGTAGCACCAGTGACAGCAGTAGTCTACTTTCCAGGCAGGGCACAAGCCACACCACCACCAGCACAGCAGCGGCAGGCAGTAGCGGAGGGGGCAGTACTTTCCATAAGCCTCGCAGCTCTCTCTGGGAGCATTTTGATAACAGCCCAGAAGACTCGATGCTTGCGGTGTGCAAGAGATGCGGGGTGGTCGTGTGCAGGGGGAATGACCCCAAACACCTCTCTTCAAGTGCCTTGCGTAGCCACCTCATGCGAAGGCACCCTGGGACTCTGCCTGGAACAATGTCAGGCCCTGGTTCCTCAGGGAGAAAGAGAGGGGAAGAAGGCATGAGGAAGGACAGAGACACCTCCGCTGAGACTGGGAAGAGGCAGGCCACTATGCAGGAAGTGGTGCCGCTGTGTGGGAGTTTTGTCAGCCAGAGAAATAGGGCCAAGGCACAGGAGACCACCACTCGCGTGGTGGGTGAAATGGTGGCCATGAACGGGTTGCCCCTCTCCTTTGTGGAGTCATCAGGCTTCAGGCACCTGATGAAGCACGTGGCACCATGGTACGAGCCTCCATCCCGGCGTACCTTCAGCAGGCGGGTTATTCCCTCCCTTTATGAGTCTGTCAGGGACATGGTCCGGGCCCTGCTGCAGGCGGCCAGAGGAAGGAAGATCCACTTCACTTCCAACCTCTGGACCGGTGGGCACCACGGATACCTCTATCTCACGGCTCATTGGTGGCAACCCAAGGAGGTCCTTGACACCAGGGCATCCCAAGAACAGCCGCAGGGGGAGCCACAAGGGAGCACCCCAAGAGGGTACAGGGTGGTGCTTCTCCAGGCACAAAGCATGGAGGACAGTGCCAAAGGCATCCACATTGCTGAGGTCCTCAAGACGGCACTGCGAGAGTGGGGATTGGGAACCAAGGGGCAGGTCAATCGCGGATTCATGGTTACTGACGCAGGCTGTAACATGATCAATGCAGTTGAAAGGGCAGCGTTCCAGGGCATCATGTGCGCAGCACACAAACTGCATCTGGTGGTGGGCGATGCCATTGGGCTGGGAGCACCGAAGGACTCCTGGGATGAGGGGACCCTGGAGACCAAGGCCTTGCTGGACAAGTGTCAGAAAATCCTCGGGCACTTCTCACGCAGCGTCAAGGCATCCAGGATGATGCGTGAGAGGCAGGCGGAGACGGGCCGACCAGAGCACGTCCTGATCCAGGACGTGACCACCCGGTGGAACTCCACCTATGAAATGGTCAAGCGCCTGGTGGAGCAGAGGCAAGTGGTGAAATACGTCATGTCAACCACTCCCGTCCTGCCTGGGGGAATGGTGTTGGACATTGGTGCTACCGAGTGGCTCGCCCTCTCCCAGATGGTGGGTATCCTACAGCCTTTTGAGGAGACCACCCACGTCCTCAGCAACTACAACGCCAGCCTGGGCCACGTACTCCTCCTGGTAAATGCCCTTCGCCAATACCTAGAGGCCAGTATCCGGGACGAACCCGATCTTCTCCCAAAGAGCAGGGCCTTGGCAGACAGGCTGCTGACCGGCGTGGATACCCATCTTAGCCCACTGAGGAGGGAAAAGGTGTACGAGACGGCATGCCTGTGCGACCCTCGCGTCAAGGGTTCCCTGGCGGGCAGCGCTGCCGACCTAAACTCCTGGAAGACAGAGCTATGCCGTCTAGTCTGCAGGGCTCTCTTAAATCAGGCCAGGCGTTCCCGAGGGTGAACGGAAGCCAGAGCGATGCAGAAGAGGAATCCTCGCAAGGATCCTCTTCCTCCTCTACTCCAGGAGCGTACACCCAGAGACCAGGTTCCGTACCAGCAGCCAACTACTCTGGCCTTGTTGCCACACTTACTCTGGCCTTGTGGCCTCCCGTACTCATGGTCTGTGGTCTCATACTCTGGCCTTGTGGACGCCCATACTCCTTGTATAGCTTAGTGGGCTGTAAAACTTAGGGTTCTGCCTAATCTGAGCTGTGTGTCCGTACGCCAGTAAGCTGTCCTTAGTAAGTCAGAGCAACCCAGAGCCCACTATCCCCTACCCCTACCCCTAATCCTAACCTGTACGCCAGTACACTTCCCTTCTTAGTGGATCAGAGGCACCCAGAGGTGCCTCCCAGAGCCCACTATCCCTACCTAACCCTAACCCTAACCCTAAGCCTAGCCTGTACGCCAGTACAGTTCCCTTCTTAGTGGGTCAGAGGTACCCAGAGGTGCCTCACAGAGCCCACTATCCCTACCTAACCCTAACCCTACCCCTAACCCTAACCTGTATGCCAGTACGCTTCCCTTCTTAGTGGGTCAGAGGCACCCAGAGGTGCCTCCCAGAGTCCACTATCCCTACCTAACCCTAACCCTACCCCTACCCCTAACCTGTATGCCAGTATGCTTCCCTTCTTAGTGGGTCAGAGGCACCCAGAGGTGCCTCCCAGAGCCCACTACCCCTACCTACCCCTACCCTACCCCTAATCCTAACCTGTACGCCAGTACGCGTCCCTTCTTAGTGGATCAGAGGCACCCAGAGGTGCCTCCCAGAGCCCACTATCCCTACCTAACCCTAACCCTACCCCTAAGCCTAGCCTGTACACCAGTACGGTTCCCTTCTTAGTGGGTCAGAGGTACCCAGAGGTGCCTCACAGAGCCCACTATCCCTACCTAACCCTAACCCTACCCCTAACCCTAACCTGTATGCCAGTACGCTTCCCTTCTTAGTGGGTCAGAGGCACCCAGAGGTGCCTCCCAGAGTCCACTATCCCTACCTAACCCTAACCCTACCCCTACCCCTAACCTGTATGCCAGTATGCTTCCCTTCTTAGTGGGTCAGAGGCACCCAGAGGTGCCTCCCAGAGCCCACTACCCCTACCTACCCCTACCCTACCCCTAATCCTAACCTGTACGCCAGTACGCTTCCCTTCTTAGTGGATCAGAGGCACCCAGAGGTGCCTCCCAGAGCCCACTATCCCTACCTAACCCTAACCCTACCCCTAAGCCTAGCCTGTACACCAGTACGGTTCCCTTCTTAGTGGGTCAGAGGTACCCAGAGGTGCCTCACAGAGCCCACTATCCCTACCTAACCCTAACCCTAACCCTAACCCTAACCTGTATGCCAGTACGCTTCCCTTCTTAGTGGGTCAGAGGCACCCAGAGGTGCCTCACAGAGCCCACTATCCCTACCCCTAACCCTACCCCTAACCCTAACCTTTACGCCAGTACGCTTCCCTTCTTAGTGGGTCAGAGGCACCCAGAGGCACCCTACCCCTACCCCTAAGCCTAACCAGTAGGCCAGTACGCTTCCCTTCTTAGTGGGTCAGAGGCACCCAGAGGTGCCTCCCAGAGCCCACTATCCCTACCTAACCCTAACCCTACCCCTACCCCTAACCTGTACGCCAGTATGCTTCCCTTCTTAGTGGGTCAGAGGCACCCAGAGGTGCTTCCCAGAGCCCACTACCCCTACCTACCCCTACCCTACCCCTACCCCTAACCAGTATGCCAGTACGGTTCCCTTCTTAGTGGGTCAGAGGCACCCAGAGGTGCCTCCCAGAGCCCACTATCCCAACTAGCCCTAACCCTACCCCTACCCCTAACCTGTACGCCAGTACGGTTCCCTTCTTAGTGAGTCAGAGGCACCCAGAGGTGCCTCCAAGAGCCCACTACCCCTACCTACACCTACCCTACCCCTACCCCTAACCTGTACGCCAGTACGGTTCCCTTCTTAGTGGGTCAGAGGCACCCAGAGGTGCCTCCCAGAGCCCACCATCCCAACTAGCCCTAACCCCAACCCTACCCCTAACCTGTACACCAGTACGGTTCCCTTCTTAGTGGGTCAGAGGCACCCAGAGGTGCCTCCCAGAGCCCACTATCCCAACTAGCCCTACCCCTACCCCTACCCCTAACCTGTACGCCAGTACGGTTCCCTTCTTAGTGGGTCAGAGGCACCCAGAGGTGCCTCCCAGAGCCCACTATCCCAACTAGCCCTACCCCTACCCCTACCCCTAACCTGTACGCCAGTACGGTTCCCTTCTTAGTGGGTCAGAGGCACCCAGAGGTGCCTCCCAGAGCCCACCATCCCAACTAGCCCTAACCCTAACCCTACCCCTAACCTGTACACCAGTACGGTTCCCTTCTTAGTGGGTCAGAGGCACCCAGAGGTGCCTCCCAGAGTCCACTATCCCAACTAGCCCTAACCCTACCCCTACCCCTAACCTGTACGCCAGTACGGTTCCCTTCTTAGTGGGTCAGAGGCACCCAGAGGTGCCTCCCAGAGCCCACTATCCCAACTAGCCCTAACCCTAACCCTACCCCTAACCTGTACACCAGTACGGTTCCCTTCTTAGTGGGTCAGAGGCACCCAGAGGTGCCTCCCAGAGCCCACCATCCCAACTAGCCCTAACCCCAACCCTACCCCTAACCTGTACACCAGTACGGTTCCCTTCTTAGTGGGTCAGAGGCACCCAGAGGTGCCTCCCAGAGCCCACTATCCCAACTAGCCCTACCCCTACCCCTACCCCTAACCTGTACGCCAGTACGGTTCCCTTCTTAGTGGGTCAGAGGCACCCAGAGGTGCCTCCCAGAGCCCACTATCCCAACTAGCCCTACCCCTACCCCTACCCCTAACCTGTACGCCAGTACGGTTCCCTTCTTAGTGGGTCAGAGGCACCCAGAGGTGCCTCCCAGAGCCCACCATCCCAACTAGCCCTAACCCTAACCCTACCCCTAACCTGTACACCAGTACGGTTCCCTTCTTAGTGGGTCAGAGGCACCCAGAGGTGCCTCCCAGAGTCCACTATCCCAACTAGCCCTAACCCTACCCCTACCCCTAACCTGTACGCCAGTACGGTTCCCTTCTTAGTGGGTCAGAGGCACCCAGAGGTGCCTCCCAGAGCCCACTATCCCAACTAGCCCTAACCCTAACCCTACCCCTAACCTGTACACCAGTACGGTTCCCTTCTTAGTGGGTCAGAGGCACCCAGAGGTGCCTCCCAGAGCCCACCATCCCAACTAGCCCTAACCCTAACCCTACCCCTAACCTGTACACCAGTACGGTTCCCTTCTTAGTGGGTCAGAGGCACCCAGAGGTGCCTCCCAGAGCCCACTATCCCAACTAGCCCTAACCCTACCCCTACCCCTAACCTGTACGCCAGTACGCTTCCCTTCTTAGTGGGTCAGAGGCACCCAGAGGTGCCTCCCAGAGCCCACTACCCCTACCTACCCCTACCCTACCCCTACCCATAACCTGTACCCCAGTACGGTTCCCTTCTTAGTGGGTCAGAGGCACCCAGAGCTGCCTCCCAGAGCCCACCATCCCAACTAGCCCTAACCCTACCCCTACCCCTAACCTGTACACCAGTACGGTTCCCTTCTTAGTGGGTCAGAGGCACCCAGAGGTGCCTCCCAGAGCCCACTATCCCAACTAGCCCTAACCCTACCCCTACCCCTAACCTGTACGCCAGTACGGTTCCCTTCTTAGTGGGTCAGAGGCACCCAGAGGTGCCTCCCAGAGCCCACTATCCCTACCTACCCCTACCCCTACCCCTAACCCTAAACCAGATGCCACTACCAGACTGAATCCCTAACCACTAGATGACCAGGGTTGCATTTGCTTAATTGCTTGGCTTTACAAGGAGTGACAGAAGGGGAGGACATTGAGAGGAGTAGAGTAGTAGACCCTCATCCAGATTTGGGGGAGGAACAGAATACTGTGTCTCCTGCTGCCTCTGAGAGGTGGAGGGGAGGGGGGAAGGATAAAAGCTTCAAAACAAAACAACAAAAAAGTATAGCAGACAGCCAGACCAAGTAGGGTGGCCGGTTCAGTCAGCGTTGACCAAGAGAAAAAAAAGAATATTGCATTCTGCCCACTTTGTTTGCTTTATGTTGCATAGGATGCAGTCTTATGCAACGATATATTTATTAAATATATTATTCATCAACCAGTTTAAAGTGTTTTCCGCCTGCTCTGGGTCATCGCGGGACGCCCCTATACTCTGGGAAGTCAAATCACACTAAACGGTGGAAACGACAAACGACAAACGACAAACGGAAATGACAAATTTGGAAAATTTTTGTGACAAACGGAAACGACAGGAAACGGACCCATTCCGACAAACGACATCTCGAAATGTCATTTTTTCTGGTCGTGCCCATCTCTAAATATAGAAAGGGCAGATCCAAGAAGAATTCTAGAGGTTAGGCTAGTAGGCCAGATGGGCAGACTTGGCAGGATGCATCTAGCCTAGAGACCAGAGGCTCTCTCTGTTTGATTCAAAGATTAATACCCAACACCCTCATAAAGAACAGTGGTACCTTGGTATACAAGCATAATGCATGCCAGAATCATGTGGATAGAAGTGGTGGCGGAGGGTTAGGGTTAGGGTTAGCTGTTCCAGTAGCTGGTTGGGCAGTAAGAAGCTGCCACTTGCCCCCTCGCCAGTTTGGGGCTGCTTCTCGCCTCCTCACAGGCTCAGGACACAGCTCACTCCCTTGCTAGGTTGGGGTTGTCGCTCGCCTCCTTGCTGAGCTCCGGCCACTGGCTTCTAGCAGCTGCTAGCCAAAATGGACCACAGACCAAGCACAACAAAATGAAGACACCCATAGGGGAGAGATAGAGGGCAAGAAGAGGAACTGCATCCTTGTTAACCAACCATTTTGTGGTGTGTGAGTGTGTGTGTGTGGGGGGGGGGGTTGCCTTCTTTCCCTTCCATGGCCCTGCATTGCAGTCTGATCCAAATCATTTTTTTTTTGCCAATCACACACAAAAGCAGATAGGAGCTCCAGGATCACCATCCCCATCCCAAATTTGCATGGGGTGGTGGTGAGAAAAGAGCAGCTGTCTGGCGTAATCTGATGGGAGACAAAGGGTCACCCTGTTGGTTCAGGGCTCCCGGGAAAACCTACCACTTTGTTATGAAAGAGGAGCCCTGGGATCACCTTCCCCATGGTGATCCTGCAAAAGGCCATGCCACATTTGCATTTTATGGGGGTGGGAAGAGGCAAGGAGGGGAGGGGCAGGAGCTGAGCAGAGGGGGAGGGGGTGAAGGAGGGGTGTGCTTGCTTATCTATCATCTTGATTCTCTGCATGCCAGCTGAGCCACGTGACTGCCTTTCCCCATTGCAAGCAGCACATACCTTTGCAACTCCCCGCCAAACCTGCCATGCATGAAAAACTTCTTCCGGCACCCTCCTAATCGATATATAGGCACCAGCTTTTCCTGCCTTTCTCTTATGGAGGGTAGTGTTTGTGTGGGCTGTTGGTTTCCAGAGCTTGGCAGTCATTGTCAGTCTTTTGCTAATATTCCCCACCCTAGCCCACCCCCACCCACTGCCTCATGCACTCCTTTTCCACCAGCTTTGGGGTTGTGGAGTGCCTGGAAGGCTCAAATGGCACTGGTCCCAGGTCTCAGGAGAGACAGCTACCACTCCATTCCCCCATTAATTTCCATGTGGCCTGCACATGGAGCAGTGGAGCCGCTGCTTTAATCCTGGGACCGCACATGCTAGAAGCCAGTGGTCTAAGCCCTGTAAGAGGGGCAAACTGCAACCCTGACCTGGCAAGGGGGTGAGCAGTGGGCCCAACCCAGCGAGTGGCAGCTGCTCGCCAGCCAGCCAGCTTCTGGAGCAGCTAAACATAACCCTAATCCTCCCCGCTGGCATTTAAATCTGCATGTGTGCGTGTGGCATCAGGCAGGGCGTGCGCAGCTATGCACAAGCACTTGATAGCTTCTCCCTGATGCAAGCAGCGGCGGCAGTGCACACCACCTCCCTGTGCTGCTAGCAGTGGCCCCAACCCAGCTCAGTTGGCTCTTGGAACAGCACAGCTGCTGCTTCAGTCTTGGGGCTGCAGCTGCTAGAAGCCAGTGGCCCAAGCCCAGTGAAGGGATGAGTGATGGCCCCAACTCAGTGACGCATCTAGCAGTGGCCCCAACCCAGCTAGGCGGTGAGCAGTGGTGGTGCAGAGGTGACCTCCAGTGCTCCTATATTGAGGCATTGCTCATTGATCAAGGCAAAAATCATCAGGTTTTTTTCCTTGCTCATCAAAATACTTGTAAACCAAGGTACCACCGTACTGATCTAACAAAAGCTATCAGTGCGACTTCTTTATTTAGAAAGGCAGCATAGATCCATACTTGTACACAATAGGGGATGGCTAACGCCGTCCAATTCTGCCATGAATCTCCTGGGAGCAGCTAAATGGCTTGCACAAGTGGCTCAACTAGGCATAACTCTTGTCTGGTCCAATGTAGGCTGCTCTCCCATTTTTACAAAGAAAGTACCTTAAATTACTATTGATTGAGTTTTGTTTGCACCGTTACTTGAGCAAATCACTTTTGATGCTTGTGACTTGAATAATTATTTTCTTGCCCTAAAGAGATTTACAATTGAGATAGATAACTTTGTGGTGCTGATGTGCAAATGAGTACATAATACATTCCAAATGCATTTGTAACTGTCTTTTTATCCCTTGATTTCTATGCTCAAGAAGCCAAAATTGCTTCAGAATGTGTGCCAGGTTATTTCTATGCATTTTTTGAATATGAGAAATTAAGAATCAAACCTTTTCAAGCTCTAAGTGAATTTTTGCAATTCAAAATGCAAAGCAGTTGTGGTTCCTCACAATGCCTCATATTGTTGTAGCCTTGAAACCAAAAGAAATGAATAGTTAAAATCAGTGAGTCGTTTCAAGGGCTCTTTTTCTACATTTTTTTGTTCAGTCCTTCATCAATTGCTCTTCATACTACCCTCTTTGGGAAATGAGCAATCTGAAGCAGAATGTAATAAATGTGAGAACCAATGGTCTAACAAGCAGGAGAGGATTTCAAGTACAAGTACAGATTCCAGGGTTTGATCCCATGCTGGGTCCATCAATTCACATTCCCAGTCACCATCTACAGTATATTCCATCCACAAAGAGGAGAGCAATGGTACACAGTATTTATTTATCTAGAACTGCACATAATGTGATGGAAAACTACTCACTGAAGATGCTTTCACAAGTCATGATTGCTGTGACAAAAAGAATGTGGGTATGGGGTATTTTTAACCTTTATTTTAACAATCCTTCACATTACAAACAAAAGACAAAAGACAAAAGAAGTTTTCTACTTATGTCAATGCTCTAATTGGTCCTAAAATTACATAGAAGTTCTTTGCAAAAATTTCTTCTTGGAATCAACTGAAACCAGTTACTTTTTATTTGAGTGCTCTTTTCTTCTAACTACTTAATCATAATTGGTTTTAATTTATAAATAAATCTCCAATTCTGTACATTCCTATTTCCTTCCATTTTCTAAACTGTGGATGGGTTTCTTGGGATTTTCTTGGGATTTGAATTTAGGATGTCCCAAATCAGAACTTAATGGTGATATAGGCGGTGCTAGAATTTTCATATTTTTATGCCGTATTTATATTGCTTCTTTAATGAAAGGATTCTGCATATACTCTTTGTTCTTTGATATTTTTGTATATAAAATGAATTACATGGCCTCCTTCTTTACCTTATATTTGAGTCCAGTCAGGGTTATTATTCATTTGGATAAGCTTTACCATTTGAGTGATTTGAAAGGCTTTATAATATTTTATCAAATATTATATGGCTAATCCTCCTTCTGTGCCAGATTTATATTTTACACTATTAATAAATCTTATTTCCCCCTTTTCCTGAAGTAAATTGTTTGAGCTTCTTTTGCCATAATTTTATCTTTTCTCTTTCTGGATGCAATGGTATATTTTGAAACAGAAATAGGAACCTTGGGAGAATGTGACCAGTACTGTTCTATCTAATAATGACAATTTTATTTTATACCATTTTCACTTATTTCCTTTACTTCACTCAATGTATGTTTATGATTTCTATATATAAGCTGATTTATGCTTTTTGTTAGCCATATTCCTAGGTATTTGAAGCTAAAGTAACACACATCTATGCTAGACATTGCTTTAATTTCTTTCTGTTCTAATATGAGGGTATTTATGCATAATAATTTATCATAATTAATGTTTAATCTGGTGTGATAATTAAAATTCTCTAATAATTGCTTTAAATAGTTCTGCACTTTTCAGAATATTGTGAGTCCTCATTTTCCTTGATTTTCTTTGTCAGTCTATCCATCTCTGCACATTCCAAAATTTTCTTAACAATCATTTCATCTGTCGGCATTTCTTTGTGTTTTTAATTTTATGCCCAAACTATCTTCACCACTTTCAGAATGTGTACTACTAGATAAGTATTTTGTTTGCCGAAATTTTCCAGTAAGATGCCTAGTAAAAACAATTCTGGCCTAAAGTCTACATGTATTTTTATCATTGCAATAAGCTATATATATATATATATATATATATATATATATATATATATATATATATATATATATATATATATATATATATATATATATATATATATATATATATCGTATCTATCTATCTATCTATCTATCTATCTATCTATCTATCTATCTATCTATCTATCTATCTATCTATAATAATAATAATAATAATTATTATTATTGCTTTATCACACATCCACCATGTGTGATAGTATAGTAAGTCCCAATTTCTTGCATACATTTCCAAATTTTGCTAGAGAAGTTTGGGAACATTTTAGCTAACAGCATGTGGAAAATGCCATCTATAAAACATTGTATACAGATTTTCTTTGTACAAAGGCACAATTGTTAATTTAGAATTTCTCTTCAAAAGTTTTTGCCATTTCTCCAACTCCACGTTATAACAAAAAATTGCCTGGTGTGTGTGTGTGTGTGTGTGTGTGTGTGTGTGTGTGTGTGTGTGTGTGTATGTATGTAGGACTGGATAGATTGCCTAGGGAATTTTACAAGATTTTTCAAGATATAAGAATTACTCCAATGAAGGAAGTCTGCAATGAAGTTCTGTTTGAGGCTGAAATACCTAAAACTTCTTTAGAAGCAAACATTACACTAATTCTCAAAGAGAAAGTGTATGGCTTTATATATATATCTCCAGTCCTTTAAAACTTGCTTCTATTACTTCCAGTATTTTTCTCTCTTGTTTTTCAATTTATATGACAACCATCTTGGCATATATTGGCATTTTCAAAAAAAATTGTTTTGCTCTTTTAATTTGTTCAGCTATCTCTTCTGATTTCATTAGGTTTAGTTTATGTTTAATCACTCCCATTTGATTTTTAATTATTTTTTCCTGTGGGAATTTTTGCAGTTCTAATTCTAGCTTCTTAAATTCTTCTTTCAATTTGGTTTCTTCTTTATCCTTTCTCATTATTTATTTAATCTTGGCATTGTGTGTTATAGCCAATCCCCTAAAAAAGCTTTAGCTGTGTCCCAGATGATTTGCAAAGAGGTTTCCTAATTTGTGATTTCTTTGAAGTAAAATTGCATTTCCCTTCTAGCTTTCTCCAAAAATTCTTTATCTTTCAATAAGGCTGAATTCAAAGTCTGTCTTGTTTTCTCCTTACTCCTTTCCACCTCGAGGTTGTTGGATAGTGGTCTGCCCAGACATTTGTTTCTATCTCTTCTTCTTGTATTCCTGTTCTTAATTTGCTAGATATCCATATCATATCAATTCTTGACCAGGATTTGTGTCTATTTAAATAAAAGGTAAATTGGGAATTTTTGGTATTTATTTCTTGCTATATATCATGTAGTTCCAATTCTTCTACCATCTGGAAGAATATTTTTTGGAAGTTTCCTCCTTTCCCCTTTTCCTTTCTTTCTATTTCTATAATCCATTTTTTTAAAAACCAAAATTGCATTAAATCTCCCAGTAAACATATATTTTGGTATTTGTTTTCCAATGTTTCTTTATATAATTTTCTATAGAATTCTTCTTATTTGTTATTGGGTGCATATATTGCTATAACTATTAAAATCTTCCTTCTTCATCCGTGTATATAAGTTTGGGACCTAATGTTTGTTTAATATATAGGACTACTCTTCCCTTTTGTTGCACTGCTGAATAGTACATTTTTTTTCCAATTTTGGGACATTTTAGATATTTGTAGTGTTGTTTTCTAATATGTGTTTCTTGTAGGAAGACTGTATCTGTTTTAATTTTCAAAGTTGTGAGAAGGTTTTCTTCCTTTTCCCAGGTGAGTTTAGTCTATTAATATTTACAGATAATATTCCAATATCCTTTTCCATGATTATACTTATATTTAGGTTTTATTGCTTTAGATTGTCTTTTCTCTTTTGCCACCACTTTTTGTTCTGATTTTTTTCCACCCGGATTTTCCTTTCTCCTTGTTTCTCTATTTCTTCTGGTCTTGTTTCTCTCTTCTTTTGTATTTTGTTCCTGTATTTGTTCTTCCATTGTTTTAATATGTTTTTCATAGAATTCTCTTGCTTTATCTGTAGAATCAAGTTTATATCTTACTGCCTTCCAATTAACTAAAACGCCTTCTGGTATCAGCCATCTGAAATTTATTCTCTTCTCATTCAATTTGTTGATCAAAAATTGTATTGTTTTCTCTGTTCTCTTACTTTCCAGGGAATCTGTTTCAGTACCACCAATTGTTTTTTTAATATACTATTGGCTCATCTCTAACTACCTTAAGATTTTATCTCTTGTTGCTCTCTTGACAAATTTTACATGAACTTCATGTGAAGTTTTATTTCTTCTTACATTGCTCGTGTTAACTCTATAGACTTTATATATTTTACCTTCCATTTCTTCAGTCTCGATTTCTAATGCCTGTTAGTATTGTTGTAATTTGCTCTGTCAGGTCTCTTTCCTTCTACTCTGGGATGTTCAGTAGTCTCAAAATACTGGATGTGCTATCCATTTCAATCATCACAAATGTATCTATCAGGTCTTTATTTATTTGAAATAAACTTTGATTCTCCTTCACTTCTTCCAGCTCTTTCTGTATTTGATCAGTTTTCCCCTCAGCCTTCTCAATAGATTGTTGGTTTTCAACAACTTTTTGTTGGATTTATTTTATTTGGATGCCCATTGATGTAATCAATCTATTAAGTATGGAGAAAATAATTACTTATAATGAGCTCCTAGACTCTGAGGGAATTTTGAAATCGAGGTCACAATTATTAGATCAAGGCCTGATGTTTTCATGGTGGCCATTAATGCAAATACAATCAATCTATCATCAGGATACAAAGTCCCAAGAATTCTATAAAGAGTACACAGCATTCGACAAGATTCTAGTAAAAACAGAAGAAAAACAAATCCAAAAACTATATAAGTTCTTATTGCAATGGGATATGCAAGATGAAGAGGTGAAAGACACCATGTTAAGATGGGCCAAAATTTTTGGCTACAATATTGAACTTCAAAAATGGCAGCAATTTTGGATGTTTAATCTTAAATTAACCTTGGCCACTGCATATAAAGAAAATCTTTATAAAATGTTTTATAGATGGCATATGCCACCAGCAAAACTTGCTAAAATGTTTCCTAATGTTTCAAATAAGTGTTGGAAATGCGAAGATCATGAAGGTACTTATTATCATGCTTGGTGGACTTGTGATAAAGCTAAAACTTACTGGGTGAAAATACATACATGGGCTAAGGAAATTTTAAAAATACAATTTGAATTTAAACCAGAAATATTTCTGTTAGGCCTATTGCCAAATGTGATACATAAACAAAAGTCTTATTTATTGCTACATATCTTAACAGCAGCTAGAATAACATGGGCTCAGAGCTGGAAATCTGAAAATCTCCCAACGGATGAGATGATTATTAAAAAAATAGTAGAATGTGCAGAAATGGATAGATTAACCAAAAGATTAAAAGGACAAGCAGAATCAACTTTCAGTGCTGGTTGGAAACTTTTTTATGACTGGTGGAAAACTAAAGTAATCTAGATTAAAGCGAGACAGAATCAGAGTATAACTAGGTAATAATATGTCAATGAGAGAGAATCACCAAGTGAGACATGTCTTATTATAGATAAATTTGGCTTTATTCTATTTCTTGATGAATACAAATTGATAAAGCCAAATTTGTTGAAAATCGTGATCTGTTTTTCAATTCATCCCCATCTCTAGTTACAAGTAGATTTTTCCAATTCTCATAAACTGTGTAGTCTTGTAAAGTCCCCATTTCTTTGTTTCATGTGTAAATTTGCATTTCTTATGATGCTGTTCAGCTCTGACATTAGTGTGGGAAAGCAAAAAGCAAAGTGATCTGCTTATATACCACACCACAGTGCTTAAATGGGTGGTTTACAATTTAATTAAGATTACACCCCTCCCCCAGTGAGCTGTGTACTCATTTTACCAACCTTGGAAGGATGGAAGGCTGAGTCAACCACCAGCCAGCTATCTTGGATTGAACCCCAGGTTTTGAGCATAGTTTTGGCTGAAGTACAGCAGTTTAGCCACTGTACCATGAGGCTATTTGATTTACTGAGCAGGGGCTTCAATTCGGTTGTCACTAAGGGTGTTTATACACGACCCCTAAACTCTGAGGCAAATGGCTCCCAGCTCCGGAGCTTAAAAATGTTTACCCACCAGCTCCGGAGTTTACAGGAAATTAAGTGCGACCACGCCCACTTTATCACGTCCCAGCGCACCTTTCAAATACCTGCTTTTTGGAGGTGAAAATTATTTGATCCAGTGTAACAACAGTGTGTGCGGGGCTCTCCTTGCTTCTGTTTGTTGTTTTTTGGCTCCCGCCCCTTTAAGAGCTACTTTTACAGAGACGAGAGGCAGAACGAAGGTGAGCGGCATGCTTTTCTTTCTCTTTTTTCTCCCTCGCCTCACGCAGCCAGCAGCCAGGAAGTGCGGAGGGGGTGGGAACGCAGGAAGAGCGACAAACCCCTAAGATCTCTGGTCCGAATTTAAGTGGCCAGCGGATCTTAGGGGTCGTGTAAAAAGGCCCTAAGTTGCTATCAAATGTTGCTATTTAAAAGTTGCTTTAATAATAATTGTTTTATCTAATAAACTCTTTTAGTTGCTGAGAATGAAAAAAAATTGCTCACTGCCCAACCAAGATGACTTCCTTGCAAGAGGGATTTTTTTTCATAGTGAAAAATAATTATTCATTTGGGTGACTGTTTCTGATAGCAGGCGTTGGATGTAGATGGTTCTCTATCTTTGTAGTATATTTTGTAGAATGGTATTGTTGATGGTCATACTGCCACACATTATAAGATGATGCTGCATGTTTGAAATTAGGGCAGTTTGACTTGGTGCACTGTTAAGCGATAGGCTCACTGCAAACATACTGGTTATACCCATGTTGCAATCTTCTTCTTTTTTTTAAATGTTTTTTATTAAATTTTAAACTACATACAACGACATAAGAAAATGAAAAAAAAAAAAAAACTACAACAAACAATATAAGTGCACCCCCATCCCACAGGGCCATCCATACATTCTTATTCGTTGCTCCATCTTCTATTCTTCTAGTAGTCTTCTTAAAGTTCTCTTCTCCAGAATTGTTGTGAGATATTCGTGGACTCTTTCCCTTTTCCTTCGACTAGTACATAATCTAAATATTTACCCCAGATATCGTAGAAAATGTCTTTTTTCATTTCTCCTCGTTTAACCTTTAAACTACAGGACAGTTTATCGTTTATAGCTATATCCCAAAGTTCATTATACCAGTCTTCCATCTTAAATTCTAGTTTTGAGTTCCAATTTTTTGCTATAATTAATCTAGCAGCTGTCATAAAATTTGCTATTAGTTCCTTTGTTGTAACAACATAATCTTTACTTGTTAACAATGATAATAATGCTATCTCTGGATTACAATCTATATCCATCTTAATCATATTACTTAGCTCTAAAAACACTTTTTTCCAGAACCTTTGGACTATTTCACATTCCCACCAAAGATGCAAATAAGTACCAAGCTCTTTTTCACATTTCCAACATATCTTAGAGTAAGCAGGATTCATTCTATTTAGTCTTACTGGGGTTAAATACCATCTAGAAACCAATTTGAAGTAGTTTTCTTTTATCCTGACCGATAATGATCTCAAAATTCTCATATTCCAAATTTTCTTCCAGTCTTCTTTCTCTATCTGTACATTAAGGTCTTGATTCCAAACTTCTCTCAAGGTGTTTAACTCCTTCATTTCTGATAATTCCCCTAGTATTTTGTATATTTTACGTGTTATTCCTTTCTCTGAGTTTTCCTGCTCAGACTCAAGCGATAGTAGGAAATGTTCAAATTTTGTGCATTCTCTGATTTGATTGTTTCTCTTTCCCCAGTCCTTCATCCATTTTCCTAATTGAATATAATTTAACCATGTTAAATCACTGGGTTGCAAAATATTTTTTATATCCTGAATTGTTTTAATCTTGAGCATCCAATCCTTTAGTCTAGCTATTTTCTTAATTTTAAATAACTCCAAATAATGCTTCAAGTTGACTGGAAAGCTTTCCAAGTCAGTAACTAAAGCCAGTGGGGATCCTTTCGGAGACAAGATTTTCCTATATGTTCTCCATGTGACAATTAAACTATTCAATAGGGGGTTGTCAATCTTTACTTTGTTTTTAACTTCCGTGAATAAAAATGTGTTTATTTCCCCCTTTATATCCAAAGACTCTTGCTCCCACCATATTAGCTTCTGTGGTTTAAAAAGAACTTCCCCCAAAGAACTGAGTTGATTGGCTATATAATAATTTTTTATATTGGGTATACCTATTCCTCCTTCTTTCTGAGATCTATACCATAGACTTTTATTTATTCTTGATTTTTCCCTGCATTACAATACCTATTTATCATGTCTTGGAGAGTTTTAATTTCCTTTTCTAAAAACTGAACCGGTAACATTTTAAAAATAAAGTTAATTTTTTGGGAGTATTTTCATTTTTATCAATGCAATTCTGCCAAACCACGATAATTTTAGTTTAGAGTAGGATAATAATTTGTTTTTCATCTCTTCTTCTAATTTCGAAATATTTCTTTCTTTAGTTTTAGTAAATTCTTTATGGAGTTCTAATCCTAGATATTTAATGCTTTTTCCCGGTTTAAGTCCAGATTTTTCAATCATCTTTAAGTTATGTTTTCCATAATTGAACAATAAACTCTCTGATTTTTGCCAGTTTACACATAATCCTGTTATTTCTCCAAATTCTTCTAAATGAGTTTTTACTCTTTGAATATTCTCTATTGGGTTTACAATAGTCAAAACAGCATCGTCCGCGAATAAACTGATTTTAGTTGCCCCATATTTCCCTATACCTTTATTAGATTTATCGTCCCTTATGGCATTTGCCCTGAGCTCTATAACAATACAAAAAAGGATTGGAGAAAGAGGACATCCTTGTCTAGTTCCTCGGCCTAGGGTAATTTGTTCAGTCAATCCATCATTAACTATTATTGAGGAAGTGCCCGTTGAATATAGTTGATTTATTACTCCCAAAAAGGATTTCCCAAATCCCCATTTTTAAACAATATTTTTAATGTGGGCCATTGAACACAATCAAAAGCTTTAAAAAGATCTAGAGATAACATCCCAGCTTTAGTAGTACTCTTTCCCATTTCATAAAGAACATTCAAATTCCTTCTAATAATATTTGCCATTTGTCTACCTTTAATAAAACCACATTGATCTTCTTTAATATATTTAGCTATAAATTTATTCATTCTTTTAGCCAAAATTGCTGTGAAAATCTTAGCATCTTGATTTAATAAGGATATTGGTCTGTATGACCCAATATCCATTAAATTTTTATTAGGTTTTGGAATTAAAATAGTTAAAGAATGGGTCCAAGATCTCGGAATTTGTTCTCCATCCAAAATTTCATTATATAGCTTCTTTAATTTAGGTATTAATACTGCTTTAAAAAGTTTGTAAAATTCAGGTCCCAGAGCGTCCACTCCGGGCGTTTTATTATTCTTTAATTGGTTGATTACCTCGCTTATCTCTTGGTCTGTAATAGGCTTTTCCATTTCCAGAATATCTTCCTGTTCCAAGACCCTCTTTAAATTCTTAGTGATGTACCTTTCTATATCCTCCTTAGGTTTATTTTTTGCTGTATATAACAACTGATAAAACTCTTGTATAGCTAACAACTTTTCCTTCATTTGTGTGCATGTCTTACCTGAGGAGTCTTTTATAATCCCTATTGTATTCTTGTCTTGTCTTTTCTGTGCTAATCTGGCTAAAAGTTTTGAGTTCTTGTTGCTGTATTCAAAAAAATTTCTTTTTAGGTACAGAAGATTCCTTTGTGTTTGTTGTAAATCTAGATCTTCTAACTCTTTTTTCCTTGCTTCAATCAACCTCAGTATCTTATTATCCTTAGTAAGAAAGAATTGGGATTCTAAAACTGCTATTAATTTTTCTAATTTTCTTTTATTGAGTTCTTCCTGTTTTTTAGTTTTAATATTTTCTTTTATGATAAGGCCTCTAGCTACCGCTTTCAGGGTGTCCCATATGATTGGTGTTTGGCTACCTGCCTTTTCGTTTATATCCCAAGTTTCCAACCAATCTTTTTTAACCTTTTCCAGCACTTCTGGATATTGAAATATTTTTAAATTCATTCTCCATCTTTTAGCTTCTCTATAATTTTTATTTGTTGCTAAATCAATCGACATTAAAGCATGATCAGATGTTTTTATGATCTCAATTTCAGTATTATTTATCTTGGGTATTAGGCTTTGTGAAACAAACACAAAATCTATCCTAGAATAGGTTTTGTGCACTGGTGAGTAGAAGGTGTATTTTATTTCATCTCCTTTCAGTTCTCTCCAGACATCCTTCAATCCTGTTGTATTTATAAAATATGCTAGAGTTGTGTGTCTTGTCCTCCACTCTTCCTTTTTACATACCGATTTATCTTTAATTTTATCTAAGACCATATTAAAATCCCCTGCCATTATTAAATACCCCTTTTTAACCAATTCAATCTGATCCCAAAGGAGATTATAAAAGCAGCCTTGGTTAACGTTTGGTGCATACAGATTAACCAAAGTGTAATGATATTTCCCCATTAGAACTTGCAATATTATATATCTACCTTCTGAATCTTTTACCACATTTTCAACAACACATTCACAATTCCTTGAGATTATAATGGCAACCCCTCTTGCTTTAGATGTGCCAAAGCTTTTTTCATAAATATCAACATTTGGAATTTTTAATTCATTAATACCATCTCTTATTTGATGAGTCTCTTGCAAAAAGGCAATATCTATTTTGTGCCTTTTGATCATCGCTTCGATTCTATTTCTCTTCGAAAATGAGCCCAGACCTTTTACATTCAACGTTGCTAATTTTATAAACTTTCCCATAACCTAGTTCTTTTGGTTTCAATATTCTGGAATGGTCCCGTTGTGCATACAAAAGTAAAAACACCATCAATTAATAAAAAATAAACTAAAATAAATCTAATCCTCCACCCTAAAAAACTATTCTTTTCTCCCTCCCCACCAGCTATCATACTGTTTAGCATGTGCTTCAAGGGGATGGGAGGGAGGAGGTCGTCCACAGACATTAGCCAGCCTAGATCTCATTAGCTCTTAAGTAGCGTGTTACTGTAAATTCTATAAGTTTATTCTACCCCCCTCTAAACCACCCTCTCACCACCACCACCCCCTCAAAAACAAACAAACAAACAAACAAAAACAAAAAAAGGGAAGTGGGAGAGGAGGGGGGAAGGGAAGAAAAGGGATAATGAAAAAGAAAAAAGAAAAAAAACACCCCAAAAACAAAAATTAAAATTAGAAAAAAAAGGGGGGAGAGGGGGGGAAGGGAAGTGGAAGGGAAAAGGGGGAGAAGAGTAAAAAAAGAAAAACAAAGGGGATGATAGGAGGTGAGAGAGGGGGAAAGAGAGAGGAGTAAGTTAAATGAGTTTCAAATATTCTTCATCTTCATCGAAGATTCCTGGAGCCGGAGTAAAAAGAGAGAAATTCACTGTCCTGATGTTGCCACTGAAGTTCCTGGGGGAGGACAGGCAGAACCTGAGTCGTCTTGTATGTTCCATGCTTCAAGAAAATGCTGGCCTTCTTCTAGAGAGTGAATAGTGTGTTGAACAGAGGCTTTCCAAACTTTCAAGAATAGGGGGTGGCCCCAAAAGTAGCGATAGTTGTTCTTCCTTAATATGATTGTGACTGGTCTCATCGATTTACGCCAATCAGCAGTTTCTTTAGAAAAATCTTGAAAAACTTGCACAGTTGCATCTCCTCTCTTAAGAATATTAGGATTGGCTCTAATTGAAGACATAAGACGCTCTTTATTTACATAAGAAGCAAATCTTACTATCACTGGTTTTGGGGCCCCATCTCTTGACTTGTCCAGATAATGAACTCTCTCTAAATCGTCGTCCTCTAGTTGTTTGGGCAGAAAGGAGTTAAACCAGGTTAAAACTTTCTGTTTTAATGATGCCCCTTTCTTTTGAATAACAAAATTAATCAGTTTGGCGTTCTGCCTGCGGGAGTAATCTTCAATATAAGTCAGTTTTTTTATTAGTTTTGAGTAAAGCCTGCTTCTGAGAGTTAATTTGAGTTTCGTTTTCCGTTACACGTATCTCCAGATTTTTAAATTCTCCTGCCAAATTATCAAGCCGCTGGCCATTTAACTTTATTTCATGTGATAAATCTTGTTTAGTGCTTTGGAGATCCTTTGAAAGGCCATCCATTCTACGTATCACGTCCTGTTGATTAACACTCATGATGCTAGCTAGCTCCGTCCTCATTAAACGCAGTTCCTTCATGAAGTCTTGATCTGTGGGGGGAGGAGTAGTCTCCCTCCTTCCCTTCTCAGATCCTGACGCCATTTTTACCCCTCCGTCGTCTGGGGGCTGCTCGATACGCTGTAGAGCTGGGCAATTGTGTGCTGTATCAGATAATTTCCTAGTCCAACCTATTGGCTGGAGTTTCTTTTTTGCTCTCTTGCCCGGCATATAATTAGTCAAAAGACAGGCATCAGAAAGTCTAACTGTTTGCAATCATCTGGTAACTTTCCAAGCAGCCGGGATGCAGTTTTCTAAGCAGCCAGCAGCCAGCAGAATCAAGCAGGCAAAACCGAAAGTAGCTCCTTTTACTTATAAATCAAATTATCTACTCTAGAAAAACACATATATTGCTTCTGCTGACACCCGAGTAATTTATTGATGCATTACTCACGGCACCACGGCATTTAAACAGTAGTTTTAAAGCTCTTTTTAGATCGCGGCACAGTAGTTTTAAAGCTCTTTTTAGATCGCGGCACAGATCAGGCTGCCGGCATGTCTTGGTGGGCGGGACTTCCTCCATGTTGCAATCTTCTGCTCTTGAAAGTTGAGGGACTTTTGGTATCATGAATAATTGCTACATAGAATATTTCCAACCATAGCTTCTCCACAGTTGTCACTGATGCCACATTCCCAGACATTTGCTATTACAAGTCTCTGATTAGATGCATTTTTTGCTTTTGCAAGTTGTCTGGGGTTTTAAAGGAAAAGGTTGCATCAGGTGGATTATAAATTGATAACACCATGTAATTACCTAGCTCCATTGTTATTATCTATATAATTCACTTCTCTGACAGCAGAAGACAGTATCTGAAAGTCATGCTTGACCTGTCTATTTCTTCCATAATGTCATCTAAGATATCTCACACCTGCAGGTCTCGTGCCAGATGTTTTGGTGGTTGTATCTATGCATTTATTCAGTGAAAGGTATTATTCAATCATGTGTCTGGCATAGTTGATGCCAAAGTTCTTCCTTAGGTGTTGACACACCCTCTATATGGATAGATATCATGCTTAGCTTTGGCCCAGATAAGATCCCCTTTCTTATTGGTGGCCACTTGCAAGCCATTTTGAAAGTCATATCATCATATTTATCCCATGATGTTTGTACCTCACAATAATGTTTTGCAAGTGAAAAGATCATCCAAGAAAATGCTGTTGTTGCCTATGAGAACTCAATTGCATTCACATTCTTCAGGGGGCTTCATCCATGTCCCCTTCTGTCCTGCTGCAAGAACCATTTATTTTACCTTATGCTTATGCTTATGTGTTTCCTTGCAGCCATGCCAGCCACGTGGCCACAGACTTGCACAACACTGGCTCTTAGGCTTGAATACGAAGATGAGCACCCCCCCCCCCAAGAACCAGACACTACTAGCACGCATGTGCGGGGGAAACCTTTACCTTTACCCTTTTTTTTCTGAATAAAAATACTACTACTATTTGTTTATATATGACATTTGTATCCCATTTCCCCTTCAAGAAAATGAAGGCATTCTACATAGATCTTCTCCCCACCCACCCACCCCACACACACCATGTATCTTCACAGCTCTTTGGGGAGATGAGTATGAAGGAAAGTTTCAGGCCCAAGGCCATCCAATAAGCTTGATAACTGGATGAAAATTTGAATTTCATTTTCCCCCCAGCTCCAATTGATGCTTTCAGTAATTTAGCTGCTGTACTACAGTAATTTTGTCACCACTACCATTGAATAACATGTGGAAACTGAATTGATTGGCAAATAAAAATATGGCTTGATTCATTTCGAATAATTCCTTAACACTTATTTTAAAAAGCTTGTGGGGTTGCTGCTTTGAGGCAAGGTACACTTGTGCCTCTATGTGCGAGTTTAATGATACAAGACTGCAGACTATTACAAGTCTGAGACATCACTCACAATTAACACATTCTCATTAGAACTTGGTGATTGCTCCCTTTGGGTGGGCAGACAGGCAGGGAAGCAGGCAAGTGGCTGTCTTTAAAACTAATGACAAAGCTGCTTTGTTAATTAGCCAGCAGGGGGTGGCCAATTTCCTATCTGCCTATAAACCAGACTTGGAGTGCATCATTTCTGTGAAGCGTGCAATTCTGATGGATTGGATGCTTTAAGAGCCATGACTTCTCTGACTGAGGATGTTCTTCCAGGAATCTAAAGCACTGACAAATTAAATTTCTTAATTTGGAAATAATTTTATCCTATTAAATCTTGAGAAAAACAAATAAACAAACAACAACATCCAGACATTATTATGAGGGTTCCATCAATGCAATCCATTGATTTTTTTTCCTACACTCTCTCCAGATGGGAGTGGACGTAGATAAAATATATTAGTGTACAGGGATGATTGTTCTCCCTCATCCACTTTTTTAAAGAATAAAACTGTAACATACTTAAAGAACTAAAAAAGAATTTCCCCCAGACACACCAATTTCCATGCACCTGCAGTACATGCAATCAGTTCCACAGCTCTTTTGTACTCAAGTGTTCTTTCTCCCCCTTTTTTGCCATTATAAATGAGCTCCTAATACTGCCTGAAATAATTATACATTCAAGGTGGAGGAAGACATTATAGCTTCACATAAAAAGGCCATTTTGAAGACTAAAAAGGAGATGCCTTATCTGAATCATCAAGTGAAGATGCATACTGTTCACTTCAAGGTAAGCATAATTTCTTGAAAGAAATGTTATCATTAAACCTCAATCATAAACCATTTGGATGGAAAGGAAAAAGGCAGACCAGAGAGAGAGGGAATCAGGGGAGATACATTGCACAGCTTAGCAATTTGACCTTATCTCTGCGGAGAGGAGACTGACGGCCAGAGAGTCCAAGCATTCTTCACCTTTTGCTGACCATCTGTCTGCACATGATTCCCCGCAGAAAAACTACTCACTCAGGAATAAGGAGCAGAAGGACACAGTCATGTCTTCAAGCGCCAGGAA